>CM072529.1:1200000-1942500 GCA_036898165.1 Silybum marianum | reverse complement strand
TCGGTATTTTTATTGATTTCCAGATATTTTTTTGGTTTTTTTGATTGATTTCAAGAGATTTGGCAATGGTCAGCTAGAGTTATGGGATCCCTTGCAAATATTTACTAGGGGGAATAAGGTAAGAACCAAATGAAAAGTTTAAATTTTTTGATTTTAACCCTTATAAAAAAATTATTTTTTCCTTTCAATGGTGTCCCTTCCCCCCACTCCCCATGGCTTACATCCTCCCCTGAACATAGATAAAACATAATTATACAAAATACGGTTTTTATCGATATGTCTTTACGTTTTTTACTAACAATCAATATATTTTGATGTGTTTTTAACATAATTCTACCGTTTGGAGGGAATTTTTAACTTTTTTTATCGATTTCGAGGAACTTTCTTGGTTTTTGGTTGATTTCAAGAGTTTTTTTAATTTTTAAGTTTTTTTTATCGATTTCAAGGGAATTTTTGGTTTTTTGTTGATTTCAAAAGTTTTTTTTTTCTCTTTTTATTATTTGATATTGACGGTCTTTAATGACTAAAAGCAAATTAAAAATAACTTTGTGAAAGTTAATGATTAAATATGAAATTAATAAAATGTTTATTAAATGCTATTAATTAAGTACGAAATTAATAGAGTATATACTATGTTATACAGAGTTGTTATCCAAAAAAATTTAATTATTTGCATCAAGTTGTGATCGAACCTAGGACCATCTCTATAAAGAGTTTTAATTAGTTGGGAAAAATCACTATTACCAACTCCTCTATTTGTTTTTTTTGAATGGCAAGTTAGTAGTTAGTGATTCGGACCCACAGTGACATCCATATGGGCAGTATGCGGGACCCAGACCTTCACCTTAGGGGATAAACCCCCACTCCTCCACCATTTATAGGAAAACCACCACTCCCAAGGCTCGAACCTGAGACCTTGTGGATGATGTAAAAACCTCGGTACCGCTAGGCTATTCCCAACTCCTCTATTTGTGTTATAAGTTCAGTTTTAAATTATTTAAGGCACCCCTAAAATTATACGGTTGCACCACTAACAAATCTAAAAAAATTACTATTCGATGAAGATATAATACGGTGGTCCATGCCACCGTGTGAACCACTATAGGTCCTCCCTTGAGACTCTTATGATATAATACAAAATGAAATATAATTGTTTGGTAATTGTTCAAAATGAAATTAAGGCTCTGAATGGTTTAAGGATGTCCATGATACAAAACAATTCAGATGATTTTGGAACCATTAAGAAGCAGACTTATTTTTTGTCAAACAAGATTCACCTTTTAACGATTCAGAAGCAGCCTCTTGATAAAACTGTTAAAAAATAAACAAACATTCCTTAATGTTACCAACTTTAAAATAAATAAATAAAATAAAACAGAGACAATAAGACGTTAGATAAGTTTGTATCCATTGTCTTACGGAACATAATATGCATACACATGATAGCAGAAACAATATTATATCAAATATATATATATATATATATATATGTATATATAGATGCATGACTTCAAGTTTATCCAAATAATAAAACAAGACATCAAATCATCATAGCATCTTGACAACTATTGTCAATAGGGTTTGGTCCTACCATAGAAAGTGATACTTCCATTTTATGAATAGTATTGTGTTTTAAGTTGATATATATGGAGTGATTATTTTTTGAAAAAATAGGATGTTATGTAATGAAAAAAAACTTATATTGCAATGAAATTGAATATTCTAAGAAGTCGAAAGATGTTTATTTTGGATCATCACGATTAAATGATATAACTACTCACTAAGTCGTCTTAGTGAGTCGTCTCAACATATATAAACAGATGTATTTCGAATTGATATAAGATTGTCATTTTAATCACCCTGAATCTGCTACATTCAACTCATACATCATGATTTATACATCTGCACCAAAGCATTTCTCAGTATAAACCCAATGAACGACTATAGGGTGTTTGGTTCACAATTTTTTTAAAGGAATGAAATATATCAAAGTAATTGAGATCTAAAAGAAGTTGGAATAAAATGTTATCAGGTTGACCAAATGTTTGGTTGTCAAGAAATGAAATATAATATGTCAAATGAATTGAAATATATATATATATATATATGTTTGGTTATCGAAGAATTGAAATGAAATGATGAAAATGACCAAAACCCTTTCTTTGAATTTGTTTTTTTTATTTTTCTTGTTATATTATATAAATAATTTAAGAAAATTGGTTTAACGGTCGTAGTTTTATTAGTTTAAGAAAATTGGTGGGAATGAAATTCAACTCCTTTCTGATCCCCCACTATAATGAAATGATTAAATCCATGGTTGGTGGAATGTATGAAATTCAATTCCATTAATCCACAGTGAAGCCAAACGTCAAATGAAATTTGATCAACAAAATTGATCATTCTAATTTCATCAGATTCTATCGGAAATCGTGCAAATCAAACCCCCCATAATTGTCATGGTCAAGGTGATGACACTTCTGCATGTCTAACTTGATCAAAAGACTGAAAACCAAACGAGCATAACAGACGAATTATTACTGAAATTACTTTTCTGATGGATCACCAAAGACGTATGCTAGTGCAACATGACAATAATTAATTAACATAAAGTGAGAGAAACGTAAACAATTCATATTATCCATATATATTATAGAAATAGAGAAAGATAACTTAATACACGAAATAAATGTTTTTTAAAAATGTTAGAAAGATGAATACCCTTTTTTGAAAAAATGGGGAAAAAGCATAAAAATAGTAAGAAGAGAATGATGGGTGATGGGGGGGTAGGCTCCAGAATGTTGGTTCATTTCCATGAAAAAATATGGAGTCAAAAACTGTAGCAACGGCAGGCGCCCTCATTTTGACTTAGGTTTCCATGTCTATTTTAGTCATATTGTATTTCTAAGAGTAAAACGTATAAAAGATTAGATTAGTGATTATTGATAATTAGAATCATTTAAAAAATCTATATATATATATATATGTGTAGAATCAAAGTATTTTATAAACCAAATAACTCATATAAACCTATAAATCAGTTTTCATGTATTGTTTCATATATGATGCAACACATGTGAAAATAATATATCATTTCATATATGAAACAACACTATATAAACACTATATTTAGATGCATCTTGAAAGTCACCAACTATATAAACACTATATTCCAGAAATGACCAATATAACCATAGGTTCATAAAAGACATATATTTTTTAAGTTATCAAAGTTTAAGTATCAGATTTCACTAATTGTCAAGCCACTATGACCCAAAGTAAGGTTTACTCTTTAATTAATTTCTATTTTAAGTTTTGATTCTTTATTTTAAATAGAAAATTAAAAACTAAAGACACTCTTTATCTTATTCACATGTGAAATAACACGAAAAGAAAAGGAGAGATAGAAAGATGGAGACGTTTGAGGGACGTCGGTAGGTGAAGTGTCTCTGTTTGTGGGTGCAAGTGCACACTTGGTTTTTTGTTTGTTTGGTGTAGTCAGTCAGAAGTGAGTGCGCCACTAACTCATATCTCATTCATTGTTCCCTAATCCTAATCCAAACCCTAACCCTAACCCTAACGTCGCCGGAGCAATCTTCACCGACGAACTTCTCAGAAACACCATTATTACCGACAGAGATGATTATTAATATCAATTAAGAAGCAAATTAAAAGCGTTGAAGAACACAGAGTACAATAATTTACCAAAAAAAGGACAAGAGATTCTTACGTGCTCCATCTCCATGGAGACAATACTTTCTGATTCAACTGCCGTCTTCTTCTGCTTCCTTTTTCAATGCTTTTTGTGTCAGCTTTCCAGAAATTTAGACTATTTAGTCGATTTCTAGGGTTTGCTTTTTTCTCGATCTCATTTCTGATCCGATTTTCGAAGGAAGACTAAAAAAAACCACAGATCAGAATCAGAATCAGAATCAGACTACGGCTATCTATCGATCGAATCTGTGCGTGTGTTCGGTCGATATCGGATTGTGATTTTGGTTCATCTGTTGCTGGCATTGGCTGCTATTTCCGTGCGGTTGGAATCAATTGACTGACCGGCCTGCTTAACGTACGCCTCTGTTTGATTAAAGCAAGGAGGGTGTGGAAAACGATAACCAGTGGTTTTAAAATTATGCCGGAGATCGCCAGTGACCTGTCGTCGTTTTGCCGGAATAAACAATCAATTGCAAAATACCTTTCTTTCCAAATTAATACTCTAAAAATAAATGTTGAGAAAACAGTTTTTCTGTTACAGAGAATCAAAATTTAAATTTCTTCAATAGTTAATCTATTTTAATAATTAAATTGTTAATTAGGCGTACGATCGTGCGAGAAAAAATATTAAGGTGAAAAATGTAAGAAGAGATCTGAGCCCTTGATCATGTTTAATATCATGTTCATCCATGAATTGCGCCTTAAAAAAGAGTTGATCTGGTGCATCTCGGTGCACCAAATCTCGGTGCATCTTATCCTAATGTCCAAAGGTGGAGATTCCTTTTTACGCTTCTCAACGTAACTTTCCTTCTCAGCGAGACTCAATCCTTAATAATTATAGGCATAGGATCGTATGAAAAGTTGAGTTAAGGTGTAAGAAGAGATCTGTACCCTTGATCATCGTTAATCTCAAACCCATCCATAAATCACGCTTTATATAAGGTTTGATTTTGATGCATCTCGGTGCATCTCATCCTATTGTGCATCTAATTTTTTTTAACATAGTTATTAGAGATGATCTTATTTTTTGTAATTAACAAAAAGATAATTTTACACTCAACTATAGAGAGAGAATAGAATGAGAGATTAATATTTTACTTTTAAAATAACACTTATTTTGAATCAAACTAAAATAATAACGTAAACATGTATGTTGGATGGAGAGAATGATAATATAATATTCAACTCATCCATATAATAAACGATTTTATCAATATTCTATACTGTAAACATTATGACAAAATTCATGGTTATAGTTAGGGATGGACCTATGTGTGTTCGTTTCATTCGGGCATCTACTTAACTTATTTTTGTATTTAGGATTTTCTGAGGTTTGAAAGTCTATTCACTAAACTTTGTGGGGATGCTTTAGAACAATAGGCAATATAAATAACGTTAATAAAAAATTGAAAAAATCTTTCAAAATTAATCAAAAAAACTTTGAAAATCTTTTAAAACGATGGAATTTAGCTAAAAAAATTGAACGCCTTTGTAGGCCTTTAGACCAACTCCAAAATTTTACATAGGTTTTTACTTTTATAATTTGTTATTGTAAAGAGTAATCACCGTTAAAGTAAAAAAGTTTTTGAAGAAAATGTTGGTTGAGCGCAAGTGATTATTGCATTAATTTTTCAAAAACAAATTTAACCTGATTCAATCTTTATTTTACTCAAATGTAATTTTTATTTTGATTTTATTTTTATAACAAAATATATAATTTATTTTTATAACAAAATGCATTATTAATAAAAATAATCAATGAATTATTGTATAAGTCATGCGTTATAGGTGATCTTAAGCTAAAAGTTTTAGGCCTAAGGGTAGTTACAACTTACAATATAGACATTAAAATTTGTAATTCATAAAAATTCCAAAATGAAATTTATAACGAAAAATGCTTTTGATGGTAGTTGATAATGATTTTGGTTTGTTGGTGGCTAAGTACACTTACTGGTTGTACAAATTAAATACAAAGGCACAATAATTTTTTTGACTCCTTTAATTTAGAATTCTATGTTATTTTATATAATATTGTTATATTATATTATTTTGGATAGGATATAATCATTGTTTTATGTTTTACATGATATAAGACAGATAAAAGCTTATTATTCTACGTTTAATATGACATGATATACAGGGGATGGAAATTGAACAGGTGTGATTAGAAGAGACCAAAAAAGTGATCCACTAAAACAGGTGGAACAAAATAAAACAAGACAAAATTATAAATTAATAATTTATCCTTTATATATATATATATTCCTAATATAATATTTGTTTTAATAGTTACAACGACCCATAGTTAGCACCACCACCACAACCTCCGTCATCGGTAGCCGCCAACCACCTCACCACCTCTACCTCCGTATCCAACACTGTCAATCGCCACGTCTTCTACACCCACCAGCCACCACTGCCCACCATAGTCACAACCATTGTCGGCCACCACGACTGCCACCATCTTCACGTCCTCAACAATAACCACTGTCTCTACCTTCACCACCATCGCCGACTTGCTTTTCCACTATACCACAAGTAACCACCATATAAAATCAATAAACAACATTAACAGATAACTTGTCTAACACCGTTTTGTGCAATCCAATCATGACAAACATCATACATACAACTTGTTATATCTAGTCGAGTTTTATTCTCTTATCTCATTCAACCATGTCCAATATTGTTCGCATACTAAACGTTACCCAAATCTCATATAATATGTATATTTTTGGTTATTAAAATTTTAATATAACCCCTACACTCATACTGTCCTACAATAATAATTAGATAATATTCGGATTTAAAACCTTATGTTGACCGAATTAAAAGTAGGTTAAATTAAAAAGATTTACTAGTCTCATATTACTTTTCACATTATTAAGTATGTACTTTGTTGGTGAGATATATTATTGAATATGAATACATTTTATATATTTTTGTTACAATTTTTTATTATATAGATTATTTAAGTAATAGATGTTTGAAAACCCCTCTTTTAAGGGGTACAATTCTAGAAGAAATATATTAGATGCTTTTGATGTATACAATATAATAATAGCATATGTTTGTGTATATATATAAAAACTGGAAAACGACTTATCTTAGTTACAAGATAGGAACGAAACTCTTATTTCTTTATAAAGATTCAGATATATTTTATATTTATTTATTTCATAATTTATTGAAAACGGATTAAAATTTATTATTCCTTGAATGGGTAGAGACAAAATTTATTTTTGTATGGTCTTATATCACGTAAACATTTTTTGTGGTTAATTTGTTGGAACTTTTAATGCGAATAAATTTTCTTGGCTAAAGTAGGCTTATTTAAATGCGTAGAAATCTTTTTAAAATAATCTTCATAAATTAAGCAGTAGAAGTTTTGAGGAAATTGTTGTTTGATAATTACTGAATGGTTTAACAAAGAATGATTAAATGGTCAAAATAATTTAAAGATTTTTATAATACACTACAAAATGAAATAGAATTTTTTTAATAATGGTTTAAAATGAGATCAGACTTTGAATGGTTAAGGAGTCAGAAGGTCTATAATATAAAATGATTCAAATGGTTTTGGAACCATTAAGTGACAAATTTATTTTTTTATCAAACATGATTCACCTTTTAACGATTTAAAATCTGTCTCTTAATGGAACTGTTAAGATAAAAACAAACATCCTATAAGGATGCACATATAAACCTTCTTTCTCACGATATCTAGACATTTTCATTATGGATATTTATTTTGGACTGTATATATTACATATATTTAAGTGTTAGGATCGGGTTCAAACACAAACAATGACCAAATAGAAAAACACAAGAATGGTCAAATCACATGTGGTTTTATATTAAAATCATTTATGTCTCACACGACTTTGTTCTGTAATCATACATGAATTCGGTAGAAAATTCTAGATAATTTAATCATTCTCGTTTAAACCTTAATCCTAAAAGAGTATTTTAGTAATAAATATACTCCAAGTTTTGCATTCTAGAATTTTTTTTTCCAAAACAGAAAAGTGTGGCAGGGAATTAAAAGATATTTTAGGATTAATTAAACATTAAAAAAATCAATCTCATGATTACACAAGAGATTAAAAAAAGAAAATAAATTCAAAGAGAGAGGCAATGAGAAGGTTCTCTTCTGAATCAAAACACCCCCTACAAACCTGCAAAAACACCCTCTTCCTCTCTACCTTTTTACCATCTTTAATCAAACACTACAATCTCTAAATTCCTTTTATTTCTTTCTTTCTTCTTCTTCTTTCAATAGTTTCTTGATTTCATTTCTTTAAAGTTTGATTCAAGATTTCTTGATGTCTGTGCCACTTGAACATGATTACATAGGCTTATCAGATGCTTCTTCTTTGCAAAGAAGCTCTGAATCCTCAAATATCTCATCTGAATCTGAAACCAACAATGTTCTTAATCTTAAAGCCACTGAACTCAGACTTGGGTTGCCTGGATTTAGCAAGAATTCTGAAGAAAATGCCACCAAAATTGGGCATATCAAGAACTTTATGTCAGGAGCTAAAAGAGGGTTTTCAGATGTTAACATTAATGGTTCTGGCAAATGGGTTTTGGGTGGTGGATCTGAATCTGAATTGGGTAAGTGTTCTTCTGGTTTGTTCTCTCCTAGAAGTGGGATTAATGCTGGTTTAGAGAAAAATCAAGCACAAAAATCAGATATTAAACCTGTTGAAGAGAAGAAGAATGGTTCTGTTAAAGAAAATGGCATTTCTGCTCCTTCTGCTAAGTAAGTTTTCTAAAACCCATCTGAATTCTGTGAATATGTGTTTTTTAAAGCCCTAATCTTAGAAATTTTTGGCTGAAGAAAGTTAAAATCTTGAGTTGCTTTGTATCTTTTTCCTATGGTATACTCTTTAAGAACAGTAAATTTGGCTTTCTTGTGGAGAATTTTGCTGTTTACCTTCTGTTTTGAACTCTTATTCATAATGAATCTTTGTTCATAACAGTAATTTGACTTTCTTGTGGGGAATTTTTCCTGTTTTCCTTCTGTTTTGAACTCTTATTCATAATGAATCTTTGTGAATTGAGTTAAAATCTGGAGTTGATTTGTATCTTTTTCCTATGACATACTTTTAAGAACAGTAATTTGGCTTTCTTGTGGGGGATTTTGCTGTTTACCTTCTGTTTTGAACTCTTATTCATCATGAATCATTGTTCAAGATTATGTGAATTTTGTATCTTTTTCCTATGATCTACCCCTAAGAACAAAAATTTGGTGTTTTGAACTCTTATTCATCATGAATCATTGTTCAAGATTATGTGAATTTTGTATCTTTTTCCTATGATCTACCCCTAAGAACAAAAGTTTGGTGTTTTGAACTCTTATTCATCATGAATCATTGTTCAAGATTGTGTGAATTTTGTATCTTTTTCCTATGATCCACCCTTAAGAACAAAAGATTGGCTTTCTTGTGGGGAATTTTGCTGTTTACCTTCTTTTTTGAACTCTTATTCATTATGAATATTTATTAAAGATTTGTGTGAATTGCTTTCAAGAACAGAGCACAAGTGGTAGGATGGCCACCTATTCGATCTTTCCGCAAGAACACCATGGCCACCAATTTATCAAAGAGTGGGGAGGTCGTTGCCGAAGGAAATTCAGGATCCGGTGGATGTCTTTATGTGAAAGTGAGCATGGATGGTGCTCCATATCTAAGAAAAATTGATCTCAAGATTTACCATAACTATGCAGAACTTTCTAAAGCTCTTGAGAAGATGTTTAGCTGCTTTACTCTTGGTATACTTTCTTTCTTGCTTTCTTTTTTGGAATGATGTCACTAATCCATACAAATTGTGACCGTAAGAAATCAGTTCTGATAAACTCAGTGGCCAGTGGGCCCACAATTGTTGTGACCATAAGAAATCAGCCCAGATAAACTCAGTGGCCAGTGGGCCCACAACAATTGGTGTGTACGTCTGGAATTGAACCCTGGGCAGATGGAATATTCCACCACAATGTTTTTTATTTTTTAAAGTTAAGATTGCAATATATATGTTGAAATTGATGATTTTCTTGATGTGGGTATTAGGGCAATGTACTTCTAATGGGAAAGAAGCACTTAGTGAAAGTAACTTGAAGGATCTTCTTCATGGGTCTGAATGTGTGTTAACATATGAAGATAAAGATGGTGATTGGATGCTTGTTGGTGATGTTCCTTGGGAGTGAGTTCTTGTTTTTCTGGTTAAATATCGAAGAACAAGAATAAGAAGAAGTTAAAGTGATCAAATTGTGAATTAAAACCCTAAAAAATTTATGGGATTTTTGTGGTTTTTCTTGCAGGATGTTTATAGATTCATGCAAGAGATTAAGGATCATGAAAGGCTCAGAAGCAATTGGATTAGGTATGCAAACTGCTTAAACCTTTCATCCCATATCAGTATCCAGCTTAATGAGCATAATGGGACTCGTAGCGTATTCAGTCAGCTATACATGACTGTTTGGTAGTGACTTAATGATATAGAAACCTAATGAGCTTAATGGGTCTCACAGCTTATTCGGTCAGCTATACATGACTATTTGGTAGTGACTTAATGATATAGAAACCTAATGAGCTTAATGGGTCTCACAGCTTATTCGGTCTGCTATACATGACTGTTTGGCAGTGGCTTAATGATATAGAAAGTGGCTTATTCATTAAGCTTTTAGGAGGAAGCTTTATGCAGAAAGCCAAGTTTTTTTTCTCCCAATTACAAAACATGCTCCTTCAATCTATAAAAAAAACTCACACAAAGAAAAACCTTCTCAATCTATCCAGACAGATTAATCCACACAGACAACTTATTTATCCATACAGAACTTATTTTGTTGTTATTTGATTTGCAGCAGCTCCAAGGTGTATGGAGAAGAGCAAGAACAGAAAGTAGCACAACAAGATTCTGCAATCTAACAGCACAAAAAAAATGTTTTTTGGATTGCATTTTGCATCTTCTCCTAGAGTTGATAATAGTAATATTTTTGATTTCTAGTTCTTTTTTTTTTCTTGTATTTTATTGGATGGAAGAATCTTTTAGAGAAAAAAAAATGATAACTGGAAGGAAACATCCACTTCTTTTAAGAAGTATTCCTGTAAATGGCTTTGTTCTCCAATGCATTTTGTGTTCATCTTCATCTTAATCATTTCTTTTTTACTGTAAAATGATTATTATTAACCACGATGCTTGTGGCATACTGGTTAAGGCTTGTGTGGGATGAGGCTAGGTAACTGGTTAAGGCTTGTGTGGGATGAGGCTAGGTAACGCATCTACCCCAGGTTCGAATCCAGGCGCAAACAACTTGTGGCCACTGAGGAATTATTTTAGGGCTGCATGCTTTAGCAGTATTAAATTTGTCAGGGATTAGTCTAGGCAGTTGTCTAGGATACCCTTTTCCAAGAAAAATGATTATTATTATTATTATTTTCTTTAAAAATAATGGATTACTTGCCCCACTTCACCATCTTTTTCTTTTGTTATGGGTTCAATGTATATACAACAACAATTGGGAATTGGGACATCAATTTTTGACCACCAAACTTATACTATTTATGAAGTTTGGTAGGATTCAAATGTTAAAAGATGGTGAAATAAGGTCAAAGTCATCCTTTGGACTTGAATGTTGGGTATTTTTTGGTCCAAATGCTTTGAGGTACCATAAGTTTCCCATTTTAAGCAGACCAAAATTAATGCATAAAATTGTATCCTCAACCTATGCCTTTCCTTGTGAGAAATTGACCAAAATAACTGATACTACTAATCAGATTCACTTTTTAGCCATTTTTTTAATCAGCTTTCCATTTTAGCCGGAGTTTATAAACTTATTTTCAAATTAGAAAAAAGAAATCTTTAGACAAATTTGCGTACAGGTTTCTTTTTCAATTTGAATACAAATAAAGCAAATGCGTTAACGTAAACTTTGGCTAAAATAAGAATTCAATGCCAAAAGTGGCCAAAAATTTAATTTGACTGAGAAGATTGGTTATTTTAGTCAATGTCTTGTTTCCTGTTGGCTTAATGATCATTTGGGGCCACAAATAAGCAACTACCTTCAAATTTCAAGCAAACAAAACCAAGGTTCAAAATAGCATGAGGTTTGACGTGTTGGCGAGGTCAAGCCTCAAGCCTTACATGCCATGGCGAGAACGCGACATTTTTCAAAATGTGACAATAAATTTATATGTCATATATAATTATATAAATGTATATATATTATTCAATCAGATAATCATATTAGCTATATTTAGATTCATATTAGAACCCATTGGATGCCAATTTGCATGCAAATAAATGAATTTGAACTTGGTCCGTAAAAAACCACATGTATCAATACTCGGATGTCGTAAAAGGGTGCATTATATTTACAGACACAAGAACAACGCAAAAACGTATATTTAAAAAAGAGGAAGCTAAGCTACCTATGTTTTCTTTGCAGATATCTGAACATAAACCATTTGTGTATACCCATTAAATACGGACCTCTCGAGTCTAGATAATCCAAGTCTCTGGAATAAGCCGAATCTACCATCTTCTACAATAGGACTGGGTGCACGTGCTGGATCGTATCTCGTTTGATGAGTAAGTGACGGACCAGCTACCGGTGGAAGTTCCCAATAAACGTCAAGTATGGATTCCACAAATATGCTATTTTGGAAATGTTGTTTATATGATATTGGCTTATTAGTATGATTAAAGTCATCCCGTAAATACCCTCTAACTCCCCACCATGCTTCCCCTGGCCCGCATAATTCTTTCACGTCCACGGGTTTTTCCCAGAATTTCTTCCTTTTCGATCTTTGCCGAGCTTCATCACTATCTTTGAAACAGCTATGTCCACCTCCTGAAGAAAAGGGCATCGTTGATCATTAAGCCGTTTGTTTTCAGTAATTATTAACCAAAAAGGTCAACATCTTGAAATGTGACGAAAAGGGATTACAAAATGAGAAAGAGGTGTTTTGTATAAAGCAATAAGGGGATGTTTGGTTGGTTTTCCTAGGGGTGAGCATCGGAACCGGGTACCTGCCTTTGGAACCGGAACCGCCTTGAAACTGCCGATTCGGGAACCGGAACCGATGTGATTGGTTCTGGTTCCGGTTCTCATTTTTTTGGAACCGTTACCCACTGGGTACCCGCTACCCGCCACTTTTAAATAAAAAATATTTTATATATTTATAAATAATAAATAAAAACTCAAACTTTCTAGTTTATTTATGTAATAATTAGTTTTTATTGGATTAGTTTTGACCATTTGTTGTATTTATTACTTTAAATACGTATTTTGTAGTTTATAATTACATTTTTATTGTATGTAATGTAAAAAACAAATTAAAAATAGTTGAAGCCGGGTACCCGGTGCCGGAACAGATTCCCATCGGTTCCGGTTCCGATTCCGGATTTTCAAGAACCGCCGGGTCCAGTTCCTGTTCCATGGAAAATGGCCGGGTACCCGGTTATGCTCACCCCTAGGTTTTCGTTTTCCATTAAGTCTTGTATGGATAAAGGTGTCTGTGTGGATTAATCTGTCTGTATAGATTGGGAAGGTTTTTTTGGAAGGAGTGTGTTTTTTAAATGGAGAGGCAGGTTTGGCAAAACTTCGCTTTTTGCAGAAAGCTTCCTCCTAGAAACTTACTGAATAAGGCGCTTTCTATATCGTTAAGTCACTACCATATAGTTATTTATATCTGACTGAATAAGCTGCAAGTCTCATTCAGCTCATTAAGCTGCTAACAAACAGGAACCATCAAATATTGAAGGAATTAATAGATATGAAAACAACCATGCTAATATAGCTTAATGCAACATAAAACTAACCTTTTATATAGAATTGATCACATATTTGTCTCAAGGAATAATGATCTCCAGTCCCAGTATCATAGTTATCTTCAAATACAAGATGTGAAAAGCCAGCTTTAAGTGCCTGCTCTAATCTGCACCAAAAGATTGGTTTTTCATTAAGTCCTGTATGTAATAATCTGTCTGTATGCACCGGAAAGTTTTTTCATAAATGAAAGGAGTGTGTTTTTTAATTTGGAAGACCAGGTTCGGAAAGATAAACTTAACTTTCTGCATAAAGCTCCCCCCTAGAAGCTTTACTGAATAAGCTATTTTCTATATCATTAGGCCATTACCACTCATATATAGCTGACTGAATAAGTTGCAAGTCCAATTAAGCTCATTAAGCTGCTAATAAAACAGTCCCTTACTCATTATTGACAGTATGATTTACCTTTTTAATTCATTTTGATGATCATCAAAAAATATAAGAACCCGACTCATATCAGTTATGTCGTGTTTCTTCATCACTGTCGCCCAATTAACATTCCCAAAGTCAACAAAGTCCTTTCCTGCAAAATATGTGCAGTTTCCATCAACATAAGCAGGGCCCTTATTAAGGTATTTCTCAGGATGGCGGGGGGTAAGGGAGACAATAGGGGTATCCGCCATTGCTTGCCTCAAAACCCAAGTTGAATGCCCCTTAAAAGCTCCACTCTCAATCATTAAGTCTGGCTTCAGCCATCGTGCAATAAACCAGAGGCCAAAACTGTGGTCAAAACCCATTCCATACATATTATTCTTAATGGGTCGCGTCTCATATATTGGTACAAACTCTTCCAGGCCTTGGAGTAAATCCTTGGATGTCCAATCAACGGTTTTTCCATTTTTCGACCTGCCTTTTAAAAAGGATGGAAAATTAGAACTTAGAAATTAAAAAAAGAAAGAATGTAGGAACTTAACTACTTGATAACCTTCAAAATGATGCCTTATTGTACTTATCTAAAACTGTAATCATTCATTAAGATTTTGTATCTTTGTTCAGCATTTAACAATCTTTAAACTTGAAAAATAAGGATTAAAAGACATATTTTAGAGGTGGGAGACATTGTCTTTAACCAGAAATTGCAGATACATGTGAATGACATCTCATAAGTTAATGCATTCTACCCTTTCCAAAGTCTAGCATTAGATTTATTAATCCCACATAGACTACCAACATCCACCATTTAACAGGAATTCACCTTCATTGAATAGGAATTGTATGCTTAGCACCATAATTAAGACAGGGATGCAAGATGCCAATTTTGTCACAGTATGCATCCCAGAGGCTGTTTGGTTGGTTTTTCATTAAGTCATGTATGGATAAAGTTGTCTGTCTGGATTAATCTGTATGTATACACTGGGAAGGTTTTGTTTAGGAGGGTTATTTCATGGATGAAAGAAACTTGTTTTTTTAATTGGGAGGGACGGGTTTGGAAAAAGCTTGGCTTTCTGCATGAAGCTCTCCTTAAGAAGCTTATTGAATAAGTCAATTTCTACATCATTAAGCCACTACCAAAAAGTTAGGTATAGCTAACCGAATAAGTTGTGAGTCCCATTCAGCTTATTAAGCTGCTAACAAACAGATCCTAAGTCTTGTATTAATAAAGTTGTTTGTCTGGATTAATCTGTCTGTATAGATGGGGTTTTGTATTAATAAAGTTGTTTGTCTGGATTAATCTGTCTGGATAGATGGGGTTTTTGTTTGGGAGGGTTTCTCAGATGGAAGAAGCGTGTTTTTTAATTGGGAGAGATAGGATAGGAAAAAACTTGACTTTCTGCATAAAGGTCGTCCCTAGAAGCTTACTAAATAAGCCACTACCAAACAATTATGTATAGCTGACCTGATAAGCTATGAGTCTCATCATTAAGCTCATTACGTTGCTAACAGAGAGGCCCTAAGACCAAGACTTATGCAACAGGGTGGTTCTTACTTGTTTCACTTATTCTGACAATTAAAGTGCAGATTTGAAGTGCATTTATGCATATGTTAGGTTGTCTAGCAACAAAATGCCAACTACAATGGCTCATACTATCGTTTTGCAAGTTTGAGTTAAATCCAATTACATCCACTAGACAGAGTTGGAAAATCAAATCATGAACTGCATCGCAGGGTTCTAGCAGTCAAGCAGAGTATCTCATCTAATCTAATTTACTTCAACTAAAACAGAGTGTAAGTATGTACAACTATAAGCATTTGATTCTCATTCCACAATCCGAAATAACATTAAAGTAGAAACAACATAGATGTGAACAAGCATTATCATTTTATCACATTGATACAGATCTGATGTAATCAAATCGATACCTTAAACTGTAATAAAAACATAAAGGCACCAAGTGAACGAACGGTGATAAGAGCTTACACCACGGGACGCCTAGGGATCCGAAGTCCGATTCGAGCCCATCCAAGCCGAAGAATCGAGTACGAGAGAGACGATCAAAGGAAGAAACAGAAGAGACGCAAACTAAATCGCGAGAATGAACAAAAAAAGAGGAGATTGTGAAGATGAGAATGGCGAGAAGGATTAAGGGCCAGAAGTAACCAGTTCGGGTCAAGTAGTTGGTGACCCGTATAGCAATTGAGAGATGCTTTCTGGTTTTGGATCCATCGCCTTGATGTTCATCTTCTTCTTCTTCATCATCATCACCAGTATGAGGACCTCTTCGCAGAGAAAGCGCATTTTCTGTCATCTCTCTTTCCAAATCTATCTCACTCCACTAGAATAGAAGAGCAAGTCTTAAGTATTAGTTTAACTTTCATTTTAGATTCATTATTATAATTTATAAAACAAAAACTAAACAACTTATATGACCTAAATTTGTCATTTTATCAGTTATACTTCTTCTCGTTTCGGTCATATTTTATCAAACGTTTTGTATTTCTGTTCTTTGTTATCATATTTTATTTGGTACTAAATCCACCATAAAAACTATCATGTGTTGTGTGCACAACACTTGAATACGATGGTTTGGAGCATTTATCTAAAATTTCTCTAAATCTGTAGCTCAACGATTATAACGTATTCATAATGTATGTATAATTATATAATTTTATATATTATCGATAGGTTGAATTAGATTGAGTTATGTCTAACCAAATTTCTAACCTTGTTAATTTTCAGGTTGTTTGTTTGATGAGTCGAGTTTAGGTTATTTGTAATGTGGGTTAGATTAGTTGACAGTTTGATCAGGTTTTTTGGCAGCCTTATGGAACACCATTCGGAATTTTCTTACATGTATCCGAATCAGTTTGTGTACATCTCGACCAAATATGTAACACCTTAGGCAGATCCCATATCGTCCGTGGACAGGAGTGATGCTAGGTTCATAAGTAAAACCTTGACTTTTGGGGCCACACGCAAGACAGGTTCTTGGAACTCTGACGGCCGAAAAAATGTATGGTGATATTGCAAGACTCCAAATGGGCATTTGTGTTGAAAATCTTATGCTTATGTTTGTATTAAGAATGTAAAAAGAGGTTTTGATGTTGACGGATGTAACGAAATAAAACCTCTAAATTGAGTGATTTCTATGAGGTTTTTTAGAACATATATTTATCAATAAAAACAGAATTTATTTGCTTTTGTTTTCCAATCTGCAAAGGCTCTATCATGGATTTTGGTTTTTGGACACACAATACAATAGGGGGAAATCACCCAATTTGACATCCAATTGCCTCATATACATATACATATACATATACATACAACAATATTGAGAGGGTAAAGAAGCTGCCGGAGTTCACCAAGTGCGGTCACCGGAAAGCATGATACGGTAATGTGGCTTTCAAATTCTGTTGTGATCGTTTTCATTAATTGTTCTCGGTATCTGGATATTGGCACATATATGAACGAGAACTGTCACATTGATACAGATCTGAGGACATGGAATCGACAAACCCTATTAAAAGAACACAATATGCAATGAGTGAATCACTGATGAAATATTACACTATGGGACACCGATGTATTCGATGCCTGATTCAAACGTCATCGAATCGATTAATGGAATAGAATGAAGGAATAGAAATCAAATCGCTAGGCATGATGGCAATGGCAATGGCAATGGCGATGGCTAGGGGATCATCGGCAAGAGGTAAGCTGTTCGGGTCTAGTAGTTGGTACCCGGATTTCACGATTGATTTGGCAGGTGCAGTTGAAGAGATTCATGGATCAGAGGTAACATCTCTTTCTGTTCTCGTTCAATTGGAAGTTTGTATTTTTAGGGTTACTCAAGACCACATCGTCTTCTCTTCTGATATTTGATCAATGTCTTTTCTTTTTCAGCTATTGTTTGTTCTGTGTAAAAAGATTGAGTGCTAAGTGTTATTTTCTGTCAAATTATGTGAAAAGGTACAAAAATGCATGAAATCTATAGACAATTGTAATAGAGGTGGATCATTTTATTCCAAATTAGCCCAAGAATGTAGATTATTCATTACATGATGACAGAAATAAATGATATAATGAAATAAATTTTGAAGTTTTTGATTTCTTTCAGCCATCAACACAAAATACAAGTAACATTGGATGTGATTTTGTTGAATATGCGTTAGGTTATGTTATCACTAGTAATGGTGTTTACAATTTGGGCTTTAATTCGGATCCGAATCCGGCGTGTTTTGAAGGTTTTCGGATCATTATGTTGTGCACCTATAAATTTAAACTATTCTTTAGGTTTTCCTAAAAGCGCCTCCAGTTCTAAAAACCCTAGAGTTGACTTTAGAGGGAACGTTTCAAAGTAAATTGGGGAAGATCAAAAAGTGGCATTCAGATAATCGTTGGCAAATCAACAAACAAAGATCGATTCTCAGGGTAAAATTCTAGTCCTGTAAATTCTCAATCTATGCCCCATTTGGTAATTGGTAATTGATTTGTGTTAATTGATTTCAATGCTTGATGTTCAATTGGTTTGTGTTAGATCTGAATCTTCATAACTCATAAGTTCTCAATTTATGTCCCATTTGGTAATTGGTTTGTGTTAATTGATTTCTGCTAATTGATTTCAATGCATGATGTTCGTTTGGTAATTGGTTTGTGTTAGATTTGAATCGTCAATCGTCGTAATTTATAAATTCTCGATCTATGTCCCATTTGGTAATTGGTTTGTGTTGATTGCTTTCTGTTAATGGATTTATGTTATGATTTCAATGCATGTTTAAAAGCAAGCGATCCACGATTGCTACTACAATTTTTTTTTTTCACTTGGGCAAGGGAAATGCAAATTCTTCCCTCAAAACCCCAATTTCTGAATTCAACAAAAATCCCAATTTTTGATTTCGAATATCATCCCAATTTCCTAATTCAATATTCGATTTGATCATGCTAGTTGCACATAATCTTGAAGTTGGCATAGAGTTATGATCTTGTAAGGTCGATATAATCAAATTCTGTTTCAATTTCTTATGGACTTTTTAGTTGATATATATATATATGTATGTATTTTGGGCATCTATTTCCTAGTTTTTAACTTGCTTATCCATCTTGCACCATATGATTCATTAGTAACATCTATTTCTGAAAGAAGCAACATTCTTATGCAAGATTGAAGTAGCAAAAAGAAGGCGATATAGAAAGATCACAACTTCCAATCTTTTACACAAGGGGAAAATGAGATTGACAACCACTAATTATAAAATGGCTTATGTGTGAAAAAAGTTTAAACGGAAATGAAATAGAAAGATTGAGATATAAATTTGTTGTCCACAAAAGGAAAAGTAATTATGGAGAAGGGATTGAAGAGACAATCTTTGACTACTTTACTGCTGTGAGTTGTGACTGAAATAACTGATCTATACTAGAATTTGATTGAAACATTGTGATTTTATCTCCTGTATGAAGAAAGTGTTCTTAGGGGCTGTTTGGTTAGTTTTCCATTAAGTCCTGTGTGAACAAAGTTGTCTGTGTAGATTAATCCGTTTGTATAAGTCTGGGAAGATTTTTTCATATATGGAAGGAGCGTGTTTTTTAATTAGGAGGGGGAGGTTTGGAAAAAAAAAAACTTGGCTTTCTGCATAAAGCTCCCCCTAACCACTTTCTATATCATTGAGCCGCTACAAACAGTCGTGTATAGCTGACCGAATAAGCTGTGAATCTCGTTAAGATCATCAACCTGCTATCAAGCAGACCCTTAGTGAACAGTTTTATGATTTATCCAAATGGTTATATCTTTTGATTGCTCTCATCTTTCATGCTAATTCTTGGTGATTGATTTTTTGATTCATCAAAATCAAGATTTTTTTTTACATTTAGTAACCAAATAAGTTATCCTAAAAATGGAATCAAAACTGATTCACCTGGCTTTTTATTTCATGTTTCCTGGTTTCTAATGCTTTACGGATCTTACTGTATGTATAGGTGATATTTGACATTTTTGCTGCTAAGTATCAAGATGAAACGAAGAGATGAAAAACGTTCTTGGGACAGAATCTTGAACGGCAAACATGGGAAACTTGATCCTCATGATACCATCTCCAGATTGCCCGAAGATGTACTCCACCACATCATGTCGTATCTTCCATCTACAGATAAAGATCAGCTTCGGTTTCTTTCAAGAAAATGGAACCGACTTTATGCACAATCTCGAAAGAAGCTTTCTCTGAAGCGGGTCAGATTAAATGAGCAGAAATTTGCAACGAGTTTGATGGATGTCTTCCCTTCAGTAGAGGATCTTTCTCTAGATAATTACTCAGGTATGAAAAAACTGAATCTAGTGAATTACAAGCTGAAGAAGATTAAGCTGTTTTGTGGAAGCCTCAAGAACATAGACTTAACCACACCACAGCTCGAATATTTCGAGTTCGTTGGATATCGGTTAAACCCTTGCAGAATTAAGCTCGGTATTTGCAAACATCTTATGTTTGTAACTTTAGGTGGGGTTGTCATGGATAACATGATGTTTGCCGATTGCGATTCAAGTTTTCCATTTCTTCAAGCCTTGACCATTTTTAGGTGTGATATGACGGGTCCCATAAATATATCAAGTAATTCGCTTTATCGTTTATCATTGTTGAAATTCGCAAGGCCTGTGGATGTCACCATTGATTGCCCGAAAGTACGTTATTTTGAATATGGTGGCACTCGGATAGTTCCGTTTTTAAATTTGAACTTGCCCCATCTCTATAAAGCTACGCTTGAGTTAAACTATGATTGTAGCCAAGTTCATGATGAATTATGGTATCATAGATACATTGATTTGCTTGGAGGTCTAATTCATGCTGAATTGTTGGTGATCGTCACTAATTCAAATAAGGTATGGTTGGAAAATGTAATTTTGTTTATTTATGTTTATGTTTTATATATCTAATTAGGTGGAAGTTTAATGAGAACCATAAGAACCGGTATATGTATATGCATAATTACATATGCATTGATGCATATACACACTATCATACTACGTATATGATGGTTTGTATATTTAGGGACCCGGTTCAGGGGAAAACCGCAAAAAAAAAAAAAATGAGGAACACCCTACTAACCATTCATCTGGACGGTTTGCACATGTGCATACAAGTAATTTGTCCGGTATGCACATGTGCAATAAAACCAGGGAACATCTTCAATTACTTGTATGCACATGTGCATATGGTAATGGTTATGAGGGTGTTCCTAACTTTTTTATTTTTTGGGTGGTTTTCCGCTCAATGTATATGTACTGTATATGCATTGATGCATATCTGAAATGCATCAAATGTCGCGAGAAGGTAGGAAAGGAAGGTTTATATATGTGAATCATTGAAAAAAAATCCGAAAAAATATATTTGAAGATGCATATGTGAATCGATGTTACAGATTATTCATATGGATTCACATATGCATCTTCGAATGAACTTTTTAAATGAATCACATATGCACCTTCCATTCTGACTTTCTCACAATATTTATTCTACTTATTTGAAACCTCCCACTATGTATGTATGTATGTATGTATGTATGTACTCATACTTCTGGTTTTCATTCCGTAATGCAGATGTTGGTAATTCCTGAAAGATATAGAAAGATCTTTGTTCCTCCCCTTGTAGGATTCAAGAAGTTAGTAACATGGAGTAATAGTTCATATAAAGATTACCATGATCTTATTACTTCGATGGTCTGGCTTTGTCCGGATATTTATAGCGTTATGAGTAATTCCCGAGATAGAGGTATCTTCCTGTTTCTAGCTTCTAAAATAAGTAGTCTTTTTTTTGGAAGTATATTACGGGGCTGTGTGGTTGGTTTCCATTAAGTCCTGTATGGATTAATTTGTCTGTATAGATTAAGAAGGCTTTTGTTTGGGAGCATCTTTTTTAATTGAGAGTAGCAGGTCCTGAAAAAACCTGGCTTTCTGCATAAGGTTCCCCTTAGAAGCTTACTGAATAAGCCACTTTCTATATCATTAAGCCACTACCAAACAGTCATGTATAGCCGACCGAATAAGCTGCAAGTCCCATTAAGCTCATTAAGCTGTTAACAAACAGACTCTTTTAAGGGGCTGTTTGTTTACCTCTTAACAATTTCATTAAGAGACAGCCTCTGAATCGCTAAGAGATGAATCCTCTTTGACAAAAAATAAGTGTGTCTTTTAATGGTTCCAAAACTCTCTGAATCATTTTGTATCCTGGACTTCCCTTAACCGTTAAGAGCCTTGATTATATCATGAACATTTACCAAACAATTATATTTCATTTTGCACTGTATCATAAGAGTCTCTTAATCATTCTGCACCAAACCATTCAGCAATTGCCAAACAGCCCCTAACATTTATATACGGCAAATAATCACACACAGTATCATTTTTTGATAGTGAAATATTTGTTGTGGTGACAGATGCTGGATCCAAATATTGGGAATGGGAATGCAGTACTTGACAATCTGCACCCGGTGTCGTATTTCATGGAAAAGCTGCATACCGACGGATGTGATGCTATTGAGCTGATTTATATGGAATTTGTTAAATTTGTTATAATAATTGATGCTTAGATTAGCTTGTTTACCTCTTGGGGTAGAGTTAAATCTGTATACATTTTACCCCCAAACTTTACCTTTGTGTGGGATTTACTGGATTCATTTGGTTTGGTTTGGTTTTTATAAGCTATGGTGAAAACATGTTGAAATGTTATGTGGGATGTTTTGAATCACTTTTAAAATGAAGGGAATGAACAATCATTCGCCAACGGTCTTATTTTTCCGTTCATATTCTTATTTTTGTTTTAAATATATAAGAGAATCTTCAACTGATTTTTTAAAACAGAAAAAATGGAGATTTAGAAGTTTTTAATCTATTTTGATCTCAAAGAGATTTTCCAAATGGTAAAAGAGTGTATAAAAATCTCTAAACATAAAGAACTCTTAATAATGGTTTTTAATTGTTCCCACCTAACGTACTATATATTTTTTTAAAATGTTATTTGAAAATTTTGTTAGGATATTATATTTATTAAATATTTTAATAATATAATTAAAGTTGAAATATTTTAAGTAAAATTTTAGTGAAATTTAAAACAAAATTATTTTTTTAATTTTAAAAAATTTACAGAGAATCTTTTAAAGATGTTCTTTTAAACTTCATAAATTAACAAGGTACGAAAATCGTTTGTCAGATTTGTGGTTTGGTGTTTCAATCAATCAATTTTAATAAATACACTTATGCCCTTGTGGTATGTATTTCACTTTGGTTTAGGTCCTTGTATATAAACGACTGTGAGAGGACTTAACTGGTGTTCGGTTCGTTGGAATCCGATAGATTTTGAAATAACTGGAATGATCAATTTCTTTAACTGTGTTTGGTTCATTTCTAAAGTTTTGATAAGAAATCTGAATTCCATATGTGATGGAATGTAAACTCATTGGGTTCTAACAATAATTATAATTCATTCATTCCATTTTTTAAGAATAACTAATACTCTCTTATATTTACTCTATTTCTCCATCCCAACATGATGGTTTCACCACTGCCAACATCATTGTCACTGATACGATCGTTGTTACCACTGTCGTCTGGCGCATTCTCCCCCACAGCCCCACCAACCCTGTCATCACCACTATCAGCACCACCACTACCATCTACACTGTTATCGCCTCCGCACCACTACAACTATTATATTCAACAAACTAAACAAACATATTCAAATTCTTTTGCAAATTTCATTTTGATTCATGTTAACAAACATATGGTCAAACTTTATTAAACTTCGTTCAAATTCCTTTTACATATTCAATTCTATAAACCAAACAGGTAAACAATATTTTAGCATCTTCTCTTAACGGTTAATAGCCAAAAGACCCAAACCAAAACGAAATGCAAACCACATAGAAAAACCAAAGTTTTTTGTAAACATAGGGACAATTTTGTAATTTACTTTAAAAGATATCCATAACATTATAAAAGCAAAATGGCGGGAATTTGAATGTGACCCCATGCTTGGGTCTTTCCAACATAATCCAGAATATACTTGCTGGATATTCCTACCTAATTCTTATAATATTAATAACTCTTTCTTCTATTATTCAAAATTCAAAAATGAATCATTTTAATTTTTTACTTAATTTAAAAATAAAATACTTATATTAAAAACTGTAGTTGTTTATCTCTTAGTCTAAACCATTAATTATTAAATGAATTTAAAACATAGATTGATGTCACGCTATATCATATGTTTTATTTTACATGTATCATTCGTTTTATTCTACATGTATTTTGAATAAAGAAAAATAATAAAAAAATTATATCTCGGTTTTGGGCATATAACTTAGATGACAAAAGGATACAGTGAATTTGCTTAAATAATAAATACATAACTTTTTTGCTAGTTTCAACCGTCGAGTTAACTCGGATGTCTTTTTACATATGGTTTGAAGGGGATGGGTTTTATATGGGATCAATCGAGACTGTCTTTTTGCTCAAATAAAAGATATTGTAGCTCTTATATGATGTGTAAAATGTTTGTATTTATTTTATTAAATTATATGTTTTTGTTTATTATATTTTATTTCCTTAAGAAAGAGGGGAAAGGAAAAAATAGGCGAATTTATTGGTTTAAACGGTATTGTTTTAATCTTTCAAATAACGTTGTTTCTTTTAGTATATAATAATTATATAAGACAAATATTTATATATGTCTTGGTTCAAATAAGAATGTTAAATATATTGAGAAGGTAATAAAAGAATAATAAGAGAAGGTTTTTTTTATTAATCCACTTGGAAAATATGAGTTCACTATTCATGTATGTATTTTTTTTAATAATTTTTTTTTCTTACCTTCATGAATCATGATATTTATCTTTTGAATCTTTTACTATTCACACAAACTATTCATTTTTGCCAGGTGTAAGCCCTTAGCCTACTAAAAACCAGATTTATCGATAATTCAAATATTGTTGAACCCATGACTATTTGGTTAATATACCATGTAGATGATATGGTTTCTATCTATTCGGTTTATTTTATTCAAAGTTCATGTTTTTGTCAAAAGTCTAAGACAATGTAAAGATGATTAAATGTCACATCTACCTCCCAATTACACCTTAACATCTCAGCTGGATTTGTCGCATTCAAAAGTTTTATATTTATTATATATATATGTATATATATAACAAGAGAACAATACTAGAAATTAGAGTTTTAGACTCTCTAGTGTAAAAATATAAGTAATTTTGTATTAAAATCATATGTGATTAATGATTATATAACATGGTTGACGCAAATATATGTGGGCGATTTGGCTCACGACTGAGGTCACGGCTAAGGTAGTATGTAATCACATATGATATATTGCATGTCAGGTTAATGTAAAATCACATGTGTCTTGATTATTCTTGTGTTCTCTTGTTTGGTTAATATTCTCATTTGAATCTCTTTCTATATATATATATATATATGTGTGTGTGTGTGTGTGTGTGTATATATATATAGTTGGGGTTGGGTTCCGGTGAGAAGGGAAGTTATGGTAAGAAGGGTAAGAATGGATCTTCACCCTTGGATCAATCTTAATTGAAGATCAATGCTAATGAGATGCACAGAGATGCACCAGATCAATTCCGTTCTAAGGCGCAATTCATGGGTGGGCATGAGATTAAAAGTGATCAAGGGTGGAGATCTTTTCTTACGCTTCTCACCTTAACTTCACTTCTCACATGAATCCAATGCCTATATAGTTGAACATTGGGGTGGAATTCAAATTTTCATGGGAACCGTAGGAACACCTCGAGGACGTAGATCAAGGGCGTCAGGTTTTGATCCAGTGTCACCGATATGCACGGTGGTAGTAAAAGTGGGACAGTCTTGTCATTCAGTCAAGAATTAACGTACTGTAACATAAGTTAACATGTTAATATGTGTATACATATTGAGAGAGAGAGAGAGAGAGAGAGAGAGAGTGTGTGTGTTTTATGTTCTCGTGAGAAGTGTTATTTTTCTGTGAGAAGTGCGATAAATGTAACTTTCACATAATATACCATATAACCCTCACATGATATACATGTACGTGACTAAAGCGTGTGAGTTAACATGAGAATTATAAGAAATAATTTGGACCCTTGATTACTTTTAATTAGTATTGATCCAACTGTTCGTATTAACTCCCAAAATAACCAATGAATCAGTTTAGAAGAGTATTTTCAATTAAGATTAATTCAAGTGTGGAAATCTCTTCATACCATTCTCACCTTAACTACTATTCTTACATAAAACCAACTCATGTATATGTACGCCCTTCTATTGTGTGAATGCGTATGAAGATTACCGCCTTCACATAAACAAATGATGATACATATTCATACATGGTTCAGATTTAGGGAAAGCCACAAAGATATGTAAAAGTGAGAAACGTCATGGTAATCGTACATCTGAATGGTATGCACGTGTGAATAACAAGTACACATACATATGTGTGCATACCATCCAGAATAATAGTTACAAGAGTGTTCCATAGTTTTTCGTTTTTTTAGATTTTTCCGGACCTTGTATATATATATATATATATAGAGGGAGGTTCATGCGAGGACGATATCTTTTTACGAGAATGCGAGGAGCTTTTTTCATGTACAAAATCATATGTGATTTTGTCTTACCATCAAAAAATCACTTGTGATTTTGTATGTGAATCAAAATCACTACATGATTTTGTACATGAAAAAAACTCATCGTGTTCTCATAAAAAGTTACGTTCTCGTATAAACCTGCTCTTATATATATATATATATATATAATTGATAATAATAAGAATAGAATTATACAATTGGATAAGAGGTGGAGAGGAGGGGGTGGTTGCTATCCTTCCACATCAGCCGGCCAATACATATGCATAGAAAACAGCCCCTCCTAGCCGACTACGGCTAACAACGACAACCCCACCAATGCTACCTCCTATTTTACACATATATATATGGTCGGTTCATTTTTGGCCCCATTCCTTCCTCAATCAATCATTTTTATAAAAAAAACAAAATTCCAATTAATCTTTTTGTTTTCTGTTTCTATATAGTCTATACTTTTATTTTAAAAATTAAAGTTAATGATTATACTGTTTATTTTGTTAAAAAATAGCCGAATCCAATGTTAAAAACTTAAAATATCTACTTGATACATGCATATAAAAAACGTATCTAGTTGTTATATAGTCATGTATATTACATTTTTAACCATAATTAAATCACAATATTGTTTGTCAATCGATATATATATCATGCTATTGATAACTTTTATACATAGTTTTTGCATAAAAATGTAAAGATAACATATTATTCAATCGGAACTTGGTCTTTTTAATCGCAAACGGATGTATTAGTTTAGTTTGTTATTATAAAAATTCGAAAATCTTATTTTAAAATGGATTTTTTTCATCGTATTATTATTTAATTTGATGGCGGCTCATTGTTTCATAGATGATAACTAATACTTTGAACGTCATATGTTTTTATATATACACATATGTGTATGTATATATATATATATTATGTAGACTAATAATTGGTGATGACATTATTGTTTTTGTTAAATCGGATTATTTATAAAGTAGATGAAACTCGTGAAGAAGTCAAATAATAAAACAAAACTCAAAAGAGATAAATATGCTAATGGAAGATATTGATTATATCAATTAAAAAAACTTAATCTTAATTATTAAATTTGTGTTAAACCAAGTGTTACATGTATTTTAAAACATATTTTCAGTTTATATACTTGTTATATATTGTATCAAATGTCAAAAATATGCCCAAATGTCGTACTCTACAAGAATTTGCATATGTTCCAATTTATGTCCAAAATACCCTTGCTTTAATAATTACACTTTCTCTTACTCATATTTTCTGTTCATATTATCTTTTATTTTTATTATATATTTTTTCTATCTTAAAAACAGTAGATCCAACAGTTTACAAAATCAATAATTTATTAATGCTTACAGTTATGTAAGAGTGCACATAAATCAAATTAGATCCAAATTTTCAACATCCAAACTTGATCGGTCGATTCTTGAATGGTAGTCCAACATACAATAAAACTGAATCGATCTAATCCATTGACCATCCAATTACCATCCAACTAATAACTATGTATAATAATTAACATTTTACAATATTGTTTTTTAGTTGATATTTATATGCATTTGTTTTTTAATAGCTTAAGAAAGTATATGAATAATTGGTTGAAATGATGGATTAATTGATTGAAAAATTGCATAAAATTATTAGATGCATCCAATCTGATCCAACGAATAACCAATAATAATATTCAAGGATGGAACCGAACTGATCAATCATCAATTGAATCGGATGTCCAATGTTAGTTGGTATCGATGACAAAATCCAACATCTAATGAATGGTCAGATTGGATCGAATCCACCTAAATCCGTTGGATTTCAATTGATGATCACTCCTACAATATTTATGTTGTTATTTTGATGAGACATGTCACTCTCTTTGCAAGGTCTTTGAGAAATTTTCCAATTTTCTTGTTTTTGTGTTCATTCATTTCTTTCTAAATTTTCTATTTCTATCAGGATCTCCAATTTTTTTAGCAGTTACTCAGTTAGATTAAAAAAAATATCATCTTGATCCGAGCTATGATTTAGAAGTTATGACATTTTAAAGTTTAAATATGATTAAAAACATATTAAGAATATTTGGAACTCTGAAACTTTCTAGCATTTAAATGTCAAAAATATACACAGCTAAAAAAACACATCTCAACCTGATTTACGAGTCAAAAGTTATGTCATTTCAAATTAACTGTAAATATGATTACAAACAAATAATGAATATTTTGATCTACAAAAAAAATCAACATTTAGATCTAAAAGTTAAGGAACTTCAAATAAAATATCAATGCGAGTTATAAATCAAAGTTACTCCATCATGAAGTTTACAACTAATATGATTAGGACCATATTATGGATCATATTAATACTAAACTTCAGAAAACCATAAATTTTGAACTATAACTTAGATTGGGATAATTTATCATGTTACTAGTTTTCTAGATCTAAATAATGTTAAATTTTAGATATCCAATTAAATATAAAAAATCTAGAAAAAGATATAGATGAACGTATTAAAAAGAAAGGAAAAAACAATAAAAAAATATTGTAAATATAAATAATAACTTTAATATTGTATTTGAAACTTGATATTATATTTTTCTTTTAGTAAAATATGTGATTTATTGTTTTTAAAGACAAAAAGAAAACGTAAAAATACAGAGAGATGAATTGGAAAAAAATATGAATTTTGAACAAGAGACAAATATAAACATATTTTTGAAAGAATGAAACATTCAAAGCATATAAAAAAAATACAACCTTGTTGTAGCATAGAAATTAAACTATCCTATTTTAAAAGAAATATCTCATATATCCTCATCATCATTATTATCTAGAAATTTTTAGTATATAAAGGCTCTTTAGGGTCATAAGTAGTGCACCTGAGTCAATATCATACCCTCCTCTATTTCAATTTTCATAAAAGTCTTTTTATTCTTCTAGAAATATGCCTGGAATCACGATTGGTAGCTTTGGTGATTCCTTCAGCTTTGCATCTATCAAGTCCTACATTGCGGAGTTCATCTCCACCCTGCTCTTTGTCTTTGCTGGTGTTGGCTCTGCTATCGCTTATGGTATGTTCAAAAGTTGTACTCATTGTTTACTGTGTGTTTTTAAGTATGTAATATTTATATACACCACATAAAACTCACATTTTCTGCCTTTGGTGAAGTTTGAATAAGGCTTGGTGATTGGATATTGTTAATTGATTGTTTTATTTGGTTTGTGGCAGCCAAACTAACAACTGATGCGGCCCTTGATCCGGCTGGTCTAGTAGCTATCGCTGTTTGCCATGGATTAGCTCTATTTGTGGCGGTAGCCATTGCCGCCAACATCTCCGGCGGCCATGTTAATCCAGCTGTCACCTTTGGGTTGGCTGTTGGTGGCCAGATCACCTTCCTAACCGGCCTCTTTTACTGGATCGCCCAACTCCTTGGCTCTGTTGTTGCATGCTTCCTTCTCAGTTTCGTCACTGGAGGCTTGGTAAGTGTAGTTCATGGTAGTAGTGAATCAAAGAATTTTTGTATTTGGGGTCGGGATTAAAATTTATAACCTTTTAGAGGTCAAAAGAAGAAATATATTCAACAAAAATAAAATATATAATATAAAAAATTGAATTTTTATGGGGTCAATCAATACATAACTCATGACTATTGACCTCCTTGTACTACACACTCATAATGACATTTTAGGGATTATATTAAATTTTAACTATTGTTTTTTTGGAATTTTATTACAGGCTGTCCCCATACACGGTGTTGGAGCAGGTGTGGGAGCGCTTCAAGGGGTTGTTATGGAAATCATCATCACATTTGCATTGGTGTACACAGTGTACGCTACAGCATGTGACCCAAAGAAGGGCTCATTAGGAACAATTGCCCCAATTGCAATCGGGTTCATTGTGGGTGCCAACATCTTGGCTGCGGGCCCGTTCTCAGGAGGATCAATGAACCCAGCTCGATCTTTTGGACCTGCTGTGGCCAGTGGTAACTTTGCTGGACACTGGATCTACTGGGTTGGACCCCTCATCGGTGGTGGTTTAGCCGGAGCCATTTACCCAAACGTGTTCATTTCCAGCGAACATATTCCTCTCACCAACGAGTACTAAAACTTCCATTGGTTTTGTGTGTTTGAAATTTGAATGTATTTTTAGGTTCTTTCAATTGTAAAAATAAGAAGAAAAACAATTTAATTGTTTTTCTTTATTTATTTGTTATTATTAATTACAAGTAATTCATCCAAATTGTTTTCTTTTATAAGTTGTTGTTTGGTTGGTTTTTCATTAAGTTTTATATGAATGAAATTATCTAAATGGATTAATATGTCTGTATAGATTAGTAACATTTTTGTTTGGAAAAAACTTGATATTCTACATAAAACTCCAAAAAACTTATTGAATAAATCATTTTATATATCAACAGAATATTATATAACAATCATATATAACTAATCAAATAAACTATAAGTCGGATTAAATTCATTACTTTGCTAAAAAGAGTATGTTTAATATGTTAGAAGAGGACCCACATTCGTTTGTAATTGGTTGGCCTTTTTTGGGTTGTTCTTTTCGACAAGTTCAAATAAAACAGAATATGGTGGGTGGGTGGGCCTATTTGGGTCAATCAATGCATGTGGATATGTTCTAGTGGGTGGCCCACTTTGATTTTATTTGATTTTATGTAAGTTACATTTAAAGATACATACACAAGTTAGTTTAGATCCGATATTGGTTTCAAATCCGATTACAATTTGATCCTAAAACGCTTGGTGGTCATCGTATCATGCCTAGTCGTAGACCTGGTTCTAATCGGGATGGATCAGGGGAAAACAATGTGGAAAGAGGACAAAAAGAAAACCGAAGTATTAAATGATGAATTTTTAGAAAACAGTATAGAGAGGGAGTTCCATTTGACTTAACTTAAGTATGCCATGTGGTGGTGGTGGACTCAGAAAGCGAAAGCAATGACTCTAATGGCAGATTCAAGATTTTATACCAGGGTTTGCATTATTATCACGGAATTATTAAATGGTATGTCATAATAATAATCTTTTTTACATTGCAAGACACTATGTTTTTCAGGATATGTATATCTTCTATGTATATGTCCTAAAAAATACACGATAGGGCCAGACTCGAGAGCAATCTCGAGTCCATCCCTAACAAACGCAGTTCTTTAAGATATGGTCCTAACACTGATAATGCTCGACATCTCCATTTAATCCAATAGTTAACATCAAACTCCGGTTAAAGGCAAGAACACGAGATTCGGTTAAGCACGACTTTAGGATCGGTTTATGTAACACCCTACTTTTGGGATAACAAATCTAACAAAAATTCGGCATGACCTATTCGTAAATTCTTCATATACCTGTTTCGTATCCCACTTATATGTATGTGTAATATGATTCCCAAAAGAAAATTATACAAAAACCCAAAAATATAAGAGCTAGTTTTTATACATAAAACTAGTTTCCAATATAATATTACTATTACTATAATTCCCATCACCATACTAATGGAAGCTAAATCATTTCCATTTTTCGCAAACAGGACATCAACATTGCATCATCTTACCATATCATGTACTAGTTTAGTAATTCTTATCGCTAGCACTATCAGCTGCACCTGAATAATCTGATCCTAGAATACACATCAACAAACAAAACAAGTCAGGCTTTACGCCTGGTGAGTTCAAGATTTACGTCATTAAACCTTTAATAAAATCAGAATCACTCATAATTTTCAAAACAATGCATAATCATAAATATTGATATAAACAACCCACACAATTACTTACTTTTTCAACAAACATCAATAACATATATGTTTATCTATAACATATTTATATGTTATAATGAAACAAGTATAAATATCAAACTTCACTCGTTTCATTCTATTCTATATATATGTCCCACATATAATAGATATAATGTCTTAAGCCTTCCATAAAGACTCTCCATCCCGCTATATTTGACTCATTACAATATACCATTGTTCATCCATTATTGATCTCTAGGTAGGGAAATCCTACCATGACCGGCCGATAAAAAAACGCATAGCATTTCATCAATACCGTTGGCTAACTTAGGCATGTTATGGGACCTCCCAGGTCCATGTACGTGTGTAAGTTTGACCTCCCAGGTCTAGGTACATACATAATTATGACCTCCCAGGTCTAGGTACATACATAATTATGACCTCCCATTCCAAGATATTTCAAATCTATACCAACCCCGGACTTTAAACATCTAAATCTGAACGTCTCACGTTCTATTTCAATTTTCAATTTGCATCAAGAATCCAACATATCACATATGTCCATCACAACAACTCAAGCATATTTTTAGTAAACTTCAAATTTCAATACTTCAAAAGTATATTCCAAATAGTGTTTCAATGTCACTTAACATGCTTGTTTCACATTCAAATTTACTTTTATAAAGCATCTAATAACCGCACTTTAGAACAATTTATAAATCATACATTTTTCACAAAACATATTCGAACGCAAACAACATAATTCAGTTATGTCACAATACATATATTTGACGTGTATCCCTTTAAAATATACTTGAACTCACCTTAGCTAGATCGACTCAAATCTAGTCTCCAAATATCCCGTGTAGCCGTCACCTTCAATTGACCATCGAGACCTTCACCAAACCTTCTGATTTTTGAGTATGTTGCTCTTCTCAACGACATGAACAAGTTCTGTGAAGAAGAGAAAGGCTGAATCCTAAGAAATCATGGCCTAAAATGGGGTTTTCTTTCTGTTTTCGTATCCATAAAACCCCAAAAAACGCTACTGTAATTGGTACGAAAATCATATCTAAACTCTTCCAAATCAAAATCCAACCGTTTTATTCAAGAACAGTGAGTTAGGAAGCTACCTGTAAAATTTCAGCTCAATCGGACTACGTTTGCTTGTCGATCAGTCCCGATGATCAAAGTTGCGCTGTGCTGTGCGAAAATCCGAAAAAAACACAACTTTCTCTTTTTCTCTCTTCTCCTCTCGATTCTTCTTCTTTCTTCTTTTGTTTCCCTTCCCTCAACTCTTTCCTCTTTTTCTTTATATCTAATATAACACATAAATAAATGGTTATACCCACTTTATTTCCATAAATAATTTTCAAATACCATTATGGTATATAACTTTAAAACTCAAAATACTCTAATGTTACGCTCGTATAGAATGTCATCGAATCCTTATCCTACGAAAATATAAATTACACTTGATAATTTTGAGAATGTTACAGTTTACATAATAATGTATTTTTAAAATTATTTGTAATCTTTTTTAAATTCTGAAACTATTTTCATGTTGTATCGTTTGCGATAGCTATATATCAATATATGTTATTTTATTTGAAGTATTGTTAAAATAAAATGTGTTGTAATTAATTATTGAAACAAATGAGATGAATAAAATATTGTCCAAAATAATATTTATAAAAGTTTTTATTAAACATAATGCCTAAAAGTTTATAAAAGGGTGTTACCTTTTACACCTTACTTTATGTATTAAACCTTAATCTATATATATGACTTCCAATTAAAATTGATAAATAAGTATAGAAGTTAGTGTGTAACCAATTAAAATAGATAAATAAGATAGAGTAGGGTGCATTTGGGAAGTAGAGTAGGGTGTAAAAGGAAAACCCCTTTATAAAAACATTTGGTTAGTAGGGCCGCACACGGATTGAGTTGACCAAATTGAAGACATATAAACAACCAAATCCAATATTTTTGTGATTTGAAAAATCTCAACTCAATCCAACCTAAACAGTGCGGATTTTGGGTTGGGTTGGGTTGGTCGGGTTGAAATTGTGAACATTATTTTACAATAAATTAAGCGTTTGTGTTTAAACGAAGTAAAATCAAAATAAAAACTAACAAATAAAATTACCAGTTACATAAGAAAATAGAGCTAATTTTGTTTAAACGGTTGAAATTGTGATATAATTATGAGTTGATCTAATGTATATATATATTAATTAAAGACTTAACAATCATATTAAAAATCCGTGTTATAGAAATATATCGGGTTGAATTGGGTTCAAACGGACCTAACTCAATTTCAAATCAATACCTATGGTTTAAAAAATTTACAGCTCGATTAGGTATCAACCGACTTTGGTTTGGGTTATTTCGGGTTGGGTTAGTCGAGTTTTGTACACCCTTACGACTCTACTAGTTACTCCGTTAGGATTGGTTGAAAGTGATGATTCTAAATTGGGCCTGCCTTTGAACGTTGAGCCCAATAACAATTGGGACCGGGCTTCGAAGGATAGCCCAGTCATGTTTGAAAATGCTAACATAAGAATCATGCTTTTAAGAATCCTTTTGGTATACAAGATATGACATAACATAAATTTATTAATTCATATTTGACACGATATAGGTGGAACAAAAATTAAAAAGATCAGTAAATTACTAAGCTACCCATAGTTAAAAACCCTAAAACCTTCCATACTTGTTTTTTAACAAACTTCCACTTAGATTTAGAGGAAACTTTTGAGTACTCAATGAACTGATTCTATAGCATTTAAGAATGTGTCAATATAATAACACTATTAAGTATTAACCATTCTCATCATTTACAACATATAATAAATCAAGAAAATAAGAAAATAAATCAAGATTCTGGTGGGGGTTCCCTTCCAAGTGTCCATTCATGCCCTTTCCATTCTGGTAATTGCTGGATCACAACCTGCATTTGCATCAATCAAGTTTCCCTTAATATACAACCCAAGACATACCATCATATAAACACCAGTCTGTTTTTGTGAGACCATCAAAAAATAACACTGACCCTTCTCAGCAAAATACTGTGAAAAGTACAAAAAAAACTGTACCTTTCACAGTGTTTTTCCTGTGAAGGTTCGATGTGTTTTTGTGGCTTCACGGTTGGTAAACCAAAGTGCATCTACGTATATTGACTATTGCTAACCAGGCCTGTGGAATCGGGTTTCCCCACGGTTGTCTGACAAGCGAGCCTCCAGTTCTTGGGATTCTGATGGCACAAAAGTTTCAGAACCATACCAACTATTTCATGAATTATTCATAATGAATAACCTTTTTTTATGTTATAGTTTAACTGTTTTTTAATCAAGATTATGCTATAAGTTATACGTTCTTCGGTTATGAACCGATCTTGATCAAATGGGGGTAAATTTGTCATACCCGATTGAGCTTCTCCTTCTCTTTATCTGTTCGTGGATTAAGCAACTCTTTCCCCTCGATAACCTGAGATTATACTCGAAATTAAACACTAAAACAACACACTTAATCACTTTAAAACTTTCTTTAATTATCTTGGTTGTTGATCAAACTAATTACCTCCACCATGCAAGTGCCACAAGTTCCTCCTCCAGCACAATTCAGCAAAGGTCTAGACTGAATTACCATAAATAGAAAGATTAAGTTATCGAATATGTATATATATATATATATATATATATATATATATATATACCGGAACAAAATTGGGTTTATAAGACACCACCAATTTCTAACTTTCCTTACAGACTGATTTATAAGACTTATCATATCTAAAGTCTTAACAAAATTGGGTTTATTGTAATAAGTTTACAGAACATTTTTTGATGTCTTAACAAATTGTTTAGGACATTTTTAATACAAAAAGTCACACTAACATTTTATATGACACTATTTTGAAAACATCTTATAAAAAGACGAGTTTATATAACACTTTCTAAAAATGTCTTATAAAATTGCTAATGTGACGTTTTATATTAAAAATGTCCTAAAAAACTTGTTAAAACATCCTATAAACTTCGTTTAATTTTCTGGCCCTGTAAATTAAGTCTCATAAAACAGTCTATTAGGACTTTTATAAATTAGTGGCGTCCACTAAACCCAATTTTGTTGTAGTGATAGATTAAAAGATTCACAAAAAAAAAAAGATGTGGGATGGCAAGTAGAGAAGAGCATTACGTACATATGGTCCATATAACTCGATATTAGTATCGAGCATAATGTCCCTAAGTTTCTGTCCACCACTCGCGTTTCTAAAATGTACGTCGGGTGTTCCATCCGGTAGCAGCACCGACTACATGCCATTCGATATAAAAACGTTTAATCTACAACATGTGTGGATCGAAATGATGTGGTTAATATTAATTAAGTTAAAGATCGATGACTTACACTAACAAAAGCGAAATTGATGCAAGGTGGTTCTTGATCAGATGGTGCGGCTTCGGATTGACCAGTGGTCATAGTGGCTCGGATTCGGGATCGAGGGTAAGTTAGACATTTGGTGGAAGGTTTTTGGGTGGTCAAAGTGGTGGTACTAATGGTGTTGTTGAAATTATAACATGAAGAATGTGAAAATGAAGATATGCTATAAGCATTCATGCCCATTTTTTGTGGCTAAGTGCACCAGAAAGAAAGATGATGGGTTTTGGAGCCTTGGGTTCATAGAATGGCCATAATGTGGCTAACCCTAACCCAAGATGGTTGATTGGTATTGCTATACATCCACCATTGGAGGTTTGAGTGTGTGGATATAATTATGAATCTTATCTGCTGCTGCTGATATGGGGGATGGAATGCATCTATTGGTAGTTTTTTTTTTCTGCTTAGTTCTGAGTATTTTTTTTGATTTACCATTTTTACCCCTTTAATGACTTCAAATGCATGCATGAGGGAGAGGGTAGAATGGGAATTTGAGAAGTGATGTCATGATCTTGATTTTGACACATATCAATCTTTTTTTATAAAAATTATAGTAAATTACAGGAATCATCCTTCGGGTTTATGGAAACTTGGGTTTTCGTCTTTAACTTTTGGAAACTACAAAGAACGACATTGGGGTCTGTATTTCATTACGGATTTTGTCCCTGGTTATTAGTGCCGTTATAAGGTGTTGATAAGAGTCTTCACGAGCTAGTCAGGCGGGATTTATGTCTTTTTCTTTATTAAAAATGAGTGTGCGTACAGTTCTTAAAACATATGTACAAGTTAAAACAATTTGAAAAAAAAACCCTAATCTAACCTTATCAGTTTCCCAGTTTGCAACAACTACTCTCCTTCTTCAAGAACGACCTTCTCTCATCCTAATTTCATGATTTGTGTCTTCATCTATCTTTGTGGTTTTGATTAATCACCCAGGTATCATCAGACCTGTTTACAACTTCATCTTTCTCCAACTTTGTATTTTTGATCTAACACATGCCTGCAACTTCCATGCTACTAGTGAAAGACGTATGTTTGTATGTGGGTGGTGTTAAGGCTACGTTTTGTTTTTCAAATGCTTTAATTGTTTCTACTCAAGTTTTAAACACTTCTATAAAATTTATTTGATAACAAACATAAATTACTTTTATCATCCTTGTGGTTAGGTAAAAATATGTGATTTTCTTTCCCATGGTTTAGAAATTATTCATTACTATTTTTGTCCTTATGATTTACTACTATTTATTGTTCAATCCTTATGATTTAAAATTCTTTACTGCTTTGATCCTTTTGTACTTCAATGTATGAATTAGTTTAGAGATGAAAATAACAATAAATTGCAAACCATAAGAATGAAAATCACAATTTCTAAATCATAGGGACATAAATTGTATTTTACTCTGATATGAATTACGACAAATTAACAGTCGCCGCTAACGACCACAAACAATTTCCGTTATGAAATTGAAAACACAACGATGTTCCTTCTAATTAAAAAAAAAAATTAGAGACGAAAACCATGGTTTCCATAAACCTAGGGACAATTTCGTAATTTTACAAAAGCAAATGAGGAAAAAAAAAACAAAAATCGCTAGAAGGAGGGGTTGAACCTCCGACCTTGTGGTTAACAGCCACACGCTCTAACCAACTGAGCTATTCCAGCTTCTTGAAATCATCTTTCATATATTAATTATCAATCAATACAAAATTCATCTTCATCGGAATCTTTATCGATCGAATTTTATAATTGGAGGGTTTTGAAATCGGTTAAACCTCTCTTCTAGGGCTCCGGCAATGAACACAATGCCCCAAATCACAAACCTTCGCCTCCTTTTCTCCTCCGCTGCAATTGCAAACCACCCAAATCCATCTTCTTTTCTCTCTTCTTTCAGACCCAATTCGATCTTTAAATTCAACACCAAAATACCCACTAAACTTAATAATAACTCTTTTTCTTCTTCTTCTTCTTCTTACCCTTTCTTCACTTGTCTTTCATCATCATCATCATCAAGAAAATCACCCAGATACAATTCCAAGTCTTTTAATTCGAATCGAAGAATCAGTAGCAGTAACAGTAAGCAGAGTGAGATGGGGGAGAAAAGAGGGTTATCATCAATGGATGGAGTGGAAGAAACCAAGAAAATGGGAATGACTGCTGGGTTTAACAAGAAAAGGGCAGAAGGTAGAGATAAGAGTAGCAGGCCTAAAGATCTTAAGTTAAAAGTTAGAAGACTTAATCCTGTTAATACAATTTCTTATGTTCAGGTATATATGTTCTTTAACACCATGTTAGTTTTCATCAATCTTTCAATCCAGATGCGAAAAAAAATCTGAACTTTGAATCTTGGGTTAAAAATGGTTGCTTTTCAATTTTAGAGTTGAAGTGGGTTTTCTTTCTTTTTTTTCTTTTTTGTAAGATATTTGATTTTTTTTTTATATGGGAAAAGGGCTAATAATATTATTTATGCAGGTCTTAGGAACTGGTATGGATACTCAAGACACATCACCATCAGTTTTGCTCTTTTTTGACAAGCAGAGATTTATATTTAATGCTGGAGAAGTAAGTATTTTGATGCATTCTTATTAATCTTTTTAAATAGTTACATTCTTTGAATTGTTAGCTTATTAGGATGTATGACTGAAGTTACATATGATCATATGAATCTTTAGTTGCTAGATAGGCTTTCTGGCTGACCAACTTGCCTTCTAGATTTCATTCAGCCACCTTGGTTCTTTTCTTTTGTTATAAAGCGATTTGTTTGATATTAAGTTTAATTTTAAAGTGCAACATGGCAGGGCAAAGGGGCACTAGTAATTGGAATTGTTAATTTCAATTTATAATTTGTTTTCAGGGACTGCAACGATTTTGTACAGAACATAAGATTAAGTTGTCGAAGGTAAAACTGCAATCACGAAGATTCCCATTTTCATCTACAATTATAGGCAGTGTCTGCTTAGTAACGAAATTGATTTGCTTCTTCTGTTTTAGATTGATCACATATTTCTTTCACGCGTCTGTTCAGAAACAGCTGGTGGACTACCAGGTTTGCTTATTATTCTTTAGCTTAGATATTTGTTTCAAATTAGCATATATACATATAGAGGGAGGTTCAGGGGAAAACCTCGACAAAAAAAAACTGAAGAACACCCTGGGATCCCTTCACATGGATGATATGCACAATATATATATATATATATATATATAGAGAGAGAGAGAGAGAGAGAGAGAGAGAGGTTAAGGGGAAAAATCCCAAATGAAAATTGAGGAACACCCTAGTAACCATTCATCTTGATGGTATTCATATGTGCATAGAAGTAATTGAAATTGTTTCTTGGTTTTTATGCACATGTGCATACCGGACAAACTGCTTACAAATCACTTGTATGCACATGTGCATACTGTCTAGATGAATGGTTAGCAGGGTGTTCCTCATTTTTTTGTGTTTTCTCCTTGAACCTGACCCTATATATATAAATATTGAGAGAATATCAATAAGTATTAATGTTAAAAGAAAAGTATTGTTCGCATGCAGTAATTATATTTAACTATAATATCTCAAGTACGAAAATTAATCCACAGGTCTTCTATTAACGTTGGCTGGCACCGGTGAAGAAGGAATATCGGTATGTTTCACTTTCTTTATTAAATGCGCTATTATAAATTTATATCAACAAAAGGATCGTGCATTTGCTAACACGGATTTTCGTTGATATCTAAAGGTAAACGTATGGGGGCCATCGGATTTTAAGTATTTAGTCGACGCAATGAAATCTTTCATTCCAAATGCCGCCATGGTTCACACTCGATGTTTCGGTCCATCTCCCAAATCCGATAAGATTCCGTTGGAAAATCCCGAAAAGCTTAACGACCAACTCAAACTTATTGACGATGAAGTTGTCAAAATATCCGCTATTTTGTTACGACCAAATAGTTCCGACACTAATGGGGTCAAGAAAGACGGGTTTGCATTAAAATCTAGTGATATTTCCGTTTTATATATTTGTGAGTTACCCGAGATTAGGGGTAAATTTGACCTCGAAAAGGCCCGAGCACTTGGATTGAGACCTGGCCCAAAATATCGAGAATTACAAGAGGGTATTTCTGTGAAATCAGATACGAAAAATATCATGGTATAGATTTAATGATTTAATTATTTATCACTTTTTACAGTTTTTCTTTTCGATTGATATTTAGTTTTCTTTTTTTGTATTATTTAAGGTTCATCCCGATGATGTTCTTGGACCATCGGTTCCCGGGCCTATTGTTCTTCTTGTAGATTGTCCTACTTTGTCTCATTTTCAAGAATTGTTGTCTTCATCGTCTCTCGAGATTTACTATGCTGATGTGGCAAGTACGCCAGAAGAGAACCGTAAAACCGTTAATTGTGTGATTCATTTAAGTCCGGCATTAGTTGTGGACTCTAGTGAGTATCGGAAATGGATGTCGAGATTCGGTGGGGCCGAGCATATTATGGCGGGCCATCAAATGTAAGTTTCGTATTTCCCAAATTTGACATTAAGATAGTCTTATAAATATCGTCTGAATTGATTAAGCCATCTCGGCTAATAAAATGTAGGAAGAATATTGAGATACCGATTCTGCAGTCGAGTGCAAGAGTTGCGGCTCGGCTTAATTACTTATGTCCTCAGTTTTTCCCGGCTCCGGGTTTTTGGTCTCTCGAACAATCGAAGTGTTCAACTTCACCCGTCACAATTGAGGTATAGTTTTGAGTCAATGACATTTTTAAAGAACAATTTCTAATTAATCTGAACGTTATTTACATATAGTTTACGTGCTAAAACCTGCCATTGAGCTAGTTTTTTTTTGTTTCTATTTGCCTGCAGGATACTGGTTTAAAGCTTTGTGAGACCGTTTCTGCTGAAAATCTCCTCAAGGTGCATATATATACATAGTATATATATATATAGAGAGAGAGAGGGAGGTTCAGGGGAAAACCCTCCAAAAATTGAAAAACCAAGAGTGTTACTCTGGAAACCATTCATCTGTACGATATGCACATGTGCATGCATGTAATTGAAGTTGTTTCTTGGTTTCTATGCACATGTGCATACAAGTAATTGAAGTTGTTTCTTGGTTTCTATTCACATATGCATACCGGACAAGTTGCTTGTATGCACATGTGCATACCGTCCAGATGAATGGTTACTAGGGTGTTCCTCAGTTTTTCATTTTTTTTGTGGTTTTCCCCTAAACCGGACCCTATATATATATATATAAAGTGCTTGAATCATGCATTTCTTTTTTACTTTTCCCCCATCCATACCTTGGATCATATAGAGAAATTGGAAGAGTAATCATGTAGTTGAAACGATAAAAGTGTCAACATAGAACAATGATGTGAATCTCGATAAAAAAAAGACCATCATTTCTTTTAGAAATACAAATTTTTCTTTCCGTTTTTCAGTTCTTCATCACTTATCTAATCAATCCAAGATTTTTATCCGTTGGAAAACAGTTTCATTTGCGTCCTTATGCACAACTTGGATTAGACCGATCTGGCATTCCGGCCACAACTGCCCCCAATGCAATTATCGAAGACCTTCTTTCCGAGATTCCCGAAATATCTGATGCCGCCCAACAAGTTGCTCGCCTTTGGCAAGAGAACGGAGATCCAAGAGAAGCGGCAAGTGGCGAAAACATAATCGAAGAACCTTGGTTGAATCAAAATTCTCTTCCAAGTTGTTTGGAAGGCATCACAAGAGAAAATGTCGAGATTGTCCTTCTAGGAACTGGTTCATCTCAACCTTCCAAATACCGAAACGTTAGTTCCGTCTTCATCAATCTTTTCTCCAACGGTAGTTTACTATTGGATTGTGGAGAAGGAACACTCGGACAGCTGAAAAGAAGGTAAAACGATATTTCTAACGAAATTTTACGTTTCTATCCTTTCTTTCTTATATATATATATATATATATATGTAGGGGCGGGTTCAAATGAGAACTCAAATTTGGTTGTGAACGTGAAGACAAATGAGAGTGCGACATGTGTCATATTCAGACTGAATAATGAAGAAAAATATTCAGACTGAATGTAGTATTATTCAGACAAAATAATACTGAATGTAGTATTATTATTCGGTCTGAATAATACTACATTCAAACTGAAAATACTACATTTAGTATTAATCGGTCTGAATAATACTACATTCAGACCGAATAATACTACATTAAGTATTATTCAGTCTGAATAATACTACATTCAGTCGGAATATTTTTCTTTATTATTCAGTCTGAATATGACACATGTCGCGCTCTCATTTGTCCTCACGTTTACACAACCAAATTTGAGTTCTCATTTGAACCCGCCCCTGTATATATATATTATCTGGTTTTTAACGATCTTATTAACAGATTCGGGATTCAAGGCGCGGATGATGCCGTTAAACGTTTAAGATTTATTTGGATTTCACACATCCACGCCGATCACCATACGGGTTTAGCAAGAATCCTTGCTCTTAGACGCGATTTGCTTAAAGGGGTCCCACACGAACCGTTAGTCGTTATCGGCCCTAGACAGCTGAAAAGATTTCTAGAAGCATACGAAAGACTCGAAGAGTTAGATATGCAGTTTCTCGATTGTAGACATACAACAAAATCTTCATTAGCTTCTTTCGAGTCTAACTATAATCAATCTGATAACCATTCCGAACCCTTAAATGGCAACAAAATTGATAATTCTAGTTTGTTTTCAAAAGGAAGTCAGATGCAGAGCCATTGGAAAAGGCCGGGTAGTCCGGTGGACGGTAATCTAGCGTACCCGATTATAAAGAACTTAATGGATGTGCTTAATGAATCAGGTTTAGAATCCGTGATTAGTTTTCCGGTTGTTCATTGTCCGCAAGCTTTTGGTGTCGTTTTGAAAGGTGTTGATAGATTGAATAGTGACGGTAAAAGAATCGTACCCGGATGGAAGATTGTTTATTCGGGTGACACTAGGCCTTGTCCGGAACTAATCGAAGCTTCACGAGGAGCAACGGTTCTCATACACGAGGTAAACAATTAAACTAGCTTATTTTTTGAACTTATTGAAACAGCCGTGTTTCGTTAACCATAAGCTTGCAAGCAGCGTTTCAATAAGCTTAATGGGCTTTTTTTTTCCAACTTTTTGTTTCCAATTTTGCCCCTTATATTTTTTTCTTTCCAATTGTTTTTTAACGTCCTTTTGGGTGCGTTTGGTATCTAGAGATAGGATAGTACAGAACATGACAGAATAGAACAGTTGTTTAGCGTTTTGGTAACATAGAACTGGATAGGACAAAACAAATAAAATGACCGAATTACCCCTAATGAGTTTGTATATATATTTTGATTAATTTATGTAATTTATTAAAATATAATAAAATATATGTTTTTTATAACAAAATATATCATTAGAAAGTTTTTGTCAAGTCAATTAAAATGACACCAAAAGAAGGGTTATGTAGTTTCCAATTTTTATTTTATACCTTTTCTATATTTTTTTTATCATGAATATTTAATAAATTACATAACTTAATCAAAATATAGAAACAATATAAAAATAATATTTTGAGGACAATTAAGTGAAAGTTTTAAAGAACATAAAAAAATACAATAAATAAAATTTAAAGAATGAATAAAATATAAAGAGAAGAGACGTATTCGATGTTTCATAATAGAATTAGGTTTTGTTTTAAGGTTATATTGGTAAGATATAGGTCTGTTCCAACTAGTTTTTCAGATAACCAGCTTATCAGTTAGTTTGCCAAACATAGCGTGAGTGGAATGTTGTCTATTTTCAGGCAACTTTTGAGGATGCTTTAGTAGAGGAGGCAATAGCAAGAAACCATAGTACAACTCAAGAAGCCATTGAAGTAGGGGATGCTGCAGGAGCTTATCGAATAATCCTTACGCATTTCAGTCAACGATACCCTAAAATTCCGATATTTGACGAAGGTCACATGCATAAAACGTGCATTGCTTTTGATATGATGAGTATCAACTTTGCTGACTTACATGTGCTTCCAAGGGTACTTCCATACCTAAAACTGCTATTTAAGAATGAAATGGTGGTCGATGAATACGATGATGATGATGTTGAGATTGTTACTTTAGCTGCTTGAACATACTTCATTTCATATTTATAATCGAGTTTTTTTTACTGATTCTTTAAGAATGAATTTATGTATAGTTGGAGAATTGGTTTTGAGTTGCAAGTTTAGTTTACAACTATGGTAGTGGCTATTTAGTTGGTTTCTAAGCATTCTTGTGTATGAAAATGACATTCTTTTGTGAAACAGTGACATTTTCAAACTTGTCAAAAGGTCATGGAACGAAAAAACCCTGTTAGAAGGTTATTTTAATCTCTCCACATGTATGCTAATGCTATATATATATATATAGATAGGGGAGGGATCATACGAGAACCACCCCTCTTTAAATGAACAAAGGGACACATTGTGGACCACATATGATGTGGGTGCCGTATAATATTAAATCATTTCTGATTTAATATTAAATCAGAAATGATTTAATATTATGTGGGACCCACATCATATGTGGTCCACAATGTATCCCTTTGTTCCCTTAAAAATCAAAAGTTCTCATTTGAACCTCTTATATATATATAGAGGTCAGTTCATTTACAAACTGGATGAATCGTACAAACTCATATAAACCATATATAAAAATAATTTGTTTTCATTTTTTTCCATCAAAGGCTATGATTTAAGATGTTATTTCACATATGTTTGTTTCACCTTGTGAAAAAATTACATGTAAAAAAAATACATGTGAAACTTTTACCTTATGAAACAAATACATCTACTTACGAAAACAAATACACGTGAAACTTTTACATTATGAAACAAACATATATATAATAACATCTTAAATCATAGCATTTGATGAAAAAAAATTATGAAAAAATTATTTTTATATATGGTTTGTACGATTCATGCATGTTGTAAATGAACCAACATCTATATACATATATATTCTCAAATTTAGAGATTTTTCCGTTCTCTTTTTGTATTCTCTATTTTAGAGAGAGTTTAACATTTTGCTAAAGCGAACTTCTCCATAATCTCCAAAATCTCTAAAATAGCATAGTTGTTGGAGATGCTCCCCTCTAGAAGCTTACTTAATAAGCCATTTTCTATATCATTAAGCCACTACCAAATACTCATGTATAGTTGACCGAATAAGCTGGAAGTCTCATTAAGCTGCTAACAAACGTACCGTTATTTACATACAATTATGCATCATTAGCACCATCTACTTATATACAAAATGCAAATTTGGAGAAAAAGACTACCAAATTGACCATGATGCTTGTTTGTTATTTGTGCCTTATTATCAAACCACCATCTTTAATTCTTCATTTCCTTTGTATCTATGGTATTGCCACTGTAAAGCTTTTATCTTCTCCACTCTCTTTAGTAGTTTCTCTAATTTGACATATATCTTCAATTGGCCATGATTCAACTTCCATCTTTTTGGTTCTCTTTAGTTGTCTTACCAAATTAAGCCGTTCGGATGAATACGGAGAAGGAATCTATCGGACACATAAGAACAACGGTATTAGGAAGAAAACTAGAAATAAGAAAGCAGAAGATGACCGATTGGATGTTGATAAGATGTACCAATGCCGGGATGTACTTGTTGATTGCAGCTAGTATTGCGGCATGCCCTACAGCCGAAACCTGCTTGGATACAGATTGTAGCATAAGCCGGCAATAAAGTTTTGTTGATTGCATTATAACAAAATCGACTTTATAGGATACCAAATATGTCTAATGTTCTAATAGACTCATTTATAGGACTTGGGTCAGGTCAAGAGAAAACTGCAAAAAAATGAAAAATCGTGGAACGCTTTAGTAACAGTTTATCTGTACGGTATGCACATGTGCATACAAGTAATTTATAAGCAATTTTTCCTGTATGCACATGTGCATAGCATGCACACGTGTATAGAAACCAGGAAATGTCTTCATATACTTGCATGTGCATACTATATAGATGAACGGTTATTAGGGTGTTCTTAGTTTTTCATTTTTTTTACAGTTTTCTCCTGATCCTCCCTCTATAAGACTTAAATTTATAGAACCAAACAATTATGTGTCCTGTGTAAAGGTTTTGCAATATGTTGACATGACAGTTTTGAAATAAAGTGTCTTATTAATCTTCTTGTATGACATTGTTTGAAAAGAATATCTTATAAAAACAAATGTCATATAAAAAAAGTGTTTCTAGGACATTTTTCTATCAGCTTATTGCAACACTTTTGTATATAACATATAATTATTTGGTCCTGTAAAACAATCTATTAGGATATTTGAACATATTTGGCATCCTATAAAGTTAGTTTTATTGGAATGTTAGATAAAACGGTTTGGAAGTAGACGCTTACAGGAATTAACATCAAGATTGTAACCGGAACAAGAGTGATGATATCATTAAGTGTTCGTTTTAGCTTCCTTCTTTCTCTATTTGTAATCTTTTTGCCACGCGATTGCTTCATAAGGAGCCCGAAAGCATCTCCGACATCTATGAACAATAATTGAGTACCCATCAAAATAACCTGCATGATGGTTCATGTACGATATTAGGAACCGAGTATTATAATAACTAGCAGAGATACCTCCTCTGTCCCAAAATAAATGTTCACAATAAAAAAGACACAATTTTAAAGATATGTTTATTACACTTTTTTAACTAACTAATTATTAATTTTATCCTTCATAATAGAAGCAATGAATTTCTCCATCTGAATAATCAAAGGGTAGAATTGGGAAGTAGGCGCTTAGGGTTGTTTAGTTGGTTTTCCATTAAGCCGTTTGTATATAATGGAAAGGTTTTTGTTTGGGAGAGTTATTCATAGAAGAAGTGTGTTTTTTTTTAACTCAGAGGGGCAGGTATGGAAAAAACTTGGCTTTCCGCATAAAGTTTCTCCTAGAAGCTTAATGAATAAGCCACTTTCTATATCATTGAGCCGCTACCAAATAATCATGTATAGTTGACTGAATAAGCTGTAAGTCCCGTTAAGCTCATTACGCTGCTAACAAATGGGCCCTTACTTTTAAAAGTGGACACTTATTTCGAGAGACAGAGGGAGTATCAAATATCAAGCTTTAGGTGTCCCATTAAGCTCATTAAGCTGCTAACAAACAAGCTTAGTGTCTTACATTACTAGCGGATATCAGCTTTTTTGTGGATTCTCTTATTATGCGTTTATGTAACGCCTTCGATTCAGCTCCAAAATCTCTATCCGCGAGCTTTACAGAGTCGATTCCTGCTAATTTTGAGCCCTACAAAAATGCATTCTTGAAGGGTAAACTGGTCTAGATATCCACAATTACATAAGAAAAACGAAAAAAAAGAGAAAATAATACCTTATTCACTCTCAATCCTTCTTGATAAATCCCCCTTTTCATCAACTCAATCGGCTTTGGCCGAGCTTCCAATAACATAGATGAGTCAGAGGGAACTCTTTCTGCAAATTTCATTAACTCGCTGCAAATAGAAACAAATAAAATGGATGATTTCTTTCATCTCTAGGATCTCGTTAACTCGGTGAGGGGTAAAACGGTCATTTTTTGTCATTCAGATCCGTTGATTCAGGAAAAACAAATAACCAATAGTACAGTTTTATCCGGACAGACAAAGTAAACAGCCGCTTACTCTGACTTATCATAAGCAGCCCAGTACTCCTCCAGGCAATTAGATAATAGGGTCTGACTACAAATTATATATAAGATATAAGTTAGTAAAATACAAAAAAATCCGCGTAATAATTTATAATTTTTTTTTACTACCTTCGAAACAGAAATGAAAGCAAATCGGAATCCAACGGTCGTTGAGAAGAATTGCTATAAAAATGAGCAAATCCCGAGAAAACATCATAGCAAACGGTAAGAACTGTATAAAGAATTATCTCCTTTTCCGCCTGTATCGCATGTTGTCTAGACCTCCCGTCATATTGGAACTTGCATTTAAGTGGCGCATAAAAGTCGAGCCATCCAATTTCATCTATAACCACCTAAACCGAAAATATGAATATCAACACGATTCAACATTCAGGTACAACTGCTTTTTTAAATCCATGACCTTCTGACAGATTTTTAGGCATTCTTGTGTATGTAAGTAATTCTTTATATAATCACAAGGCTTGCGGCGTACTGGTTGAGGCCCTGGGGGATGTGGTGGAATATCCCATCTGCCCAGGGTTCGAATCCAGGCGTACACAACAATTGTGGCCACTGAGTTTATCAGGGCTGATGTACATCATTGCAGTCATAATTTGACGGGATTAGTCCAGGTTATACCTGGGATACCCTTCACAAAAAAAAAGTAATTCTTTATTCTTCTGTTAATCAGTGACATTCTCAAACCTGTTAGAAGGTCATTTAACCAAAGGACCCAGGAAAAGAACCATTACACAAACCTCGATGAAGAGTTGATACTTTGGTAGGGAGTTAAATTCGGGATAGATATAGAGGCTACCACACTCCAAGTAACTGCAAAAGGTTCAAGATTAATTTTCATAATCTAGAAGTGTAATTCGAATGACCAATTTCGTAATCTACCTGAGGAAGTCCTTAATCTCATCATCGATATCCTTTATATTCATTTCCGATAAATATAACCTTGTTTCTCTTCCAAGATATGCAAATATCCCAAGAGTGGCTAAACTAGTCTCTTCAACCTATATAAAAAAACACATACTTCAACATTATCAGCTAACTTATCAGCTATCAGCTAACAGGCTGGAATTCACCCTAAGGATTAGTAAAAAAGAAAGGGAAGGACCTTGTTAATGAAGGTATGATTAGTTGTTATGACACTTTCTCTATGAAATGCTAAAGAAAGTTTTTTCTGAACGAGCCCGATCCAGAATTCAACGTCTTCTATATTCTTACTCGAAAGAACCTTTTTACCAAAATGGGATAAAAAGTCTTCTTCAAATCCGGCCTCAATTGCTAAGTGATGCAACTTATCTACTGACACAAGGTCACGCGATAAGTCCCTAAGGTCAACCAATGCGTCATCAATCGATGCAGTAAATTCAGGACACGAAATACGGCCCGAACCCAACTTTCTGACCGCGGCACAACAACTTATAGCAAGGATGACTCCTGCAACACCACTGGATATAAGTTTATGTTAAGGTTCGTCCTATCAGGTGCGTTTAGTACACTGGACAACCCATAACATAACAGAACAAGGATCACTGTTCCATGTTTAGCAGAACTTTCTTTTATATGAAACAAGATAGAACAGACCTATATTTTACCAATATAATAATAAAACTTTCTAAAGTTAGCATACCTTCCAGCATATTCGATGGACCATTTTTTGAATAATGGAATGAATAATCCTGCAATCCGCGGAAGTTCCACACGTCTAAACCATTGGACCAAATTGAGGTTTTTGGCATTCAACTGGGTTTCTACGAATTCGCCAAGAAATAAAGTCTTTGGGGACAAACTGAAGTAGCAGGATGAACAAAAAGTTTGTTAAAGATTGAATAAATAGTTAGATAGTTAATTTCACCGACCTCCGCCTATATACTTACATTTCATATACGGGACTATTGCAACGCTTGTGAGATAGAAATAACTCGACCTCAATCGCAGCTTTCAGTAAAGCATAAACTGCTACCTGTAAGAAACGATGATGATTATATGTGTGTGTATATATATATAGGAGAAGGGACAGGTTCAAATGAGAACTCAAATTTGGTTGTGAACGTGAGGACAAAAGAGAGCGTGACACGTGTCTAAATATAGATTATTCAGACCGAATATACAAAGATATATTCAGACTGAATATCAGATATATACTATATTCAGTCTCAATATTTCTTTGTATACTCAGACCGAATAAATACTATATTCGGTCTTAATATTTCTTTGAATGGGACACGTGTCGCACTCTCATTTGTTCTCACGTTCATAACCAAATTTGAGTTCTCATTTGAACCCGCCTCTACACACACACACACATATATATATAAGAGAAATGGTCCAACTTTAGTTGATGCGGGAGTCCATTTAATAGGGTCCCACATATTCTCACAGGTACTATCACTACAACAAAACTGGTTTTATAGGACGCCTAAAATGTCTAAAGTTCTATAAAATATTCTACTAGGACAGATATACATTTTAGGCGTCCTATAATAAATGTGGTCTAATAATTGCACAAGTGAAAACAATAATATTTTACGACCTGAATTATTATGTTCACACAATATAAGGGTACCTTTCACTTGTTCTCACGTTTGCCTGATATCACCGACCCTATATATTCCGAAACATATATAGCTCACCTGATACGCAATTCGTTTATGCCATGCGTTCACATCTACTCCGTTCCACGCGTTCGATAGCTCCGGACCGTTTTTCGCGAATTCTTGAGTTTGAATCGCGTTAGAAAAGCTTTTGGCGGATTCATGCAATACCCATATGAGACAAGTAACGCGGTTAAATTCCGATTCGTTTTTTTGCATCGTACTCAAAGAAGATTCATCTTCGACAAAAAGGTCATCATCTTTACCGGAAGACGAAATTGAGAACAAAGATTTTGATGAATACCAACTTAATGAAATTTTACGTTTCAATGGAAGCCGATGTGAATGATTACTCGTTGTAGAGCTACATTTTTCTTGATGTTTTGTACTAAACTTTGATGAATACCGTGAAAACGCTTTAGTAACCGAAGTGTCTTCTGATTTAGATGAATCCCTGTGACATAAAGATGAAATTAATGAACTCATCATATTGAATAGATTACAAATAAGATATATAAACCAATGGCTCTGATACCATGTTAAATAACACATATTTATATAGATAACATGAAAACAAATAGGATACAAACTGCAAAGAAGTAGGAGAAGAAAGAGAGAGCTTACAAGTGGTATGAAAGGAGATTGGGGGATTGAAATGAGGCCATGAAGGGAGGGAGAAAGAGAAGAAAAATGGTGGGAAAGAAAGGGAGGTATATATAGTATATTATATGTATTATATAATATTTTAATATATATATATATATATATATATATATATATATAATGAGATGATTTTGAAGCGAACTCATCGAGGTAACACAGAGAAACACTCTTTTGAAATAGATTAAATTAAAATTCTTAATGTGTGATACTATTATTCCCAAATTTGTTTCTTTAGAATATTTCTCCTATTTTCCCTTATCATAATCCTTTCAAGAGGTATTAAACAAATATTTTTTTTTTCTTTCAAAAAAAAAAAAAACAAATATTTTGTCTTATTTTGTTAAGTCATGTTTTGTCTCGTTTAATTTGCATATCAAATGCTACCTAAAATTTGGGTTAGATATATAACGTTAAATGAGATTTTAATTAAGTTCATGATCTTCTGGCCTATTAGAGAAAACATGGTTCCACATTTATAAGAAATTTAATAATAAAATTTATTACCGTATATTATCTAAATATCAGATCATGAAACTTATGTTGTTAAATAAATTCTCGATATAGTCCCTGTAACGAACATGCATGAGTCTGTTTTTTCTATTTAATATTACTAATTTTATATGATACACAAGAATTTTGCTACGTCTTTTACGTGAAAGGCAAAAGTTGGCAAGAGGTTTGTATGATCGCTTTTTTGTTCGAATTTGATAACATATAACAAAATTTTAAACACCAATATTTATGAATTTAATGAACTCATTATAATGGACATTAATCCAATATTTGGTTTTGGTTACTTTCATAGAAAGTCAACTTTTTGAAAGTGGGTAGCAAATCCTTGACTTTTTTATTGGACGATCCAAAAGATGGTGTTGACATACTATGTGCCCCATTGCCAAACCCAAGGGTCGTTACCAGTGAATTAAAAAGGGTGGGTCGAATGGGTTGTTTATATATATATATATATATATATATATTGCTAAATAGATTTTTATGTGTTAATTTACTTTTAATGGATAATTTGACCTGATTACGACATAAAATGATACATATATAACATTATTATGAATAAGACCGTTATTTTTTATATTATTTTTACTTTTCATATGATAAATATTTACCTTATTGTCAAACAAGGTTGAGTTGCTATCGATTTGAATTTCAAACAAGGTTGTTTTAAACCCCGAGGCTAGCTTTGATTTACTTATTACATCTTTTTTGTATATCGCATATATAAGATATTATAATTGATTGAAATATATATATATATATATATATATATATGAATATAATCGGGACAAAATGTATGGATAATTACGCTAGTTTCATATATAGAAATTAATCAAATATATCGTAGAGAGTCTGACGCGGTAAGAGCAACAAGGATAGAGAGTCTTACCCGGTACAAGACAGTGATGACTCTTATCCAGTAAGTGCTTATCAGGTAAAATGTTACATACGATACTGTTTTGATAGACTATAATTTTATCTGGTAAAGTAAGTTAGAGTGTAAGCTCTTATCGGATAAGTGTTTAGATAAACGGACACTTAATTATAATTGTTGAAAGCAGAAGGAAGTGAGATTGTTGGTTAAGTAATTGTGATTGATTCGATAACTCCAATTATTATCCGACCAATTTTTTTTTCTTGTTATGGCAACAATGAATCCTAAATGTGTCTTCTTGTTATCCCACCAACCACTCTACTCCAAATTCTGTCATATTCTTTGTTGTTCATATTTCGATAATAATCTTCAAACTGTGTGTTTTAATAGTATAAAAACCCAAGTCTGCCGGCCGTGCGCCATTGACTTTGACTATCCGAAACCCACTTCTAACTATCTCGACACTCTGAAACAATCTGTGCCCATTTCACACGTGATGGAAGTGGCGTGTTGGACTCTTTTGAAGAATAATCTCGATCCAACAATCTTAACATCATCAAAACGGCTGTTTGGTTGGTTTTTCATAAAGTTGTCTGTGTGGATTCATCTGTCGGTATAGGTTGTTAGGAAGATTTTTTATTTTGCCGGGGGGGGGGGGGGGGGGTTGGAGTTCATAGATAAAAGGAGTATGTTTTTTTTTAATTGGGAGGGACTTATTTGAAATTTTTTTTGGCTTTCTCCATAAAGCTCCCCCTAAAAGTTTCTTAAATAAGCCACTTTTTGAATTATTACACTGCCAAACAGTCATGTATAGTTGTCCGAATAAGTTGTGGGTCTCATTAAGCTCATTAAGCTGCTAATAAACAGACCCGTAATTCCCAAGGAAAAATACTGTTTTGCATTAAGGATGTCACAATCGTACAATTTTCGTTTTTTTTCTTCCAAACAGCCTTTACGTCACACATAAGTATAGGCTGCAATACAACAATGATGTCATACACACGCAAGTTTCGGTTGCATTTGCCGATAGATTGCAAGTCATTGCAAAGTTTCCATTTTAGAGCATAAAAACGAAAACTATAAAATATTTACAATTTTATATTCGTGTATCGTGCTCGGTTACAGTCATAATTGATTGGCTGTGCTATATCTAAAAGTATATAGTTGTTCGTTTTGATCTTGGATACTTGAATTCCTTCCTATATGCTGGCTTTTGGGGAAGATATAGGTGCTGAATGGGCTGGGAATCCTGATCCAGAGTTGGTTAAAATTGGTCTAGATGCATGCGGATGCTGAATGACTACTAGAATCGAGTCCTTCAAGATCCTATCCTGAGAAGAAGTTGGCTGGAAATCCCAAGATTTAATTAATGTCAATAAAGCTATAATAACTACTATTACGTTAAATTTGACATTGATTTGAACACAACTTACCACTCCAATCTGCCATTCTCGGCTGCTAAAATCTTTGAAAGATGCTTCATCGAGTTCCTGAAATAATGTTATGTATGAATTTGGCATCTGATGAGAATTTTGAGTGTCTCCTAACAACTATAAGGGTCTATTTGATATCAGCTTAAAGTGCTTAATGAGACTTACAGCTTATTCAGTCAGCTATACATGACGGTTTGGTAGTGGCTTAATCATATAGAAAGCGACTTATTCATTAAGCTTCTAGAGGGGAGATTTATGCAGAAAGCCAAGTTTTTTTCTAAACACAAAAATGCGCTCCCCTCCAAACAAAAACCTTCCCAATCTATACAGACATATTAATCCACACAGACAACTTTATCCATACAGGACTTAGGGGTTGTTTGGTTGGTTTTCCATTAAGTCTTGTATGAATAAAGTTGTATGTGTGTATTAATCTGTCCGTATAGATCGGGAAGGTTTTTGTTTGGGAGGGGTTTTTCATATATAAAAGAAGCGTGTTTTTTTAGTTGGAAGGGACAGGTTTGAAAAAAAAATAGCTTTCTAGAAACTTACTGACCGAATAAGCCACTTTCTATATCATTGAGTTTTTGAAGCTAAATGAACTTACAATGCTGTAGATAGGAGGAACAATTCTATTGCTTCTAGACTTGTGAGTTGGCATAACAGAGAATCGTGGTGCCAAGTCCTGTGACCGAAAAATCCATCTGTAACGATGGCAAACGATTAGTATGCCCAAAAACCGGAAAGACAACATTAATATATATATATATATATATATAAAGACTGGATGTAAATATGTAATCCATTTAAAATGCAGTATCGTCATACCCAATATACAGAAAGATACAGAAATGTGCCCATTCACGAGCCAATAACTTCATCCAGTAGTTTTCGACAGAACTGTCCATGTTGATGAAAATCTGAAAATCCATATATGCTGAACTAATGATCTTTCTCTAGCACCCATATTGCGATAATCAAAATTACATTATAATCAGAACATATAAAGTAAAGAAATTCACCGCGGTTTCCGCTATAGCTACAATATGCATTGCACCTTTGAATTTCCTGTTCAGCAAAACAGCAAAAGCCAGAATTGGTTTCAATTAGCAGCTTAGTGAGACTCACAGCTTATTCAGTCAGCTATAAATGACTGTTTGGTAGTGGCTTAATGATATAGAAAGTGGCTTATTCAGTAAAGCTTCTAGAGGGAAGCTTCATGCAGAAAGCCAAATAATTTTCAAACCAATTAAAAAACACAATCCTTTCATCCATGAAAAAGCCCTCCCAAACAAAAATCTTTCCAATCTATAAAGACAGATTAATCCACACAGACATTCTGAACTAAAGAAATGAAAAGAGAAAAAGAACTGCTAGCTGGTGCATACTTGAACATAAGGTATTTGGTGTAGACAGCATCATGCATCTCTTGGACATCTTCATCCTCTATAAAATTCAACTGCTCACTTAAGAGCGATAAATTCTGAGTAATATGATTAAATATCACAAAGAATATGAGCAAATAGTCGAGCACCAGAAGAAACTGCATGATTCATTCAAAGTATTAGCATCTTGAAAAAATGAATTGTCATTATAATATAAGTCCACGTGAGAATATGTGGAACCCCCATATATACAACATACACATACAGGAGAAATGGTCCAAGTCTAGCTGACGTGTGACTCCAACAGTGTTTTTATCCGTAAATATAAAGAAAACTTACAGAAAAATAAGGTATAGAAGCTCTATGACCAACAAGAATGAGATAAAAGACACAGGAAAGAACAGCCATGGCTCGACGCTCAGGTACTGAAAGACGTTCAGAAGTGATACAGTAGCCATGGGAAATCAGCAAAAATGACACAATGGAAGCCGTCTCAAAGAGCAATCCAGTTACATATACTCCAAATGACATCCACAAAGAGCATGTTTGGTAATAAAAACATGAATACCTGCAAGAATAATAATGATTTGAATTGATTTTGGAAACACATATATGTTCAGAGATTAATCTTTCCTTTCAGAAAAAAGAGGGCTGAAAAATATTTTACTTTACTTCGTAATTGTATGAATGTGGAAAATTCAAGTTTTATTATCCTCCGCGATTGTATCACCAGAAAAGGTCAAGCCTGCACCATGTGTTGGATTTTATTGAGGAATAGTTAAAATAGTCCAACAACAGTGGCTCGAAACAAGCTATATATTGCCTTGAGTGTTTTTCACGCTAAAATCCGTGTGTTACGTATATGCTACTGTTTGTTGCTTATTTCTGATTTGGCGGCTGATTATCATTGCATTTAGTACACCCTATTTGTTTGCATCTTCATATAGGTTTATATAAGTCGGGAAAATTTTGTGTAACAAAGGTTTATTCTGCATTTGTTGTTACTGTTATGATATGTTTTTTTTCCCATCAGGATAAACAATTTCAATTTTGAAATGATAGAACATTCAATTCCCAATTCCAAATCTCAAAATATCATGCTCCAAAAGGACCAAAATACAGTCACCTATCGCCTAATTCATGATGCATAAGCATAACTACTGTCACCTGCTTTGCCCTATATTCTTACAGTTAAACAGCTATCAAGGGGATCGGAAGCCTTCATCCTTATAATGTAAGATATATCATATATATATATATATATATGTTATCAAACTAATAATCAATGGTAAAAGAACATACCAGAAGAAAAAGGAAAAAGCAAGTTGCAAAGCTTTAACACAAGGAACTGATGCAAGCGTCCATTGTAAACTGTTGACCTGCTCTAATTAATTACCATCACAAAAAAATTAAACAAAATTGAAAGATGAATCGAAAATGCGAGAAGAATTGAAGCAAGAGTGAGTGTATATGACCTGAAAATGGCGGTTGAAGTAGGTGTTGATGATCCAGCAAGAAGCGAAAACGAGCCAAACGGAGGTGAAAGAGGAGTAAAGATAGGGAAGCGGCCAGTAAGCTTCGTTAATGGACGAATTGGATGCCTCCATTGATGCAATTAACTGTTTTTGAAATTGGGGAATTTGGAGAATTGATGAAGCTTTGTATATATATATATATATATATATAATAAATATACGCGCGCATTTCAGAATCAAACGTCTCTTTTCTTTCCTTTTCCTCTTCATGGTTGGGGTGGTGTTGGGGCGGTTGGCCTAATTAAACTGACGTACCTCTTTTTTTTTAATATATATTTCTTCTTTAAATTCTTAATTAATTATTATTATTATTATGGTACTTTCCTCTTTTAATTTTCAACAGCATTTTTTTTCTCTTTGACCATTTTGACCGGTATTGATATATTCAGCAAATCGATTCAATATAACGGATATTTAAATAAAAATATAAAAATATCGACAACGTAAAAATAAATGATTTATATGTAAATCGTTGATAAACCAGTAAATATTTCATTTAAAGATGCTAACTTATATGTTTACCAATTATTTATACATATGTGAATCCATGTTTTCTTTACTGTTTGATTCACATATGAATCATTTATTATTATGCTTTCAACTTTTTTAAACTTTTCCTGTAATTCGCTATAGGCAGTGTTTTAAAATCCGGGTTAACCCGGCCGGTCGGACCAGGACCCGGTCTACTCACCGGGTTAATAATCACCGGGTTAAAGCCCCTAACCGGCCCGGTACAACCCGGCCGGGTTTCTCGATTTTCCCGGTTGAACCGGTCTCAAACCCGGTTTTTACTAAAATTTAAAAAACTTAAAAACAAAAAAAAGTTCTCTTTCTGCTCCTAAATCATAATCGACGTCTGCTCCCAAAGACCCAAACCCTAAAACACTAAGAAACGAGCCGACCAAAAAACTCAAGAAATCGATCTCGTGACTCATCTGCTCCATCGATCTTGCCCAGCCATCTCAAGAAATCGATCTTGCTCAGCCATCTATCTCATCTCATCTCCCTCAGCTCTCGATCTCTAGTTCTCCATAGGTAACTTTGTTTGGAAAATCTTGTATAAATGTGTAGAAAACTAATATATGTTTGGAAAATCACGAATGTAATTGAATTTATTCTTGTGTTGCACTCGAATTAATCTTTGTGTTGCTCAAATAACTCCAAAACAGAATTCATCAACTAAAATTGTTATGTCTAGTAATCACAAAGAATTACCTTATTTCCTTCAAAAATGTGGTTTACAAACTCTTGTATTTGATGCCACGAAAATGTACATAGAAAAATGAAAAAAATACAACATAATTATTGAAACCGGTTGAACCGGTGGTTGAACCGGTTGAACCAGTTAACCCGGAACCCGGTCATCACACCGGGTCAACTTGAAACCTAGGTTTTAAAACATTGGCTATAGGTATCAAATGGGAGTCAATTTTGTCTTTGTTTTTATTTTTGCAAAATCAGCTTTTAGATTCTATATCTTAAAAATCAAACTGTAACTAATTTTGTTTTCGATTCTATTTTAAGAAACATGAATTTGGTCATTGAGTTGCTTAAATGATAAAATCGATGTTTCAAAGTTTGATTTTTTTAAGTTTGAATGAAAATTAAAGTTGATTTCATTTTCAATGTAATTTTTCATTTTAAAAACATCATATAAATACTGATCAGAACAAATATAAAGAGGGTAATTAAGAATGTACGTTTTAAAGAACAGATGGCATGGATTTATAAAGTTCGACAAAAGGTGCATATCATTTACAAGAACATAGTTTTGTCTTGCCATCATTTGTATATAATCGCATGTATTTACACAAGTTTTAAAATCTAATTTCACACACAATATTTTTTTATATGGAAATGTATAATGATTTTGGCAATCTCATAAGTATTTGAAATTATAAAAATGGTGTTTATTTTTAAACCGAATTAATTAAATATTTATTTAATGAAAGAATGCAAAGATGATGGGGAGGTGGTTGTGAAGAGGTCATGCCATACAAAGTAACCACTCCCATCCGGCAATTATTTAATTTAAAAACTTATAAGTAAAATATAAAATTAATTATGTAATGACACCTAATGTGCATATAGATGAAAAAGTGGTAGTAAAATATATATAAGCACCAAGCAAGCATAAGAAGAAGATTGCTTATTTTGCTTACCTAAGATGCAAGAACCAAACTCAAACATTTGTTCACCAAACTCACTTCCCTTCCAAAAAAATTCACCAAGTTTTATCCATACATACATACATACATACATACATACATAAATACATATATACAAGGTCAATTAAATAACTGTAAAAATTATTATCGTAAGATGTTGTTTCACATGATTTTTTACCATTTAAGACTATAATTTAATATATTTATTTTACAATGTATTTGATTCATATGTATTAGATTCACTATGTAAAAAAAATTTAGCTGTGTTTTTTATTTCACAAACACATAAAAATTATTCACATTATGAAACAAATTTGTGTTAATCAATAGACTAAATACAAATTGTATACGGAGGCAAAATCATGTGAAATAATACATGATACACCGGTTCTCACGGTTATTACAATTTTATGTGATAACTTAACCTTGAGAACATTAAAACACATATATCACATTTGATTATATAAGGAATGGTCAAACCTCCGGGGTTGTCAGACAAATTGTGCATGTCTTTGTAGCCTATAAGTTAACTGATTCATAATGACATGTAATTTTTAGTATAAAATCAAATTTAATATTGATATTATTCATCTACTTTTATTTTAACTATGTTCTCATTTGAACTTAACCCTCTATATTTGTCCATGCACATACATACATGATAACATAGTCTTGAAACTCAACCTTAATAACATATTGATGGTTGCATATATTCTTGCAATATTGAGGGGAAAACACAAAAGATGATTTAGGTAAAACAAGAATTGAAATGTAAATAAAATAAATGAATTGTATTTATGATAAATAGATAATTAGGGGATATGGGGTAGTGAATTTTGCTGATATGAAACATACAAATAATAGCATTAAAGCAAGAAATTAAAAGAAAATCTAAAAATTCATAATCTATTTGGAAAATAAATAACATCAGAGAACACAAAAATGTCATCGACACTGACAGAGATATTTGATGGAGTTAATAACGGAAATCACTTCAGAGTAACATCAAAACAACATGAGCGATTTTTAAATTATCAAATTCAGGTTCTACTTTTAAATATTTCAGTAAACCATAAGAATCAAAATTAGAGTTTACTTTTAAATCAACGTATTAATTGTAAGTGGGCTATTTCTCTAGTAGTTGGGCTAAAGTTGGTAAGAGTTTGTTTAGCCAATAACCTTGACCCAATTGGATTAAGGTCGATAAATTTTGATTAGGGGTGATTCCAATCCGTTTCACATAGAAATTGCTTTCAAAGAACATCAATGTAAGTGGTGGTTTTGCCTCACTCAAATTGAGGCCAGCAGTCTGAAATCAAACCCAAAAAGTGGCTTGGATAATTGGTTAAGTGATCTAATCTTTTTGTCAACTGAGCTACACGCTGAAACTCTGTTTTCAAATCGAAAGTTTCAGTATGAAATCAAAACTCTAGGCGTCGATGGTATTTTGGAAAAAAAAAACTCTTTATTTATCACTTATGTTTTACGAGATAAAAGGTTAGACTAATAAGACATTTTTTCTGCCATAAAAGCTTAAAAGTTTCTTTTGAAGTGTGTTAGCCTGGACTAATCCCGGTAAATTGAAAGGTATTCAAATTCTTCACATATGCTAAGGAAATATCAAAACCCTCAACCATGGAATTCGGTGGAGTCTGGTGGAATCCAATCATTTCATTTCACAAACCAAACATCATTAAAAAATTCCTTTGAATTTCACGAACTAAACAAACCACTACTATTTCAACCTAATTTTAAACAAAGTGATAACAATATGGCTTTAAACGATAACGCGTGTATAAGTTTTAATATTTCATAATAGAATCAAAGTGTTCTGATTATTTGTTTGAGTTCGCCGGATGTGAAATGTACCAACATAAAATGATGATGTTTTTCTGTTGCATAAAACAACAGAAGAAGAAGATGATGATGATGATGATGGTATTGTTTTTATTGCATTAAAACTCTGATGTTTTGACGGTTCAAAGACAAAATGTGTTGGCATAAAAAATGAAAAATGGACGATCAACAATCAATTGGTTTCAAAGGACATGTGTCTTGTCGAAATGGCCAGCAACCCAACCAAAAGGATTAGCAGATCAAGTTGTACAACAGGACCCATGCCCTTTGTATAAGAGAGTAGGCATGTGAGGGATTTGGATCGTTTAATGATTTGATTTGATTCATGAATGACTGGTTTTGAACTATAAATTCAATTAATATGTATCTTGATTGAATCCAGAATTCAACTAATCAAATACAAGATCCATATGTTTTTTTAGATATTAATTAAATTTATAATATTTCTTATTCTCTCTTAAATATAATCTTGTTTAAGAGAAATTCTCGACATCAAACTACTTCTTATCATAATAAAAACCCATCTCATAATGATGATCAAATTTTTTGGTCATAAAATCACTTATTTATAAAATTAATCCTCCTTAAAACAGTCGTCTTTTTTAAATAAAAAAATTGATCTTATGAAACCAATCAAGTTAATTAATTTGTTGTGTTATATATATACATTCAAGTTCATCGTATGCCAAAAAATTAAAACAGTTTGGTGTCATTAAAAAATATCATGTTCTTTTAATATAAGTTATACAATTATTTATCGTTACAAATACTGGTTATGTTTAAAAATTTGGGCAGAAAAAACAAAAAAAAAATTCATCACAAAATAATTCATCATCATCCTAGGTTGTATTTTGATCCCCGACCACCCTTCTTGTTCACTTTATATTTATACCATTATAAATAGAATATAAAATACGTTAAAAGTGTTGCATTTTTGTAAAATGGTCATATCAGTTTTTCCAAAAATAAATCTTGTTCACGTGGAAAGGTGTTTTGTGTGAATCCTACATTATTGACACTCAAAAAGTGTCGAAAGCCAGATTATTAATAAAGTTCAACGTTTATCCTCACCAATTATAATAAGTGTACATAAATATTTATCATATATAAGTATTATATATCTTCAAAAAGTGTTGAATATCATGATATTAAAGAAACTAAAAGATAGTTTTTAAATAATAGAAATTAGTATAAAATATAGATGTCATATAGTTAAACAATAATTTCATGATAATTTATATTTTATTTATAGGTATTATTAATTTAACTTAAATCAAATCAAATAAATCTTATTTAGTAATAAATAACATTAAGACAGTCATTTGTTTTGCAGGATTGGATTTGGTTTGCCGGATTGGATTGCATTGATTTGAAAAGATTTAGAATTGAATTTCATTCCAATCTTATGTTTGGTTTGAAAATTCTCTTGTATTTGAAATCTCATAAACACAAGATTTTGAAATCCCGTAGGGTTGGTTGGTATTTTCATAGGATTTTGTAAGATTTGAATGTAATAATGATTTATAAAATATATAAAAAAAAACATTTTTTTTGTGATAATCAATCAACTTTAATTACTTTTATAACTATTTATAAAAAAATTTGTTAAATCTTTTATGAATAATGGAATTCCATTCTAAATCCTACAAACCAAAAATTCCAAATTCTTTCAAATCTAAATCCGTCCAATTCCAAATCTTTCCACGAAATCTAAATCTCTCGAAACCATTGTACCAAACCAAACACCCTAAAGGTTGGTTTGTTAGTAGATTATTAATGAGCTTAATAAAACTCACAACTTATTTGGTCAATATACGTGATTGTTTGATAATGATTTAATGATATAATAAATGGCTTCTTACTAAGTTTCTATGTGGATCTTTATGCAGAAAGCAATGTTTTTCTAAACTTGTCATTCCCAATTAAAAGCATGGTCATTCCATCCACGAAAAAACCATCTTAAACAAAAATCTTTTCAATCAGTACACACAAATAAATCAATATAAACAACTTTATCCATGGAAAACCAACCAAACCGCTTCCAAGTAGAGTCATTTTTTGGTATGAAAGTGTACACATTAAACTTTAATTAAGAAGTGTTTTGAGATATTAGAAAATACAAGAAACATGAATCAAAATCCGAACCAACCAAAAAACAAGGAAAAGGGGGTTGAAAATCAACAAAAAGAAAACTAAAAAAAATCTATTAAAATCAACTAAAAAACTTATAAAAATCTCTTAAAATCAACCAAAAATCTTAAAACCGATGGAATTCGATTAAAAGCACATCAGGTAACTTTATAGATTTGGTTCACCTTAAATATACACTTGCTAGAAAAAAATCTTGAATTCGGTCATAATATTGTCAATTGTCATGTTAACGAATATTAAAAAATAAATAAATAAAAAGTAGCAAAGTCACAACGAAACATGGCGATGGAATATTTACGTACAATTAATCATTGTAGTAGCTAGCTAGCTAGCTTAGCCTACATATAACGTTGGTGCATGTAACCCTCCTAAATCATTCCATCAATGGCTCCTCTTCTGGCTTCCTCCTCCTCCGCCGGCGCCGGTTCAACTCAATCGGATTCCTCCGTTTTACAACCCAGGTCTTGCAAGAGATCACGATGTTCCAATTCGGAAGATCATTTTCCGGTGTACCGGGGAGTTCGACTGCGAAGATGGGGTAAATGGGTCTCTGAAATACGACAGCCACGTCAGAAATCCCGTATTTGGCTCGGAACTTTTTCGTCGCCGGAGATGGCCGCCATAGCTCACGACGTCGCCGCCTTGTCCATCAAAGGCAGTTCTGCCATTCTTAATTTCCCCCACCTTAAAGACTCTTTGCCACGTCCGGCTTCCGTTTCTCCACGTGACGTCCAAGAAGCCGCCGCCAAAGCCGCCGCCATGCAGTCGCTTTCGTCGAAGAGTTTGGTGCAACCGCCGTCGTCGGATGTTTCTATGTTGTCTCCGGCAGGTGATAGTAGTGTTTCCAGTAATAATCCGGTGGATGAGTTGGGTGAAATCGTTGAGTTACCGAGTCTAGATGGGTTTTTTGAGTCGTCGATTGAGTTGATGGTGGATAGGTGGGTGTATCCGTCGTGGGTAGTGGCTGAGACTGATGGTTTTCCGGTCTAGTTCTCCGGCCACTAGATGGTAGATAATTGATTCCATTAATATGAAAGGATTCATCATATCCCTTCTATTTGGTTAGCCCAAGTGATATATGAAAACTCTCTCTCTCTCTCTCTCCCGTAAAACTATATGAAAGAACAATATTTATGGGTGGTTTAAATGGTTAGTGGTTACTCATTATGACCAAAAATCTTATCTGGTAAATGACATGACAACATTGAGGTTCTTACCCGGTGAGGGATAAGAAGCATCGTTTATCTTATTTGGTAAAAGAAATTACCTCATAATATTTCCGGTCATCAAAATAGATTGTTGGTAAACGTCTTAAACCCGGTAAGCGTTTGTAGGGTAAAAGTCTTTTTACTCACTTACCGGGTAAGACTATTGGTCCTTGACTCCTTGTAATGCCTTTTTATCAAGTAAGGTTCTTGGTTTATGTCATGCTCAATCGATAAGGTAAGTGATATTGGTAAGCACTTACCTAGTAAGCATTAAGGGGTCGTTTGTCAAAAACTTATCCAGTAAGCGCTTACAGGTAAAATTCAACAGTATCACTTACTTATCGGGTAAGATTTTAGTCCAGAGACGGACCTATGAATTTTTTTATACGGTGGCACGTGCCACCGTGTGCCATTCAATAGGTTCATTCATGTCTTGATCCAAAAAACGGCATTGTATGCAACAATGTATCCAGTAAGCGCTAACCATAATAATAGTCGTCACCCTGATCACTTACCGGGTAAGAATCTCAGTTCTTGCCTCACTCTTACCTTATAAGATAATCTTGGTCCTTATCATATTCATCCAGTAAGGTAATGTGACTTGGTAAACAATTAGCCAAGTAAGTGTTTGTTAAACGGCCCCTTAGTAAACGACTTCTTACTCGGTTAACACTTATCAGATAAGAGACACTTACAAGTTACAAATAATTCATTTTAATGGGCAAGTCTGTTATCTGACAAGATAAAAGAGGATGATGACTCTTACCGATAAACACTTTTCTGATAAAGTGTTTTCAAGTCTCGTGAGATCCACACAAATAAATAACGGCTTGAAGTGAATGAAAGGATGTCAAAGAACATATATCAAATACTACACTTGAATGCTCAATGATTTGCATATTATATTATATTAACTGAAAATGGAAAAAGAAATAGTATCAACTTTATCTCTTTTAGTATGAACTTTTTTTTGTTATTATCATTGCATCTCTTTCTTCTAATAATTTGTCAATCGATGTTAATTATTGGGTGATATGATCAACAACAAGATGGAATTACAAACGCATCACAAATGTGTGTTCAAATACCAAGCAATGAGACTAAGAACAACCCAATAGCAATATAACGAAGAATAAATAACGAAATGACAAACGAAACAAAGATTGATTTCTTATTACCGTGCTTCATTACCGTGCATATAGTCTCGCCAAGGTGGATATGAAGTTCAACTTCTTTATTAGATTGATTTTCTCAGAAGGTTACTTCAACTAAATAGCTAAACAGTCATTATGAATGGTTAAGAGCTATACGAATAACATGATTGTATGGTTTAAAGGTTATGTCTAAATCAATAACTAAATGAAAAATGACCGTTTGATAAGTGGTTTAATAGACGCTCTGAATGGTAAATTTTTTTACCATCTAACTCTATTACTAGATGAAAATCAACTATTTAATAAATATTCTGACTACGTTATTTATAAAAGTTGCAATATAAACATATGAAGTATTGCTCATTTTCAAGGATTTTTGTCCATCCTAAAGCATTGGTTCAGTCTTTACGCATTTTGATAACATAATTTTGGTTTAATGTCTATTTGTCTTTTAAAAAGATGAAAAGTTACATGGAAAATGCTACTTATTTGTCAACTCCATTGTCAATAGGTATATTCATGTGTGAATATACATTGTATTCATGAATGATTATACATTGAATGTAGAGTTGTACCTGTTAGACCCGGGTTATCCGTCTCATTTGAAAAATCAAATTGGAGAACCATTCTTGAGTAAATAGGCAAACTCGTATTAGATTGCTAAAATTAATGGAGACTAAAACTTCAGTGTATCCACTCCACTTCTCACAGACTCCTTAAAAAAAATTCAAAATTGGCAAGAATGGTCGTACGTGGAAATCATCCTCATTCCGTGAGAAGTGAGTATCCCCATTCCGTGGAAACCAAAATTATAATATTTGAGGTTTTACCTCTGTAAGTCTATGAACATATAAAAATACAGTCCGTGAGTCTGTCTATACTCCAAAATGGAGTCCGTGAGTTTACACTCCCAAAGCTTATACCCAAGTCTGTGAGAAGTGGAGTCCGTGAGTCACGGATTGAGTTCACGAAAGTTTTAATATTTTTATAACTTTATAGAAACTTTGGTTATTTTGGGTATTAAATTTTTTAAAATGGTTATTAAAATAATTTTTCGCTATTTAAATTATGTTTAAAAAATAAATAAGCTGCTAAAATGGAACCTATCTACAAATCATCTTCCAAAAAGTTCACGCCGGCCAGAACTCCGGCCTCCCCTACCTTCCTCTGCAAATTTACAGAGCAATTTCATCTTGAACAGGGGAAACCGCTCGATTCTTTCTGGTGCATTGCTGAGTGCTGACTGTTATTGATTGAGGATGGCGGCATCATGAGATATAAAAAGCCCTAATCTTCTCCGGCAAAACCCTAGCCTACACACTGGAATTCCTTCAATCAACACAGTAACGTAATACGGTCGTTCAATCTCTCTCTCTCTCTCTCTCTCTCTCTCTCTCTCTTTAGTTTTTGTACTCATTTTTCATGGCATCTCATTGTATTCCCGCTTCTTCGTTGTTCCCCCCGAATTCCTTATCGCGTCGACTACAATCTCGAAGAATTAGATACTCAGCTAACGTTAATTCATCAATTTCATGTCATCAATGTAACTTAGGAGCTGAAGAAGAATCAAAAACTAAGAGAAATGCTTTGAATTTGCTCCAAATCTCTGTAACTTTAACAATAATATCAGCTTCGTTACCCCAGCCTGTATTAGCAGCAAAAGTTTCGCAAAAAAAGCGTCCTCCAAAAAAGGTGGATGCATTAACTCCCCAAGAGTGGAATAAATGGTCACAAGGGCTACCTGTTGTGGCTAATCGAATACCATATACTGATATTTTGGATCTGAAACGCGATGGAAAGCTTAAACACATAATTAAGCCCCCTGGTAAAGTGTTGAAGGAAAGACCTGTAGTTGTTTTAGCCGTTTTAGAGGATTCGAAGGTTGTTAGACTTGTGGTGCCTTCTGTAGAGAGTGATAAAAACTTTTGGGAATCATGGAGTGAATTGGAGATTGATTCAATATGTGTTCAAGCATATACTCCTCCAGTTAAGATGCCGGATGCTCCTGTTCCATTTTTAGGGTTTTTATCGAAAGTACCTTTGTGGATGTATTCAGTTGTGAAGCCAAAACCAGTATCAAAGAAGGTGTTGGAGTTGAGGAAGGCAAGGGAGGAGCTCAAGAAGAGTAGGAGTAATGAAATGTTGAATACAAAGAAAGAGATGGAAAAGAAAGAGAAGGCAAAGAGAGCACAGAAGAAAATGGAAGAGAGGAAGAAGAAGATGGATGAACAAAAGCTTAGGACCGAACAATCCATAAATGTAGCTCGTTATAAATACTACCGAATGTCTAACATGTGGAGGCAATTGGCTGGCGACTCCAATGTCACATTGGGTGTTGGTTTGTTGTTCTTTTTTCTATTTTACAAGACTGTGGTTTTAAATTATAAGAAACAGAAAAAGGATTATGAAGATAGGTTAAAGATTGAGAAAGCCGAAGCTGAAGAGAAGAGGAAAATGAGGGATTTAGAGAGGGGGATGGCAGGACTTGATGATGACGAAGAGGAAGAAGGAAAACCGGGTGATGATAACCCTTACATGAAGATGGCTGCACAGTTTATGAAATCTGGTGCTCGTGTTCGGCGTGCAAAAAAGAAACTTTCTCAATATTTAGAAAAAGATATCGATGTGAAGTTCACAGATGTGGCTGGGCTTGGGAAAATACGACTTGAGCTCGAGGAGATTGTGAAGTTTTTCACACATGGGGAAATATACCGCAGGCGAGGAGTCAAAATACCAGGTAAATTGCTTCTCTTACTATGAAACTGTTTTAGCAAATATTGTATTAGAACTCTAGAAAATGAATGACCTTTCTAGCACATGATTGTCCAAGAAAGGATTAAGCGGATCACTAAGGGGGCACGTGATTCATGTTAATACGCAAAAGATAATTAACTATAGATTACTGCAAACATATGATGTTTAATGTTACGATATCATACTATTTATTTCAACAGATTTTTGAGTGTGAGCTTTTACTTTGCAAACAAATTCCAATCATCTTTTCCGTGAGAGCTTGCTAAACCATTCTAGTGTCATCTTGTTTTGTACGGTTTGCTTAAAGGGTTTTCCATGAGATGGGAAATGAAAACTATAAGCCCCGCACGAAGTTTGTGAATAAGTGAGGTTTTGTTACTTTATTATCTTTTGAGATGTTATGTTGTATACTTCTATCAGGCGGTATACTTCTTTGTGGCCCACCCGGAGTGGGAAAGACTTTGTTAGCAAAAGCAGTTGCTGGTGAGGCAGGTGTAAACTTTTTTTCTATTTCTGCATCCCAGTTTGTGGAAATATACGTTGGAGTTGGTGCATCACGTGTTCGAGCACTCTATCAAGAAGCAAGGGAAAGTGTGAGATTTTTTTTTGCACTTATCTTCATATGTTTTCATTTTCTTTGTCTTATTCCATACAGTTCATTTTTTTTCCAACTGAATGGTTGATTTTGGCTGAACCTTACATAGAGAATGTTTATGATCGATTCCCGCAGGCTCCATCTGTTGTCTTTATTGATGAACTGGATGCTGTTGGAAGGGAACGTGGCTTAATAAAGGGTTCTGGTGGACAAGAACGTGATGCAACTCTAAATCAGGTGAGATTGATCATATCATACTATTATTAAGCTATTACATGTTATTAAATGATTATTTTAAACGTACATTAAAGAGTTCAGTTCTGTCTGTATTCAGCTTCTTGTAAGCTTAGATGGATTCGAAGGCAGAGGAAACGTGATCACTATTGCTTCCACAAACAGACCAGATATCCTTGATCCTGCACTTGTGAGACCAGGGCGTTTCGATAGAAAAATATATATACCTAAACCCGGCTTAATAGGACGGATTGAGATTTTGAAGGTTTGATTAAGCTGTTTTAAAAAGACAGTTTATCTATTATTCTATTTGATATCGTTTTTCAGTATACTCTTTCGGTCTTACCATTGGAGTAGGTTCATGCTCGTAAGAAACCGATGGCTGAAGATGTGGACTATGCGGCTGTTGCGGGTATGGCTGAAGGAATGGTTGGTGCTGAATTAGCTAATATCGTTGAGGTTGCTGCAATTAACATGATGCGTGAAGGAAGAACTGAGGTATTTTGTAAGCATTTAGGTTATATATATAACAAGTATATATATATATATATAGCAACTGATTCGGGATCAATTCTAATGTCAACATGATACTATTTTACTTAGATCACCACAGATGACTTGTTACAATCTGCACAAATAGAAGAAAGAGGAATGCTTGATAAGAAGGAGAGGAGCCCGGAAATTTGGAGGCAAGTGGCTATCAATGAAGCAGCTATGGCTGTTGTTGCAATGAACTTCAGTGATCTTAAGAATATTGAATTTGTATGATTCTCAACCTTCACTTGATAATCATTTAGGGTACGTTTGTTCCACTCTGTTCCACGTTTGACAGGACTTTTATGTGGATCAGAGTGGAACATACCTATATTTTACCAATATAACCTCAAAATGAAAATTATCGTCTGAAATATCAAAGACCCCTTTCTCTTTACATTTTATTCATTTTTAAGTTTTATTTATTGTATTTTATGATTTTTAAACTTTCACTTTACTTTCCTCAAAATATTATTTTTATACGGTTTCTATATTTTGATCAATTTATTTAATTTATTAAATATTATTAATAATAATAAAATATATAAAATGTATAAAGTAAAATTTGGAAATTACATAAACCTTTTATTTTGGTGTCTTTCTAATCGTCTTGACGAAATCTTTCTAATAATATATTTTGTTATATAAAATATTTACTTTATTATAATTTAATAAATTACATTATTAATCAAAATATATAAAATATAAAAACAAGTCATTAGGGGTAAATTGGTCATTTATCTGTCAACTGTTCCACCCTGTTCTGTTATGTCTTGTTCTGTGCTACCCTGTTTGGATACCAAACGCACCCTTATGGCGTAATATAATAGTAGAGCTTCTTTGGTTCTATTCTTTTTCATCTACATATGAGGAAAAGCATACTTTTTTTTATGAAAACCTCTTTATGTTGTTTTATTTTGTATTGTATTTGAGTGATTTCTAATTTTAGTAACATTTGTTTTGAACAGATTAATATTGCTCCAAGAGCTGGTAGGGAATTGGGTTATGTGCGGGTGAAAATGGATTACATCAAATTTGAGCAAGGGTTTATGAGGTGCGAATTCCTTTTCATTGCCAACTTCTTGTTGCTTTCAGCTTTCATGTGGACTTTCTGTTTGGCAATGATGTTAATTTACTTAACAAGATATACAACGAAATTAGATAAGACTACAGGCCTGTTTTGCTAGCAGCTTAATAAGCTTAATGTGACTCACAACTTATTCGGTCAGCTATACATGACTGTTTGGTAGTGATAATGATATAGAAAGTGGCTTATTCAGTAAGCTTCTAGGGGGAGCTTTATCCAAAAAGCCAAGTTTATTGACCGTCATTCTGTTGACCCAATCATATCCAGTTTTTGTCTAATATGAGTTCCCTTTTGTCCTTTTTTCCGGTGATCTCATACAGTCGGCAGTCGATGTTAGATCACATTACTGTTCAACTAGCACCACGAGCAGCTGATGAGATTTGGCATGGTGAGGGTCAGGTAAGAACACCTTAATTCTACAAGTTTTGTACCTTCAAATGGGTTTTTTTTTCAACGATTCACATATGCATGTCCTTTTCTTACCTTCTCATGATATTTAGCCTGTATATATATAGGGGAGGGATCAAATGATTTAATATTATGTGGGACCCACATCATATGTGATCCACAAGTGTCCATTTGTTCCTTTAGAAATGCAAACTTCTCATTTGAACCTTCCTCTCTCTCTCTCTCTCTCTATATATATATATATATTAATCAAATGAGAACTCCGTAATTTATGATGACCATGAGATCTGAGCTACTCATTTGAGATAATTAAGGATATTTCTTAAATAAGCTAAAAAAGGGTAATTAATCATACAAATCCCTTCCTCAATTTTCTCATTTACATAATAAATCCATAAAAACCCTCCCTTTATTTCCTGTTCTTATTCATCATGAATACTCAGAAAAAAGGGTGGTTCAATAATTAGCATTCCTAAATGAACCTCTCTCTCTCTCTATATATATATATATATATGTGTGTGTATATAGATAATCCATTTCCCCCTATCCTATGACTGATGAATTTAAGCTCTCCAGTTGAGTACAATATGGGCTGAAGCAGCAGACATTGCTAGGTCAGCTGCACGGGCACTCGTTCTTGGTGGCCTTACAGACAATTATTATGGTGTACCTATCGCCTGGGCTCCAGATCGGATAAATGTAACTGATTTGGGATTCTTTTTCCATTTCGATACATTATATTTTCATTCTATATCTGATTGAAGATTTGAAAATTTAGGACATTGATACCGAGGCGTTGCGGATCCTGAATACGAGTTATGAACGTGCAAAAAAGGTAGACCATGTTTCCATACATACATATATATATATATAGAGGCCCCTTCAAGTGTTAACCCAATAATTTGTGTTAACCGTGTTAACCCATCGTTCACTGGTGAACACCATGCTCGTTCACTGGTGAAACACCATTCATCAGTGAACGAATGGTTCCATACATGCATGCTCGTTCACTGGTGAACACCATTCGTCAGTATACGAGCATCGTGTTCACCAGTGAACGAGCATGGTGTTCACCAGTGAACGATGGGTTAACACAAATAATTGAGTTAACACTTGAAGGAGCCTCTATATATATATGTATATATGTGGCACTAGTTGATGTTGATGGTCATTTTATGATTGCATTTGTTGAAACTAATTTCAGATCCTGGAGCAAAATAGGAAACTGATGGATGCTGTTGTTGATGCACTTGTTGAGAAAAGAAGTCTGAACAAGCAAGAATTCATGAATCTAGTCGAGTTGCATGGCTGCATTCAGCCGAGTCCGCCAAGCATACTAGATATCAGGGCTATAAAACGTGCACAGATGCAATCGATCACTGTGAAGCACAAGGAAGAAGCTAATCCGGCCAGCACGTGTTAAATGTAATAACCAGTCCCATATGGATAGAAAAATTAGATTTGTGACCGCTTCTTATGGGTGCGTTTGGTACGCAGTCAGGACAGAACGGAACAGAACAGGATAGAACAGCTGTTACACGTTTGGTAAAACATGATATGACGGAACAGGACAGAACATAACAAAATGACCAATTTACCCCCAGTGAGTTGCTTAGTGTTTTTTTATCAAATAACCCACACACACACATATATATAGAGAGAGAGAGGAGAGAGAGAGAGAGAGAGAGAGGAGAGAGATGAGAGAGAGAGGGGGACGAGAGAAGGGAGAGAGAGAGAGAGGGAGGAGAGAGACGAGAGAGAGAGAGAGGAGAGATAGAGAGAGGGACGAGAGAGAGAGAGGAGAGAGAGAGAGAGAGGAGAGAGAAAGGGATAGAGAGAGAAGGGGAGAGAGAGAGAGAATGGGAGAGATAGGAGAGAGAGAGAGAGGGAGAGAGAGGAGATGAGAGAGAGAGGGGAGAGAGAGGAGAGAGAGAGAGAGTGTGTGTGTGTGTGTGTGTGTTAGGTTAGAGGGTAAAATGGTCATATCCTTGTTCCACTTAGTTCTAGGAGGGTAGGATAGAACAACCTTGTTCCACATGTGTTCCACTTAGTCCAACATTTTATCACACCAAACATGGGACAAGCTTGTTCTGTTCTGTTCTGTTCCATCCTGTTCACCGTACCAAACGCACCCTATAAGCTCAAAGTTGTGGACTGACAATAACTTTCATCATAATTTTAAGTTGATCTGGAAGTTATTGGGTCAGACTGCTGCTTTGAATTGTGGGGCCTTTCATTAAGCCTTCTTTCTCGTTTATCTTGCTTTATTTTGTGGTTAATGATAAACATGGTTGATTAATGATGGTTTTGTGTGCAGGTTTTTAAGAAGCGAATTTGGTGCTATCTCAAAGGAGAGTCTGAATTTGATATTGAAATAATCGTTAGAACAGAGGTGGAGTTGGGTCGGTTTTTGGTTTTTTTGAAGTTTTTGTAGTAAAGTTTTTTTTTTTTTTTGGCATAGAAATGTAAGGTGCATTTGGTTTTAGATGTTGTACTTTTAAAATATATATACAAATGAGAAGGAACTAATCTTATATTAGAGAAACATATTTGAATAACCATGAGTGTCCAGACCATTTACTTATCGTGTAAGATTTTTTGATCCATCAAAACGGTATCGTATGCAATAATTTAGCTGATAAGAGTTATCATCTCGCTTACTGGGTAAGACTCTCGGTTCTTGCCCTTACTCTTACTGGGTAAGATGTTTGATTCTTGACATATTCATCTGGTAAGGTAATGTGACTTGATAAGTGTTTGCCCGAGTAAATGTTTGGTAAACGACCAAAACGACCCCTTTAGTGAGAAAACAAACAAATCTAGTGGTCTTCGAAGCATGACAATGATACTTTTGAGGGGATGTTTAGTTTGTGGAATTCAAAGGAATTTGATAAAATTGGAATGAAAAATTCCTTAATGATATTTGGTTCCTAGAATGAAATGATTGGATTATCTCGAATTCAACAGTTGACAGATTTGATCATTCCTTGGTGTATTTATTTGAATTCCCTTTCGTGGCAACGTAACAGAATTTATAATTTGGTTTTATAAATACAAAAATAACCTTTGCATCCAATTTAATCAACACCACCACCCTCGACCACCTCCCTCTACCCCATTGCTCATGCCACCAACAATTTTGCTACCCCAATTCATCACCACACCACTATTGTTCGTTGTTACAGCTGCCACCCACCCCAACCTCGACACTACCACACCATTATTGTCGTCGTCATGACCGCCACCTCAACCCCTCAACACATGCAAATTCTAACTCTTTTGCGAGATTCCACTCCAATTACCGCCAACAAACGAGTGGTCAAATTTCATTCTAATTCCTACAAAGTCAAATTCATTTGATAAATTACAGTTGCATCAAATTCGATTATGTGCACCAAAAACTCCCTAATTGATTTGGTTTCCAAATATAGCAGAGAGGTAAAGATATGTGTATTTGAGAAATTGACAAAACTAATTATCCCGTTTTCAATATTTTAACTCAATAGCAAAGATTTTGCAAGCATGAACTTCGTAACTTGTGAAATGTATTTTTTTTCCTTAATAAAACATGTTTCTGGTGAGTTATTCATATTATCTTAAAAAAGTATAAGAGGCTGTTTTGAACAGTCCATTATTTTAACCCGACAATTGTGATAATATAGCGGCTACACTTTATTAAAACTAAATTCACACGATTAAATAACTACATTCGAATTTAAACCATCTATTTTTAAATTTTATTGACAAGCATTGTTCTTTTTTTCTATTCTCTCCATTTATTTAATTCAAGTAAAAAATATAAACAATAATGGTCAACTCCATGTACCCCAAATAACGGTTTTGGTTTTTAACAACATTTGATAAAACCTAAAAAGAGTAAATTTTGATTTTCATTCCTTATAGTTTGTTAAAAAATACAATTTTCATCCCTGTTGTTCAAATGTTGCTATCTTCTGTCATTATGGTCCGTAATTGATTCTTGTTTTTGTTTTTTGTTTTTGTGATTTACTATTATTGTTTCGGTTCTTATAATTTACAATTCTTTATTTTTTTTAGTCTCTTATATTTTAAGGATTAGATAAAAGGTACAATTTCTGAACCTCAAGAAGGAAAATCCAAAATTATTAAAAAACCAGGTAAAAATTGTAATTTACTCAATTAAGAATCATGAGTGATGACCAAAGTTTGACTAACCGTTTCTAAAATTCGAAACGTCAAAACTTCCGTCAACCAGACCCTCACGTTCTCACGTTCACACTCCCCACCACCTTCTTCTCCCTCCAAAACCTTCAATATATATCTATCTATATCTATATATATATATATATATAATCATCAACCCTTCAATCGAAACTCCCATTTTGCAAGCACACACTACTCGCATTTACAACTTTCTGTGCTTGCAAACCCATAAAAAATGGCATCTTTTACTTCTTTTTCTCTCCTTCTCATAGCAATCGCCACCGCCATAACCACCGCCGCCGGCAAGGAATTTCAAGTCGGAGACGCCGTCGGTTGGCGAATCCCAGCCGCCAACGAAACTGAACTCTACAATGTCTGGGCTTCAAGAAGACGTTTCCATATCGGCGATTCCCTTCGTCCGTTTCCATTCTAATTATATATATATATATATATACATTCTTTTGGATTAATTACTGATTTAATTACACCATTTTTAACAATCTTTTTATTTTTCTGTTTCAGGGTTTCATTACAAGAATGATTCAGTGGTGATGGTTGAAAAATGGGGTTTTTACCACTGTGATTCAAGCAATCCGTTATCTTTTTACAACGATGGTAATACCCTTATCAATCTTGATAAAGTGGGTACGATTTATTTCGTAAGTGGGAACTCTGATCGTTGTAATAAAGGTCAGAAGATGATTGTGAAAGTGATGGATCTCCGCCAGTTTCCGCCATCGATCGCTACTCCGCCACAAAACAACCCGTACTACACCATGTCGGCTCCTTCTCCTTCGCCATCTCAGCTCTCCGATGGTTCGGGTGGTTCGTCGGATTCTGGTCCGGTGGTTTCGGTTTCTGCATTGATGATGGTTCTTATTGTTGGTTTTGGTTTGTGGGTGGTGCAGCCATAGGTTATGGTTATGGTTAATTATGGTTCTTGTTTTATGAGTTATTTAAGATTTTTATGTTTTATGTTATGTTATGGGTCAAGAAATTTGATTGCTTTTCATTTGTGTTTAGTAGGTTTGAATTTTGAGTTAATTGCGTGTTTTGTGTCTTTTGTTGTTTATCTGGATTTTATTTCAATATTTGTAATGATTTTATTGTTTTTATTTAAATGTTGTTTCATTTGCTTTGATCTTGGTTATTGTAGGACATTCAGTTTGATCATGGATATATATATATATATATCCCTGTAATGCATATGATCATTTTGATGATTATTTTGTTCTTCTGTTTCACTGATTATGTAGTCTGCAAACTGCAATATTATAACATGATTGAGATGAATGACATAAAAACAAACATAAATTTACTCATGAATTGAGTTTAGAGACACTACAACAAAATGTGCCCCTCTCAATTAAAAACATGTTCCTTCCACCTATGAAAATACATTCTCAATCTGTACTAATCCATACAGAACTTAAATCAAAGCTAACCAAACAGCTAAGTAGGTTGTTTGGTTGGTTTTCTATTAAGTCATGTATAGATAAGTAGGTTGTTTGGTTGGTTTTTTATAAGTCCTGTATGGATAAAGTTGTAGTGTGGATTAATCTATCTCTATAGATTGGAAAGGATTTTGTTTGGAGGGTTTTTTTTATAGATGCAATGAGCGCGTTTTTTAACCGGGAAGAGTTTGGAAAAATCTTGGCTTTCTAAGTAAAGCTCCCCCTAAACGCAACTGAATAAGCCACCACCAAACGGTCATATACAGTTGACTGAATAAGCTTTGAGTCTCGTTAAACTTATTAAGCTGCTAACAAACATGCTACATTTATAGAAACAAACACTTGTGTGTCCTATTAGCCCCATTTCCAAACATTTTTATAGAACGTTTGTTTTATAAGACACTTTTAAAACAGTGTCATATATAAAACTGCTAATACGAGACTTGGTTTCAACCGAATCCTAAAATGCTTGTTAAGACGCCCAAAAACATTCTATAAGCTTTTCACAACACTTTTAGATGAAGCACTAATCCTGTAAAGTAGTTTATTAGGACATTTGGACATTTTTGGTGTCCTAAAAACCGAATTTGTTGTAGTGAGTGAGAAACAAACATGCCTTGTGGTGATCATCTCCAATTTGAGCCCGATGTTGGATGGTATTCCCAATTTTGTCTGTATGGTAAAACATGTTTGTCCCCTTAAGAACACCATCTACAAATTTGAAAGCTTCAAACTTATTAAATCTTATGGTAAGATGGAATAGATTCTCTCCATATGTTTTGATACAATCTGAAAGGATAAAGGAGATGTGGATGCAAACTCCTCTCTAGAATTGCTAGATTTCCGTTTATAGTGGCTAAGTGCAACGGTGTGTAGCCATTGTTGTCGAATTGCAAAGCTTGGTCGGGATCCATTCTTAGTAGCACCGTTGCAATCTCCAATTGCCTTGTTATGGGCAAATCCCACGACACCCAGAACCTCAACGGGCCAGACTCCATTTTCGTTGGTTCTACAAGGACAATGCAACGCCAAAGATCCGTTTATGTCCTTTCTTTGGAAAGATCCGGGCACATTTCTAGCAACTTTTTAACGATACCTGCATCATCAATAAAAACGGAACTGATAAACAGGTTAAAGGTTGTTGTATTTAAATTATTTATATTTTATCACAGATACAGAAAAAAAAATTAAAATATCTATAAAAAATTAATTCAACTCTAAATGTTATCTATTTTAGAAATTTTAATATTAAAATAACTTATAGTTTATCGTTACGATACATATGAAATAGCCTTATCAATAGTGATAATAATAATAACAAAAATAATAATAATTCAATTTAAATGTGGAAATGAATGAACATTTCACTTTCATCGCTCTAAATTTTGGAAATTTTCTTCTAAATTTATAGTTTTCTCTTGTAAACACTACTCCTATGACCTATTACAAAATCTATGTCTATATTATTATTTCATCCTCTTTTAAAATAAGTGTGTTTATTAAAAAATATATGTCTACTTTTTTAATATACTTAAAATATCGGTTCAAAAAAAATATACCTTTAAATATGAGATAAAAAAAGGGTTGTTATTTATACCTCACTAACATATCCTATATTTTATATCCTCTATATTCATTTACATAGGTCTTAAAGCGGGGATACGAATACAATTCCCCAAAAAAAACCTATCTCTATAATTAAAAGGTAAGATTGTCTTTTTATTGATTAGAAAATATAATTATCACATATTTCTAAAAACCAGGTGTATTTTATTGTAGACATTATTTTGTGATAGAGGAAACATTAATTGTATAAATATAAATGAAATAGAGAACTAAATTATTAATTTTTTTATTTTAAGAACACGTAATTATCATATTTTTTAATCAAAGTAAAAGATAATGTTTTTTTTAACAATAAAGCAATATCTTTTTCATCTCTAATCAAAAATAGAATATAAAATAAACATATAATTCTAAACATAAACATTTATCGGACACAAATTAAAGAACCGTTTATCTTAAGTTCTTAACATTACCCGATAATTATTTACTATCATTTATCTTACTGGTCAAGATTTTAATACATCAAAACAACTTTCATATATGCAATAGTGTACATGATAATGTTAACGTTTGATATAAACCCAAGAAATGTAGACATTGTTTTGAGGTTTAAAATTGTGTGAAAAGGAGAGTTAAGGTGAAAAACATAAGAAGAAATCTGAATCATTGATCACTTTTAATCTTATACCCATCCATGAATTGCGTTTTAGAAAGGAGTTGAGCCGGTGCATCTCGGCACACCTCATCTTAATGTGCATCCAAGTGTGGAGATCGCTTCTGATGCTTCTCACCGGAACCCAACCCTCTGTTTTCATACATAAGGATATAGACCTTTTTTTCTTTTTTGATTAACTTGGATATCCATCCCGCTATGCGAGCCGATTAATTCCAGAACGACCACCTGCTTTGCGGGGTAGCCTGGAGTCACCGCATTTGAACCTCCGTAGCCACAAGAATATTTTTATTCCTCCATGGATTCGAACTTGGGACCTCCAGGTACTTTCGACTTTTGAAGCCCAAGCTCAAACTATTAAGGCACTTCCTCGTGGTTATAAGGATATAGACTTGGGATCATGTGAGACCAATCTATTTATGTTAGACACATAAGACCATCTTTTTATATTTAAAACTTGATAGTAAAAATTTGAAGAGTTAAATACAAATTTGGTCCCTGTGGTTTACATAAATTAACGGATAAGGTCCCTAAACTTTCTTTTTAACGAATAGCATCCCTATAGTTTCATTTTTATAACAGATATGGTCCCTCCTACTAACACCGTTAGTTTAAGTGGTGTTAGTGAAGGGTAGTTTAGTCTATTAACTTTTCTTCTCCATTTACTTTCATTCTCATAACACATATGGTCCATCCATCAACTTTCATTTTATTAACAGATTTGGTCCTTCCATTACTTTCAATTTTATAACAAATTTGGTCCCTCATTTTAATTAACATACATAAAAAATGGTTAAATAGATATAAAATATAAATTAACTAATTTACTTAAACTAATTAATATACACTAAAAATGATTATAGTAAAAGAATAAAGATATAAAAATCCTATAATTCAGATTATTAGTATTATTTTAGTGATTAGTTAAACACTTGACTAGTAAAATTTAACACTAATGCTATTTTTAGTAATTTCGGTTAAAAATGGTCTATCTACTTTAACCTTTAAAAAAATACATATTTTGAAGTGGTTTGGTCAATTACAAATCTTATTGGATTGTTTACCAACACAAAATTAAGTAAGTATTGATTGAATAAAATTCATTTAATATTTACATAAATTGTGTTGATAATCGATTTAATAGGACTTTTTGAGCGTTTGGATAAAGTACTTATATCGGTGTCAAACGAATAATAAGGAGTTTTTCAAAAAAGTACAACATTCTAACTTATAATAAGTTGATAAAGACTTTTATAGGAAAAACATAACTTGTTTCAAATAATCAACAAAAACCCCTTAATTATTTAACTCTCAAATATTCTACATAACTATAAAGAAAAGTAGACTATTTGTTCACTAAAAATAGTATTTGCAACTTGAAATTACGATAAAGACAATCACATTTAAAATTCAAATCAAAATATTTTTAGTGTGTTTTTTAAAATAGAAGGCTTAAATAAAAACGTAAAAAACTATTAGATGTATTTGATCCAATAAATATGATTAATTTCATTTTTTGTACTTAAAAGCAATAAGTTAATCTTTTATATTTTTTTAAAAAATTATTTTGAAAAGGTAAATTGATAGACCATTTCTACCGAAATTGTTAAATATAGCTTTAGTGTTAAATTTTAGCAGTCAAATTTTTTACTAATCACTAAAATAATACTAATAATCTAAATTATAACATTTCTATATATTTTTTAATTTATCCTTTAACTATAGTCGTTTTTAGTGTGTATTAATTAGTTTAAGTAAATTAGTAAATTTATATTTTTATATCTGTTTAACTATACTAATTTTTTTTTGTATTTCAATTAAAATGAGGGACCAAATTTGTTATAAATTGAAGGTAGAGGAAGGATCAAATTTGTTATTAAAATAAAAGTTGATAGAGGGACCATATGTGTTATGAAAATGAAATTAAATGGGGAAAAAAGTTAATAGACTAAACTACCCTTCACTAACACCACTTTAACTAACAGTGTTAGTAGGAGGGACCACATCCGTTATAAAAGTAAAACTATAGGGATGCTCTTTGTTAAAAAGAAAGTTTAGGGACCTTATCCGTTAATTTATGTAAACCACAGGGTCCAAATTTACATTTAACTCAAATTTGAATTTATCTTTACATTTAAAACTTCACGTGAACCCAAACCTAAAGATATATATTTAAGTTTTACTGAAATTTTTATATAACAGTGAAGGTGAAGATAGGTGGGTCGATTTGAGGAGCCATTGGACCAACAACTGACGATATATATATATAGATATAGATATATGTATTGTATATGGGTATCACATTTATTTAGCAGAGCCAGTAATGGCGTCTAGATTCGAGAGCCTCAAATACAAACAAAACCTTCATCATTCACGGACCGCCTCCGCCACCGCCACGCGTCTCTACCCCCCCTTCCATTCCGCCATTTTAAAACCTCCGCATTTACCTCCACAATCTTCACACACGACAAAACCCACCACACAGTAGCAGTAAAGTAATTAACTCTGTAGAAGAAAGCAGAAAGAAAAAGATGAAGAACGTGCTGAATACGCCACCTGAAACTGCCGCCGTACAGTTGCCACCTCCTACCACTAAGCTTCCACCGGAGAACGCCACCATGACTCCGCCGCCGACGAACGGCAAGAGACGGCTCCCTCGGAACTATGACATGATGCATTTGGCTTTGCGACTTGTTTGCTTAGCGGCGTCGGTGGTGTCGGTTGTTGTTATGACCACCGCCAAAGAGAGATCGACGATCTCACTTTACGGCTTTAATCTCCCTGTTTACTCCAAATGGTCCTTTTCCGACTCCTTTGAGTAAGAATCTTTTTCCTTTTTTTTCTTTTTTGTGTATATATATATATATATATATTTACACTAAATCTCTTGTTTGTGATGAAAATGAGGTAATTAAAGTGTTTGATGTTAATTAATGAACAGCTATTTGGTTGGAGTATCAGCAAGTGTAGCACTTCATTCTCTTGTTCAACTGTTGATGATATCAAGGATGATGCTAAAGAAGTCATTCATCATTTCTTCTAGGAATCATGCTTGGCTCATCTTTGCTGCTGATCAGGTAACATGTTTTATAGACTCTCAATATGTTGTGTATATAATATATCTATATGTATATACACACAGAAAGAGGTTGAAATGATGGGTCCCATTGAATCAGATATGATTTTTTATTGGTAAGACTCACATCATATGTGGTTTCAAATAAGTCCTTTTGTTCATTTAAAGTGTGGTGTTCTCATTTGAACCATCCCATATATAAAAAAATGTTCAAATGAGAACTTTACATTTTTAAAGGAACAAAGGAACACTTGTGGATCACATATGATGTAGGTCCTACATAATACTAAATCATTTATGATTTAGTATTATGTGGGACCCACATCATATGTGGTCCACAATTTGTTCCTTTAAGGAGAGTTGGTTCTCATTTGATCCCTCCCATATATATATATATATATATATATATAGGGGAGGGATCATACGATAACCATCCATTTTTAAAGGAATAAAAGAACATTTTGTGAACCATATATGATGTGGGTCTCACATAATATTAAATCATTTTTTATTTAATATTACGTGGGACCCACGTCATATGTAATCCACTAATATGGTTTTTTTTTATTCTTTTAAATTTACAAAGTTCTCATTTGAACCTTCCCCTCTCTCTCTTTCTATATATATATATATATAGAGAGAGAGAGAGAGGAAGGTTCAAATGAAAACTTTGTAAATTTAAAGGAACAAAAGAACACCTTGTGGACCACATATGATATAGGTCCCACATAATATTAAATCATTTCCGATTTAATATGATTTAATATTAAATCAGAAATGATTTAATATCATGTGGAACCCACATCATATGTGGTCCACAAAGTGTTCATTTATCCCTTTAAAAAGGGATGGTTCTTGTATGATCCCTCCCCCATATATATATATATATTATACACACAACATGCTTTTTTTTTCTGTTGATTCGACAGAAATGGTTAATTCCATTGTTGAATTCCGATAGAAATTTATGTAGCCAATGCTTGTTTTTCTAATAGCGAGTATTTCTAACGGATTCTTTAAAATAGAAAATTAAAAATCAAAATATTCAGAAAAAATTTATATTCATCTCTAAGAGCTTCTCCATTTTATAGATTACAATATGAATTATATTATTAAAGTATTCAATACATTTCATAAAATATTATTTTTCTTTCCCAACATTTAATTTCAAGCATTCTCATTGATAGAAGGAATAAAACATAAATAATCATTTTTGAAGAATTTCATCATCTCTTAGTTTCATACTTTTTTCGGAGCATATTTTGGGGAATATGTTTGCATAAAAACCCCAAAAATCTCCATTTTAAAGAATATGTTGGAGATGCTTTAACATGCTGATAACAGTGATGAATTATTGATATTATAGGTATTTGCATTTGCAATGATGAGTGCTGGATCCGCTGCATCGGGTGTCACCAATCTGAACCGAACCGGGATCAAACACTCATCTCTACCCAATTTCTGTAAACCGTTGCATAGCTTCTGTAATCGTGTTGCACTTTCTATTGCATTCACGTTCTTTAGCTGCTTCTTGCTTGCCATGTCTGTGGTTCTTGACGTTGTTTGGCTATCAGAATGCTGAAGACCGGCGTATGCATTGCTTGCTGCCAGCCCAAAACATGTTTCGAATATTTATTACAATCAATCAACATATCAGTAGAATCCTTGTTATCGGAACATTAATTAATTTGGTAGTATATGATATATCCCATTTTTTAGGCTAGCTATTTAATACCTTTTTTTTGAAAGGGACCTTAGTTTAATATCCTTGAAGTTCATGCATGTGCTCAATCTTCCTTTTAGACTTCCAAAAAAAGAGAAATAATTAATGAATCTATTGTAAGCCATCTTGAAATTAATGTGGTTGGCAAATGTTTTAGTACCTCAAGGGATGGCATTTTAGTAAATTTATCCTTATGTCTCCATCTCATGACTAAGGCTATGTTTTGCAAAAATAGCTAATAAGGTGACTTATAAGGTAGCTTATTAAAACTTTACTTTTATTAGCTTATCAATAAAGTACCTTATGACTTATAAGGTAGCTTATTATAACTTTACTTTTATTAGCTTATCAATAAGTTACCTTATACACTAAAAATAAGGTACCTTATGGTCATCCAAACAGCTACACTAAAAATAAGGTGACTTATAAATCACCTTATTTTTGCCAAACAATACCTAATTCTAATTTCCCACCATGATGCAAATGGGACTTGAGATTCACATACTTTGTAGAGTGTGCTCTAAGATGGGTGCAAGTTGTAAGACTAATAAAACAAAGGATTTTAAATTAATCCATTAATTGGTGTGAAAGATGAAATCAAACCCTTATGAGGAAAGCTATTGTTTGTATGTAATGCCTTGTTAAATTATGTTTTAGAATAGCTTTTGAGGAGAGAATAGAAATTCAAATATATGCTGAATAAAAATAGGTCAAATATAATTGATCTAAAACTTCAACAATACTAATAAACGGTTAACAAGTAATATAAGAAAAGCAGTTGTAAACTGTAATGAATGTGCTTGTATTTTCGCTAATCCAATTATTTGTTGTACATGTCCATATAACTCGTTGTGTGTGCTTGTGTGTCCGTGTCTATTGTCTAGTATATTACAATAGTCAATAGATAGTAAGACAACAATAATTAACTTTAATACTTTCTATTTATATTTAATTTGAAAAAAAATATATTACCATAAAAATTACCAACTATTTTAATACATCACACAAAATGCCATGAGTATTGCGTATGGAAGTATTTCAAGTTAAAAAATTAAAATGGTTTTTTTTTTGTTTTATGTCTTGATGTATGTCATGTTTTTAAATTTAAGGAGTATATTATAAAGGAACTTAATAAAAATATCCATTTGTCAGTCTTATATATTTACTTGTTAGTCATTTTTCTTCCAAATTTTTCAAAAAGTCATTGCGATAAAAATGTAAAAAAATAAATTAAACAAGGTCTGCAAGTACATGGACCAAATCTGTAAATTAGTCTAAATACTTTCGTAGGTTGTGAAAGTAGGGATGAGCGTTGAAACCCGAAAACTCGAACCGAACTGGTATCATCCCGAACCGGTATCGCTTTGTAATGTTCAATATCACTTATAAATTTTGCTCCCAATCGGTGTCAGTCCTGAAATTCCCAAACTGGAACCGAAACCAAACCGGTACCAAATTCAGGTATTCAGTTCGGTATTCGGTCCTCAAAATTGGTCCCAAAATATTTCGGTACCTTCCGTGCCGGTCCTGGACCAAACCCAACCCTAGATGAAAGTGCGAACCTTTAACTTATTCGCATATTTGGTCCTTATACTTACGAATCAAGGTCAGAAATATATTATTCCTTTTTACATAACCCCTTTGCAGGTTGAGGATTACTACTTGTGAAGATAATGGCATTTTGAAAATTTTGGGACATAAATAATTAGAGGTAAATTTGTCAGACTAAAACCACTATTTTTATTTGTTAATTTCCGTAATATAAAACACATAATAAAAACCCTTAATTTAAATTCATTGTTACAACCTATTATAATCTATGCACAACTTTTTAAATTTTTATAAAAGTCATAGATTTATTTTTTTAAATCTAAATTATATCCATATATTTTTTTTCTTTAAAACTTTATCCTTATTTTCAAAATTTCAACTAAAAGTATATACAGATATACATATATTTATATTGGTTTTTTAAAATATTTATAATTTATCATTACATATACATAATTTTTTAAATTAACTTATAATCAACTAATGAACACATTACAATGCAATATAAAAGTTGAGTCTTGTTAACAACGTAAAATACTTTATAAAGCTGATAACCAATCAATAATATCTTCTTCTACTATACAAAACCATAAAATAAAATTATTTTGAAGGAACACTTTTAGCTTAATTAATATATATTTTGAATTTTGAAGAGAAAAAATTAATATTAATTGCCAAAGAACATTAATAATATTTATATTACATAAAGTTATGACTTATTGAAACAAGGAAATAAAATAAAAAATTCTCATGTACCTAAGAATTGTTCACATTATTGAGGGGAAGTTGCCTCACTTTTTAGTAAACTTTCATTGTACTCAGAATTTTATATAATTGTCTTGATTAAAAGAAAAAAGAAAATGTCATAAAAGTTTTATAAAGATCCACATTTGCATAACCCATTTATATAAAAGACCCACATTTGCATAACCCATTTATGTTAGGATCCTTGTGCAAATGAATTAAGCATTCAACATTTGCATAAAGAATTTAAATTTTCTTTATTTTTTGTCTGTAAATAGACTTTATAAAAATACATAAAATATCTACATAAACTTGGACTAAAATTCAATTACAAAAGTAATTAAAAAAAATGAAATTTCACATTATTGAAGCTGTCTTTATAGAAAGAAACCAAAGTTTAATTGGTTGTCGTTTTCACTGCCAGTAGGCACCAACATCCACTTTCTTCAAAAAAGGACGCTCATTTTTCATTTTTATATATTTTCTTTCAAACGATTGATGTCCGTAGGTATCCGGTCCAGCTTACGTAAATCAACTAATCTTCAAGGTCTTTAGTCATTACATATATATATATATATACAGGGAAGTTCAAATACAAACCAGTTAAAGGGTACAAACGGGTTCAAATCAATATAAAAATTCCATCAAATACTATGATTTAAGATATTATTACACATATGTTTGTTTCAGGACGTAGAAGTTTCACATGAAGGAAAATATTCGGACTGAATGTAGTGTTACATTAAGACCAAATAATACTATATCAAATCGAGTAAGGATGGAATATTCCATCACATTCACTAGGCCACAACCAATCCCCTTATCGGTACATTGTTGTTAAACAGAGCCTGCTTGGAAACTTCTAAGAAAATACACACCAACACTTATTTGATTCTTAAAACTTGATTTTCAGACATCAATGGCGGCCATGGAGTGGGAAGTTATGCAGTCAATCGTCGAAAATAACGTCACCACCTTCAAGAATCTAGTCGAACAAGATGAACAAGTGCTTGATCGAAGAATCAGAAACACCACTGTCTTACATCTTGCTTCAAGAATCGGAAATGACGAAATGGTTTCTCATATTCTCGAATTACGACCACAAATGCTGGCTTTAGCTGACAACAATTGTAACTCAGAGACACCGATCCATGAAGCTTGTCGAAATGGACATCTAAGGGTGGTCAAGTTGCTAATCGAAAACAACCAATGGGTGGCTAGCCGGCTCGACCATCACAACCAAAGTGGTTTGTTCTTGGCTTGTAGTTATGGCCATCTAGCCATTGTTGATTTCCTCTTGGTTCACACCGGTTGGTTGTTGAGTCTCTTAGACGATTCACCATGTCTCCATGTAGCCGTCTCAAAAGGCCGAACAGGTAACAACAATAGCCATTTTTTGGGAAATTGTCCAAAATAGTCGATTTGACTTCCACACTTTACTTTTTTTTTTTGAAAAGGATATCCTAGGCATTTGCCTAGACTAATCCCTGACAATTTTAGGACTGCTAAAGCATGCAGCCCTGAGATAATTCCCCAGTGGCCACAAGTTGTTTGCGTCTGGATTCGAACATGGGGTAGATGGGTTATCTAGCCTCATCCCCACAAGTCTTAACCAGTACGTCACAAGCCTTGTGGTTTCCACACTTTACTTTATAGCTACATTTTCAACTTATTGACCGAAATAACTAAGATTAATGTATATTTTTTATGAATATTATATTGAAAAAAGTGGGTTATGTAAGTGCTACTTGTGTCATCTCAGTTATTTCGATCAATAAGTTGAAAATATGGTTACAAAATGAAAACAATGGGGGCTGTTTCAAATTGGCTATTTTGTACAACAAAAAAACCAGCAAACTATTTTTTAACGGTTTTATCATTAAAAAAAATAGTTTAAGGACTTAATAATTCAAAATCAAATAGTTTGTTGGGTTTTTTTAGACTTTTCCCAAATTTTTATTGCATTAACCTGTTTTTACAGGTTACAATGATATATTTAACCGGTTTTAGAAAGTTAAAGGGTTTTATCATTCAAAAAAATAGTTTAACAATCAAATCAAATAGTTTGTTGGGTTTTTTTAGATTTTTCCCTATGTATGTGCTACTTGCATAATCTCAACTATTTCGATCAATAAGTTGAAAATATGGTTACGAAATGAAAACAATGGGGGGCGTTTCAAATTGGCGAATTTGAACAAAAACCCACCGTTCTAAATACAACAATCTTTAGCCTGTTTATCAGTTTCGTTTTTTATTTTTATTGGTGATGCAGATATCGCTAAAAAGTTGCTAGAAAAGTGCCCGGATCTTGCCCAAAGAAAGGACGTAAACGGATCTTTACCGTTGCATTGTGCTTGCAGAACGGGCCAATTGGAGATTGTAACGATGCTATTAAGAATGGATCCCGAACAAGCTTTGCAATTCGACAACAATGGCTACACACCATTGCATTTAGCCGCTATATACGGAAATCTAGCAATCCTAGAGGAATTTGCATCCATATCTCCTTTATCCTTTCAGATTGTATCAAAACATGGAGAGAATCTATTCCATCTTACCATAAGATTTAATAAGTTTGAAGCTTTCAAATTTGTAGATGGTGTTCTTAAGGGGACAGACATGTTTTACCATACAGACAAAATTGGGAATTCCATCCAGCATCTGGCTCAAATTGGAGGTGATCACCACAAGGCATGTTTGTTGCTCCCTCACTACAACAAATTCAGGTTTTTAGGACACCAAAAATGTCTGAATGTCCTAATAAACTACATTGTTTTTATTTAAAAGTGCTGTGAAAAGCTTATAGGACGTTTTTGGACGTCTTAACAAGCGTTTTAGGGTACTTTTGAAACGAAGTCTTCTATTAGCAGTTTTATATGACAGTTAGATAGGACACACAAGTGTTTGTTTCTATAAACTTTTAGCATGTTTGTTAGCAGCTTAATGAGACTTATTCAGTCAACTATATATGACTATTTGGTAGTGGCTTATTCAATTGCTTCTAGGGGGAGCTTTATGTAGAAAGCCAAGATTTTTCCAAACATGCCCCTCCCAATTAAAAAATTTGCGCTCCTTTCATCTATGAGAAAACCCTTTAAACAAAATCCTTCCCAATCTTCACAGACAAATTAACCCAAATAGACAACTTTATCCATACAAAACTTATTGGAAAACCAACCAAACAACCCCTAAGGGGTTGTTTGGTTGGTTTTGCGTTAAGTCCTGCATCGATAAAGCTGTCTGTGTGGATTAATTTTCAGTATAGATTGGGAAGGTTTTTGTTTGAGAGGTTTTTCAGAGAGGTGGAAAGAGCGTGTGTTTTTAATTGAGACGGACAGGTTTGTAAAAAACTTGACTTTCTGCATAAAACTCCTCCCTAGAAGCTTTCTGAATAAACCACCTTCTATATCATTAAGTCACTACCAAACAGTCATGTATAGCTGACCGAATAAACTGTGAGCCCCATTAAGCTGCTAGCAAACAGGCTTCTAGTTAGTAAGAGTCAATTTCTGTTTGTTTAATGTAATTCATCTCAATTAATCATGTTAATATTGCAGTTTACAGAGTACATACTGAGTGAAACAAAAGAGCAAATTAATCATCAAAATGATCATATGAATCACAGGATCAACGTAAACGAAATCCAAGCGGAAACACAATCGTTTGCAGAGCTCGAGAAACATAGAAACGCAAGTTTCAGTCGTCAAACAACCGAACAAGAAGAAAAAGAGATCGAATCTCACAAATACCGCCCAAAAAGAGAGCATCTAGAGTTACACAGAGAAGCACTACAAAATGCAAGAAACACAGTCACACTAGTTGCCATCTTAATAGCAACAGTCACATTCACAGCTGGTATAAACCCTCCTGGTGGTATCTATCAAGACGGACCTCAAAAAGGCAAATCGATAATGGGAAAGACTCGAGCTTTCAAGCTGTTTGCAATCAGCAATCACATTGCATTATTTGTATCTCTTTGTGTGGTTGTAGTGCTAGTAAGCATAATCCCATTCAGACGAAAGCCGTTAACAGTGATACTGGCGGCCGCCCATAAGGTAATGTGGGTGGCATTGTCGTTTATGGCGGTTTCGTATGTTGCAGCTACGTGGGTTATTATGCCATTGCCCCATGGCCATGAGAGTAATAAGATGAACTGGGGTGTTGAAGCATTGTTGTCGATCTGCTGTGGGACCCTCGGGTTTACTTTTTTTGGGCTCGGGGTTATGTTCGTTAGGCATCGGTTACAGAAATGTAAACGGAGGAAGGAAAAACGACAAGCGTCGATGGTAAAAGCGGCTCGTGAAACGAACCTTCATATGAACTCGTTATCGACAAACTCGGATATTCATTATTCCGAAACTAAAGGATTTCATCCCCTATGATATGATATGATAGAAATCACCCATAGGTATCTTTTATGGTTAAAAAAATCAAGATTTCAAGATCTTTGCCATCAGCAAGCATCTATTCATGTATTTCCAATGGCTTCAACTTTTATCTTTGTTAAGGCTTCTGATTTGGTTGTAAGGATTGTATGAATGCGATGGGGTCAGGTTCTGGGAAAAATCTCAAAGAAAAAAGGAAATTGAAAAACACACTGGGAGCCCCATCTGGTGCGCTTGTGCATAAATGCACTCGTGCATAGAAAAAAAATGGCCGTACGCATTTGTGCATACCGTCTATGCACAAATGCATATTCTCCGGATGGAGGATTTCCAGGGTGTTCTTCAGTTTCATTTTTTTTAAGATTTTTCCCTGAACCTCCTCTCTCTCTCTCTCTCGCTATATATATATTATATACCCCTTCAAGTGTTAACTCAATTATTTGTGTTAACCCATCGTTCACTGGTGAACACCATGCTCGTTCACTGGTGAACACCATGCTCGCATACCGACGAACACGATGCTCGTTCACTAATGAAGGGTGTTCACCAGTGAACGATGGGTTAACACGGTTAACATAAATTATTGGGTTAACACAAAAAGCCACCTCTATATATATATATAGAGGGAGAGAGAGAAGGAGAGAGGAAAGTTCAAATGCGAACTCAAATTTGGTTGTGAACGTGAGGACAAATGACATTATTCAGACCGAATAATCAAATAAATATTCAGACTGAAAATAGTATTTTATTCAGACTGAATAAATATTTTTATTCGGTCTGAATATTTCTTTGTATTCAGTTTGAATATGACACATGTCGCGCTTGTTGGAACTTAGTGTCTTAAGTTACTAGTGAAAAAAACTTGTCCCGCATAGGAACCCCAAGGAAATCTATTCTACTTAATAAACACCATCTCTAGAGCAATAAATGTATCATTTAATTACTTGGCTTTGATGTGTGGTGTTTTTGTAGGGCTCGTATTTGGTTTTTCCTCCAAAAGTTCAAGAATGTGCAACCGTATCTCAAAATCAACTAAAAATAAAAATAAAACCCTTGAAATCGATAAAAATAACTTCAAAATCCTCAAAATCAAGCAAAACACTTTAAAAATCCCTCGAAACGGTGGAATTAGGCTAAAAACATATCGAGCGATATTGAACGTTAGTTAAAACACGATGACATGTCGATCAAAACCGTATTTTTTGTCTATATTTTTTGGTGCAACCGTGTTATAAAATTTCTGGATCCGTCCATGATTATAACAGAATAATCTTTATCTTACCTATACTCCACCCGTTATCAGACCTACATATATACTTATAAATTTATTCATGTCAAAACATCACAAGTATTTTTTTTTTTTAAAAGCATTGTCAATAGACATATCCACGAGATATAAAACAACTTTTATTTTAATTTAATATAGATAGCATGGGCACGGGTTTTGAATGAATAGAGTTACCTTTTGGTCGTATTTTTACCCAATTTAGTCTCCAAAATGGTCCGTGAATATGGATGCTGCATTTGATTTTGCCAACCTGGAACCAATCTTACATACATATATCTATACATAAATATATATAGTATATATAATGGCACCACACCCTCCTTCACCCTGGCTAACCCATGGCTGCCTTTTGTTGCCCTATTGAGACCGAGCCCAAGACCTTGAACCAAGTTGAACTCAACCATGTCCGGGTACCTACTATACGCTCGCCCTCTTCAAACCCAATATCGGAAAATGTTACTTGCAATTAACGTGACTTTTAATTTGTTTGTTAATTGTCATAAGCAGGAAGTAGCTGTTGGCGTTCTGAAAGACAATGAAGCATCAGAAGCCAGTCGTATCCTAAGTGAGGTAAGTAAATGGGATGTTTGTTGAAATTTGTTGGATTAAAAGATGGAAGATGTTGATTTCACATTTCGGGATTTAAATGTTGTAGGGAATGAAGCCGGTGATGGGGGTCGAAGAGATGGAAATGGCTATCGAGAGGAAAGATTCAATTCACAAACTTCAGGGCACGGTTACAGCCGGTGAAGCAATTTGCCAATGCTCTGTGATCGGTGTTGTTTCTACACCTGATCAACGTAATTTGAAGGAGCCACTTTCGGCTCCTTTTTGATCATGCTTTCCGAGTTATAAACATTTTGTTATAACTGTTGTATTTACTTTTTTATTCACTTGATGTTGGTAGCTAACATGTTGAAATAAACCGAAAACAATCATTGATGAAATCTATGTTTGCATTGTTAATTGAAAACATTTTATAAATGTAACAATTTATTCGAGATCATCCTTATAATGTGTGTGCACAAATACATATAAATCTTATAACAAATATAACCTATGATATATGCGTAGAAAAAAGTTGTTAAATCTTCAAATCTTTAATTAGTTGTTTAGAGTTAAAAAAAGAAAAGAAAATTGACCAAAATAGCTAAAAAAAAATTAACCAAGTTCACTTTCTAGCTATTTTTTAATTGAATTCTTATTTTACCAAAATAGCTAACATGAGGATAAAGAGAGCACGACATGAATTCTTATTTTTTAATTGAATTCTTATTTTACCGTTATTCAGTCTGAATAACGGGAGGCATTATTCAGACTTAATGTTCTGTTATTCATCATGAATGATGTGTTATTCACTGTAAAATGTTGTATTATTCACACCGAATGCATGTTATTTATACTAATATTGTATAAACTTTACATTCGTTATTCGTATCGAATATCGTCGTTCAGACTTAATATCATTATTTTCATTTAAGTTGGTATTTAATATGAATTTCCAAAAAAATAAGGTAGGCAACGGCACAAAAACCCCACAAAGGGTTTTTGGTTGTATGAATATAATAATCGAATAACTGTTCTAACATTCAAACAAGAGCTGAGCAAAACCCTTCTTTTGAATTCTCCCCAATCCACCGTCTAGGGTTTTTCAACGCCCGACAGCCGGAGGCCTGAAGCTACACCGGCGACTGTTTGTTCGTTTCATATTCTTCATTCATCGAAAGATCGGAAAGGGGAGAAAATGAGCTCAAGTATTCACAGAACACCCAAATCTGCCGGTAGGCAATCCTTGTTCTTCAATGATTTAGCCACCCCTGTTACTAACCGTCGAAGCGGATCCGGTAAGTTCACAACCCCCGGCCAAGCCGCCGCCGTTTCCGCTCTATGGCGTGAAAATTTCGCAACTTCAGATCTGCCACCACCACCTATGTTCACGTTAGAAGACCGATCCGATTTGTCACCCGAATCTGGGATTCAGGATTACTCTATTGGTTCCCCTGAACCTCATTCGAACCCTAGGACTCCCGCTCAAACTCCGTCCAAGTTATTTTCAACTACACCTAATAAATCATCGCAACCTAATTCAAACCCTAGCACATCCTCTTATGCGTTGTTTGGAAATCAGCAATCGCAGGCTATACAGAGTCCGGCGGGGAGTTCGAGTTGGTGGTCTGCAGGGCCACGGAGTGAAGGTGGAGGTGATGATAAAGGAAAGGGACCGGCTTCGGGTTCTGGTTCTCCGGTGGATGGTATCGTTCATCGTCATCAGCCAGGGGCTTTGATTACATTACCGCCACCTAGGGAGGTTGCAAGACCGGAAATTCAGAGGAATTCTTTGCCTGTGGGTACGATTGATGAGGAAGAATGGGTCACTATTTATGGGTAATTTCTTAACTTATTTCTGTTGCTCCTGCCATAGTATGGTTATTGTTTTCTAGATAAGGTTTTGCTGATGATCAAGTTAAGTTATTTCGTATCTATATCATGCCTCATGCACACGATTTTGGGCAATACTAAGGCTCGGTAAGGGGATGTTTGGTTGGTGTTCCATTAAGTGTCTGTTTGTTAGCAGCTTAACAAGCTTAATGGAAAGGCATAGCTTATTCGGTCAGCTATACATGACTGTTTGGTAGTGGCTTCATTATATTGAAAGTAGCTTAACCTTTATGTAGAAAGCCAAGTTTTTTCCAAACATATGCCTCCCACTTAAAAAGACATGCTCATTCCATCTGTATAAAAAAACCACTCAAACAAAAACCTTCTCATTCTATACAGACAGATTAAGTACAAGACATAATAGAAAACCAACCAAACTGCCTCTATGTCCTGTATGGTTAAAGTTGTCTGTGTGGATTAATCTGAATATGGAAAGGAAAGTGGTTTTTGTTAGTTAGAGTTTTTTCATAGATGGAAGGAGCGTGTCTTTTAATTGGGAGGGACAGGTTTGGAAAAAAAAAACTTGACTTTATTCATATAGCTCTCCCCTAGTAGCATACTGAATAAGCCATTTTCTATATGATTAAGTCACTATCAAAGTCATGTATAGCTGACCGAGTAAGCTCATTAAGCTGCTAAAAAATAGACCCTAACAATTTGATGTGATAATCTACTAGTGTAGAACTTGGAAATGAATCTAGTAGTAGGAAGCTGGTAGAACTACTTGACATCCGTTTGAGTTATCTAGACAGTAGGTCATTAGTCATTACCTTGTTTCAATACCTGAATATCCCTTTTATGTCTTTTGTTATATGGTGAGCGTTGGACACTAGTCGTTTGATAATCCATGCTTCTTGTATGAATGAGTTTGCTTTGGAATGGTCTCAACTGCATTGCAAAATCTGCCATTGTACAGGTAACATGAGGTCAAGCACTTCCATGTCGTTTGGTAAATGGACACTGTTGCCATTCCTTTTGTTACTTACGGATCAGCATTGCCTTCTCTATCTTCTCTTCACCTCTCTGGTCTTATGTTACAAACTTAGTCACCAGCATGAGTTAATCCACTTCAAAACTGATCTCCCTTAAGTAGAAAACTCTTACAATCATCTAGTCTTGTGTCTGCATCAGGTATTTCTCTTAGGGCTTTTTTGTTAGCAGCTTAATGAGGCTCATAGCTTATTCTGTCAGCTATACATGACTGTTTGGTAGTGGCTTGATGATGGCTTATTCAATAAGCTTTTAGGAGGGATGCTTTATGTAGAAAGCCAAGTTTTTTTTAAACCTGTCATTCCCAATTAAAACATGCTCATTCCATCTATGAAAAAACCCTTCCAAACAAAAACCTTCCCAATCTATACAGACAGATTAATTCACACAGACAGCTCGATCCATACAGGACTTCATGGAAAACCAACCAAACAGCCCCTTAGCTTTCAAGAAGCGACGTTCTATTCCCCAGTTTCTTGGATGTTTCTTGAGCAGTAACAGTCTAACAGACTCATATCTGATGTTAGAGAGGTATGTAGGTAGGTGGTTGTAGTCTAGTATGGTTTTATATAATGGACTATTTTCATATGGTGGAGTCTGTCGTCATGCTGCAATCTTAACGATGAAATCATATAATAATTTCAAAGTTTCTTGGGCTTTTTAGGATTCAAGTTCTGTGCAATACAATTTATTTGTTGATGGCAACTATGTTTTATAGATATACAGCTCATATTGTTGAAAGAAAGTGTCTACGCAAATAATTAACATCAAGCACTCTTTCACTCTCTACTTCTGACTTTTGTTTATAGACGTAGAATTAATTAGTTTGTGTGCATTTGCAGGTTTTCCCCAGCAGACACAAATTTAGTTTTGCGGGAGTTTGAAAAATGCGGCATAATTCTCAAACACGTCCCAGGTCCAAGGGATTCTAATTGGATGCACATTCTTTATCAGGTTATGTCTGCCTCCTTTAGGATCAACCTTAAGCTTGTTGCTTGGCATTCTTGTATCTGGTTCCAATTTATTCATATCTAAATTAGAAAGTGGCTTATTAAATAAGCCTTTTCTTTGTGTGGGGGGGGGGGGGTGGAGCTTTATGCAGAAAGCCAAGTTTTTTCCAAACCTTCCCCTCCCAATTAAAAAACATGCTTCTTCCATGTATAAAAAACCCTCCCAAATAAAAACTTTTCCAATCTATACTGACAGATTAATCCACAGAAAGTTTTATCTATACCGTACTTAATGGAAAATCAACCAAACAGGCCCTAAGATGAGTACACTAAGTAGTTTTTAACTCAAGACATGTTTGTTAGAAGCGTTTAACTACTAACCAAATATCTAAAATACTCACCAATAGTGATGAAATAAAAGAACCTTCTAGGCCCGTATGAAGATTCTATAATGATTAGCATTGAACAATGAGGTTAAAAAAATTACGAAAAGGAGAAAAGGGTTGCATTTTTTTGGGACGTTCCAAAAAGGAAATTCATGCATTTATTTTGGGGACAGATAGAGGATGCATTATGAGAAAATTTATCTCTTCCATTTTGCAGCTATATGGAGACACCCTTTTATGGGAAGATTTTTGTTTGGGACAATTTTTTTCATAGATGGGAGGAGTGTGTTTTTTAATTGGAAGGGGAAGTTTTGGAAGAAAAAAAACTTGGCTTTCTGCATAAAGCTCCCTCCTAGAAGCTTATTGAGTAAGCCACTTTAAATATCATTAAGCCACTACCAAACAATCATGTATAGCTCTGACCGAATAAGCTGTCAGTCCCATTAAGCTCATCGCTCATAACTAATATGAATCATGATGGCTAAAAGAGGTCAAAAGCATCCCTCATTTGTTGATTTTTGCAGATGATTATAAGATCCAACTGAATCATGTGCATTTTATACAATTCTTTTACCCGATATTACTGTGGTTTCTAAGGTGAAATTGGTTTTGATTGTTTTATTAATGTTTTACTTTTACAACAGAGTCGATATGATGCCCATAAGGCTCTCAGCAAGAACGGAATGCAACTAAACGGAGCTCTAATCATCGGAGTGAAACCAGTCGATCCAATGCAACGCCAAAATCTTAGCGATAGACTACACACTCAAGGGTTCATGCCATTACCACCACCAAAATCTGATTCAGTTGCATTCAGAGCATCTGCTCGTTCTAATTATAATCAAAATGGTTCGACCAGTACGTCTCAATCCACTGGAACCATGGCCTCCCCTGCAAAATCAGTCGTTTCCAAAATTGTCGATTTAATGTTTGGTATGTAGTTCGTTCATCACTTTCTCATTTCACAGAATTGAAGTTTTTTACCGTGCGTTTTTTTTTCTTTTCGAGAAGCAGTTGGTAATTGTAATATGCTTATTTTTGAGGGCTTGTAAAAGATGGCAAAGTATTGAATTTGTGTTGTTATCTGTTTGTAACGGCTCGGCTGTGGATGGTAAATTTTGAAATTTTACGGTGAGGAGTTTGCGGGTATTTTGATTTATTTTGGATTGGTGGTATTCATGTTGTTATGATGTTAGATTTTGTGTATATTTGGTATTAGATCCTAAAAAAGGATGAAATGTAGGTTTTTGTTTGTTTATAAGGGAAGTGATGTTGGTTTAGTTAGTAGTTTAGCTCAACTGACAATAAGACTTGAACCTTTGGGATTTTTCTTAGAAGTTACTGGTTTAAATCTAGTTTGAGTTTTGCAAAAAGATCACTGGAGATTTTTCTGGCCGACTATTCTCCATGTCTTTTGAGATTTGTTGAGATACGCATAAGCTGATTCAGACATCCACAGTATAAAAAAACAAAAGTTGATTCAGACATCTGCAGTATAAAAAAAGACATCCACAGTATAAAAAAACAAAAGTTGATTCAGACATCTGCAGTATAAAAAAAACAAAAGCTGATTCAGACATTCACAGTATAAAAAAACAAAAGTTGATTCAGACACCGACAATATGAAAAGAGAAGTGATGTGAGAAATAGAAAGGAAAGAATGGAGATGTTAATGTTCTCCTGGGCACATGCAAATGTTTTGGGTAAAAAGGCATATAAATTGACCAACTCTTCTTCCTCTTTTGACCCCACCCCCCATCATAACTCGACTTGTCCATTTCACTTTTCTACTTTCAAATAACTTTTTTTTTGGTAATATGTTTTTGGTTATTCATTAAGTATGTCGTATAATTTACGTTTTATATAATATCAATTTCAACAAAAGTTCAGTTACAAACCTGATTTGTGTTGTAAAGTGGAGGATAAATGAGACCTATATATGTCTTCATAATTTCATTTGCCTCTGTTTTTTATTGTAAATGATACAATCATTTATGATAAATATCATGTGAATGTTTAAGACACGTGATATACTTTTGTTTGTCCCTTAATTTATAAGTCACAGATAAATTGATTTTACAACTGAACCTACCTCTATAATTCAAATATATCCTCTCTTATATATTTATTCTATTATCTTACTATATTTATATATTCTTAAATACTCTAATTAATACAACATTCATCGCGTTCCTTAGAGAGAGTTGTCTCGCGTCCCTAGGTATTCTCTACCTACCTACCTGTATCGGTTTTGAGTACAAATACCCTTTTGTGGTTTGAAAGACAATAACAGTATCTACTCGGACACTACAGTGACAGTGTGTTGAATCAACAGCAGACAGTAAGCGTATTTTTTATGGATGCTTTATTTTGGCTCTGTTTAAAAAAGATCAAGCAGACACAATAGATATTGCGATGCGAAGAGCTTTGCTTTAAAATTAAACTAAGTTAAAAGTCAAAAGTTTGAATAAATAAAAAGATTGCGGAGTTGACTTAAATGCAATGAATTGATGTGTTTTTTTTTATAAGGGGGGAGAAATACCAACTATAATCTTGGTAAACGTATAATTGAGAAAGTCAAAACTCTTTTACCAATTGCATATTTCTTTAATAATAACAAAGTTCGAAAAATATAATAGTTTTTGTTGAATTACCTATATAGGGACGGAACACAACCGTTTTAGTCTTGAGGGCCGAAAATATAATATTACAAAAATCTAGAGATCCAAATGATACGCAAGAAACTTTTTTTTTCTTCTATGTTATAATATTAAATTTTAGAGAAAAATTTGTTAATGAAAGACTAAGGAGTCGTTTACAAAACATTTATCCGATAAGCATTCACCAAGTCATATTACCTTACCGGATGGACATGACAGGGACCTAGAATCTTACCCGGTAAGAACGATAGTAAAGATCAAGTGTTTTACCATGTAAATAAAGGTGACAACTTTTATTCGGTTAACGTTTACCAAGTAAATTGTTGTATATGATGTTATTTTAATGGAGCGCAAATTTACCCGACAAGGTAAGTAATAGTGTCAGATTTTATTGGGAAGCGTTTACCGGATAAATAATTTTGGGTAAACAGTCTCTAAAACTCAAAACATTTAAACTATTAGCCAAAAAATAGTAATACAATTTGTTATAGTTTTATATTATTATTAATTAATAAAATCAAACTTTTAGATTATTAATATAACACTATATATAATAAGTCAGCATTGATTTTTTATATCATAATGTATGAAAAAAATAGAAATTGATTATTAATGTAATATTATATAATAACTCAAAAACTGTTTTTTTATATCAAAACGAATTAAGAAAAATTGGAAGAAAAAATAGAAATTGAAAAAATTGTTTTTTATAGCAAAAAATATTTTATATCACAACGAATTAAGAAAAACTGGAAGGAAAAACAGAAATTGAAAAAATTGTTTTTTATGGCAAAAAACAGAAATTGAAAAAATTGCATATGGGATTCGATCCCAAAACCTCACAGAAGTTGACACAATGCACTAACCACTGCAGCAAACTAAAGGGGTGTTTGAATGAGCTTATTGACTTATAACTTATTACCGGTGTGGAAAAACACTTATGAAAAGTTGATAAGTTAAAATTTTTTACTTCTTAAAAAATGACTTATTACCGGTTTGGCATCGGATAAGTTGTTTTACCCAAACACTCAAAACGACTTATTACCGGTACCACACCGGAATAAGTCAATAAGTTGTTTTTATAAGCCCATCCAAACACCTCCTAAGCATATGTGTTATATATTGCACAAAAATAGTATATAAGTGAAAAAACCGGGGAGGCCATGGCCCCCATAAGCTCCTATGGGTTCCGCCACTGGCCTTGGATAATAATATAATGTGATTTACATAGCCAATCAAATGTTTTCCCTGCATTAATAATAAGAGTAAATTACATTCTTATTTTTATCTTTATATTTTTTAAATTACACTTTGCATTCCTATATTTTACAATCTATTGTAAATCTCGTTTTTATTATTTACAATTAATTATTGTTTTTGTACCTAATACCTAAAGTTAGAAATTAGCATCTCCAATTACGATACTATTTAATAAATTTTGGAAATTTGGTAAAGTTTTACTCCAACAGAAAAAAATTAGAATATCTTCAAACTTGAACATAAAAAAGTAAAGATAAAATATAATATACTTGTTAGAAATTTAGGAGCTTCAACAAATATATGCATCTTTTTTTTTAATTTTAAAGGAGTATTTAACATAACTACTGAAATAAACTTTTTTTAAGTACTTAAATTTTAAAAAATAACATAGTTATTGGATGCTATTAAGAATTAAAATATTCTATATCTTTAATAAAATATTATGTATCTTAATTAAATATTTAATTTCAATTTTTGTTATTGATGGAACATAATAAAAAATAATTTCTCTCTCATGGTAATCATTTTTAAAGATGTCTTCAAATTTAGAGATTTTTGTAATATCTTTCATAGTTTCTTCATTTTAAAGATACTGTTGGAGCAAAAAATTGTTCAAAATCTTTATTTTCTCTATTTTAAAAATGTTGTTAAAGATACTCTAACAAACCATCGGATCCGGAAAAAAAATGTAATTTACTTCTAATAATAATAATAATAATAATAATAATGTTTGTAATAGTAGTAACATGGAAGACAAAATGGTTTGAATGGATCTCATATGATAATAATATTTATTTTATTTTATTTATCTATCCACGTACCTCGATTATTGTACCATGTGCTTCTCCACATGCACGTATGCCCACTCTAACTCCCTCCTTAACCTTTGTCATATGCTATTATATTATTCTATATTCTATTCTATATCCATTGTACTTTGAAGTACTCATCTTATCTCCTTTCTACCCTACCAATAATCATTTTCTCTTCCATTTTACGGTATAATTAGTATATAAAGACGGGTTCATACAAGAATGATAACAATTTACAGAATGTAAGGATAATCCTTAGCTAATTATTTTGTATATGAAATTTTTTTATGTACAAAATCATATGTGATTTTGTACTAGCATAAAAAATGACACTGACTTTTGCTGCGGGAAAAGTCTCGGCTAATCATATGTGATTTTGTACTAGCATAAAAAATGACACTGACTTTTGCTGCGGGAAAAGTCTCGGCTAATCATATGTGATTTTGTACATGAAAAACTTCATGTACAAAATGATTGGCTGAGGATCGTCCTCTCATTTTTGTAAATTGTTGTCGTCCTCGCATGAACCTCTTTCTTACTATGTAATATATGACAGAATAAAAATTTGTTGTTTTATATTAGTCTATTAAACTAGAATATAAGGGAACTGATTAGGTAAGAATCAGGAAAATAAGACAAGATTGATAAATTACTGATTACTTATGTTAAATTACAACTCTAAAAGACTAAAACCCTCTGAGATTCTTTAATTGTCTAGCTCACTCTCGTATGTTTGAGCTTGTCTTGTTGTCCAGTCCATTCGAGTTTACACAATTGAATAGAAGTGTGATAGATTTTAAGAGTCTATTAACTCTAGATGGGTTGTTTATGTGACTGTGTGATGATTTAAAGAAGTTATCATTTTGGATATTTAAATAAACATACATATTTGGACAATTTTAGTAAATATAAATACGAAAAACAATAAAATAGAACATTATTTGGTAAAGGTAGGAGAGAATTAATGAACACATAACATTATAATAAAAAGAAATAGATACATTTTCTGACATAGTTATTATTAAGGTTGAAGTTTCATTTTCATTTCATTAGACATAAAAGACTGGTCCCAACTATTAAAACTTGTATTTATAACCATAGGAGACAATCCTATAAATACAATCATAATTGATTTCAATGATCTAGATATGAAATCATAACAAATTTTAAATTTTGACCAACAATTTAAATCGTAAAAGAGAATGAAACTTTCAAAGTTAAGCAAAACATAAGATTCATTGTTACACATTTGCTTAAAATCAAAGTCTTTCACTTATTAATTGAAATTAAAATCTAGATGAATACTTTAATTAAACATTAAGCCTTAACCGACATTTATTTAACGTACGAATCCATAATAATAAAAAGTTGTCCATTTGTATATTAAAAGACACTTATTTTTTATTGAAACTTTTAATTCAATATCTTAATTTTTCAAAATATTATCACAAAATTTAATGCCGTCATATTCAATTTCAATAAATTATCTATTTTAGATATTTCAAAGTTACTTTTTATCTTATCATCTCACTACACTTCTAAAAAAAATCGTGGATAAGAAATTAAGAAATCAATTTCATTGATGATAAAATTATAAAAATAACATTTTTCTATCTTTTACTTAAGAGTTTTAGTGAATTCTTTATATTTAGGTTTTTCTCTATATTTTTCTATTTTAAAGAACAAAATATGATATATGTTGGAATAATATAAAAACATAAACTTATTTTTTTTTATAGAGAATTTAATGAAAAGCTAGTCTGGGAATTGAAATTAAATGGTATAAATGAGAGTCGATAGAAATAAAAGGGTAGTATTGTAATTTTAAATAAAAAATGAAAACCAAAGTCTTGGAAAATGAAATGAAAACAGATAAGACTTTAATATAAAAGTTTTAAGCGGTTGCATGTGCCATTGAGTGCACAAGTATGGACCATGCCGCTTACGTTACTACTACCATTTTGCGAAATTTACTGTTCAGCCCCTACCCACTTTTCCCCAATTTCAGGTTAACAAAATTCATAAAATTATTATCATAAAAAAAATTGAACAAATTTCCATGGATTTTGATGATAAAAATGAACGATTAGTAACTTTGATTACAAAAAGGTGACAAAATTCTACAATGAATTTGATTGATTCTTGTTGGAAATAAGACTCTAATTTGTTTTAATGGTAAGAAGTAAAATTGGTCGGTGTGCCGGTAACGGTGGCGGTGGGCGGTGGCTAGATCATGTGCATGAAGCTTGGCCCCATTTGACTATGAATTAAGTAATCGTCGGTGCTATTGCATCCGTCGGTGCCGGAGTTATGATTGAGAAATGAATTTCGGAGCTCCATTTGTCGTCGGAGCTCCATGACTTTCCGATGAGAGTTTGAGTGTTTTGCGGGTACAAATGATGGGCTGGCAGCGGGTCGATACTCGGGTACTAATCGACCCGACTTGTAACGAACTCCACATGCGTTGCATAACGTTTTGGGACCCATCGGACCTCTCCGCCACTGCGGTGTCTTATCCGAACCGCAATGCAGGCATCTCCGGACCGAATTCTCTGATCCGTCCGCCGTCGCCGTTGCCGTTGCCGTCTTCGACGGCGTCGTTTCAGGCTTTAGGTTAATGTCGGTTGAAGAAGAAGATGATGATTTGAGGAGAATGAGACGAGAGGACCAATCGCATGGAGCGGCGCGTGATCGTTTGCTACGAACTTTTCCAGGGACTAAAACGTCGGTTTGAAAAATCGGTGAGTTAACTCTGTTAGAACCTACGGTTTTCGGAGTGGTGTCGGAAGATGAGGTGTCGGTGGCCGGAGCTTTGTTCACGGCGGAGATCAGTTGGAGATTACGCAGGTCGTCGCTGGAGAATGATTCCTCTGTGAAACTCGACAGCCATTCTAGCTCCGCCAAATCATCATACTACATAATTCAATACATAAATTGATCATCATCAGTATATATATATACATATATATATATATTCAATTTCCTGTAGAACACGAGATAGAAATCAACAATTAAGTAGTATCCTACCGGAACACAAAGTTCACCGCCGGAAAAGGAGGTGAGATTGCTGGAAAAATTAGGTTCGCTACCGGAAAGAGAGGAATTGTCAGCGGAATTAGAAGTAAAGTTTTGAAAAAAAGCATCGCTCATGACGATTTCTCCGTCGTCGTTAGGGAAATCGACGAGCAAATCATCGACTGTGAAGTGATTGATGGCGGTGGTGAAGTCGGCCGGCATCTTCTGGTGGTGGAAGTAAGCTGCCATTGATGGATGATTGAAGAAAAGGTGAAAGGAGTGTGTTGGTGGTGGGAGGTATTTGAGGAGTGAAGGCAACCAGGGTCTAATTATTAAAAATCTAAAAATAAGAATAGAATCTAGAATAAATTACTTTTTTACTCCTTATAGTTTATTGAAAATTGTTATTTTCATTTTTATGTTACAATTTTATTCTTATAGTTTACTCGCTTCGTCCCAAAATAAGTGTATATGTTACTATTTTGTTTGTCTCAAAATAATTGTCCATTTTCAAAAGTAAGTTTTCAATTTCCCATTTTACCCTTAAATATAAGATGGAGAAAGTTTCTCTATCCTATCAAAGGTATAAATGTCATTTGGTTAATTAAAAAGTGTAATAACTGTACATTTCTAAAATTATATGTCATTTTCATTGTGGACATTTATTTTAGAATGGAGGGAGTATAATTTATTGTTGTTTTTATATTTATAATTTAAAATTTATTTTCATTTTTGCTTCTTTGGTTTATGGTTCATTATTATTAGTCTCTAATATTTAAATGTATGTATTAGTTTCATTAACAAAAATGACAATGGGTTACAAATCATAAATAAATTATAGAGACAAAAATAGTTATTTCAAAACAAGAAGGATGAAATCTGCAAATTCTCACAAACTATAAGGATTAGAAACATAATTTAGTCAAGAATCTAATGGCTCTTCAACTCACTTGCTACTTCCCTAAAGTTGTTTCCCCCATTCCTATATTTTCTTTCTTTTTCTTTTTTTCTTTTTTTCTTTTTTTTCCTTTTCCTTTTTCTTTTTCCTTTTTCTCTTTTTCTTTTATTTTTCCATTTACATTTCATAACCTATGCAAAAACTAAAACCATCAAATCAAAAAAAGAGGTATCATGTTTGATTGATTGGATCTTACTCCATATTTGGTAAATTAATTATGGACAATATTGTATGTATTAAAAATGTGAAAAAATAAGTTTTAATACTATGATATATGAAATGAAAATTAATAAATAATGATGCATTTAATAATATATAGAGATGTATTTAATCAAATTTAATAGAAATTAGTTAATGAAATAATTTGAAATTGGTATGATCAAAAATTAATTAGATAAATGTATAAGGTATAAATTAGCAAAATTGAAGAAAAACTTTATAGTTTATTTAAACGTTAAGTAAAATTTTGATTAACCAGCATAAATGAATATCTATAATAAATTATTTTAAATTTTCTTTAAAATTAAAAAATATTTTATTAAATGTATTATACATCAATAATATAATTAATGTTAATAATCTATTATAAAATAAATTGCTAAACTTATTTTCTTATGAAAGATTTTATTTAAAATTAAATGATAAATAGTTTGATAATTGTGGAATTAGCGTAAAACATAAAAAAATGGAAGTAGATGATAATGGGATCCGACTAACCACGTGAGAGAGGTGAGGGGTGGTTGTCAGCCGTCATGTGAGATTGTTTTATATAATGTATTTTTTCTTCTCCATTATTGGACATTGCTATTTTTACTCTTTTAATATCATATATATATATATATATACAACTTTTCATTTCTTTTTATATTTAATATAATATAATTGCACAATACAACAAGGTTTTGCATTTTGGGCTTGGGCTTATCCATCATTCAGCCCAATCCATATTCTTTAGTAGGCTTCTATGATCTATCATTCAGCCCAATCAGCCTAACCGGTCGGTCCTTCGAAGGTTTTTGTAAGTATATTTGGTATTAAACTGGTTATGTTTCGATCAGTTAAGAAATCAGTAAGACGGTTTGTTTGAAATATTCTTTTTGCCACATTGTCTTCTAAACGGACAATGAATTTATTGTTCTTTTTTGTCTTTTTTTTTTCTTTTTTTATCGTTTTCATCTTGTTTTATTATTTACAATTTTGTCATTCACATATTTACCATTTTTTCTTTATCAAATGTGGTTTATTTCTTTCGCTCTCTCAACTCCCAAGTCTTTGCTATTAAGTTGTGTTTCAATTTTGTTGTTTTCGGTTTTTTTTTTGTGTTTCAAACTTCCAAATAATAGATGGCCTAACAAAATTTTGGTTCTCAAGCAAGGTATCTGATTCCCGAGCATGTCATGGAAGTATTTGTGGACCATAAACAAAAAGCACACTTTTGGCAAATCTTAGATTTGGCAATATTGTTAAGCGTGGAAAGCAAAATACAATGTATGACAGAGGGGAATTTCGCGTTGGAATGCACATGATATATATGGACTTGTGGTTAAGGTTGTTACAGGTTCGACTCAATCACAAACTGGAAAATAAACATAATGACTTGCAGTTATGAAGTAGAGTTACATAAAGGTATGCAGTCGAAATTAGTGATCCAATAAGGGTTGTTGTTCACACACTTTGATAACCCACGAATTGTCCAAGGTGTTATCATTAAACGAGACACATTTAAAACATGAAAACTTGCATGCATTGAAATGAAAAGATTCTTTTTTTTAATTAAACTTAGTCACATGTCTCGCTTTAATTTGTGACGTTTTGAGCAGTTGACACGATTTTCCGTATTCATATGTGTCTTTAGAATAATTCGTCAGCATGAACTATGGTTTTGATGCACTACACTCGTGTGCCACATGCTAAACAAATATTCCATCACATTAACAATGAAACGATGAAATCAATGCCATTCCATGTGTAAATCAACAATCGATTAAATTTGGTCGATGAGATTGGTCACCCCAATTCGTTCAAATTTTGTAGGAATCTTGCGAACCAAATGCCCCATAATGTGTTTTTATGATTGGGAATTATAAGTAGGATTTAATATTTCATTTTTGTAACTTCTATATTATGTAATTAAATTTAGGGCAAAATAATAGCAAACTACTTTCATAAATTTTCTTATTATATCGTCCAGTTTTTTTTTTATTTTATCAACGTACTTTCAAATTATTTTTTATTAGGACATTTTACTTCAAAAAATTTACTCATCATAGTATTGAATAACCTCTTGATCTAAATCTACCCATTATGCAGGTTGTCATGCCACCTCACTATCCACATAGGCTGTTCGCATGTACCATATTGCTAATGTGACATTTCTATTACGACATTATACCTTCAAAATTATATTATAGCATCACCATTTCCTATTACAACATTGTACTTTTATTTAATCTTTTATTATTCAAACATCATACGTTTACCAAACATATTTACCAAAAAAAAATATAATTTCATAAATTAAACATGGACATGCTAACAAAAGATCACTATTTCACGAATAAGGTGTTGATAAAGGATCATTCATTCATCACGTTCATCATGAATTTCATGTTGTAGTTTGTGATGTCAAAAACTAAACAAATGGAACATCTTTAAAAAAACAGATCCTAAGGGGGTGAAATTTTTACCACCCGTCTGTTGATACACCCAATTCAGTAAGCCAATACCAAACAGACCCTTACTCAACTATATCTTTTGAGTTTGAATCCCACGCTCGTGTAAATATTTTTTTACCATCCGTCTGTTGACACACACAATTCAGTAAGCATTGCATGAGTGTGAGATTCAAACTCAAAAGATATAATTGAATAAGGACCTATTTGTATCGACTTAATGGACTTAATAGTTCCTACCACTTGGAAGCCCAATTGTGCTTTTTGTGATCATGATTAAAGGTGTAATATAATAGCTCATGTTGATACATGGATTCTTGAAATAAAGTTGTAATAGAAGAAACAAATGTTAATATGATTGTCTTTATCATGCTTAACTTCTTCAATTAATTTGTGCTTATTAGAGGAATGCACCACTGGGAAAGCTAGTAAATTATCTAGCTTGTATCATTTTCCACTAGTTTTTTTTTTTTTGATAAAAAATTCACTAGGTTTTTTTGATAAAAATTTCAGATACCCTCATTTTGATAAAAATCTAAAATTCATTAACTGGGTTTTTAATAAAAAATTCAGATTCTCCATTCTAATAAAAATCTAAAATTTATTAACTAGGTTTTTACCATTGTCCACATAAACCAAAAACAAGGGGACGAAGACATAAAGAAAACCCCATATGTAACCTAATTAAAGAATCAAAAATTGAATACATAAAGATGATTATTTACAAAAAAAATTACATAGGAGACGACGATGAGTTAAACAACGATGCTTATCAGATGAGAATTGGAATAGTCGGGAGCTAGAGAAGGGAAGGATTTTTGTTTCTGTAATGGTTTTTAGAATAAATTTTTCAATGACACGTAATCATATCATATCCTACGTATCTAGGGGTGAGCATCAAAACTGGATACCCGCTTTTGGAACCGGAACTGCATCGGAATCGCCGGTTCCGGAACCGGAACCGATGTGATTGGTTCCGGTTCCAGTTCTCCTTTTTTTGGAACCGTTATCCGCTGGGTACCCACTACCTGCCACTTATAAATAAAAAATATTTTATATATTTATAAATAATAAATAAAAACTCAAACTTTCTAGTTTATTTATGTAATAATTAGTTTTTACCGAATTAGTTTTTTACAATTTGTTGTACTTATTACTTTAAGTCGATATTTTGTAGCTTATAATTACATTTTTATTGTGTGCAATGTAAAAAAAATTAAAAAAATTTTAAAACCGGGTACCCAGTATCGGAACTGGTTCCCAGCGGTTCTGTTTCCGGTTCCGGTTCCGGATTTCCAGGAACCACCGGTTCCGGTTCCATAGAAATTGGCCGGGTACCCGGTTATGCTCACCCCTATACGTATATTCCATGTCATTTTAAGTATGGCATGTCAATTAGAGAAATCGGTTTAAAAAGTTACAGGTTATCCAATGCTATAACAGGTAAAAAATTTAAAGTATTATACTTTAATAAAAAATAATTTAAAAATGCATTGTTGTAACAAATAAAACTGAAATTGGAATATATAATGAAAAAAAAATTGCTCTTTAATTTATTTGAAGGGCAAAATGCAAAAAATAACAACCTACTTTCATAAATTTCCTTATTATAGCATTGTACTTTCAGTTTTACTTATTACAGCAATGTACTTTCAAATTATTTTTTATTAAGGCATTGTACTTTGAAAAATTTATCCAAAATAGCAATGGATAACTTGTTACCTTTTAAACAAGTTAACCTCCATTTTTCTTTGCTTACATGGCTTAAATGTGATTACATGGATGCCACGTCATTTTGATTACATGGCATTATTAAAAAAATCTCTTGCAAACTTTTTTTAAAAATTTCTCACTTTACCCGGTTTATTTTTTTTTTCTTAATTTTCTCAAATTTTTAGTAATTAAATAAATATGTTTATTGAATGATATATCAATTCATTTTTTTTAAACCAAGTCGATATAATTTTTTCAATATAAATATTTTATTTGTAATAAAACGTAACAACTCTTATTTTCTTAGTTAAAAAATATTTTTTAAACATTTTTTGGAATATAGAAAAAATAAATTGTAATCTACAAACTTTCTTAATATTGTTATATTTATGAATAATTTAGTTTCAGTAAATTTATCTACTATATTTATTAAATACAATGTAAAATTAATGTTTTGAAAGTACATTGTTATAATAAAAAATGTCACATCAACAATATATTACACATGGACAATGAGGTGACATGAAAACCTACTATAGTGGGTAAATTTAAAAGAGAAGGTTACCCAATGCTATAATGGGTAGATTTTTCAAAGTACAATGCTATAATAAAAAATAATTTGAAAGTACATTGCTGTAATAAGAAAAACTTAAAGTACAATGTTATAATAAGAAACTTTATGAAAGTAGGTTGCTATTTCTTGCATTTTGCCCTTTATTTGAATTTTGAAAAAACAAGATAATTGGTTGGGCCGAGTTATGGTATTGATTGGACTCTATGAGATGGGCCTGATTAGCTAAGCTATCCATCCATATTTATTGGTGCAAATACCCATTTTTACTAATAATATAAACGGGTAAATGCAAATAATCGGATTTTTATTTTTTATTTTAAAATAACTTTATGTATTTTTGCATTGATTACAAAGTATTAATGTGTTGTTTCACAACCGACAAATCAAGATACAACTTTCATTGTATACTTGCTACTTATTCAAATAATAAAATAACAATAATGAAAACTTTATTGTGGCCAACTATATATTTCATATGGAGATGGGTTTAAACAAGTATATCTTTATTTTTAAAAAATTAAGAATAATTTTATACTTTCAAATTAATTAACTTATAATAAAATTTAAAACAAATAAAACATAAGTCAGTATTGATCAATAATCTATATTTATCTTAGATTTATCTTTTAAATATTGTTGAAATCAACGAAGACTTCTACATGGATGATTCCGTTGTCGATAATGATATGATAATGCTTTTGATAAAATGAAGACTTGTTATTATGTGATTTTGTCGCAATAATGATGTGATACTATGACAAGTCAAAAACTAGTGTGGACCACGTTCACGTTCACAGTCATTAGTTATGTTTATTTATTATGTGATCTGCAACTTTTTTTCCCATTTTACCCCTGCATGCCTTCTCCATTCTTAAAAAATGGTAAATATATGCCTAATACTTTCCTGATCTTTTAAATCCTTCTAAATTTGTGATTTAATATATAATGATAAACTTACAAGTATTCTTACATTTACATAAATTACATTTCTCGTTTAAACCCTTCCCCTCATATATACATGGCAAATTTATTTGGTAATGATAAATATTTTAAAATTGTGAAAATGAATTATTTATAATTGTTCATAGTGATCTTTTTATGATATTCATTAATATTTAGATATAAACATCATCAATAACTTTAAATAGTTGGTTTTAATGATTATCAAGCAATTTGCTACTCTTATGTATATTGTTGTTATTTATAATGGCAAGTTGATCATAAACAAAGAGTGAATTATAGATCCTATTTATGTATTTTATATTTTCGTTAACATTTTGGGTATCTCACATGAAAAAGTTAATGAAAAAAATAATATATATTTCATTCTAAAATAAACTTTTATTTAATTTATTATTCAATGAACGATCATCTATATATTCATAAAAATAAGATATTAAAATTTTATACAAATATTCGATACATTTATTTACGTGATTGTCACATAATATAATAAGACCATAAAAATAACAAAAAACAAAAAAAGATTTATATGATTAGAAGTCTCTTCAATTTTAATTGTATCTTTTGTGTTTGATTTGCTTATGTAAGTTTACGAATTATATTGTAGATTGATTTAATCGGAAATTTTCAAATCATAGCTTAATCTTTAAGCCTTAAATAGGACATCATTTGTGATTCTTAAACTTCAATTCTTTAATCACACCTATTAAACTATTTCTATACATACTTTTAGTAAGACATTATTTCTCTCTTTTGTTTATTAATTATTTATTAAGTATCTTTTTATTAAAAAAATGGGTATTTAAAATTGGAAGCAATGAGAGCAAATGATGAAGATGGTCCAAAGGGAAACCCCCAAATTAGGAAGTGTGTGGGCACAAGTAACAAGTGAAAGTATGGTGTTTCTGTCTTTTTATTATTTGACTCATACATACCTTCTCTTCATTTGTCAAATGTCTCATGTTATGTCACTTTCATTTACCTTTTTTTTCTTTCTTTCTTTAGTGTTTACATTTTGGTTCATTTTTATAAAATCATCATGATTATATGTACAACGTTATATAAACCAAACGGCAAATAGTCTTTCTTATTTTTAGAAATGATCACCACCGATTCATAAAGAATACCACATTCAGGATTCATATATATATGTGTTGTAATCTGGTCATAAAAAACTAATAACAAGTCCTTCTGGTCGTAATAGTTAAAAAACAAGTGAAAGGAATGTGTTTTTTTAATGGAATAAAGGGCTGTTTGGTTGGTTTTTTCACTAAATTCTGTCTGAATAAAAATGTCTGTGTGGATTGATTTGTTTGTATAGATTGAGAACTTTTTTGTTTTGGATGATTTTTCATAGATGAAAGAAGTGTATTTTTTAACGAGGAGGAACGGATTTGTGATTTTTTTTTTGTTTTATGCATAAACTCCCCTCTAGAAGTTTACTGAATAAATTCTATCTTTTTTTTTTTGGAAAAAGGTATATTTGAACGTTAGCGCCTGATCCGACAATTTTAAGATCGCTAAAACACGCAATTTCGAGATAATTCTCAATGGCCACAAGTTGTTTGCGCCTGGATTCGAACCTGGGGTAGATGAGTTATCTAGCCTCATCCCCACAAGACTTAACCAGTACGCCACAAGCTTTGTGGTTATAAATTCAATCTTTTTAAGCGAGTACTAAACAATCACTTATAATTGAACAAATAAGGCAATAGTCCCCTTAAGCTCTTTAAGCTTATAACAAACAAGTGCCAAAGTCTTTTTTGTAATTAGACCATTCTCAGGCTTACTGGCATAAAAAACCAAAATAGTGGGTACACACTAAATATGCATCAACTCTAACTGTACAATATATATCCTTTGAATAGGGACATGACATATATGTCGTTTTTCTCCCAACAGCGACATTCTGTCGGTGACTTTGCAGTATAGTTGGAGCACTCCAACCGGTAAGATACAAATTTTATTGTGCGGTTGAAGTTACTCTTACGAGTGAGCATTTCATGACTTAAACAACAGAAGAATAAATTGAAAAAATGAAAAGTTTTGTGTTGAATTAGAAAGGAGATATAAGTAAAGGGGGTCAAAATGAAAAGTTGTACATCTGGACAAGACAAAAGTGTGAAAGTTTTTGGAAATGTGAACTGAATATATTAAAAGCAAAAAAAAGAAAAGAAAAGAAAAACAAACATAAAAAAATAAAGAAAAAGAAGAAGGTAGAAATCGAGGCGCATGCAAAACCATCATCATGGTGTTCTCTTTACTTCCCTGCTCTCATGCCCTTTCTCCTTAATTTATGAACCCTCCATTATCCTCCACTTTCACCCCTCTTATTTCTACATATTTACATCCATGCCACTCTCTCCGTATCACATACATACATTGCTGTTTTATTGATCAGGATAGAGATCAGATTTGCATACTGCATATAACATTTCGTTATACTTATATACCCATCCTTTTAATCAGATATAATGGGTTTGTTTCGTTATTTACCATCACCCATTTTAACATTAGGGCTGTTTGGTTGGTTTTCCATTAAGTGTTGTATTAAAAAAATATGTTTCTATGGATTAATCTATCTGTATCAATTAAGAAGATTTTTGGGAAAAAAGTTTTTATAGATGAAAAGTGCATGTTTTTAAGTTGGAAATGATGTATTTAGAAAAAGAACTTGACTTTCTGCATGAAGTTGATCCTTAAAAACTTATTGAACAAACTACCTTCTATGTCATTAAGCCACAATAAACAATCATGTATAGTTAATCAAATAAGTTTTGAGTACTACTCTAGAGACATACCTAGATTTTTTTTTTCAAATGATGGCATACTTTGACGTTAAGTAAAAAATATATGAATATTTTTTTTTTTACAAAATCATTATTGGTTTATTGGTTATTTCATTGTTTTTAATATATAAGATCTTGTGTTCAAGTCTTTAATTGTAATTTTCTCTCTCCAAAAACATAATAAATCTAAAAATAAAAGCTAAAAACTAAGAAAATGACACTAATAAAATTCAAACTTAGATCTCAAGTGGAAGAAAATCTTTTCAAGACAACTCTATCAAGAGAAACTTGTATCCTCATCATAGTTTTCACGACCCTATAAATTTTTATATAATGATGGAAGAACAAAGTTGTGGTCCGTGTCAATATATGCACTACACTGAGTCCGTCTCTGATTATGAGTCACATTAAACTTGTTAAACCGATAACAAACAGAAATATAGTTTTATTAACCAATGAAAAAGCAAGAATCTTGAGATACAAGAATGGCAATCTTGTAAATTGTGCAAAGGGATTTGGGCATCATGGGAATGGAGGAGAAGAGGAAAGATATAGCAAAAAGATCCAAATTTATGGTGCAGGCAGGCAAGGCAGCCTCTCAGCTTTGTAGAATAGTATAGATAGATAGATAGATACAGATAGATATAGATAGACAGTGAATGGAAGTAAAGTGAAAACAGGTAAAAGCAAACAAACAGCAAATGAGCTAACAACACCAGCTCCCACCCAGTCCATCATATCTATCTACAGTGCTAAACCACTAAAAAAATCTCTCCTATAATCTTTTTAGTCTTTATCTATTCTCTCTCCTTTTTATTTTTTTTCAGAATTAGGGTTCCTAGAAAGATCATAAAAATTCCTTCTTTTTTGTGTGCCTCAGAGAATCTTGCTCTTAAAAGATCTTCCCATTTACTTCCTATCAATATCATGTTGGCCTGGAGGATTAAGACGTTGGTGTGGTGCTTCTCTGCTTCATAAAGAACAAATTTAAACAATAAGTCAAGATGTTTCAGAGGTTAGGGACGATTAAAGATGCAGATTGCTACTGGTTCTTGTGGGTTTGAAAAGATTCAAAATCAGAAGAAGCTCTGAAAAAGGGTGTAATCAAGAAGAAAAAGAAGAATCTTTCTTGAAGGTAAAAGAGGATATAGTCAAAAGGGTATTAAGTTATCATCGTTAGAAGCTCAAAATCAGCAACATTTATTTGTTTATGAGATGGGAATGTGTGGATTTTAGTTGGGTTGTTTTTGGTCAATCAAAAGAAAGAGGGTAAAAAGATAAAATCTTTATTTGGAGGAAATTATGATGATGGCGATGTCATTGAAGGATGATAAGAATGGAATGCTTGATAATGGAAAGTATGTTCGTTATACACCTGAGCAGGTTGAAGCTCTCGAGAGGCTTTATCATGAATGCCCAAAACCCAGTTCCATTCGTCGTCAACAGCTTATTCGTGAATGCCCTATTCTCTCTAACATCGAGCCCAAACAGATCAAAGTTTGGTTCCAGAATCGAAGGTAATAAATGAAATGAACTTTTCTTGATTTGGGTTGTTAACTGGTTATATAATGTAGATTGAACAACTGTTGATTAAAACGCAATTTCTTAGCTTTTTGAGTCTTGATTCTTTGTAAAGATTGTTAAAATGAAATTTCTTGATTTGGGTTATTAACTGGTTATAATGTAGATTAAAGAACTGTTGATTAAAACCCAATTTCATAGTTTTTTGAGTATTCTTTGTAAATATTGCTAAAATGAAATTTCTTGATTTGGGTTGTTAATTGATTAAAACCCAATTTCATAGCTTTTTGAGTCTTGTTTTTTTTAAAGGTTGTTAAAATGAACTTTCTTGATTTTGGGTTGTTAACCGGTTATAATGCAGATTGAAGAACTGTTGATTAAAACTCAATTTCATAGCTTTTGGAGTCTTGATTCTTTGTAAAGATTGTTAATGGGTGGTCTTTCTTCATGTTTCTTTGTAAAGATTGTTAATGGGTGGTCTTTCTTCATATTTCTTCGTAAAGATTGGTAATGGGTAGTGTTTCTTTGTAAAGATTGTTAATGGGTATTGTTTCTTCACGTTTCTTTGTAAAGATTGTTAAATGGGTATTGTTTCTTTATGTTTCTTTGTACAGATGCAGAGAAAAACAGAGAAGAGAGTCTTCACGTCTTCAAGGTGTGAATCGAAAACTGACCGCGATGAACAAACTCCTGATGGAAGAGAATGATCGATTGCAGAAACAAGTGTCACATTTGGTGTATGAAAATGGCTATTTTCGCCAGCATACCCAGAATGTAAGCATTCTTTTCAAGTCTCAACTTATTTAAATACCATTTAGTTTGGTGAAATTAATGTTTTTAAGTTTCTTGGTATTGCAGACGACACTTGCTTCAAAAGATACGAGTTGTGAGTCGGTGGTAACTAGTCATTTGACTCAGAATGCACCACAGGATGCTAGTCCTGCTGGGTTAGTTTCGATTGATTCATTTTTCAATTCTGTTTTTTATTTAAAGAATTGAATTCTTACTTTCTGTATGTTGTTATGTTTTCAAGACTTTTGTCCATCGCAGAAGAAACTTTAACAGAGTTTCTTTCGAAGGCTACTGGAACTGCTGTTGAGTGGGTCCAAATGCCTGGAATGAAGGTATATATATATATATATTCACACGTGAATCTTCATATGTGATTATTAGTTAAGTTTCAGTGAATATAGAAGGAATGACCATTCATGTTGCATTTCCCATTTCTTTAATGATTCTTGAGATAGAATGTTGATTACTACTTTCTTTGCAATTTGTGGTCAGCCGATTTGTCTCTTGAATGTTTTTTCCTTTTTTCTTTTGATGTAGCCTGGTCCGGATTCCATTGGAATCGTTGCTATTTCTCATGGTTGCACTGGTGTGGCAGCACGAGCCTGCGGCCTGGTCGGTCTTGAGCCCACAAGGGTGAGCGTTTTCATCCGGTCATTTATTATTTCTATGATACTAGAATTTTGGATTTGTGAAGTTTATAAGCTAGATTATTCTTTGATCTTATTGAATAAGCCCTGTTTCGTTAAGCAAAAGCTAGCGTCTTAATAAGCTCTAGGGGCTTTTTGCCACTTTTTTCCAATTACACCCTTTGTTTTTCTTTTCAATCAATCTTTCAAAATGTCTCTTCATCACTTTACATTGTCGTCTGGCGTATATAGTTTTTACAAAAGTATGATTAGTTTATCATCTACCTTATCATCCAACAACTAGTTTGCCAAACATAGCCCAAGGCCTGTTTGATAGCAGCTTAACCGGCTTAATCAACTCACAGCTTATTCGGTCATCTATTGATGATTGTTTGGTAGTGGCTTAATGATATACAAATTGTCTTATTCAATAAGCTTATAGAGGGAAGCTTTATGTAGAAAGCCAAGTTTTTCTCCAAACCTATCCCTCCTAATTAAAAAAAACCCTCCCAAACAAAAACCTTCACAATCTATAGACAGATTACTACACACAGACAACTTTATCCATACAGGACTTAATGGGAAACCAACCAAACAGTCCCTAAGCCATTTGTGTATCAGGTTGCTGAAATCCTCAAGGATCGCCCTTCGTGGTTTCGTGATTGCCGAGCTGTGGATGTCGTCAACTTGTTACCCACTGCCAATGGTGGAACCATTGAGCTTTTATACATGCAGGTCGGTCATAATACTTCATTCTTCCCACCATCGTTAAGCCACTTTTTCTTCACTTTATTCGATTTTGATTCTAAATCTTATTCGATGGTCTTATTAGCTTTATGCTCCAACAACATTGGCTACTGCTCGTGATTTCTGGTTGCTACGTTATACTTCTGCTACGGAAGATGGCAGCCTAGTGGTGTGTAAATCGATCATTTTGAATCGTTCCTCATTCTTTTTGTGATGGTTGTTTTGGAAATCATTCAGTTTTTTATGTGATTTGATGGGATATATGTGTAGGTTTGTGAAAGATCACTAACCAACACTCAAAATGGTCCGAGCATGCCATCGGTGCAGAACTTTGTGCGAGCCGAAATGCTGCCTAGTGGCTACCTTATTCGACCTTGTGAAGGAGGTGGTTCTATCATTCACATTGTTGATCATATGAACTTAGAGGTAATGTATTATGTATGCATTTATGTTAAGAAATCTTCATATTTGCCTTTCATATATATATATATATATATATATACACGGGTAAAGTTCAGGGGAAAACCACAGAAAAAAATGAAATACTGAAGAATACCTTGGTAACCGTTCATTTGGAGGGTATGCACATGTGCATGCATACAAGTAATATATAAGCAATTTGTCTGGTATGCACATGTGCATAACATGCATACATGCATAAAAACCAAGAAACAACTTCAATTACTTGTTTGCACATGTGCATCCCGCATCCCATACAGATGAACGGTTGGCTTACTTACCGGGGTGTTTCTCAGTTTTTCATTTTCTTTTACGGTTTTCCCTTGATCGTTACTCTCTCTCTTTCTCTCTCTCTCTCTCTATATATATATACACACACACGGGATGCACATGTGCATACAAGTAATATGTAAGTAATTTTTTCGGTATGCACATGTGCATAGAACCCAGGAAACATCTTCAATTACTTGTATGCACATGTGCTTACAACTTGCAAGTAATTGATGAATCATTAATAGGGTGTTCTTTAGTTTTCATTTTTTGTCGGGTTTTCCCCTTGAACCTCCCTCTCTCTCTATTTGTATATACATATATGTGTGTGTGTGTATATATTCAAAATTATTGAACATGTATGATTAAGTAGGCATGGAGCGTACCTGAAGTGTTGCGCCCATTGTATGAATCATCAACTGTGCTTGCTCAAAAAACGACAATGATGGTAATAATCCAAATCCATTTTAACCAACTATTTCCATAATACTTTAATAGATGTATTTAAAATCCATTTTTTCCAACAGGCATTACGCCAGCTGAGACAGATCGCTCAAGAAGCTTCCCAATCCAGTACCCCTAATTGGGGCCGTAGACCTGCAGCATTAAGAGCACTCAGCCAAAGATTAAGCCGGTAGGTTTTACAACCACCCTTTTTCGTCATTTTCTCAACCGTTAAAAATATGACCGAGATTTTATTTTTACTTTTTCAGGGGTTTCAATGAGGCTGTCAATGGATTTAGCGATGAAGGTTGGTCGTTAATGGGTAATGACGGGATGGAAGACGTTACTATTCTTGTGAACACTTCTCCTGAAAAACTTATGGGATTAAATCTTTCGTTCACAAATGGATACACACCCGTTAGTAATGCTGTCTTATGTGCAAAAGCATCGATGCTTCTTCAGGTCAGCCACCGATAGTTTTTTTTTTGTTAATGGGATTCCATCTATTTCTTTTTTCTTCTGAACGTAAAATAGTTAAAATCCCGTTTCTTTTGGCAGAATGTTCCCCCGGCCCTTCTTCTTCGGTTCTTGAGAGAGCACCGGTCTGAATGGGCAGATAACAATATCGATGCTTATTCAGCTGCAGCGGTAAAACTCGGACCGTGTAGCTTACCGGGTTCACGAATCGGTAATTTCGGTGGTCAAGTTATTCTTCCACTCGCTCATACAATCGAGCATGAAGAGGCAAGTTAAAAATTAAAATTCCGTTATATCTGATTTAAGTTACGATAAAATCTTAGTCCGATTATAGAATTTTATCCGAAGATAATAAAGTTTGTATTTATATATAGTTATTGGAGGTTATTAAATTGGAGGGTGTCGAGCATTGTCCTGAAGATTCGTTAATGCCGAGAGATATGTTTCTTTTGCAAGTACGTGATATTAATTTCTTCATGTTTATAGATCGTTTTTTAGCCTTAAAACGTATAATCTGAACTCGTTTATTATGATACGATTTATAACAGCTATGCAGTGGAATGGATGAGAATGCTGTTGGCATGTGTGCTGAACTTATATTTGCTCCCATTGATTCTTCTTTTGCCGATGATGCACCTCTTTTACCTTCGGGTTTTCGCATCATTCCCCTTGATTCCGGCAAGGTTAGCATCTATCTATATATATATATGCCATATTTAAAATAAAGTGTCTTATTAGCGATTTTATAGGACACTTTTGATAAGTGTCCTATAAATCCATCTTTTTATAGTACACTCGTATAAAATAGCTAATAAGACACTTTATTTTAAAACGCCTAAAAGTGTACTACAAACTTATTGTAACACTTTTAGATACGACGCTTTTTGGTTTGGTCGTATAAATATAAGTCCTATAAAGTATTTTTTTTAGTTATTTATTTAGTTTTGGTTCTAACATTTGTTATTTGATTTTGGTTATGGCATAATTATTATATAATAAGCAGGAGACATCGAGTCCAAATCGCACTCTCGATCTTGCTTCTGCGCTTGAAATAGGAGGGTCGGGAAATAAGGTATCTGGTGATCACAATACCGTTAGTGGGAGTGCAAGATCGGTGATGACAATAGCATTTGAATTTGCGTTCGAGAGCCACATGCAAGAAAGTGTAGCGGCTATGGCTCGTCAATACGTTCGAACCATCGTCTCATCGGTTCAGAGGGTTGCATCAGCACTGTCTCCATCTAACCTGAATCCCAACGGAGGTCTGCAGTCCCCGATGGGTACTCCTGAAGCACATACTCTAGCTCGATGGATCTGCCACAGTTACAGGTGCCGGATCAAATATCTCTTAATATCATCTGACTATATATGTATATATTTATATAAATTACTAGGGCGGGTTCAAATGATAACTCAAATTTGGTTGTGAATATGAGGTCAAATGAGAATGCGACACGTGTCCCATTCAAAGAAATATTCAGACTGAACAAATATATTCAGTCTGAATATACAAAGAAATATTCAGACTGAATATAGTTTATTCGGTCTGAATAATGCTTATTCATTCTGAATATTTCTTTGTATATTCAGTATGAATAATCTTATTCAGACTCGTGTCAAGCTCTCATTTGTCCTCACGTTCACAACCAAATTTGAGTTTGCATTTGAACTTCCCTCTAAATGCTATATATATATATAAATGTGTGACAATAAAGCAATTTATTAGGACGTTTAGATATTTTTAGCGTCCTATAAAACCGAATTTGTTATCGTCTTAACATTGTTATCTTTGTTTCTGACAGGTGCTATTTGGGTGTGGAGCTTCTGAAAGCTGGCAGCCATGGAAATGAATCCATCCTTAAATCTTTATGGCACCATTCAGATGCTATCTTGTGCTGCTCACTCAAGGTGGGTCTTAATTAGTTTTCATAATGCAACTGTTAATTACTGCATTATAAAGCCAATTTTTGTCTTAATCGCTAATTACTTATTTGGCCACCTTTCTAATGCAGGCGTTGCCAGTTTTCACATTTGGAAACCAGGCTGGTCTTGATATGCTCGAGACCACACTAGTCGCGCTTCAAGAAATCACTTTGGAGAAGATACTTGACGAACATGGAAGAAAAAGTGTTTGCTCTGAGTTCCCGCAGATCATGCAACAGGTTAGCCAAGTTTAATAATAATTAATCAAGTAATTAAGAAGTAGAATTAAGAGCGTAATTTGGTTATTGTTTTGTTATATATATATATAATATATGTATATATCAGGGTTTTGCGTGTCTGCAAGGGGGGATATGTTTATCGAGCATGGGGAGACCAGTTTCGTATGAGAGAGCAGTGGCATGGAAGGTGCTGAATGAAGAAGAAAATGCTCACTGCATCTGCTTTATGTTTATCAACTGGTCCTTTGTTTAAAATACGGTTTAATTAATTAAGTTGTTGCCATCTTCTTCAAGTATTTACTAAAACTCTTGGATTCAGTCAGTCAGTCAGTCCAATCTCTTTTGTGTTTTGGTTTGTTAAAATATTGATCCTTGTGAAGTTGGGAGTTTATTATTATTATTATTATTCAGACTTAAATACCTACTACTACTGTTTCTATGAAATATGGTGCGCATTCCTTTTATTACTTCTCCTTGGCCTTCTGCTCTGTTATCTCACTATTACAAAATCAGCTTTATCCCCCCCACACACACACACCCACCCAGACATCTATATATATATATATATATAGGTGGAGGTTCAAACGAGAACACCTCCATTTTACGAGAACGCGAGAACACCCTTATCACATGTAATAATACACGAGAGGGGACTTGATGGTGTGCGGATTACGTGCTATGCTATTTAGGTCGCCCCAAAGATCGTTTGCGTCTATGATTTAATATCACATATGATGATTTTGATTGATTATAATATCACATCAAAGACACCTTTATCACATGTGATAATATATGTGATGGAGCTTAGTGGTGTGACAACGACTTGGACGGTAACCTAGATCACGCCAAAAGTCATCCGCATCTCTGATTTAGTATCACATGTCTATTATATGTGATGAAATAATAGTATCACATGTGATTTTCTATAATAAAAAGATATTCTCGCGTTCTCGCAAAATGAAGGTGTTCTCGTTTGAACCCTTCCGTATATATATATGTGTGTGTGTGTGTGTGTGTGTGCGTGTGCGTGTGTCATCATGGACTGATTTATGGGTTGTGGCTCATTCAAGAACCTGTTTTTGAAACTTGGGGTTTGTTTATAGTAGCTTAAATGAACTTAATGGGACTCACAATTTAGTCGGTCAACTGGTCAACTATACATGACTGTTTGGTAGTGACTTAATGATATAGAAAATGGTTTTTTCAGTAAGCTTCCGGGGGGGTTTTATACAGAAAACCAAGTTTTTTCCAAACTTTGCAGTTTCCAATTAAAAAACACTCATTCCATCTATGAATAAACCATCCCAAACAAAAACCTTTACCGTCTATATAGACAGCTATTAATCTACACAGACAACTTTATCCATACAAGACTTGATGATGGAAAACCAACTATACAGCCTCATGAGTTATAGTTTTGAAGTGACCAAATTACACTGCAGTTACGTTCTTGTGCATAAGAAACCACCATTATTTCATGTTGTAAGCTCAAATTCTTGTAAAGGGTACAATAGATACAAAGAGAATATATACTTCTGTTAAGAAACAATTTCATTATATAGATTAAAAACATTTTACAAGAATTATTGACACTTACGATACATTTTAATTTAAAGTTACAATCGAAAGATATTCGACAACCAACCCTTTGAAAAACAACCAACACCCGAAAAGAAAAAAAAACCCTAGAACCAGGTCAAGATATGTTGGTTGGATCTGTGTAGGTTGCGAACAGACTTACAATCGAAGATAAAAACCCGTTTAGGGACATTCTGCTTTGGTTTCGGTCCCTGTGATTCTTCGTGCAAATTAAGTGAAAAGTTATGAGATACTAAATACTATAATTAGCAAATCCTATAAATATTTGGACATGCTTGAGACAAATTAATAAAAACAAATGAAACCCTATTATACTGGATTGGATTGGTGATTAAAAACTTATGTCATAATCATGTTCATAAGGCACTGCTCGATCTTTCTTACCGCATACAGCTATCCGTCAACAAACACTCGATAGTCTAGCTTATTAGCGAGTGTTGACACCATTGATCTCCTTAGTAATGGCTGGAATGCAGCTTGAACTTCTTGCAATCCCACCTTTTTTCACGGGTCCGGTGTCTCTCGGACTCAAAGATTTACCTCTTAGTCGTGTCTTTTTCAATAAGTCTCTCATGGCCTCGGCTTGACACAGAACTGGATAAGCCCGATCACGTTTATTGAAGCGAACACACGTATTCATATGGCTACTCAAAGCTTCTTCTTTATTTCCACCATTCTTTTCCATTTCTTCTTTAACAGCTTCTGAACACAAACCGCATATCCATTTCCCTAAGAACCGGTTATGGACGTTTTCCATGTATTCAGGTGTGCATTCTTCGATCATGCCACAGCATTCGCACTTGGCTTCTACGACCTCCGAGATGGTGGTCAAGGACTTGATATCAATGGCTTCTTTGCTGAGTTCGAAGGACATATCGGAGACGGTTCGTTTGAGGGCATCGGAAGAGAGTCTTGGTGGCTTGGTGAATGAGTGTTTTTGGTGAGCAAATTGGCTAACAATGGTGTCACCATTTGGTGCCATGATGAATATTGATGAATAAGTTATATGGGAAGAAGATGAATATTTGTGAATATTGATGAATATGTTAGCTTAGTGTAGAAGGGAAGGAAGAAGGTGTGGAGTATTTATAGTGGTGGAGGGTAATACTGTTGGAGATGATTACTAATGAATGCTTATGGTTGGCTTTCAGATATGTCAACTTCTTGGTTGGTCTCAACACCATCATTAATATGTTAACTTTTTATTCAATATTGTATACATAAATTAAATAAATGAACATGTATTGCATGTGGAGTACTTAAAACTAAGAATTTTCAGTTCCACCACCTTTTTCCTTGTATCTATAGCTTGTGTATCTATATAGCTTAACTTTTGTTTGTTAGTTTAATGAGATTTATAACTTAGTTATTTATATAACATCTTACTAGAATATAGTATGGCATGGATCAACCAGAAGAGGTATATATGATTGTTTGGTACGTCATGGCTTAATGATATTGAAAATGACTTATTAATTTAGTAAATTTCCAAGAGGAGGTTGTATGCAGAAAGTCAACTTTTTTTCCCTTCTAAACATGTTCCTCCGAATTAAGAATACATGCTTATTTCATCTATAAAAAAAACCATCCAAAACAAAAAATTTCCAATTTATACCGACATATTAGTGCACGTTGACGTCTTTATCCATACACGACTTATTGGAAACCGAACCAAACAACGCCTTATAATAAAATAGTAGTGGTATGCATATTTTAATTACAACAAAATTGTTTTATAATGACATCCTTCTAAATGTTTTAGATTACTTTATATGACTTAAGTTTATAAAGTCAAACAATTATGTACCATATATACAAGTTTTACGTTAAGTTGATATGACGTTTTTGGACGTACTGAATTAAATTAAGTGTCATATTCGTTTTTTTATAGGACATCTCTTATTAAATGATTCTGGTTTGTAAAACATTTTTCAAATAATGTCATATCAAAAGAATCATAAGACGTTTTATATCAAAAATGTTCCAAAAATTTGTTAAGTCGTACTAAAAACGTTTGATAATATATTAACTATTAAGTTATTATAATACTTTTACATAAAAAGAAATGCACATTCTACAAACTTACCTTCTATAAAACGATCTATTATGAAACTTAACCACCATATTTGAGATTCTATGAAAGCCTCTTTTGTCCTAATGCCAATTTGATTTATATTAATTATTTGTTAATTTGGTGATCAATATAAACATAAAAACTTTAAATACTTGATAAAAACATAAATTTTCAGATGTATGACTATATATGTATAGCAAATTATGATCATGTTTATTATATTATGAATATTTAAATTTTAAAGTTTATTGGCTATATTAATTTATAAAGTAATTGATCGGTGTGAACTAAAGAAAAGAAAGAAAATAGAAGTAATTAAGATAAACAGTTAAGAGGGTCCATCAAGCTAGCATGCAATTAAAAGTGGAGATCGATCACATGTTGATATCCTACAACCACTTCTTCTTCCTCTTCCATGGAAATAGATCTAATATATTCGTCGATCACCATATATATATATATATATACATATATCTAACTTTGATTTCACGTGAAAATTGTACCATCTGATTCAGATATATCACAGACATCATGAAATTAAACAAAGTCCAACCTAAAAAGGTTTAAAACCAAAAGGCTGCATACAACCTAGTAACTTCTAGTATGATCTCCATCCCCACGACTGGTTAGGGTTTCTTCTAGAAAAATCTAGCTATATATGTGGTCCATATCTATGTGTGTATATATATATATATCAGCATCACCATGCATGCATGCATGTGACTCCATATCTTTGCTTTTCATAACATTTGTGGTTTATGTCAACCTGGGTCACGAATAAACCCTTTCAGCCTCTAAAAAATCCAACCTAATCCACCATATATATATATATATATATCAATCTTTATATAGAATATATAATATATATATATATATATATGTATATGCATATGATTAATTAATTTGTGGTTTGAATTTCAAACCAATCATTTTATATTTTCTCAACTTGTGTTGTATATACATCCTCATCGTCATCTAATTAAGAAGACTTTTCATTGCATTCTTTCTTATTTTCCCAAACTACTGGTCGACAAATGATTAACATAAGATACCGATAAAGAAAAGTTATATATATCACGAGTCACAACAAATAACAAAAGATGTTCTACCAATTGGTTCTATATATACCAAATACAATTAAATTATATACTAAAACTAAAAAGTAAAATATAATAGTAAATAAAATCAAATAACACGTTACAAGAATAGTAGATTTTCTAGTTTTTCATTTAATAATTCTACTTAAACATGTGCAGTAGGCTGCATAAAACGACATGTTTCATATTCAGACTGAACAATCAAATAAATATTCAGACTGAATAAACATTATTCAGACTGAATAAATACTATTTATTCAGTCTGAATATTTCTTTGATTATTCAGTCTGAATATGACACGTGTCGCGCTCTCATTTGTCCCGACATTCACAACCAAATTTGAGTTCTTATTTGAACGCGCCCCATATGTAATATTAGCGTTATTGTTTTCCCTATTAAAAAAATACTTTAAAACTTTTTTTTGAACATTGTCATTTCTTGTTATATAAAATTGTACTTACGATTTTTTTAACCAATACTTTGGACGTTAAATCAAACATATAAATAAAAGGTTCCATCATCTAGTTTATAATGTCAATCACTAAACAAGTGGAAGCACATTTCAAAACACATACTAATCACACTGATGTTTAATCAAGTTGAACCGTCTTGTTACAAGTGCTATCTATAATTTGTTTAAAAGTATCATTTGACTTGTCCTTTGTCTTTTTTAGGATGAACTTCAAAAATGATTCCATTTTAGTCGGCCCTTGAGATTGTACATGTTCAAATCCGTGTACAAATCAATATGCAATTGTGTCACAATTACATTATGTATAAACCGGTATACCTGTAGAAAATCCTTAGCTAATCATAACCGTTGCTCCCTTTTTGGTCCTACAACCGATTGCCAACTTTTCAAAACCAACCCAAGCCAGGCTCACGCTTCGGCCCCAACCCAATTGAGCATCTTTTGGCGCAACTAACACACTAGCCCAACAATCTAACATGTAATAACCGCATTTTACAATAAGTTTGGTATATAATACTAGTATGATTAAGTTAAAAGATGTAGTATGTATTTGAATAAACTTTGGGAAGCCATGAGAGAACTAAAGAATGTCTTTCCTAAACAGAAATCCAAGCTCAAATTAAGATTGGTATAACAACTTATGCGGTCAGCCATACAATTTGATAGTGGCTTAATGATATTAAAACTGACTTATTCAATAATTTTTTTGTAGAAAATCAAGTTTTTTTTTCTCAAAATATGTTCTCCAATCGAAAAAAAAACAAAATTCATTAACCATAATGTCATTAGAAATGAATGCGGGAATGGAAACCTAATCATGCTTATAAATGGTAAGAATTAATCATTCAAGGGATAGTACAAAGAACCTTGACTTCTCGGACGTGTGAAATATCTGAAGAGGTGAAGGGATACGGCGTGATCGACGACCAACAAGATTCACGGCACAGATCCCGATTGATTTGGGGATGAAAATCAGGTTAATTTAATATATGATTTAACAGTGTAATTCGTTGCTAATTTCAATTTATAGTAAATTACAATTTTGGTCTCAAATATAAATTACCATCAACTTTCGTCCCTTGACTTTATCCGTTACAAATTTACAATTATGGAATGTTGGCCCGCTGCCACTTAATTTTTTGCCGGTCCAACTGATCAAATCTCTTTAAAAAAACTCGTTAAAATTGAGGGTATTTTGATCTTTTTAATCTTTTTTGTTTTATCGGGTTTTTTTTATCTTTTATGTAATTAGAGTATCAATCCCTATAAGTAGAGATGCAAATAAAAACTATACTTGAGCCCGACTCGAAAAGAGCCCCTGGCCTAGTAAGCACGAGCCCAAGCCCAACTTTAAAGCTCGATTAGGCTAACTTTCTTCCCAAGGCTTAGCTAATTGCATCACTATCCACCTAAAATATAATATTAAGTGATAACCACATGGAAAATAATAATAATTTACTCTTTTATTTATTTATTTGATTTAACAATGGATTTATAATTTGAATTGGCTGATTCTTATGCTAAAATGTGGTTGATAGATCAATATATTTGATTATGCAAAAATAATATACTAATATAGCGTAAAAATAACCAAGTTTGTGGATGAATTTGTATCTTATACTTTTAAAATAATGGGGGAGATTTCTTTTATCATATTTGGATTTTAGTCACAATTTTGCATTTCATAAAACTATATTTAACTCGCACTTTTATGTTATTCACAATTGATACTAAAAAATTTAAAATTATATCTTGGTAATAAAAATGTAAGAATGTAAATGTTTGATTCGAAATACATACGGCTTCTGTTAAATTAAACTTAGTACTATAGGATTTTGTGACGCTATAACATGTCATCATTATATAGGTCATTTACATTTTTGGTCCCTATAGTTTATCCAAAGATTGATTTGTTTCTCACAACGGTTGCAAATTGATAATGTTAACTCTAGAAATCCTGAATGTTATGAAATTGAAAAGTTATGCGTAGATAGTTCATTTTAAAACCCAAATCCAAAATTTTAAGCAAACAACAAGAATCAATATAATGAAGTTCACTTTTTTTTCTAAATTATTATAATTATACTTAGTTTATTCGTTATTTAAAATATATAATATTTATATACTAGAAATGTAACAAATAAACTAACCTTGTTATGAAGTAATGGTTGAATACTTTATGAACCCAAAAAAAAAACACCTCTATATATAATTATTATTAAAGTGGCCGGAGATTATAAACAAATATGTTTCTTTCTATGGTTCTAGAAGTAGGGCTATATAGCCAACACCAAAACAAAAATTAAGTTCTTTTTAATATTATAAACAAACTTTAGCAAGTGGTGTTTCCAATTAACATTTATATCTTCAAGTGGGTTTGTAATTTTTATATATGTTGTTTTTGTTTATGTTTGTTGGAAGTTTTATCAAGTGCTTTTTGTTTGCTTTTCTCAAACATTTTCAACTTTGCATCAAGAAATTAAGAACATCGAATTGAATATATATGACCATCACTAGGTCGTCATACATGATCATCAATCGGTGATTTGGTTCTAAAAACATCGTTCAACAAGGTGACATACTGACTTTATTTATTGGTTATATACATTACTGGTGAAGAAAACATTTTATAATTAAAACTATAATAACAAAATTTTACAAACGTTTTTTCTTTGACTTGATTACAAGTTCGAAGATTCAAAATTATACCCACACGGCAAAAGCGTGTAGTAGTTGATTATCATCATATAGTTTACAACAACGGAAAGTAAGAAAAAAAGAAAGAAACTGAACTTTTAGAAGAAAAAAGAAAACCGAAAGACACATCATCTTGCATAAAACAATCAAAGCCAACATGGTAACAAGATATGAAAAGTGATGAGTAGAATTTTGTTTAGAGGATTTGAGAAGGGAGGAAAATATGGTGATCATATATACTCAGTTTCAAATGAAAGTATATGGCATTTTAGTTAAAAAAATATGACTTTTATAGGGAGAATAAAACTAATTGTTTTTTTTGCTTATTGAAATCAGGTTAGAATTTTGGAAGGCTAGACCGTAAACCTGAAAAGTTTAAGCCATGTGCATTTGTACTTGCACCTAATGCATCTAAGGTTAATTATGAGAGTCTCTTTCCCTCCACGACCTCTACTGATGTCAAGATCCTCCTGTGCTTTGTCCAGTGCTTCCTTAATTTTAGCGTTTCCGTTTAATCTAAAGTCTTGTAAATTATACATTAACCTGCCCTTGTTGCTTCATTTTTGTGTTAGTCTTCATCATCTACACACACCATTATATTTCAATAACAAATGAAATCTACCGCCTATTTAGTAAATATGCCTATTCTAATTATCAAAATATTATCATTTTACACTTCTACTAGTGTATACTTGCTCCATTCTAAAAATAAACAAGGTATTTGATACATAATTTGATAATAAATTTTTTAATTATCTCAGGGCTGCATGATTTAGCAATCTTAAAATTGCCAGTGATTAGTCTAGGCACGCCTAGGATACCCTTTCCAAAAAAAAGATATAAATTATAGTGAATTTGTACTACTTTTGTGTTCTTGTCATTTCTATAATAAAAACCATATAAATTAATATTCATGTAAAATAACACATAATACATCGGTTCTTAAGGTTATTACAATATATACTCTAATTAACCCATTTTTGAATCAATGATATATACACAGTGCGGAGGGGACTACAGAAATAAAATAAAGAAATCTTTCAAACATATTTCCACGCTCTCCTTCTCCAAGACCTTTCATGAGTAAATTTTCCAGCCTAAATATAATATTTTAATAGCCGAAAAAGAGGATCAACTTACAAAAAATAATAGCATTGTATTTTAGTTAATATTCCAATTTTGTGAAAAATATTCATATTCACCGATCAATAGAATAATTGGCTTTAAAAGTATATAATTAAATCGAAAAATATTCAATATTGGACTCATTTCGAAGGTATTGTTGAGACGATTATAATGGTGTAACTTGTTAAAATAAAAACGTATTTTTTAGACGTATTTTAATTGATATACGAGTATGTGTGTTAATGTGATAAGGGTGTAAAACGAAAAGTTAAAAAGTAAAGTACCTAAAGTAATTTATTAACTAATTCTAAAGGTAGAAAATGTAAAATTTCAAATAAGAAATTGGTAAATTATAACCTCCACCAAGGTATTGAGTATTTGGAGGAGGTTTTGGGAGATATTCAGTATTTGATGGAGGTTTTGGGACTACTCGATCATATTTGTATTTCGGTATGTATTTCGATCAGATTTTGGTCATTTTGGTCAACTCAAAAAGATTTTGGTCATTTTAGTAAATGATATTTGGAAATTGGTTAAAATAATTAATTTTCCTTTGCAAAAACCTTGAAATGAAGAAAAATGTTTTCTTAAATATATATGAATACGCTAGAGAAAAACACACCACCCACGACCACGAGGTGTTATACTTTCGTTCTACCATTTTTATGAATATATTATTAAATTATTTGGATGCCTATTTGATATTTTGGGAACTTTTTCCAACTCTTTTTATTATAATCTTATTTTTAAAAAATTGTTAATATTAGTTAAATGGGTTTGGTGTACGAGTACGACAACCCCTTTTATGTGTATTTAGAATACTGAATACCAGTGGTCATGCATACCCGATACTATACGAAAAACAAATTAATGTACTTTAAAAACTATTATTTTAATACTTCAATTTCAAGATATACGTTTTTAAATAAAAGATTAATATCTAGTGATGGAAATTTTACCCGTTGGGACAGGGATTCCCCGGTTTACGGGTAACGGGACAGGGACGTGAATTTATTTTCATACCTGAAACGGGGTCGGGTCGGGGCGGGGTCGGGGATGCCATTACCCTCCCCTAATATACCCGATTAATTTTTTAATTTTATTTAATATATGTATATAGTGTGTGTATAAATAAATAAACACGTATATATGTATTTATTTATTATTAAATAGCAAATATATTTGTTTTTCAATATTGTTGATTAATGTAGTAACAATTTTTTTTTTATAATTTAATTTTAAAGTACGTCGTTTTTTACTAAACGGGTACCCAACGGGTTCCCCGAACCTGTCGCCGCCGATTCCTTCCCCCCGAACCTGTCGGGGATTAGTCGGGGACGTGGGTCTTAAACGGAGGTCGGGATCGGGGACGTGGGATGTATTACCCGCCCAATACCCTCCCCGTTTCCATCCCTATTAATATTAAAGATTCTGATCCATCCTGTAAAAATCATATGTAATGACTAATGAGTAGGGGTGGCAATGGGTCGACCTGGATTGGGTTCGGGTTCAACCCATTTATTAAACAGGTCGAAAATCTCAACCCAACCCAACCCAATTAAATAAATGGGTTGAGATTTTCAACCCAACCCAACCTGCAACTTAAATGGGTTGAACCTGGGTTCGACCTATTTACAAATTTTCAACCCAACTTGTTAAATAAATGGGTTCAACCTGGGTTGACCCATTTAAGAACTTACAGGTGAAACATAGAAACAATATAGTTTTCTTTAAGAACATAGAAATTTAGAAACATAGAAACTTACTGTCGGAGAGATCTGTTGGACGAGAGATCTGTCGGAGAGCCGTCAGACCAGAAACGCCGGCAGACGAGACCACCACGAGGAGAGAACTGAGAAGAGTCGCCGGCAGACGAGGAGAGAACTGAGAAGTAGCAGCAGAGAAAGTCGCCGGCTCGTGAACTCGTGATTCGTGAACCACCACGAGGAGAGAACCGAGAAGAGTCGCCGACAGACGAGACCAGAAACCGTCAGACCAGTCACCGTCGTCGCCGTCAGTCACCGTCGGAGTGAAGTAGCAGCAGAGAACGTCGCCGGCGGAGAATGAGAAGAGGCGACGGCGAGTCGACGACAAAGAGTGAGAGAGAGCGATTTAGGGCTTTAGGGTTTTTCCTTTTTTTTACCAGACTTCTAAAATCTAAACAATAAATCCAATTTAGGATTTGTATTTACTATTTAGGTTACTTTTTTTATTATTAAAATTTAAAATTAATTTTAATAAATGGGTTAAAAATAGGTCATTAATGGGTTACAAACAGGTTGGAAATAGGTTGATAACAGGTTGTAAATGGGTTGGAAACAAGTTGAAAATAGGTCAGAAATTTCAACCCAGCCCAACCCATTTAATAAATGAATAGGCGGGTTGACCCATTTAAGTTAAACGGGTTGAAAATCTCAACCCAACCTACTACAAATGGGTTGGGTTCGGGTTGGATTGACGGGTTGGGTCACTTTTTGCCACCCCTACTAATTAGACATTTTAGGGGTGACTCAAATACTAAAACATATAACTCTACCAAAATTTGTTTGATTGTAATTCTTGTCATATGCCCACATGTCAAAAATATGTAAGTTACGTTTTATGCATGATCAATTAATAAATGTCATATGGTACAAGATTTTCTTTAGGAAAACGGAAAGATAAAAACTTTTGGAAAGAAGAGAAACAAAAAACCAAGTACAATTAGTGTTCAAGAAACTCCAGCAACCAAACCCAATATGCTACACATGCACTTATTATATACATACACACACATATATAATTATATATATATAAAATTAATCACTTTGTTAATAATTATTGTTTCCCAACATCTGACTTTCAAATTTGGCTCTTTTTTGCTTTCCAACTTTTGACCCACACAATGTTAAGTGTATAAAATGAAAATAATCAAAAGTATAAGGGTGTAAACTGTATAAAAGTTACAAAAGGTCAAAACCTCTCTGGCTAAGTAATGGGTCGGGTCATCTAACGGTAAACACATATGTCCTATTGGAGCGTCTTTTTTCCTCTTTAAATACCCATCTCTCATACCCTCCATTTGTTCATCAAGATTTCAAAAAAAAAAACTCATAAAGATTTCATAAAAAAATGGAACAAAATCTACCAGTTTTACCCAAAAAAGTTTGGAGCTTGATTCGTGTTCTTTACTTCATGCTACGTAAAAGCATTTCCAAAAAGAAGTTGTTGTTGGATCTCAACATGATGATGAAACGTGCAAAGATCGCCGGAAAAGCCTTGCAGAACCTTATGTTCCAACACCACCATAACTGGGCGGCGGCGTTCGCCACCGCCACCACCAACAACCACCCTTCACCGGAATATTCCAACCACCTATGTTTCACTACCACTCCGCCAGGTGAATACGAGTTCAGTTGCACTAACAGCCCTTATGATCATAAAAAGCATCCATTTTCTTTATTTTCGTTCCACAAGAAGCAACATTCCGGTAATAAACCGGCGGCGGAGGGTTTTGACGCGAAGGGTTTTAATGCGGCGGTGTTGAAGGCAATGGAGATGATTCATGACAGTGAGACGCCGTCGCCGGCGTTGCCAGGGTTTGGCCGGAGTCCGATGGTTAGGCAACTTAGGATCACCGACTCTCCGTTTCCGGTGAGTAGTGTGGATGATCAAGAGGAGAATGGCCACGTGGACGAGGCGGCGGAGCAATTCATAAGCAGGTTTTATAAAGATTTAAAGCTGCAGAATAGCAAGGCGTCATTTAGTTCATCTTAAAGTAATTAATCCAGCTGAATGTGATTTGAATTACCCTGAAAATGTTATCTGATGGACTAGAAACAATGCTCATATATATATATATAATATATATATATACACACACAAAAAGGGTGGTTAGGTTCAACGGAAAACCACAATATAAAAAATTGAGGAACACCCTAATAATCGTTCATCTAGTCGGTATGCATGTGCATAAAAACCAAAAAAATATATTGAATTCAAGTACTTGTATACACATGTGCATACTATCGGGATGAACGGTTACCAAAATGTTCTTAATTTTTCATTTTTTGTGAGGTTTTCGCTTGAACCTCCTATCTCTCTCTCTATATATATATATATGTATGTATGTATGTATAGTTATACAGTGAAAGATGCAGTGAGCTTAGTGGAAGCAGATTAGCAGTACTGGTCAAGCTGTATATATTCCTATATATGATCGAACATGATAAGTGAAATTGTTGGAGGGTTGTATGTGGGCAGTGCAAATAGAATATAAGAATACACATGTAATCAGATTTACAACATTTATATTGATTTTATATATATGTATGTATGTGTAAACTTTTCCAAAGAAGATAAAGAAAGCATCAAAGAGACAAAGAGACCGTTAAGAACCAGTCTTTTGAATTTTTAATAAATTATAAAACATATTTTCGAAGATTTAGAACATATTACAATCGAGTAAACTACAAATTTGGTCCTTAATTATGGTTTTACAAAAATAAACAATTTTCCTTTATATAGTTTTAAAATTATAAGATGGTTGTAATGATTTACAAAAAATGTCCGGATTTGATTTATATCCCTCTAATGACCATTAAAAATTTTCTTTAAATTTGGGGGTTTTCGCCATTTTATCTAATTTTTTTTTGTTATTTACCTAATCAAAAACCACAAGGACCAAATTATAAAATCAATTTTGATTGAATAAAAGAAAAAAAAAATCAAAAAAGAACGAAAGTACTTTTCGTTCAATGGAAATTTAAACAACCATTGAAGGGAGGACCAATCCGGACGTGTTTGCAAATTATGATGGTCATTTTGCAATTCGAGACTGCAAAAGGTCAGAAACAAAAGGTGTTGCTTTCAACAAACGACATAGACCAAATTTATAATTTACTCTACAATATATAAGAAGATTCAAATAAAAATCACAAAAAAATTGAAAATATAATTACATTAAGATAGATCTCTACCATTAAATTCGATGATGTATAATTAAAAAGATGGTTAGAAGCATATTTTTTAAATTAAAAGTAATTTTAATAAAAAAGCGTAACTAAAATTGAAGTTCCACAAATTATACAAAGGAAACGTTCATTTTTTGTTTTTTTAGGTTAGATATACAAGGGTAGTTTATTTTGCAAACCAAATCATTTATATAATTCGTACAAATCTCAGTAAACCAATCATAATTTTTGTTTTCATTTTTTTAATTATGAGAGATTGATTACTAATTTTTACTCTGAATCACATTAATTATGGACATTATTATTTTCATTATATTAATTTTATAGAAATACATGCATGACTCCATATATAAAACAATTTCATCAAAAAAAATTATATGAAATAATTTCATTTGAATAAACAATTTCGTTAAATTAAGCAATGAAATCGACGAATAATAACGATTTGTACAAATAAAAATGATTTATATTTGATCGCTCCTAGCCTCCCCTAAATACATATCCATATTGTTATATTTTCATCCGTTTTTCATCTTTCTCACATTCCTAAAACCTTTTTTTGTTATAAAAAAGTGCCCATATATATTTGGGATACAATTTTGTTGATATTTTACTCTCTCTCCACCATATAATTTAAGAAGATACTTTTATTATAAATCACAAAATATCTAAAATAAAATTAAGAGAAACAAAAACTTGTATATCTTTTCATAGTGAATCCAGCGTTTTATATGTAGTTTCAACAATTTGGCCTAAGAAAGAAAGGTGTATATATATAGTTATATATAGTAGGCAATTAATTAATACAAGTTCAACAATTCTTTTGTATATTTTAAGCAACTTTTAGAATGACTTGTTTCCAAGTATGATCAATAGTGGGACTATTGAATTGTGTGTGCATGTCCAACTCACTTATATTTGATTTTGTTATATATATATTATATAATTTCTAATACTAGAATAGTTGAGTGTTTCTTTTGTTTTTAAGCATTTTCTTTATCAATTCTTATGTTTGATTATTCATTTGAACCAAGGAATAACATGTATTGGAAACTAATCATAAGGTGGGAAGGAACAAATAGCACTTTAAAAAGAACGTTCTTAATAAGTCTTTCGTATGACTACGATACTTACCCACACGCCAAAAACACGTACATGTTCATGTACCCTTAATCAATAGTCATCACATGTTGTAGTACATGATTTTGTCTACGGAACCGAAAAGCAAATGAGGCGGATCAACTTTCTGGAGAAAAGAGAAAACAAAGTACAATTAGTGTGGAAGAAATGGCATCAAAAAGCAACCCGAAACCATCTTGGTCACAATCTACACACGACCTTTTTTCCCTTAATTAGATATTAATCCCCTGGTGCCCGAACCCTTGTACATTAAACATTTGTAATTTCGGTTGCCTTTCTTTTATTTTTTCGGTACACAACTTACTGCCCTATATACTTGCTACAAATACTTTATTTTAGAACATGAAAAAAGAAAATGTAAAGTGGAAATATAGGGGTCTTAAGAATGAATAAAATTTTCTTTAGGGGCAAAAAAGGATGAAGTGTTCTTTGCCTTGTTGAGTAGCATTGAAACACAAACTTTACGGTTAAAAAGAAGTTTCGAGAACCAAGTTCGAAGGTAGATTTTGCATAAATGATGAAAATGATAACAAATGTATTGTGAGGGGTAATTAAATGAGAGAGTTTGGTTTTAACGAGAATGAAAGTTATGAGAAGTCACTACTAAAATGGAAAAAATTCACCTATGAAAATTTTCCTGAAAAATTCGTCACAAAACGGTCACAAAAGTTGGTGGTTAATTTCTGGGTAATCTGTTGGTATTTTCTTGAAAATATCGGATTTTACCGGAACCATTAGTATTTCTTGGGTGATCCGTGGTAATCACCCAAAGAAAATTTCCCCGGATGAAAGTCATTTTTCTTGTAGTGAGTGTAATAACTGATATTTACCTTTGAATCAATTATAACTGAAAATCAACACTAATAGGATGCACTAAAATCCACCAGATCAAGTCTTGTGTGAAACGTAACTTTTTTTAGGTGGGTGGGGGTTGAGATTAAAAGTGATAAAAAGTCTAAATTATTTCTTAATCTATTTACTTTAATTCGTATTTTCACATGATCCTTTGTCTCAAATCAGAGCCCATATATATATTGCGATAATGGCAATAACTTTTATCTTAAGTTATTGTTTCACGTTATTTTTTTCATCTAAGTATTTAATGATTAACAGATATTTGGTTCATATGTATACAGTTCATAATCATGTAGAACAAATTGCGTGTACCTTTTGTTTCACAAAAATGATTAAAAAATCACATTGTGAAACAAATATATGTTAATCAATACATTAAATCCTAGTTTTACATGGAAAAAAATCGTATTAGTAACACTCGATACCTCGTTCTTCAAGGTTATTACAATTTTGTAGGTTCTCAAATGTTTACCCCTTTATCATGATATGTATAAAAAATAGTTTGCATGCTCATTTAACCTTCAGTTTTACTTTGTATAAAACTTTAATGACATTTCATAACATTGTTTAAATCATGCATATTTTTGCGACACCCATTTAAACACAAGCAACATGAATCGGTTATGACTACATGAAATCACCAAACGTGTAGTCTAATTGTTTTTGCTTGTCGACGTATATCCCAAGATCATAATCAGGTGCGCCTGGTAGTGCTAATGGTAAGGAAAGCTAGTACATGATATTAGTGGATGATACATCGTGCAGTAAATATTTTGAGACGACGATTAACTGCAAAATAGTATTTTGATGAAAATTGCATTATCATTGTCTTTGTAATTACTCCTATAAACTCAAATTTTCCCATATATGTGGCTTTTGTATACATAATCTTTTGGGAAATTGCGATATACAAATGCTAAAATGCATACATGTTATAAAAATGGTAAAATGTAATTTTAAGACTAGGACGCGTCAAATTTCATTAGAAATTTTAGTCTAAGCATTAGTGTGTTACAAGTTGGTATCGTATACATACACCGTTAGATATAAATTAACGATAGATATTTGTTATGATTTTGGAATTTTAATACGAATATATATAGGACCGAGTTTCGGTGTGAAGAGAAATTATAATGAGAAGCGTAACAAAGAGTTTGGACCCTTATATCAATCTTAATCGAAGATCGCCATTGATGAGATATACTAGATCAATTTTCATAAAGAAACGTAATTCATAACTAAATATAAAAATACAAATAATCAAAAATTCAGATAACTTATTAGTATTCTCGCCATAACTTTCATTATCACATAAACCCAATCAGTGCGTAATATATATATATATAGAGAGAGAGAGAAAGGAAAGTTCAAATGCGAACTCAAATTTGATTGTGAACGTGAAGACAAATGAGAGCGTGACACGTGTCTGAATATAGATTATTCAAATTGAATATACAAAGAAATATTCAGACTGAATAAACATTATTCAGACCGAATATATACTATATTCAGTCTGAATATTTTTTTGTATATTCAGACTGAATAAATACTATGTTCAGTCTGAATATTTCTTTGAATAGGACACGTGTCACACTCTCACTTGTCCTCACGTTCACAACCAAATTTGAGTTCTCATTTGAACTCGTCCACATATATATATATATATATATATATATATATAGAGAGAGAGAGAGAGAGAGAAATGTTCAAATGAGAACTTTGTAAATTTAAAGGAATAAAGGAACACCTTGTGGACCACATATGATGTGGGTCCCACATAATATTAAATCAGAAATGATTTAATATTATGTGGGACCCACATCATATGTGGTCCACAAAGTGTTTCTTTATTCCTTTAAAAAGGGTGGTTTTCGTATGATCTCTCCCCATATATATATATAGGGAAGTTCAGGAGAAAACGCTAAAAAAGAGAAAACTGAAGAACACTCTGAGAGGCCGCCATCTGGTAACATGCATTTGTGCATATGCACTAATGCATATATATGTATGCGTAGAAAAAAATACGGTCCAGATGACGGACTTTCAGGGTATTTTTCAGTTTTCTTTTTTTTTTAGCGTTTTCTCTTGAACCTCCCTCTATATATATATATACTAGAAGGGTACTCGCGCAATGCAGCGAGATATATCTCGATTTGAAGTTTCATTTTAGTTTTTGTTTCTATCGATGTTCTAATGGTTTTATGTGGTTTTGAGAAAAAAAAAATTAGTATTTCAATTAAAAGTTCTCTTTTTTTATTTAATTTCTTTAATTCAATTTTTTATCATAATTTAATTTAGGTTTAATAACCAAATAATTTATTTTTGGTTTAATAATATAATTATTTTATTTGTTAGAAGTCAATGATTATCTTAATCATATTTTAGGTTTTTTATATTTAAAATTAGATGTTTATCCTGTAGTTGATCATAGTTATCTGTAGTTAGTTACACGAATTTAGAGATGGAGCTTTAATAGGTTGTACTTACGTACAATTTACTTGTAATCTTGAAAATTAAGTAATTAGCATTAAATAGCAGTAACTAAAGTTTAAAGAGTTGTTTTTAAGAGTTTTTGGCCAAATGTTTTATAATACAGTATAGATATATATAGTTTTGTTATGAAAACGATATTTAGATTATATATTATTGGGTGAGGTGGTACGAAGGTTTGTTGGTATAATTAACGGCGTTGACAACGTGGTGGAGTGGGAGTGGTTAGAAAACCTCTCTCGCTAAGTAATTGGCTTTTTGGGTTCTCCACCTACAACTACAAGCAACCAAACTTAACCCACCAAAATGGGGACTACTTTTCATAACAGCGACCCCAGCAGCAGAATGCATCAAAAGGTGCATCCTTTTTACATATGTAACAATTTATTTCATCAATAAAATTATATTTATCAACTTAAATTATATATCTTATTCCGGTGTCTTAAAACATCTCTGATCATACAATTAAATTTATCAACTTAAATTATGTATTCCAGTGTCTAAAAAATCTATAATCGACGAGTAAAACTGTTCTTTTATCAGTTGATTCTCTCCGCTCGTCGGATCCTTTAATTTGATTCATATTTTTGTGTTTTTATATATAGGAGAAGACTGTTAAATATAGCGGTTTATTGTTAATGGCCTCTAAATTTATTGCATGACTGGAAATGAAATTTATTCTTCTATCTATGACACGTCATTTTGGTGTTTTTTCAATGATGTGTTGTGGATTGAAGATGTTTAAAGATTAAATGATTTTGAATAAAAATATACAAAATTGTAATTTTGTTTTATATAAAGGCAGATTCAAATGAAAACCGATTTTTTTTTGTAGAATGGAGGACAAAGAAGAGTACGACACTTGTCTCACACATTCATGAATATTAAATCAATTTAACATGGATCATGATTATCATGACTGTTGTATTATTTAGACTGAATGTCATTGGTGATACATGTCGCGTTTACAAAATACTTGATCCATGGTACAAGTATCTATAACAACTTTAAAGAAACTAGTTCCTCACTTGCATGAATATATAATAACTAAGGTACACAAATATAAACATTAATTAAAGTATTATTATCACATGACCATGATCTTATCCAATCAAAATCTGCCATCAATAATTGCTGATTGAACTCCTCAAATACTCCATTAGTTAATTATATAAAACCAAATTAAATATAAAACTTATAATAATGAAAGACACCACCTATCATATCACTTTAACTTAACATCAAAGAACAGCCTTCGTGGATACATAATTCTGCCCTTTAAATACCCCCTCCCTTCCCACCTTCCATTTCATCAACAACTTCCATCTTCATCTAACCATCTTCAACTCTCTCATAAAGATCATATATACATACACACACAGATTATATATACATATATATATATACTATATACTTACAAAAATGGAGCGAAATCTACCGGTTGTAGCCAAGAAAGTATGGAGCTTGGTTCGTGTGGTTTACTTCATGCTAAGGAAAAGCATATCCAAGAGAAAACTATTGATGGATCTCAACATGATGATTAAACGTGGCAAGATCGCCGGAAAAGCCTTACAAAACCTTATGTTCTTCACCACCACCGCCACCGCCACCACCAACCGCCGCCATCACCCCCGCCGTCAAATCTCCATCTCTAACAATTATTCCACTCCACCGGTAGATGAATACGAGTTCAGTTGCAGCAACAGCCCATCTGCTCCATTCTCTCTATTTACCTTTCACAAGAAACACCACCACCACCACCACTCCACGGCGGAGGAGGTTGACATGATGGCGGTCAATGCGGCGGTGTTGAAAGCCATGGAGATGATTCACAGTGAATCATCATCACCGGCTCTCCCAGGGTTTGGGAGGACTCCGACGGTTAGACAACTTAGGGTTACTGACTCTCCGTTTCCGTTGAGTAGCATGGAGGAGGAGGATAACCATGTGGACGAGGCGGCCGAGAAGTTTATAAGTAGGTTCTACAACGACTTACGGCGGCAGAATACCAAGGCGGCAGCAGTTCGTCACTGAATTAATTGGTTTCAAGTTCTTGTTCTGTTATGTCGTCGTTACAAGTGATTTTTAGACAGTGCTTGTAAAAGTTAAGAAAATGTGGATGTGGGGTGTACATTTCAAATTTCTTGTATTTATTATATACAGATTTGGCGAAAATATAGAATTGTAGACTCAGTTTAATGATTCTTTCATTCTCGATCTCCAATTTAATGATATAATGATATATGCTCAATTCAAGAAGAACATAGACTCTCATTTGTGTACAAAGTATACCTAAATAATACTGTGGCGAACGTTAAGAGAATCATGAGAATATAGTGAAATCTCATTTTTGTCGGGATTTGGATCCAAATATTGTCGAAACTGTAGTGGCTAGCTACGGAGGTTCACCAATGATGAATTTGAATTATTAATTGTCCGAAAGATTAATCTGTACGTATGAAATATAAACTGACCCAAATATTTATGGTTACCCAAAAAATTATTATTGTGGCAAAAAAAAATTAAAGGAAAAAAGAAGAGTAACTATGATATATGAAGGGCATTTTAGAAAAGCTCTTCAATTATATCTTGCCCCGACGCCCTTGAACTTATTAACATAGCGAGTTGCAACCCCTTGACTTCTTTTTATACGACTTCAACCACTAATATTTGAATTCTTCTATATATCAGCCATATTTCTTAATCATCTTGCCAAATCAACTTGCAAATTAAATAATTTTTCAGTTACGAATGAAGTGTGTTCATATTTCTATTCTAATTTATTTTAAAATAAATGTTGATTTTCAATATACATTTAAGTATGAAATGAATAAAGTTCTCTCTCTTATATGGATTGATATAAGTAATTTTTAATATACATTTAAGTAATTTCACTAGTTTATTTTCAGGATAAATGTTTGGTAAATTATAAGTTAGCTTATAAGTTAGCGTATTAAAACGCTACTTCGAGTAGCGTTTTGGGAGCTAATTATCATTTTTTCCAATTATAACTTTCATTAATATTTATTATTAATTATCAATATGTTCTTTTTAGTCATTTTACAATCTTTTTGGAAAAGATATCCTAGGCATTTGCCTAGACTAATCCCTGACAATTTTAAGACTGCTAAAGCATGCAGCCCTGAGATAACTCTCCAGTGGCCATAAGTTGTTTGCATCTGGATTCGAACCTGGGGTAGATGGGTTATCTAGCCTCATCCCCCACAAGCTTTAACCAGTACTCCACAAGCCTTGTGGTTATTTTACAATCTTATAAGCTATTTTTTGTCGAATGTGAATTTTTCACTTGCTAACTTATCAGCTATCCGTTAACTTATCCGCTAATTTACCAAACATAACCGAAATACAGAATCCCGTGGTGTTTCAAGAACCAAAAGCTATTTACTTAATTACTCACTTAATGGTTATTACTTTAGTTTTATTAAGTATTAATTAATTGTTGAACGAAATCTACAACCACTATAACAAAGATCGTCTTTTCATTAATTACAAACAAAGATTTGGTCCTATTTTTTTTATAGATACCAATATATCAATTGATCCTTTAACCGTTTTATTTGTTTTAAATTATAAAAATCGCTTCAAATAGATATGTAGTTATCACCAAAATCGTTACCACCATTCTTTTTTAAAAGGTAGGATACAAAGAGTTTTTAATAATTTTGGCTCATTGTTAAAGATTTTTGCACATCAATTTTTATAAAGCATTGTTGACGCTTCATGGACGATTTATATTTGGTTGTCTATATTGATTAATTATGTCCAACTCGTCTTGTTTAGTGTGGTCATTTCGATCTAAATGAAGAACTTTATATTGTTATGAAATAAAAAGGCCAAATTATGTTAAATCATAACTTATTTTGTTTTAGTTTTTAAGTTGAATAAAGTATTTTCAAACCGTACATTTTATTGTATAAAACATGACATTTCTTATCCAAGGTAAATAAAGATCTTGCTTACTAGTCAAGGCGTTTTCTTAATTCATAGCTCCTTTAAAAAAAAAGCTCCGAGCTTCTATAAAGTACTGTCTTTTTATTTCCAGGCTTCACGAGATTAGACGAGGCGTGCAAGCTGGTACGGACAACCATTTACCAGTAAAACACTACAAAAAAATGACTTTCACCCATGGAAATTCCCTTACGGATCACCCAGGAAATACTAATGATTTCAGTAAAATCCGAGGTTTTCAAGAAAATACCAACGGATTACCCAACAACTTCCTGGGTAATCCGTCACTGATTTAATTTACCTACTAACAAATTAATCATCAACTTTTGTGACGGTTTTGTGACGAATCACCCTTTAGCGACGGATTTCCTAGGGAAATGACCGTAGATGAAAGTCTTTCATTTTAGTAGTGAAATGACATATCAAAACATTTAATTATATATTTTACCTGTGGACTTATAAATACTTACTAGGATTTAAGTTCACTTACATGACTCTCGAGTCTCGGACATGTTTATTTTTTTAAATGTCAACCAAAAGAAATTCATATCATATATATATTTTTAAAAAATTATAATTCTTAAATAACATAATTAAGCAACAAAATTGGTAATTTCCAATCTTTTGAAAGTAATTTTTTTGTTTAGTTAGCATTTTTATAGGTGAAAATATCAAGTATGGCAGTGAAACCCGAATCTTAATCAACATTTATAAATCTTTACATTTTTTCAATATTAAACTATATTTTGATTAATTAATTCGTTTGTATGATTTAAGATAAATTGATGTTTAATTGTTAAGTTGAAAAACATTTATGATCAATTTGTGTTAATCAATTGTTAAAATAACTATTAACCTAACTAGCATATACAGATTACCGAATACGCATACATCTCATACAGTTTATGAAGGATGTGTTTTATATACTGAACAAAACAATAATCATTGTTCCACGTTTATAATAGCATGGCTTATGTGGAAAACACTAAAACAAAGTGAAAATACGTGTTCCACCTACACCCTATAAAACAAGTCCATATTTTACCAATATATAATATGAGAATAAAATTGAATTCCTTTCTAAAACATCAAATTTCTTTTTTTTTTTTATATTTTATCTATTTTTTTGAATTTTAGTTATTGAATTTTATTAATTTTAAACTTCCATTTATTGTACTTAAAATGTATTTTTATGTTTTATGTAATGTGGTTTATTTATATAATATATTAAATATTAATAAAATATATATATAAATGTGTAAAATAAAAATTAGAAATTAATAAACTTCATATTTTTATGTCATTTTAATTCACAAAAAACTTTTTAATATATATATATATATATTGTTATAAAAAATATTTATTAAATTATAATTTGATACGTTAAATAAATTAATTAAAATATGAAAACGATATAAACAACTAGTTAAACAAGTGTTTTTTCCTATCAGTCATATCACGCTAAACACACTTTAAATTTTTTAAATTTTACCTATTAATGATAATTTATCAGTTATTCATTCAGACTTTTTTAAATTCACACCACTTGTTTTTTTGTTTTTCTCACATGTTTTAAGTCTGAAAATAATCTGAAAAAGAAGTAGGAACCTCACCACTTAATTCCTCCTCTTCGCGTATATCTGTATTGTTAGGGATTTATAAATCAATAACTGATACATATTTCAAACTTTAGATGTAAAAACAAACATTTTAATTTCAAATTTTAGCACTACCTCTTAATCTCTTAGAGCATCTCCAACAGCTATTATAAAATAGAAAAATGAAGATTTTTTACAATTTTAGGCTCCAACAGCTATGGTATACATATGCTAAAATAGAGAAATGCTAAAAAGGAGGAATTTTTTTTCTAAATCTAGATAATATCTAAATAGAGAGAGAAATAATTATTTTAATAGTTCCACCAATTATTTGAAAGTTTGTTTAAAAAGTTGTTGGGATATTAAATATATATAATATTTTAATAATATAATTATGATAAGATTGTTAAAATAGAGTAGCTGTTGGATACAAATTTTTTTAGAGATTTTAATTTTTGATATGTTATTTTAGAAAAAGTTTAACCTAAATGTTAAAAATGCTCTTATAAATCAGAAGTAAAATCAAACTTTGGAATTCACCACCTTCTAAAAAACAAACACTATCTACGAAAACGGCCCTAAACATTTAATATGAATTAATATTTAATTTAAAATGAGTGGAATGAAAAGGGAAATAAAAAAAAGAGGATGGTGACTTTAACTTAACGTGAAAGTACACCTGAGTTCCCAATTTTCATCCCTCTGAATCATTCAAACGTACCACCTCCCTTCCCCTTTAAATACCCCTCTTCTCCTCCTCCTCCACCATCAAACACCAATATCATCATATATATATATATATATATATATATATATATATATATATATATCTCTATCTCTATCTCTATTCTCTCACCAATCCAACACTAAACAAAAATGGAACAAAACCTACCAGTAGTTGCAAAGAAAGTTTGGAATTTAGTTCGTTTAATGCTCTTCATCGTTAGAAAAAGCATTTGCAAAAGAAAACTATTGCTCGATCTCAACATGATGATTAAACGTGGCAAGCTCGCCGGAAAAGCCTTGCAGAACCTCATGTTCAACCACCACCATAACTGGTCGTCGTCGGCTTCCACCTTCAACCGCCGGTCGTCACACCACGACAACTTCACCATCCCTCCGCCACCACAACCACCAACTACCGACGAATATGAGTTCAGTTGCAGTAACACACCCACTTACCCACTCTCTTTCTTCAAGAAACACCATGGCAATAAAAAGAGCTCGCAAAAGAAGTCGTCGCCGGCCGGTGATGATCGCGACGAGATAATTGTGAATGCGGCTATGATAAAGGCGTTGGAGATGGTGACTAGCGCCGCCGCATCGCCGGCGGCGTCGGTGTGTGGGTTTGGGAAGAGTCCGGCGGTTAGGCAGTTGAGGGTGACGGACTCGCCGTTTCCGGTGAGCAACGGGGAGGAGGATAGCTATGTGGATGAGGCGGCGGAGAGGTTCATAATGAAGTTTTACAACGAATTAAGGCGGCAAAGTTAATTAACTAATTAAATGTTAATTAATTAAGTATATATCAGGGGTGTTACATTGCACTATATCTTGTGCTGTTGTGGGTGTGTAGTTGCAGCCAGTGTACTTGTTTGAAACTTCTCTGATCACTCTGTATCAAAGGATTATATATATATATATATATATAATACATACATATCATGTATCTATCTATTTTAGTTATTAGCTCTTTTATACAAAATAAATTAAATGAATAAATACTTTGAATCTTATGTGTAATATGTTCTTGGTCACAATCATAATTGTCATTCGATATGATTTTTCAGGTATTTAGGACGGGAATCCGTTAAGATTTAAACGTAATCTTTATAAATTTCTAAAAGATAAAAGTTTAAATCTCAAAAGAAAATTCAAATTTTAATATTAATTATGTCATTAAAATATTTAATATTTAATATTTAATATTTCAATCATCTTCTATTCAAATAAACTTTATATGAAATTATACCAAGTTCAATAATATTGATGGAAAAATAAAAAAGTTTATATTTATTTAATATTTAATTTTAAAAAATTATGACTTTGAGTAGTTTCTTGATTTTAGAGAAAGTTTTTGAAATTCTATTTCTTTTCAGCCAAGTGACCCGTTATCGATTCCCTTTTTCTAGTGAATCATAGGAATTTTGATCCCGAGTTCTTGGTTGGTTTAATGTATGTGGAGTATAAAAGATAAACAAATAACTTCATAAAAAATTATTTTAAAGCTTTTGTTAGAGATATTTACAGAAAACAAGTTAGTCATGAGACAAGATAATTCAACATCTTCTAAATCCGAAAAGAAAATTGGCAAAATATTCCAGAGAATAATCGTTTGTCCTTTAGTAGGTTATGTTGTTAGAGTAAGGAAACATTTATCAAACGTTTAACCGAGAAATGTTTATTGTACCACTTTACCTTATTGCATTAATATGTTAAAGATTAAAAAACTTACCCGGAAAGAATGATGACTATAACTGAAAGTATTATCCAATATCTGAGAGTAAACGACTCTTATCCCGTAATCATTTACCGGATAAATTATTATATATAAGACTCTTTTAATTGACTAAAATCTTACCCAATAAATCAAATGAAAGTGTTAACTGTTATCAGGTAGCATGGGCTAAACTACCCCTAATTAAGTTTCCATTCTCAAAGAAAGAAAAGGCATAACTTTACAAATGTATGAAGTTTTATGTGGTGGCTGTGTTTTGGGTGTGAGTTTTGGGGTTTGCTTTTGTTACTAAAGTAAAACTTTTATCATTATTAAAACGATTTTATATGATATTTTTAGGAAGTGTCACATAGTGATTAACTTAATATAATAATATTTATATTTTATAAATTCTCACTGAAATGTAATTTAATAGAATTTTTTTTGTTATGGATGGACCTATTATAGACACACAGTAACACAAGTCACTGTATTATTTATTCGTCAAAAGGTTAAATTTTTTACATTTATGAAAGATGCAACCATATCGTTTTATAATCTGCCACTATATGATATTCAGAAGTTCAAGAAGGTGCAACCGTAACTCATAAACCAAAAAAAACAAAAAGAAATCTTGAAATCAACCAAAAAAGGTGAAAAATCAACCAAAAACGGAAAAAATATCACTCAAAATCGATTAAAAAAAACTTAAAAATCCCTCGAAATCAAGGGAAAAACTTTAAAAATTTCCCGAAACAGTGGAGTTAGGCTAAAAACAATCGAGCGATATTTAACATTAGTAAAAACATGAAGACGCGTCGACAAAAAACGTGTTTTGTAATTATTTTTTGTCTATATTATATGGTGACACCATATAAAAAAATTCTGAGTCCGTCTCTGTTTTTTTTGAAATTCATTTCATAATGATAGAAGTTTTTAGATTATCCTACGTAATTATATAACACATATAGTTATTGGTATAGTGTGCGATATTCTAACATGCCAATTTTATTGTAAGTGCGAATAAACAATACTTGATTAGCCGGGCGGATCTTGGATTCTTTGACAAGGACCCCCCCGATTTTAGATTTCCTCTAGTTTCATATAATACCTTATTTATGATCACATGTGATTATGCATTATAAAATCACATGTGATTGGAGTATTTTTGTGAATTTTTCTTAATTTTACCATAACATCTGTCTATCTATACATATATAGAGTACTGTTATTATCTGATTGAGAGGATTATTGAGAAGATAGCCATCTGAATGGAGTTGTTGATTATTAGAGCATTGGAGATTAAAAGTCAAATTAAAGATGGGATAATAGTGATGTTAGGCCAAAGTGTAAAACCTATATACTGTAAGTCTGTAACAGAGGGACACCTGTTGGTGCTTAAAGTCGACATATATATATATATACTTTTTATTTGTATATATAATTGGAAGAAGTGGCTGTATGTATATATAGTTTGATTGTTTCTTCAATTATTGGACTAGCTTTAAAGTAATTCCATTTACACTTGTTGCTGTTACATTTCCACCAACACATCCATCCATGTCTCTCAAAACTCTTAAAACTTTTATGCAAGCTACCTTTCACAGTAATCAAAATACACCTTTATATATTGCTTTATTATATATATATATATATACATATATATGTTTAATTTCAAACTCAAAAGAGACTTCATTTCAATAACCATTCCTACATTATTGTCCAAAATTGTTGGCCAAAAATAGTTGCATATCAACGACACGTCAGCTCTAAAAACATGGAGATGAAAGAATACGTGTTCGAAATCATTTCAAGATGTTCTTTAATGAAAGAAGAAAGTAAGAATAAGAGAACTTGAACCACTAATTTCCACATGATAATTATGTTTCTAAGAAATTAAATGATTTGTATTAATTAATTACACGAGAAAGATGACTAGTTTAAAGTTTAAACTAAAGTGATATAGAGGTGTGAATAAATACGTATGAATCAACCTGTGTCAATAAGTACATATAAATTACAAAACTAATATCATATATATCAAACAAACTATGTATATTTTATAACAAGTAATTAAAATGTACGAAAGATCAATGTCATAATGAATACCAGTGATACAAAAGTTTATAACAAAACGTGTAGAATTGATATTTAGCAAGCTAAATTGTCTGCTGCCTATAATTTGTGTCTACATAGGAATCTGAATTATGGCCCCCACAATGGATTTTTATGTGTGTGGGCACACATGAATGATATAAATGTGACACATAAAATAAATCTCAATCTCAATTTTCTTAGGTGTTAAGTTAAAAAATACCAACAAAAAGAAAACGTTAAAAGGATTTTGGATTTTCATTGACGATATCTATACCTTGGTATATACCGTTCAATTCCATGTCATTTTATATTTAAGATGATTTAATTTTACGTACCACTCGTCCTTCTATCATTGAATAATAAGCTTTTTACTTACTACATTTTCTTCCTTTTTTGACACACACATACATGTGTGTGTGTGTGTTCGTTTTTTGAAACTCAACTACCATGTCATTCGAGTTTAGAAATTGTTTGATCGTGTTTTAAAGTTGGTTGCGCATTGTGGTGTGCACTTGAACGGTTAACACTTCGATAAATAGGATATTTATGACAATAAGAAACTTTCACAAAGACAGATTGAAGGGTATCGAGAGAAAATGTCATCAACTAACTTACATGCATCAAGTATGTAAATCATTTTTTAGTAACCATGGTATCTGGTGGAAAGATTTTAGCCAACGACATAAGATTTTTTGCGAGTCATGGTCTTGATATTAGAAAACATAAGAGTCTAATTCAAAATGAGATGGATATCTGTCAATATATAAACTGTATAGATGTGGAATGTGTTGCCCAGATATTGTGGTATCTAAAGTATTATGTATCTTTTCATAATCCAATTAATGTTAATTTTACAAATTAGCGACATATTAAAACTATATTATTCAGTTTATTAGATAAACAACTTTCATCTTACCTGACAACGAATGCTTTTTATGTTGCATTTTTTTTTACATAATCAAGAACTACAATACAACTTTAATTTACCATTTGACACAACCCATGTTATCGATAGTTACAAGATCTACAGTCGAAATGGATATGAAATAGAAAGAATTAAGTTCTTGTTACAATATTTGCTAAAAAATAATTAATCATTACACTAAATAGAACTTGTTGTATTTTGGCCTATCTAAAACTAATAAAAACTTCTTTTAAAATTTAAGAGTAGTATGTAGCATTAGCAACATGGTTTTAGGTTGGGTTTCGTTGATAAAGAAAGTTATTGTGAGAAGCGTAAAAAGAGATTTTCACCTTTGCATCAATCCTGAACAACACTAATGAGGTGCACCGAGATGTACCAGATCAATTCCTTTCTAAAACACAATTCATAGATGGACATGAGATTAAAAGTGATCAAAAGTTCAGATTTTTTTCTTAAGTTTTTCACGTTAACTCTTTTTCTCACACAATCATTCACCCATGGTTCTATGTCCTACCATATTTCATCTAATATGTATTAGGATTTGCCTTATCCATTGGTAGTTCTTTGTCCCACAAGAGGTAAATCCAAAGATTTGACTCACTTCACACGGATTGTATTTTTAGGTTAAGGTGGACGACATACAAAAAAAAACTAATATTACTGATTTATCAAATGATGAAAAGTTAATTCATAAATTATCGTTTTATTTGCCAATTTGATGAGTATGTGCATTGCAGTGATTGGATTAATAGGTTAACTTGTGACCTAGTTTTAACATTAGATTAAATCTCAATTCTCACATGTCATAATAACTTTTTGGAGGATTTGTTCATTACGCAAAAGACTTTAGTTTATTTGATTCGTGTAAATAGAACGTTTTGTATTACCCGGTTGATTTAGTTAAACAAAAGGTGCTAAGAAAAACGAATCTTAAAAAGAAAAGTTACGTTACAGGTGTGGTCCTCTCCCGCAACTCTTGGTTAATTGCTTGTTCAAAGTTGAATGTGGAAAGAAAGAAAAATCCAAGACAATGGGAAAACTTTTGCAGGAATGGCTGGTAGTTAACGTGAAAAGCCAGTACTAATAATTCATCAAAAGAACGAAGTTGTTTTGTTGATGTTATACCTAATAAATTATAAAGCCCCCTTTTTTATAAAATTAAAACATAGACGTACAATCAAACAATTAACTACTTAGATTCATTACTCCTTATCTTACTAACACTGAGATAATTATATACCTGATATGATTATAAAAAAAAAACTATAAATAAGACAAATAAAGAGACAAGTAGTTGCTTTAAAGAGGGTCAAGGGGCCTTAGATTGTTTGGGCATTATTGATTGGTAGGGTATTGAGGTTGTAAATAGAGTCCCAAAAAACCCATTAGATTTGAATGTGTGGGAGAAACCTTCCCAAACAAAGTCACTAATAATAAAAGATAGTAGTGCCTTTTAATAAAGTTTGCTTCCTTTTAAACAAAGCTTCCTTTTTCTTTTCTCCTCTACAAACAAATCCTAGTGGTCATAAGCATACAATATATAAAATATTATGCTTTCCTTTTACTCCCACTCCCACTCCCACTCTCACTCTCACTCATGTCAATATCATGCCATCCCATGCCATGCCATACCCATCCATGGTATGGTTATATCATACCATGACATACCAATGCCATACAATGTCATGTCATATCATACCATGGTAAACCCATGTCATGCCATACCATGTCATGCAAAGAAATGTAATAGAGGATTAAGGTATATGCGGATCAAATTTCAACTTACAAATATACTAAACATTTTTAATATGATTTCGAATAACCTGAAAATCATGTGTATAAACACCATGAATCTGGAGATCTTTTAAGGTCTAGCGCGAATTTGAATAGTCCAATGAAAGAACGCAGTATTTCGGTCACTGTCTCGTAGCCAGTTGGCTCGACTCTTTTGCCAATTATTTTATCCTTTTTAACTAAATTTTGATATTACCTCTTATACCTACCGTGAATCATAGGGCCAAACCTCTTTCATTTGACGATACTGTATATCCATCTTTAAACTACATGTTCTAGCATCAACAATTTTATAACGAATGATTATATATTTGTAGCAATTTTTTGTAGAGATACAATAGTTATATCATGATTGAGATATATGTTTAGAAATTTCAGTATTTTTATTTACTTATTATTTTTTAAAACGAAAAATAAAAGAGTTTTATTTTTATTTATTTATAGTGAAGGCCACCTTTTTGTCATTATTTTCTTTAAGTTCAAGTAAGGTGCTTTTAATTTAAAATGGTAATGATTTTGGGCCAAGGGTAAGGCCCAGGCCCAAAACTTTTGTAAAGGCCTATATGAATGAAAACGACAATATTGGTATGGGAGTGGGTAGATGTGGAAAGGAGTATCGAGTGGGTGTGTTTTATATCATTGGAACATTGATTATTATTTTATTAAATTCCAATTCTGTCCCCATCTAAGCCATGTTTTGTTTTTAGTAGTTCTCCTATTTAAAAAATATGCAATTATTTAAAAAAAATAAAGTGTGGTGGAGAAAAGACCAAATTATCCCTTATTTAACAGATGAAGGTTAATGGTTGTTAGAAGTTGAGATTAAATCTAAGCAAACCAGCAAACTAGGATGTAGTTATAATTTCATCTACCCCGAGTTCGAATCTAGACACTATCAAATGTCAAAGTCCTTGTGATTATAGAGGTTTAGCTGCAATGACTTCAGGCTATTTCTGGTGCGTGTAAACTGATCCGAAAACATACAGCTACCCAATTTCTTTTCAGGAAAACACATTGTAGGCTTAAAAACCAAGGAAATTGAGAAATCATAGGGGCAAAAACTATAATTCAGTCTGTATTTCAAATACACCCACAAATTTTATACTTTTATTATTATTATTATTATTGTGTTGATTGTTTCATTTTAAATTTGGTATAGATAATGTCAAATTGAAAGTTTGATGTGATTCTTGACAATTTCATAGTTATATGGTCTATTAGAAACAATTTTTAAGACATTTGGTGATTTTCTTGTATATTTGATTTATTTGAGACATGGTTATATTTTATTATAAGATAATTTTAAAACATTTGATTGACAAGAAAGTTACAAATGTAGATAAATATTTTAAAGATGAAAATTTTCCGGACCAATATCATTATGGCATTTTTTTTTAAAATTTTACATGATAACAACATATTACAATATAGTAATTGTAATAAGAAACTCTTTCCAGTAAAACCTAATGCTTTGAGTATCTTAATCTGATCTAAATGAGTAAGATAGTGAATCAAGTATCAGTAACGTTATGACGTTGACTTTTTTTTAAAACCAATATATTTGAAGATTCATGATATTATGTTTTTATTAATATGTATGTTTTAAAACTATATGATATCTTAAAATTAATACTATTGTTATTAAAGTAAAAAAAAAGTACACATTATAAGACATTAATAGTTAAGTTTATCATTACAAAATTTTACTATTATATATTTAAAGTTGCTATCAAAAAATAGGAATGTTTACAAAAACTTATCCCATATAATAGTTAGTTTTAGTATTAAATGTACAAATGAATTTATATAGGTCGAAAATATCAATTCGACAAAAAATAAAAAGGAAAAAGATGCAGAATCTTATATAGAAAAAAAGGGGCATTTAAAAGAGAAGAGGATGAGGACATGAAATTAAAAAGAAAAAATAATTATGTGTCGGAAAAATAATTATTTTTTAAGTATTATCCTTGTTTTCAAGATAATTATTTTCAGCATATTACTTATTAAAGTATTTCCTTAAAAATCACAAAAAACAATCTTTAGTGCCTATGTTCTTTATTGTTTACATGTTCATATCACTTCAATAATTTATATGACAAAAAAACATACACATATAATTTTTATCTAAATAATACTTTTATTGTAAATAAAAAACATATACACTATTATACAAGATACTACAAGAAAATAATGTGTTTTGTTAAAAGTACATAACATTACTAAATAATGTACGTTATTATATCCATCAATTCTTAACTTTTTTTCATAATATTATTTTGCTATATTTGTCTATAATGTTCTTTGTAGCCATGAATTATTTTCTATTAACTATAATATAAAAAAGAAATTGGATAAAGAATCTAGTATTGGATATGTTGGATTTATAATAATACTTGAGGCTTTTGCTTTTTGAAGCTTTATTTTGTTAAGTGGATGATATGTAACTCCTTTATCCACATATTAAACCATTAGTATTTGCAACACTTGTGTCTTGTTTATCTTACTTTTGTTTCATTGATTTATATAAATTATTGATGTTTTAAATTTTAAATATTGTTTACTAGATTATGAATGGCATTTTAATAGATAGGTGACTAAATTTTAATGACTTAATATATCGAATGTCGTAAATAGTTCATTAAGATTTCTTGAGAGTCGTGACATTATAGTTTTTCTGTAATTCTTTCTACAGAGTTTTTGTTTTTGAACCTATACTGTTTGGACGGGAGTTGGACAATGATTAGTCTTTAGTTTGGTTCTTATATGCTCGATAGTAATGGTAAAAATAATAATAATTAAGGCTTTCAAAATATGGAGCATTTCGGTTCCAAATGAGTGGTCTGGTTCCATGCTTTGTTCTTAAGTGATCATTCGTCTCAAATTAGGACCAATATGGGACCAATAATCTTAATCGGTCATAACTATGTCCAACTTTTTATTTAAATAAAGGAAAAAAAACTCTTATGTTATTTATGTGGAAGCAACGATCAGTCAATTAGACACCACGTTTTCAAGTAATTGTTAAGGCATTGACCAAACCCAATGTGATTTGATCATGATCCTTGACCGAAGTTTTTCTAGATTGGTCCTAAAACGGTTAAGATTCAAAAAATGGGGACAATTTTATTCCCGAATGGCTGACTTGTGCTTGTATTCGGTCCTTGAAGGTTCAGTCCCTTTGAGTCGGGTTCTCTGGCATGGACTTGGCTCGAAATAAAATATAGGGGTTTTGATTAATTCTTGTAAACAACTACCAAATTACATATTGTTTATGACCCAATTAGGCAATATTTTACTAAACGCCTTATAGTTGTTCAGAATACAGTTTTAGTCCTCTAAGTTATGGTTTATAAATAATAGCTCGTAGCATAGGGAAGTGGAAGTATATCATTTTCAAAAATGGTCCCCACCAACAATAACTCTACATTGAAAAATCCCTTTGCTTAACGTTGTATCCTTATCGACACAAATAATTATTACGAGAGTTCAAAGTGAAAATGATTGCTCTTTTTATACATTTGGACTCTTCAATTATTGATGCATGGATTATAAAAAGCTAAATATAGTTAAAGTGCTTCTTCTTTTTTACTTCTATCCATATAGAGTTTCAAATGGAATCCAATCCGATTACAGATATAGATATATAAATATGCCACCTCATACATACATCAATTCAATTAACCTGGTTCAAATATGTCAATTATTTTGAAAATCATATAAGGATTTAGAAGGTCTCTTGGTCGTTACGGAAGTGAAATGTTAGTAGAAGGTTGTAGCATCATTTGTTAATGTGATTGCATCAAACAAATGTGAAAACTATAAAGGAAAATAGAATAAATTTGGAATTTCTTTGAAAATATAATTTAAAACTTTGATCACTTGGGTCGGCCTTGTTTCAATAATTAGGCTTTCATTACAAAAATGAGCAGAGATGCCTAAAAACCAGTTCTAAACCAAGATAGGTTGGGCCTATTTGGTCTCGATCCAATAAAACCAAGTTGTAACCAGTAGTTGTCACTTGTCAGTCTCGATCCTACCCCAAAAATGTATGACGAATCTTAGTGGTGGCTTACTACACACTCACTTTGGTAAGCGCTCACCGATTCAATTAATTTCACAGTGAAAATAATAAGTGAGGATGTAAACACTTATCAGGTTATAAACGTTTACCATCAATCAGTTTTAATATTCGAAAATGTCATTGCATAAGATAAACGAGAATTATATTTTTTGTCGATAAAGTTTTGACAAACGGCCTCCTAGATTCGAATCTTGTTAAGAACTGGTCCATCAAAATGTAAGCCTACTAATTGGATTAGAAAGCCCAATAAGAGAAAATAGCCCACTAGAAAGCCCAATAAGAGAAAATAGCCCACTAGAAAGCCCAAAATGGAAAATAGCCCACGAAACCCAAAGAAAGGAAATGAGCGCTTTTTTAGAATCAAATCTCAAAAATTGAAAAAAGAAGTCGCCCACCGTGGGGCTCGAACCCACGACCACAAGGTTAAGAGCCTTGCGCTCTACCAACTGAGCTAGACGGGCTAATTTGACTTCTTTTAAATTGTATTTCTAAAGTAAACAAAATATGGTTTGTTAGTTAAAGTCATCCAAATACAACCTAATTATATAATTTGAAGAAGAAAGATAAAGTTTATGAAAGATTGTTAGATTAATTAATTACAAAATAAATCATTTTATACATATATATAGTTGGAGGTTAAAACAAAAACATTTTTATTTTATAAAAATATAAGAAAACTCTTTTTATTATAGACTATAGTCAATCACATGTGATATTGTAGTTATCAGTTATCACATATGATATGCTTGTGATATCAAATGAGAGACGCATATGTCCTTTAGCGCAACCTTGCACTACAAGGAAATTGAGTATTTTCAACGGAAAATGTCGTTGAAAATTTTCTACGAATTTTAGAGGATTATTGACAGAACATAAATTTTTTACGAATTTTCAACGAATTTGTTGAAAATTTCTCACAAACATATATGCATTTTCAACCAAAAAATTTTCAACGGAATGTCTCGTCAAAAAGTTTTTGGTTGAAAATGCATTTTGTGAGAGATTTTCAACGGAAATTCGTTAAAAATTCGTAGAAAAATTATGTTTTGTCAATAATCCCTTTAAAATTCACAGAAAATTTTCAACGACATTTTCCGTTGAAATACTCAATTTTCTAGTAGTGTTGGTTGCAGCCAAGTTGCTTGCACACTACTAGGCCACATCAAGTATATTGCCACATGTGATAAGAATGATCTTGATGTGATACTAAATTAGAGATGCATGTAGTGGCGGATCCAGAAACTTAGGGGACTTGGGTCCTTAGGGTATAATTCTTTTTGAAACCGAATAATTCAGCCAAACCAAAATGATTTTGGTTTATTTAGTTTGCAGGTTAAACGGTTCGTTCAACCAAATAAGGCAAATTTCGATTCCCGTTATTTTTTTACCATATCGGTTAACCGAATAGCAAAGTATACTATTTAATTTGTATAATTAATTTCCTTCTAGATGAATTGGTTTTAACATATATGAAACAAAAACCAAAAATTGAGATATATTTACAAAATCATCTACCAACGTTATCACTGTAACATGATTACAAGAACTAACTTTAAAATATACGGCGAAAACGACTGTCAAACAAGTGAGTGAAGGCCTTAAGGGTTTCGTTAAAATGGACTAGGCCACTGGAGGAACCGTCAAAAATAACTGGGGGGGAACTAAACACATAAGCTGATAAGAGTTAAAAAAAAACAAGTTTTTTAGATAAAAAGGTAGGATCATTTTTTTGTACTTTTCACACATTTAAGCAATTCGTAAATAAACCTCAAGAAAAATAAATGCGTGTATATATACATATAGAGTCCGGTTCTTCTACATCCCAGTTAAAAGTTACACCCCGTGCACCCCAATCAAAACCGTCCATTTCATGATCTATTTCATAACATTCTCCATTTCATATCATTTAGGATCAAATGGAACAAGTTCGTTATGAAGAAAAAAAATGGATAAAAAGTTGTGAAAATCAGAAAATATAAAATGTTGTGAAATATTACAGTGAATTTCATAACATTTTATATTTTCTGATTTTCACAACTTTTTATCTATTTTTTTCATAACGAGTTTATTCCATTTGATACTAAATGACATGAAATGGAGAATGTTATGAAATTCACTATATAGTGGGAGGTTTCAATTGGATGCAACGGATGTAACTTTTAACTGGGGTGTAGAAGAACCTCTCTCTATATATATCTATCTCTGTGTGTGTGTGTATAAAAGGACAAGAATGAAGAGATTCTGCATGGAGTCAAATTTTCACACCCACATCTACAAACAGTGATTGCTGAGTGGCACAAAAAATTCAACGATTAAGACCTCTTCAATCTTTATAGATAAGAAGTTTGTGACTTTTATATAAATTAGTAGTAGTTGAGCCATGCAGGGTCAGTATGATCACGGATTCAGGGTCAGGGTGGGGTCTAGACTATATATATATATATATATCAATTACTGCTTCTTAAATATTCTTGTTAAGTATCTCCATGGTCGTTGAACAAGAAAGGTTTGCCATTGTCAACACCTTTACCAAGCTTATATATGACTCATGAATCATGATGATTCACACTTCAATTGTTCACCCACCACCACCACTACCTATTATATCCTCATTGGCTTCACCATCTCTTCGGTACTAAAAGTGTTTAATTTATACTTTTAATTGATTTAACGACTGTTGATTCTGACTTGTAACAACCCAAAGTCCAAAGTAACATGCTAGTTCAATAACTTCGAATTCAACTTAAAATGATGATGAAAGTTATTGGTACCGTCCAGACCTTAAAGCTTATGAGGAGCTCACAAATCTCATTTTCTATCCATAACTTCATGTATGTGGGATGAGTTCGTTAAAAAACATTTTTTGTGGTTTTAACTTGAAAGACTTTTAATATATATATATATATATATATATATATGTTAATTTTCTATCCATGACTCCATATATGTAACACCCCGATAATTTTGACTTAAATAATAAACAAAATACAGGGACTACTCTAGTAGAATCTTGAATCTGAGGGGGGATATAACACTTAAGTGGAAAAAGAAAAGGGGGAGAAGGTTGGAATTTAGGTTTACTTTCAAAATTGAACGTGGTGTATGGGAGTTGAAGAAAATCCGGGAGCGGCAACGGTTATAGAGTACAGGTCGTCGATTAAGGGAGCAAATGGCTAGAGTGAACACCATTTTCCTAGTCCCTTGGATTGGCAAACAAAACCGAGAGCAAGTAGGCAGAGAAAAATCATAGAGAAGGAAGAGGTGTTCAGAGAATCGATCTTCAACAACGGGAGGTAAGAATTTCTGGTGAAATCTGGAATTGATGATTTCCTAATAACGTTCAATGTGTTTATGCATGTGAATGTAATTATATATATAAAAAAATGTATGTGAAAAGATGGCCATGGATTAAGTGTAGTCCAGTAGCCTTTTGATAGGCAAATAGGACAATAATGTCATGTTATACATATATGTGTGTGTGTGTGTGAAGGAATGGATGTACGTGTGTATGCATATGAGGATGACACATCATATTCATTGTTGATGTAATGAACAATCAAATATAATAAAACCCATTGAAGTGTTTACTCATGAGCGTGTGTGTGTATATATATATATGTATATATATATATATATAGATGGGCATGTGTGTGTCTTGTTGAAAAAGAAAAAGCATCCTATGGTGGTTAGGCCAAGAAAGTCTAATGGTTATTATAATTTTGAAATTGAAAGCTCTCAAATTAGAAGCCCATGTAGAATTAAATACATATGATCTTGGATGCTCTTGTTATAAAATGAAAACTCAGTTGAGTTTGGAGCGGTGGATTTACATAATAAATGTATGCATAATTGGTATATATATATACACACATATATATATATATGGGTATTGACGGTAGAAATGGGGACGAAGGGTGAATATGTCTCGGTAGAAAAAAATGAAGATGTCTCGTTAATTTAACGAGTTAGAAAATAATAGATCGAGTTTAAGAACTCGTTCGGGGATTCTATAATTGAGTGAATGGTTGGTCAAAACGTGAATACTTAAGGAACTGTTGTGATTTCGTGTAGGATCGAGAGCCGTCAAGAGACGAGGAAACCGACACTAATTGAGGTGAGTTTCATGTGACTTTTGAAAGGGATACAGGCAAGTATGTAAGTATGTTCTTGTTACGAATGATGTTAATTTTTAGCATGCTATATTTGGTTAAAGATGAAAATGCATGCTAGTAGGTTAGATGATGCTTGAAATGACGATTACATGAACATGCTATATTTTGATGGGAACGTTTTGCATGCTATGTCTAGATATATATATATATATATATATGTATGTATCTACATGTATGAGGATGTTGGATGATCAATGTTTTGAGCATGTTATTATTTTAAATGTCGGATGAAGTGCATGCTACGTATGATACGAATTTCCTTGTCGATGATATTGGATTGATATGACGTGCTTTGAGTGTGGGGCTCATTACCAGGACGTTGGTATTGGACGGCGGTAAACCGCATAAGATGAAAATAGTCGGTGCTTGTGCCGGAAGGGGTACTTTAAAAAGACTGGACTATGAGACGGTAATCAAGACTTGTGCTTGAGAGCACCTTGAACTTGACTAGGATGGACGGGATGACGGAGCCCCACCATGCCAAGTGGACGTATGAGATCTCAAACGTGATATAAGATGTGTTTTAATAGATGCGATGTATGCTTTTAATGTGCATGAGATTCTATGAGTATCTTACGATAAATGATTCATTTTCACTTTATGTCGTTTTATGACTTATGAATGATGTTGCGAAAACCATGAACTCACTTAGCGTAAGGCTAACTTTAGCGTGTATCTCAGGATCAAGATAGTTCGAGGTCGATAAGGGCAAAGGTCTGGCTTGAGGACTATTTATGTTGATGGATCGCCTATAATTGGTGTTAAATTATGTTATTGGATGTAATGTGTTTAATATTCCGCTGCGATGTTATTTTTGGGAGACGCCATTTTGTTTTTCTTTAGTGTTGATGTTACGTTATGACCCGGTTGGTTTAAGGGTGTAACAATATATATGTTAATTTTCTTGTTGAAAGCTCTTGTTTAATTAAAATTATCCTTAATTTTAGTCTTAATTAAATTAATTAAAATTAAGAGGATAAAGAGCGTTGACATAGGACGATGATCAAATTCCGTAGGGATCGATATTATATATATAGGTGCAGCTTCAATTGCAAACCAATTTTCGGTTATGAATCGGGGGACAAATTAAGGAGGACACTTGTCTCATACCTTCACGGATTATTCACCATGAATAACATACCATTCATGATGAATGTGTATTATCATGAATAGTGAACCAATTTAAGAATCATGACCGTGTATTATATTATTCATCATGAATGTTGTATCATTAATGATTAATAGTTCATGAACGTTCAACTTCGTTATTCATACTGAATGTACACATTGCGAAAACGTGTTACGCTGATCCTTTGTCACCTGGAGCGAAATTCACAACCGAAAATTGGTTTGCAATTGAACTTTTCTCTCTCATTCTCTCTCTCTCTCTCTCTATATATATATATATATAGGGGTGGTATCCGTTGCAAACTGTGTAAACTCGTCGTGAACACAATGATAAAGCACCAATTGGATATTCATGAATGTTGAAAATGTTCACGAATGGTGAAGGTGTATTCACGAATGGCAAAAGTATATTCATGAATGAGAAAACTTGCCGGAAAACTCGCCAGAGAAGACGAAGTCGTCAGAAAGTGTGTTCATGATAGGAAATTAGTAAATATTAATTTAAAGTTGGTTACATTATAAAATGATGATGATATCTTCAATGAATTAATAAAATATTAAAATAATATTATCCACATGACTTATTTCTATTGGATGATGGTGAGTTTGCAAGTTTACAAATATTGAATAGTTTGCAACGATACCACCCATATATATATATATATATTATGTGAATTTTTATATTTTGTCTTATTTATTAATATATTGATGCTCAACAATACATCTAAAGGTTAATTATACTGATCATGAACCCATCTCAAAAGAAACAAAAATCATTCGGAAACTTGGATGTTGAAATTGTTCATATCAATATATATATATATATATATATACTTACATGTATACATGTCTTAGTTGATTTGTATCTATGTACATATAGCATTGATATTAAGTTTTATCGTATACTATATAAATTTGGATGGACCCAATATCTTTTATATACAACCCTTGGAAAATGATTGAAAATGAAAGATAGGGAGATTTGCATATATATATATATATGTATACATTGGTTTCGTATATATGTATATATATATTGGTCCCAACGAAATTTGATCCTCATCCTGTGTTACCACTCTTCATCCTCTTAATTTTAATTAATTAATTTAATTAAGACAAAAATTAACTAGAAGCTTCCAACTAGAAAACTGAAAAACTAATTAGTCTCATTCAAACTACGCAACCTCATTAACCCTACCTACATCTTATTCATCGTTTCAGATCAAGTAAATAAATATCTAATATCTTCTTCTTCTTCTTCTTCTTTTCAGACTTTTGATCCACGGTCAATAGTTAAAAAATTAATCATCAATTATAGAAAATTAATTAGTAGTTAGGAACACGTTTTCTTTAAACTAGGTACATCTCCCCTAAAATCTTGTATTTTTTTTAATTTAATTTATATTTTATCCTTTTTTTTGTATTAATTAATATTGATGGTGTAGAGGTAGCAATCAAATGTTATCATCCGGTGGTCCGGTGGAGGATCAATCAGCATCACCTTCCAAAATTATATAAAGTTAGGATATATATATATATATATATATATATATACTTGATATGTTTTGTTGTAAACGAACTCCTTTTCGTGAGTACGAATTAGTTAAATGAGAACTTCAACTATATATTGTGATAAATTATGAAAACTTGTATTGGAGGTATTGTTTTTTTGTCTTTCTATATTTAATGCTAGAATTTAAAGATTTAAGGTATTGTTTAACATATATTTGTTTCACAACTTGTTTATTTTACATGTATTTGTTTTATAATACGAAACATTTTCAATTATATGTATTTTAGTAACCACAAACGCGTAAAAAATTTACACTGTCAAACAAATGTTTGTTAAGAAATATCTTAAATTTTAGTCCTAGATGAAAATTTTCTTATGTAAAATATTAAATAACACGTGATACACCAATTCACACAAATTTATAGGTTGTATATGATTATTGATTAACCTAAATATAGGGATTCAGAAGTGAAAGAAATCATTTTATCTAATAATAATGAACAAATTAATGTGCATATTACCAAATCACGCTCTAAATGTCGTTGCATTAGATATAGGTTGATGTTTATTCCTCAGATATTGTCGTTGTTTCTTCTTTGGGAAAAGAAGTTCACATATCGTGGACCTTCCATGAATTGAAAGCTTTATGAGAACCCTAATATCCTTGCAAAATTTATAGCCGATCAATTAAAAAATCGAGTTTCTTTTCACAAAGCAATGAAAAAAGTTATAGAATTAACTGAACAAGCATGTAAAAGAAGAATTTGAATACAAATAATAGACCTTTATAAGCTTCTAAAATATCTTTTAGACGGTGACTAATTGTCCAATTGGTTCTATACATGTGACCCGAAAAGAATGATAATAACTAGAGAATAAGGTTGAGCATATGCTAGAAACGAGCAATGAATTAATGATATCCAAACCACATGTGATTATTGACAATTAAAAAAAATCCTTATATCATGTTGACTTTTAAAAACTAAACTCAAGCTAATATCAATAAACAAAGAAAATGTTTTCTAGACATTAGCAGGATTCAAATCTTGCAAGCAATTAAGAGAATGAATGGAAGCCTTGAAGAGAGTATATATATATATATAGAAGGTTCAGGGGAACATGTTAAAAAAAGAGAAAATTGAAGAACATCTTTGGACCTTAAATGTCCTCGTGTTTACAACCAAATTTGAGTTCTCATTTGAACCCACCCCTACATATATATATATAGAGAGAGAGAGAGAGAGAGAGAGAGAGAAAGAGAGAGAGGGAGGATCTTCTACACCCCGTGCGTCCCAATCTCAACCGTCCATTTCATAACATTTAGGCGGGGTGTAGAAGATCCAGCCCCCCATGCATTTGTGGATATGCACTAATGCAGATATATGCATTGATGCATAGAAAAAAAATACCGTCCAGATGGCGGACTCTCAGGGTGTTCTTCAGTTTTCTTTTTTTAGCGTTTTCCATTGAATCTCCCTTTATATATATATATATAGGGGTGGTATCCGTTGCAAACTAATCGATTTTTGCAAACTGTGCAAACTCGTCGTGAACACAATGATAAAGCACCAATTGGATATTCATGGATGTTGAAAGTGTTCACCAATGATGAAAGTGTATTCAAGAATGACAAAAGTATATTCATGAATAAGAAAACTTGCCGGAAAACTCGCCAGAGAAGACGAAGTCGTCAGAAAGTGTGTTCATGATAGGAAATTAGTAAATATTAATTTAAAAATAGTTAAATTATAAAATGATGATGATACCCTCAATGAATTAATCAACTATTAATAAAATTAATAAAATATTAAAACAATATTATCCACATGGCTTATTTATATTGGATAATGGTGAGTTTGCAAGTTTGCAAATATTGAATAGTTTGCAACGGATATCACCTCTATATATATATATGGGAGGGATCATACGAAAACCACTCATTTTTAAAGGAATAAAGGAACACTTTATGGACCACATATGATGTGGGTCCCACATAATATTAAATCATTTGTGATTTAATATTAAATCAGAAATGATTTAATATTATGTGGGACCCACATCATATGTAGTCCACAAATATCCCTTTATTCATTTAAATTTACAAAGTTCTCATTTGAACATTCCTCTATATATATATATATATATATATATATATAGGGGCGGGTTCAAATGAGAACTTAAGTTTGGTTGTGAACGTGAGGACAAATGAGAGTGCGATATTTGTCCTATTCAAAGAAATATTATAGTATATATTCAGTCTGAATATACTAAGAAATATTCAGTCTGAATATTCCTTTGTATATTCAGACTGAATATATATTATACTCAGTCTGAATATTCTTTTGTATATTCAGTCTAAATATTGCTTATTTTGACACGTGTCACGATCTTATTTGTTCTTACGTTCACAACCAAATTTGAGTTCGTATTTGAACTTTCCTCTCTCTCTCTCTCTCTCTCTATATATATATATATATATAGGAGATTTCAATTACAAACCACTTCAATTCATACAAACCGCATGAAACCAATATTTTTTTAATTTTTTTTTCACTTTTTCTTAATTATTAAGGTTGATTAGTCAATAATATATGAAAAAATTTCATCAAGAATACATGAAGATTGGTGAATCAAGAATACGTGAAACAAGTTTCATCAAATTGAGAGTTTCATGAAACAATTTCATTTTCATGAAGAAACAAAAACAAATTCATGAAAAAAAATTATATGAAAAAATTTCATCATATTAAATACTTTCATGAAAAAAAAATTAAAAAAAATATCGGTTTCATACGGTATTTACGGTTGTACGAATTGAAGTGGTTTGTAACGGAAATCACCCCTATATATATATATAGAGGAAGGTTCAAATAAGAACTTTGTAAATTTAAAGAAACACCTTGTGGACCACATATGATGTGAGTTCCACATAATATTAAATCATTTCTGATTTAATATGATTTAATATTAAATCAGAAATGATTTAATATTATTTGGGACCCACATCATATGTGGTTCACAAGGTGTTCCTTTATTCCTTTAAAAATGGATGGTTCTCGTATGATCTCTCTCCTATATATATATATACACCTTGCTAGGTTGAGTCATAGTGAGTCGGCCACCATTTTTTGTATGTATCTTCTTATAAGTATATATGAAATCAACAACTTGTACGATCCTTTTCGCTCCCGGGTCTTGTCATAATTTATTTTTATAATTTCTACACCATGTGTTGTTTTGGATGTGTAATATTTTCTAACAATAAACCGATCGAAGACAACATGTCTCAAATCGCTTCCGCTCTTAATTCATCAGGAAATTAAATAAAAAAATGTGTTACTATTACAAGGACATGTGGTATGTATGTACGTATGTATGTATGTATGTATGCATATATACATCATGAAGAAGAAATGAACCATTCTACATTCATCAACATGCAAGAAACGAACACAAAAATAAATAAATAAGATGACAAATATTAATTAGTTACGCTAAATTTAACTTGTTTTAACGTCATGTAATTTATAAGACTTTTTATCAAAACTTATACCAACTCTTTATCAAGCATACACTGAACACAACTTATTTAACTTCTATTCGGGTTGAATTGACTTTTGTTGACATGGTCTTACTGTAATTAATATATATATATATATAATATAAAGTAAAATAAAATAAATATTACTAAAAGAAAGGCCACCAGCTAGCCATTGTTGGGTCTATTAGAGTGGCTTGGTGCAAGTTGCATCTGCAATGATGGTGATTGGAGCTGGTTGGTTGGAGGAAGAAGCCAATAGATTGCATCCATATACAGGGACATTTTAATCCGTTTTTAGAGTATCTCTAATGCAATCCTTTTATAACTTAAAAATACGCATTGCCTTATAAGAACTACCATTGTAAAGAAGTTCTTATAAGAATCTAAAGTCTTCTAGGTGTTTGAGCAACAACTTTGGTTCTCATTATAAAGTCTTTGAAAGTGACATATTTCTTATTTTTTTATTTTTATTTCTTAACTTTTCTTAATATCAAGGTTCTAAATAGCGTGAGCCGTGGCGTGGCGTGACGTGACGGCGATGTCAAACCTTAAGCCTCAGAAGCCAGGGCGAGCCATGTCGTTTTCCAAGGCGTGTCTTATGGCGACAAATTTGTATATCATATATAATATTATACATATGTAAACTTTTGTTTTCGATTATTACTCAATGACTTAATGATATTAAGCATTTTAAGTTAGGTTATGTACTAAAAATAAAAAAATAAGACGCTAAAAGAGAAAGAAGGATCAAATATTTTTTGTTACAAAAATCACGCATTGAGCCATAGTGTGCCACAGGCATAACGTGGCATCAGACACAAGTCTTAAGTCACGGCGCATCATGGCGGCTGTCATGGGGAGTTTTTTAGAACATTGCTTAATATATATTACTATTATTTATTTAATAGGGCCAACGGAAATGAGGTTCTTATAAGAACTATAGTGTGGAATTTTAAATTAGTTCTAAATTTAATAAGATGAAGATGAATTGACAACAAAAAGTGAAAAAATAAGGTTATTAGAAGAACCTCCATTGGAGATGCTCTTAAAAACTTTTGTTACACTTAAAACTTTTAATCATACAAGGACGGTAACAATTTACGAGAATGCAAGAAGCTTTTTTCTCATGTACAAGATCACATATGATTTTGCACTAACTGTAGCGGACGACTTTTAAGGTCATTTACAACCCTATCTCTATATATCGCTACCGACCCCTTCTTTATTTTAAAACTAGACTCAAGTGGGAACCATCCTCTCCGCCACCATCTTTGAATCCGGCTAATATTTATAATATATATGTCTTTTCTATGCTTCACAATTTTCAATTCATTAAGAAATTAAACACCCAACCATGCATATATATCTTCATAATTTTCCTTTAAAAAAATCAGTAATATTATAAGTCGTATTTGCATTTTTATACAAAAAATATGCATTATTTTTAATCATTCTAAATGTATTATGAAAACCATTTCTCAAAAAATTATATTCATGGGTCCAATTTAGTGACAGATGAAGAAAATTATATACCAAACAAACAATTAACGTAGAATCGCTCTCATTATGTAATCAAAACAAATTAAAAACTAAGTCCTCGTTATATTCTATTAAAATTTCAATGAATTTTATTTTAATCATAATATTAATTAAATGGCAAATTGAATATATAATATTGTAACTAAATATCTTATTTTTTTTCATCATTGTTATGCATGATTGTTTATCGTTTATGTTGGATGTGTCCATGAATTATCTTTTCTCTTATATTGTTAATAAACGTATTTTAAAAAAATATGTGTTAAATTATTAAAATTAATTTATAATAATTGATTTTGTCTTGATGTGAGTAGCAAGGGTCAACGAGTCAAATTTCATAAACTCAGAAAATATTATATTAATTAAGATAAATATTTGGCAGCTTTGAATTTACTCAGATAAAGTCAAATGTTTTACCAAGCATCTTCCTCTGCCTTGCATCAAGTATATATATATATATACAAACCTACTTTATTAGACTAATATTTTTGATTAAAAATAATACAACAAATTGATTTAATACATAATCTAATGAAAATTAAAAAATACATTAGTTTCTTTAAAAGAAATGAGTTAATCTAGATTACAGAATACGGGTAATGAGTCAAATAGATAAAAAGATAAAAATATTAATAGATCATTTCAAATTCGTATATCAGCTTTGATGAATTACAATAAAATTAGACGAATCTTAACCTTTGATATTAATACATGTTGAGTTTACTCATTCATAAACTCACCTACCAAATGATCAATTATTTCCCTCCTCCAATTGGTATGAGTTTGACTTTTGATGATGGTTATGAGTTGCTAACGTGTCAACTCAGTAACACATCGTTTTCGGATATAAAATGAAAAGTGGGGACGTTTAAGTTTCACTTATCGGTTCATTTTGGCATTAAATATTGTTAATTAGCAATACCACAAACAAATTTCTTACAAAAGTTGGCAATAGTCAATCTATGGTTGTTTATCAGAAATACTTATTCGGTAACTGTTTGTCAGGTGTCACTTACCTTATCATGTAAAATGTAAAGAACCAAAAATCTTACCCAATAATAAGCATAGCTAGTAAAACCGGAAATTTTACCTATCATGTTTGGTGTAAAAGAAAATTCGGAACTGAAATCATGGGATTTCAATGATATCCCATATATATTGGATTTAGAATCCTATGGATAGTTGGTATTTCACGTGATTATTTTGTAATAATTATTTTAAATATGTTTAAAAAAATTATTTTATTATAATCTATTAAAAAAATTAATTATTAAAATTCAATTAAATTTCAAATCTTATAAATCAAACCAGATTTAAATCCTTTCACAAACTTTTAATTCCGAAAAAAAAAAAGCATTCACGCCCTCCTATAGTCCTACAAGTTTAAGAATTCCATAACGCAATTAGGTTTGAAAATAAATTTGATCAAAAAGTATTAAAAATTGTGAAAAAGTACTATTTATATAAAGAAAAACAATACAACTTTGAACTGGTTTGCGGCTGTGGATCGGTTCATGCCATGTCATCATTAAGAGTAATTTAAATTTTAAATTAGACAGCGATTCTACTCAAATTCAAACCTTAATTTTTTGTTTATAAGAACACAACTACATCTTCCACGTTATATACAGGGTCAGGTTTAGGAAAAAACAATAAATATATAAAAAATCAGAAAAATCTTGAAAAACGAACGAAAAAATATATTAATAAGGGCATCTCCAATGTATTTCTCTATTTTACTATCTATTATAGAGAGTAAAATAGAGAATGTGTCATGTTTTCTCCAATGTATTTCTGAAAACTCTAAAAATTGTGAGATATGTGAGAATTTTTACCATAAGGTTTTGTTTCAAACAATTTTTTTCCTTATAGAATTATAATATTTAATGTATTAATTAACATATATTTGTTTAATGATGTGTTGTTTCATATGTATTCGGTTGGTAATGTAAAAAAATTACGTGTATTTTTTATTTTACAAACATGTCAATATAAATTGCTTACATATAAAACAAACATATTAATTATGAAATAAAATATACGATATTTACTACCTCAAATTTTAGACATTGATGAAAAAAAATCATATAAAATAGATTTACGAATTAAAAAGTTCTAAAATTTGTGTGTGTATATATATATAGAGTACTATATATATGTATGTAAAACGTTTGTTGCGATTCTTTCCATCAATATTCCATTCTACACCAACCGCACGTTTTCAAAAGTAAAAAATATTTGACCAAAAAAGCCACTTGAAAATTATAAGTGAAAAGTTAGAAATATAACATATATTATATCTCTCTCCCCCCCCTCTCTCTCTCTCTCTCTCTATATATATATATATATACACATATATGAAATTATGTACCATATAAATAGGCTCCATCTTGACACCATCAACCCAAGACGTAGTCAGAGAGCCAAAAACCGGAAATGCTCCCACCAACACCACCTCTCTCTTCTTCCTCCATAAAACTCCCATGAGATTTATTATCTCTTCCTTATATTTCACTTCTTCTTAATCCTTACAATTTCAATCTTATTAATCCCTAAACCCACAAATTTAATTAATAATTAGCAAAGAAATCTTCAATGGAACAAGCCGGATTCCGGAGTTCCATGAGGCGAACGGTAAGCCGGACCATGAGCCGGACCCGCAGTTCCGCCAGTTGGAGGATGGAAGACGTGTTTACTGCTGGCGGTGGCGCCAGCTACAACAGACGCTCCAGTCGTCATTCTGAGGAAGACGAAGAAGCGCTCAGGTGGGCGGCTTTGGAAAAACTACCCACCTATGATCGTTTAAGAACAACCATCATGAAGACATATACAAACGATGATGAAGAAAACCAATATGGTCACAAAGCTAGCGCGTTGCACAAAGAAATCGATGTGCGGAATCTTGATCCCAACGATAAACAGGCGTTTATCGATAGGATCTTTAAGGTTGCTGAAGAAGATAACGAGAAGTTCTTGAGGAAGTTCCGAAATCGTGTCGATAAGTAAGTAATTAATCCATAATCTAAAACCATTTAAGATACGTAATTTAATTAACATGTAGTTAGTAATTAATTTAATTATTGTTTAATTAATATGTAAATAATTGCTTCTCAAACGTATTGTTAGTCTTAATAAAATTTTACTGTTTAAAGTAAAAATAAAAAAGTTAATTACTACGTACACTATCATTTTTTAGTCAATGTTTCATGTGCAATTGCGTTGGCTCGGGAAACGGTCTTTGAATTAAAAACATTTTTTATAATAATTAAAATGATTTTTAGAATTATTAGATTTAAATTTATAAATCCCTTGAACAATTCCACATTCAATTGACTCGTTGACTATTTCATATTCTTGTTGTTTACTTTTTCAAAATTAATTGGAAAATTAGTTTCAATTAGTTTCTATGTTATATTAGTTAATTATGTCGCTAAACTATATATAAATTATTTTGTGTGTTAAATTTCAGGGTTGGAATCACCCTACCAACCGTAGAAGTAAGGTTCGAACGTTTAACGATCGAAGCCGACTGTTATATCGGAGACAGAGCACTTCCATCGTTAGCAAATGCTGCTCGAAATCTTGCTGAATCGATTTTGGGATTATGTGGTATCGGTTTGGCCGAGAAAACTAAACTCACCATTCTTAAAGACGCATCCGGGATAATAAAACCATCACGGTAATTAAATTATTTATACTGTAACCTTTAACGTATTATTACAGATAGAATTGAACAATAAAACTAATATTTTTAATTTTGTTTGTATTTAATTTAATTATCAGGATGGCACTTTTATTAGGCCCACCTTCATCAGGGAAAACAACCCTTTTGTTGGCATTGGCAGGAAAGTTGGACTCTAGCTTAAAGGTACATTTGGAAATATACAAAATTACAATAAATTTAACTAATTATTTAATTAATTAACCACCCAATTAACTAAAAACGAACCGTTCAATGATGACGATGACAAACAGGTTAAGGGCGAGATTACGTACAACGGACACAAGCTCGATGAATTTGTACCACGAAAGACATCAGCATATATTAGTCAAAACGATGTTCATGTAGGAGAAATGACAGTTAAAGAAACACTGGATTTCTCAGCAAGATGCCAAGGAGTAGGATCGCGTTATGGTATTCTTTTTAACGCTGATCCAAAATCTGTTCGAATTTTACTGGTGTTATGTAATTAAAAAAGCTGACGTTGTGTATAAATGTAACAGAACTATTAACGGAGCTTGCTAGGAGAGAAAAGGAAGCCGGGATTTTCCCAGAAGCCGAAGTCGATCTTTTCATGAAGGTATATAACTAATTATTCCTTTTATTTTAGTTAAAATTCCATTACATCAATCTTATATTTATTAATCTTGATTTTATATATGAATTAATTCAGGCAACATCAATGGAAGGAGTTGAGAGTAGTTTGATTACCGACTACACTCTTAGGGTAAGTTTAAGACGTAACAAATAAAGCTATATATACACACATCTATATATATATATATATTTGTATTGTGTTTATAATTATATCTATATAGTTATATTTGGATTAGATGTGAAAGCACCATCACACATGCTCTACCTCAACGATATTATTCATTTCCTTTTCTACATTTAATTTTGTGGGTCAATGGAATTTGCTCACAAGTTGCAATTTTCAACCTTTGTGGTTGGTGGCCTAACCTTTCAAATATAATATATTTTTTCTTACAGATTTTGGGACTTGATGTATGCCGAGACACTATCGTCGGTGATGATATGATACGGGGGATATCTGGAGGTCAAAAGAAACGAGTGACGACAGGTTAACTCTTTACACATCATAGTATCATATGAACAATAAGTGTAGAAAATGCTGACTTTATACGTGTCAGAATTTAAAGTTAAAAAAAACGAGACTGATAATCCAGTTAAATACATGTAGACGGATATAAGATTTGGGAACATTAGTTATTTTATTTCTTGATTTGGAGCCACCAAACCCAAGTCATCTCATGGTGGGTGGTTGATAGCACACCTAAACTAGTAATGGGATTAAGTAGTTAAGTGGAAAATGAACCATGGACTTGCTACACCTAACACAACCCTTTTCAAGTCATGTTATGTTAGGTTAGGTAAACCCAAGTCAACAATTTGAAATCATTAGCCAACTAGGTGGAGTTGATTAGTTTCATAATCATTATTTTTAGTAAAAGTTAAACACGTTCTTTTATATTGTTAAATGCATTCATACGCATTGATTCTCTACTCACACACATTAACATCAAGACTTACTGATCTTGTCGGGTTAGCTAAATTGACAATTAAGACTTGGACCATCAGGGATTCTCCTTAGAGGTTACCTATTCGAGTTCTTTAAGGCAATTGAGGATTTTCATGACTATTCTCCATGAACTCTGGGATTTAGTTGATGTGTGTGCAAGTTGTACCGTACACCCAGGGTTAACAAAAGACCCCACCAAAGCTTACTTTTTACATTTTCAAGATATGATGTGATCTGATTTTGACATAAATAAGGATCCATACAATGCAACAACACCCTTATTTATTTTCTTTTATGCCATTTATTTTCATTCTTTATTTGATATGAAGGAAGGTGCCAAACATGTTTGCTGGCTTAATTGACCAATTGGTTATATGAAGGTCCACTTTACCTTCACCCACCCATAACTCCTCCACATCTATCTGTTTTGGATACAAGAATCCAACATGTCATTAATTAATGGACCATATATAAACAATCATTATTAATTGTATTTTCAACCATTTTTTATGTTTCAGTAAAATTATTCGATTTAACCAAAATAACTGATGTGATATATTTTTACATATGTGATGATGAGTTGTAGAAATAAATGGCGTTTTGATAAATATTTGATGCGTAAAACAGGAGAGATGATTGTTGGGCCGACCAAAACGTTGTTTATGGACGAGATATCAACGGGGCTAGACAGCTCTACCACATTTCAGATAGTGAAATGCCTCCAACAAATTGTTCACTTGACCGACGCCACCATTTTAATGTCCCTATTACAGCCTGCACCCGAGACGTTTGATCTGTTTGACGATGTCATACTACTATCAGAAGGCCAGATCGTATATGAGGGCCCAAGAGAGCATGTGGTTGAGTTTTTCGAGTCATGTGGCTTTAAATGTCCAGAAAGAAAGGGGACTGCTGATTTCTTGCAAGAGGTAGATAAGCTTCCCTAATGAACTCAATTTCATTCTTACACATATATATCGTTCTAAATAATTCATTATGGTCTCGTTATGGCACCGATGCTTGGCTTTGACCTCAGGTTAACCCTTGTGGTTCCACTATAAGACTTGGCTTCCATTGTAACCCGTTATGACACGTTACAATGCATTATTTTGCAACACATGGTTTTTAGTAATTTTTTAAAACATATAAAGATAAATGATAATAACGTATGATACCCAAGATTTAATAAACATTAAAAGGAAACATAAAACTAAAATCATAAATAGGTAAATCCTTACCCTCACCCATACACTAACACATGCATAAATAGTGTCGACCAAGAATTTTCTGATAATTGAAAAAAATAGTGAGTAGAGAGATTCAAGAGATTAAATCTCGATTTTGCATCGTTGATATTACTTTCTTATAAGCTTGATATATTTGATATAAATGGTTTTTCTTTCCTTTTAAAATTTATAACTTTATATGAATTTAAATTGTTCTATTACATTATTCAAAACACTAACACATGCACTCACACATGTATAAATATATATATATATACACACACATACATACAAATATGTATGTATATGCTGCTTCATAGCACGTCTTGAAAAACATAAGGGTCTCGTCATAACTCATAAGGTCAGACGCTTAACCTCACTGTCACGCCATATTTTACGTTGTTTAGAACCTTGCATATATCAACATCAATATTGCATTCTTAAGATCTTTGTTTAAGGAAAAAACAATATAAATGATGATTTTGGATCACGCAAGACTAGACTGTTTCCATGAGACCACGTAAATAACATTAAACCTTCACAACAAAACACCATGAATGTGTGGTGTGTTTTTGTAACTTCACAATGATTTAAATCATGAAGTTTCAACGTAATTTTGTGGTTTTTACTGTCTCACAAAAACAAACTGATCTAACATTAACCCAATGTTATAAATGACGTATTTAGTAAAAAAATGACATCTTTAGTTTATTTTCACTTCAATTCAAAAACATGAAGAAGAAAAAATGTTAACTTTACCATTCTAAAATTGTTGATGTGTTAATAATAGGTTACCTCAAGGAAGGATCAAGAACAATACTGGGCTGACAGAAATAGACCTTACAAATACATTTCAGTTACTGAATTCACAAAACGATTTCAAAGATTCCATGTTGGCCTTCGTCTCGAGAATGAGCTTTCAGTTCCGTTCGATAAATCAAGAAGCCACAAAGCTGCATTGGTCTTCAAGAAATTCTTGGTTTCTAAAACGGATCTCTTGAAAGCTTCATGGGATAAAGAATGGCTACTCATCCAACGTAACTCATTCGTCTACGTTTTCAAGACTGTTCAGATCATCATCGTCGCCATTATTGCATCAACAGTCTTCTTAAGAACTAGAATGCATACAACAAACCAAGAAGATGGTGCTGGATACGTTGGAGCACTTTTGTTCAGTATGCTTATTAACATGTTCAATGGCTTCGCTGAACTTTCCCTCACCATACAAAGACTTCCTGTGTTTTACAAGCAAAGAGATCTGTTATTCCATCCGCCGTGGGCGTTTACACTTCCAACTTTCCTTCTTCGAGTACCTATATCCCTAGTGGAGACCATTGTTTGGATGGTTATTTCGTATTACACCATTGGGTTTGCTCCTGAAGCTAGCAGGTTCTTTAAGCAGTTCTTGTTGATATTCCTAGTCCAGCAAATGGCAGCTGGAATCTTTAGGGTTATTGCAGGGATTTGTAGGACCATGATCATTGCCAACACTGGTGGAGCACTCACTCTTCTGCTTGTATTTCTTTTGGGTGGTTTCATTCTTCCTAAAGGTTAGCTCCAAGCGTAAATAAATCATGAAGATAAACTGTTCGACGAAATGCCTCAGTGACCTTAATCAAGAGTTTTGTCATTTGTGTGTTGCAGGTAAAATTCCAAGTTGGTGGGGATGGGGTTACTGGGTTTCACCCATCACATATGGTTACAATGCCATTGCTGTCAATGAATTGTATGCAGATAGGTGGATGAACCAATTTGTAAGTCATATACATATGCATATACATATACATTCTCATGCCTCTATAATGTGACATAATTATTGAATTCATGAGCTAAAATGGTTACATCTAATACAGGCTCCAGGTAATGTCACTCGGCTGGGTATTCAAATTCTAAAAGACTTTGATGTTCCTGAGGATAGCAACTGGTACTGGATCGGCACAGCTGCTCTTGTGGGTTTCTCGATTCTCCTAAACGTTTTGTTCACATTGGCTCTCATGTATCTGAATCGTAAGTTTCAACATACTCCTAAAGTTGAAATTTTCATCTGTCTTTTTTCTCCATGGATACTAATCTTGATTTCTTGGTATCTTAGCACTTGGGAAACAACAAGCAATAATATCAAAAGAAACAGCCTCAGAAATGGAAGCCAACCAAGAAGAATCGACCGAAATGCCAAGATTGAGAACAACTGCATCAAGAAGAGAAACTCTTCCTCAATCGTTGTCTGCTGCTGATGGAAACAATACCAGTATGAAAAATAGATATAATTTGTTATGTATATATATATATATATAGATTTGTATCTATATGATGTTGGGATTAACTTATATGGGTGTCATTTTCAGGGGAAGTGGCTATGCAACGAATGAGTAGTCAAGCGGGTGCCATAAATAGAAATCAAGATTCACATCTTGAAGCTGCAAAAGGTGTATCTGGTAGAAAAGGGATGGTTCTACCATTCACTCCTCTTGCTATGTCCTTCGACAGCGTAAACTATTATGTCGATATGCCAGCCGTAAGTTTCCTCTATAAATTATAACCGCAAAAAAAATGAAAAACTGAGGAACAAACCGGTAACCTTTCATCTGGATGGTATGCACATGTGCATACAAGTAATTTGTCTGGTATTCACATGTGCATAAAAACCAAGAAGCAACTTCAGTTACTTGTATGCATATGTGCATACCATCCAGATATATGAGTGTTCCTTAGTTTTTCATTTTTTATATACGACCTTATCTAGAAACTATATGAATAGCTATGTAACACGATAAAAATGTGTTGAATTAAACAGGAAATGAAAGAACAAGGGGTGACGGAAGATAGGCTACAGTTACTCCGTGGGGTAACTGGTGCATTTAGGCCCGGAATCCTTACGGCTTTGATGGGAGTCAGTGGTGCTGGTAAGACAACGTTAATGGACGTCTTAGCTGGACGGAAAACAGGTGGTTATATTGAAGGTGATATCAGAATATCCGGCTTTCCGAAAAACCAAGAAACTTTTGCAAGAATTTCCGGATATTGTGAACAAAATGATATCCACACTCCCCAAATCACCATCCGAGAATCTCTAATATACTCCGCTTTCCTCCGACTTGCCAAAGAAGTTAGCAACGAAGAAAAGATGGTGAGTGAGCTTAATGGGTCAGCTATACATGACTGTTTGGTAGTGGCTTAATGATTCAGAAAGTGCTAATAATCTTGTTGAATGCATTTCAGACTTTTGTGGACCAAGTGATGGAGCTTGTTGAACTAGACAATCTTAAGGATGCAATAGTGGGACTTCCAGGGGTTACCGGTTTATCAACAGAACAAAGGAAGAGGTTAACGATTGCTGTAGAGCTTGTTGCTAATCCTTCCATCATTTTCATGGATGAACCAACTTCTGGACTTGATGCAAGAGCAGCTGCCATTGTTATGAGAACTGTTAGAAATACAGTGGATACCGGTAGAACTGTTGTTTGCACCATTCACCAGCCTAGCATCGATATTTTTGAAGCATTTGATGAGGTAATACTCTCTCTCTCTCTCTCTCTATATATATATATATATTTATGTACATATATAATTGTATATCTATACATATTAATCGTCATATATTGGCATCAGCTGCTACTAATGAAAAGAGGAGGACAAGTGATCTATGCTGGACCATTGGGCAGGAACTCCCAAAAAATTGTAGAATATTTCGAGGTATAAAGCTTTCTTCATTTAATTTATTCGCATATTTTTTATATTTGATTAACATCAATACAGAGAAATGAATCCATTAGAAAGCAAAAAATTAAGAAATTGAACATATTTTGCAGGAAATCCCGGGGGTCCCAAAAATACCCGAAAAATACAATCCAGCAACATGGATGCTCGAAGTTAGTTCCATCGCTGCAGAAGTCCGACTGGGAATGGATTTTGCCGAGCACTATAATTCATCGGCTTTGCATGAGTAAGATCATCCTCCGTAATTTTCTTCAAAACCGAGCAGTAAAAAAGTTAAAATCTTTAAAAATATTTAATAAAATCTAATAAAATTATGTGTGACGATTGATTTAACAGAAGGAACAAGGGTTTAGTGAAAGAGTTAAGCACACCTCCTCCAGGTGCAAAAGATCTTTACTTTGCATCACAATATTCTCAATCCACATGGGGACAGTTTAAATCTTGTTTATGGAAACAATGGTGGAGTTACTGGAGAAGTCCCGATTACAATCTTGTTCGTTACTTTTTTACGTTAGCGTGTGCACTCATGGTCGGCACCATTTTTTGGAAAATCGGAACTAAAAGGTTAGCTTCACTCCATACTTCTTTAACACATAAAAGATACTTGATTTAAGACCCATTTCCTAACTCATTTTCTTTCTATGTATATATATCTTCAGAGAGAGCAGCAATGATCTAACAACAATCATCGGAGCTATGTATGCTGCGGTGCTTTTTGTGGGTATTAACAATTGCTCAACCGTTCAACCGATAGTAGCAACGGAACGAACAGTCTTTTACCGAGAAACAGCTGCCGGAATGTATTCTGCATTACCATACGCCATGGCACAGGTCGGAAATTTTATAATAAAAAAACAAAAGAAACAAGTAACGATTTCATTCTTACTGATAAGATTTTTGAAAAAAATGCAGGTATTTGTGGAGATACCGTATGTATTTATTCAAACTACATATTATACGGTTATAGTGTACGCCATGGTTAGTTTCGAATGGACTGCCATTAAATTCTTCTGGTTCTTCTTCATCAACTTCTTCTCGTTTCTTTACTTTACGTATTACGGAATGATGACGGTTTCCATAACACCGAACCACCAAGTAGCAGCCATATTTGCAGCGGCTTTCTACTCGCTTTTCAATCTCTTTTCTGGGTTTTTCATCCCGAGACCCGTAAGTTTTTTTTTTTTTTTTTCATTTTCCGAATTCGTTTAACGAATTACATGAGTTTTTGTTTACTAAATTGATAAAAAAAAAACTAACTGTTTTTTGGTGGAATTCAGAGGATTCCAAAGTGGTGGATATGGTACTACTGGATCTGCCCGTTGGCATGGACGGTTTATGGTGCGATCGTTTCACAATATGGTGATGTGGAGGATGCTATCAGCGTGCCGGGTTTGTCGGTCAATCCTATGATTAAAGTGTATGTGAAAGACCATTTTGGTTATGATCCAGATTTCATGGCACCAGTGGCTATAGTTTTGGTTGGTTTTGCGGCTTTTTTTGCTTTTATGTATGCTTATTGTCTTAAGACATTGAACTTCCAAATGAGGTAGTTCAGTTAGATCTCTCATTCATAGGGGAAACAACTTGTAAAATATATATTTTATATAAATATATATATATATATATATATTTTTTTTATGAAAGCCCATTATGCATGACTTAATTAGTAACAATTGCATATAGGTGGTTTGTAAAATATATGGGCAAGTTTTTTGGATGTATTTTGATTTGTATATGGTCGCAGAATTTGCCATTGAGAGTATCAAATAATTTGTGTTAGTTTTATCATTCTGAAATCAACTGTTTTACAATTTGTTCAGTATCAAATGATACATGCATCTTATTAGTTAGCCAACTTTATGGAATTAGAAATTGAATTGCTATTAATTTTATAGTTGAACAAGTTGAGATGAAGATGAAACCAACATAAGATATTAAAAGGATCAAGAAAACTTTGAATTTTATCTTCAAAGATGATAATTAAAATTTGAAAATGAGCATTTATAAACCCAAATATTGACAAGCCCAAAGAATCAATATGGCCCAAAAGATATATATATATATATATATATATATATATGTTTTTTTTTAACAGCAAGTTAACACACACGTTCCTGAAATATCCGGGATCCATTTGGACACCCAACTAATCAAGTAATTAGAATCCAATTCTTTAGGATTTATCTATTTTTTGGTTAATTGCTTCTTACCTTTATCAGAATTATTCAGGATACGGATGGTAATTTTGTATTGAACGAAACCAGTCAACATGAATATCAACCATACAAATTAAATTGACACCAATTATAGTTGGTTGAGTATGCAAACGTGGTTGATACACGGTATTGAAAATCTCATACCATGGTAGTACCATAATACCAACTTATTTAATCGTTTAGAAGTTTTTGTATTTTTTTTTTAAATTTATCAAATCTTAAACATTGTAACTTTTACTATCTTGTAAATTGAAGTTGGTACAACACTAGTACCAATTAAGTTGAAATGGTATAGGTTTTATATACCAATTATAATTAATTGGTATACAAAATTAAAGAAAAAAACTTAATAAGATACAAAATTAATATATACTTCAAAAAGAAACATACAAAATTAACCATGAACACTTATAACAACAATTTAACACGTCAGAATTGTGCATTTACTCGCACGATTCAACCAAATAACACTTTTTTGCATATTTTTTCTCAAATTAACATTTTGAAGCCTCTTATTGTACATAAAAATGACACTAAAACATTTTTTTATACATATTAAGCAATTGTATTAACGATTTAACTTGAGTTTAGCATCATATTAAGTTTTGCTTTGAAGCATGATGTTGTTTTGGCTTAAAAACACATCCAAAATCCTTGCTTCACTTGCTAAATTTGTGATCCAACTTCACTTATAAACATCAACTTACAAGAGTTTCTTTATAGAGTAAACTATAAATTTGGTCTACGTGGTTTCTCTAAAATAACACTTCTCGTCTCTACATATTTGAAATTACAAGATCGTCATCGTGGTTTGTAAAATCGATCGGATTTGCTCCCTTTCTCTAATAGTTGTTAAATAATTCTGTTAAAACTTAAAAGCAAGACATTTTCGTTCTTTCGTCTGTTTTTTTGTCTTTGACTCGATCAAAATCGATTTTATGATTTTGGTTGCAGTGGTTTTTGATTGGGTAAAAGACAAAAAATCGATAAAAGAACGAAAATGCTCATAATTTAACGAGATTTTTTTTACAGTTGTTTAAAGAATGAACCAAATCCGGATATTTTTACAAATCACAATGATAATCTTGTAATTCAAAAATGTAAAGATGAAAAGTGTTACTTTTTACAAACTATAAGAACCAAATTTGTAGTTTACTCTTCTTTGTATAAAAACATTAACTTATAAAAATATTAGATACATAATGTCTCGACATCATTTAGCTTGTATTGTTACTTTTACTTTTATTATTTCTTATTATTTTGTAGCACCTTACATATTAATATATTATTATTAGGGGTGAGTACGGTTCCGGTTTTGATCAAAACCGAACCGAAAACCAAGCCATTCGGTTTTTAAAAATCCAAACGGTGTGGTTTTCGGGTTTTTTTCGGTTGGGTTCGGTTTAAAACCGAATGGCATAAAATGTTTTGGTTTTTGGTTTTTGGTTTTTGGTTTTTGGTTTTCGATTTTCGATTTTCGATTTTTTGTTCTATTTTAGTATTAATCATGTATATATTATTTATAACATTAATTTTAGTATTAATTATATATAATATTAAATTTAGTATTAATCATAAATTATTATATATGAAATAAAAAAATAAAAAATAATTATATTATTTCGGTTCGGTTTTTTCGTTTTCAGTTTCCCGGGGTTTTTTCGGTTTGATTTTTTACTCATCCCTAATTATTATGCACTTTATGTCATTATACATTTTTATATTGTTTAATGTTTCTTCATACGTACTATTTTTATATAGTCTTTTTGTTGTTATATCATGCCCTACATTTTCATACTATTTTATATGATTATTACCATTTAGAGTATCATTTTGTGCTACACGTTTTATTGAATTACAGCTTAATGTACATTTTAAATGTCAAATTCAATTGAATTTGATTTTTTTTAATATACCTTTATCATAAGATTGAAATCATAATAATAACACCAACGAAAAAACAATAATGATGTGATGCACTAAACAAAAGGATGTACATGATCATTAATATATATGTTTGGTGGGTTGAATATATACTTAACTCATACACATATTTATATTGGTTTGACCAACTAATTAAAGATATTTTTATGAGCAAAAGTAGTTTAATTGTACATGAGACGTGGAACATAAACCCCCCAATGAATATTGAATACTTTATGTTTGGAATGTAAATATATATATATATATATATATATATATATATATATATATATATATAATGTGTCAAACCTATCAATTAGTATCGAGTTGAATACAACCTTTTAGGTTGCATATCAATTTTTGTAGCTTTTGTTTGTCGTTCTTGTCTTAAATGTATGTTTGAATTTAAGAGTTTCTAGCCGTAATAAATTACATTTTATTTTTTTGTTAGAAAAAGATAATAATACTTGAAAAAGAAATATCATGTATAAAAACTATATATAGGGACGGGTTCAAAGAAATAACATCTTAAATCATAACATTTGATGAAAAAAAATCATGAAAAAAATTATTTTTTATATTGATTTGCCCAAAGTTTCTAAGTTTGTACCATTCGTAAAGTTTCTAAATGATTCAACCTCTCTCTCTCTATATATATACATATATGTATATACGTTTAGTTTTTCTAATAAAAAGATAATGAAATGATAAAAAGACCTAAATACCCTTGAGTTAACGGTCTTTTTAACAAAAGTTGGTCCGAGAGGCCACAAATGAAACAAAATGACATTACGGCGATTAAAATTGTAATTAATTCAAAAAATGGATCAGACGACTCTACTGACAAGTTATGAGATACAAGCGAGATCCCCACCCCTGCTTATATAGAATCAGCTTGGAACAACTAAAAATATAGTACACAAGTATGCCTTATTTAATGTAGTTTTTATCCTTATTTATTACTCCATAAAAAATTTAAATTATAAACTTTATAAATTATTTTAATGATATATAAAGTATAACTAAAAACATTTATTTTTTAAGTCAGAAACTTTTTATTCAATTAATTTGTTTTGTTTTATTATAATTATTTAGTATTATGTTATGGTAAAGAATATCCAATTATAGTTTTTGTTTTAATTTTAATTTTTTAAAACATAGTCTTTTTATATTATGAAATGTCACTTAAAATTTGGTTAGAAATCATTATAGTAAAAGGTAATTTCTTGTAGAGTTAATGTGCCATTTTAGAAATTGTATTGTAACTATGGTCTTATATTTTTGCGTTTATTTTTCAAATATTTTCAAAATATCACATTTATTTTTTAACAATAATAATGACGATAAACTAGACACCTATAATTTTGAAATTATGGAGAAAATTGATTGCTTATATTTTCATTTTCTAACACTTAGTTTTTTTAAAGAACAATAAATTTTCTTTAAAGTAGTCAAATAAATGATAGGTACCTAAATTTCAAAGAGATTGTATGCCCATTGTCTCTCCAATCTCAATTATATACTAATATTTTTATTTTATTTCAGAGTAAATTATGGTTAATGTCCCTATGGGTTGTTGGTTATTACGGATTTGATCAATAAATTTTATTCAAATAGAAAATGCCTTGTGATTTGCATTTTGTTTTAGAATTGGTCCTTAAACCAAACGACCGTCCACTATGTCTGTTAACTACGACAACACATTTTACCATTTTTATCTATTTCAATTGTTCTATTTTCTTATTATCAATCTTCATATTCTGCATCAAGAACTCAAAAACAACCTTAAAACCTAAATCAAAAGGCCAAACTCAAAACCTATAACCCTAAATCAAGCCCAAAATCAAAAGCTTATGTTGTACTTAAAAATCAAATTTGTTATAACAATTAACAACAATCTTAGCTTTTTTACAGGAGGTTGTTTGTTCCTTGGAGTACCCAAATTTGAATTCGCCAACAATGGAGGACGGTTGATCGTGAAAGGAAAGCTCGAGAGGTGAAGAAATATGGTGGATTTGTGGCTCCACCCCTGGGTGTGGATGTTTAAAATGGTAAGGGGGTTTGGAGGGATGAGAGTTGGTGATATGCAAAGAAGGACAAGAAGACATCGTAGAATGGTGGAAGTGGGAAAACGAGGCCATACCAAACCATCTTTCGTTTTGTGGCAAAACAAAGTCTAAGAAAAACAAATCCCATACCAAACCAATTGAAGTCTTTTAAATCAGATTGAAGAACTCGGTACTTTCATTTGTTCAGGTGTAGGTTTTCTATACACAAAAAAATACCTATACATCTACAGTTCTTGTAGAATTCTTTTCATGCCGAGAATGATCAAGATTACTATTACAGATCTGCAAAGATTTGGCAATGAGTGTTTTCAAAGAAACTTATATATTTGTTTGACTTTTTAGAACAAGAACAAGAACAAGATGAAGTTTTGATGTTCTTGAATGTTGGTGTGGAAAAGATAAGTATTTTTCAAAGAGAAGGAGGAAAGTGAAAGTGAAAATGTTAAAATGAAGGAAATGACAAAAAGAACAATAAAAGATGGATGAGTGTTTAATGATAGACTTTTATACATAATTAACGCATAAAAGTCGTACAAATAAAAAAAACCTTATGTCAAATGATTACTTTTTAGAGACGGAGGAGGCTAATGGCACCCTTATCAATGAATTCATCCTTATACACATCAACATCAAAAACAATTTTTTTGCATTCTCAATGCTATAAAAGTTCATAAATTTTAGTGCATAGGTTTGCCAATAACATTGTCCTTTAGAGACTTGTCTTTGATTCTATCCTCTAGCCTCTACGCCCTACATCTCCATATTTTATGATTATTTTATTATTATTAACAACAATAAATTACAAAAAAATATATCTATCTTATTTATAAAAACTTTGGTTTTTCATTACTCAAACTTTCCAAATGTTAACACTTTATGGTTTAAACTTGGTTTAGTTTTCCCCGGGGCCCTGATGGTTATTATGTCTCTCCCTTTAAATGTTCATTTTTATTTATAATTTTTTATAATAAAAATGTATAAGCGTACACACATGTTTGGCATTCAAAAGAAGCTAAATTAATCTTGTTGAGTTTACCACCGTAACCCAGACTCAATCGTCTAATCCAATCCATCATTGTATCTCAATTCTCTAATCTTCTTGTTTAATCGACCAATTATTCCAACACTCTATATCATCACAAAAAACCTTTTTGACCATTGCATATCACTCAAGTCCATCTTCTCTGGACCAACACTTCATTCTTGTTATAGTCGTCTTTGTTGACACTTTTTGGTTCTTTGGAATTGGGTTTTGATTGTTTCTTGAAGTGTGAATCACTTTCCCATCGATAATGATACCCACAAGTTCACTAGAAGGAAAGGGTCACGCAAAGAGGCTACTACACACATGAAGTTGTCTAATGGGAAGAGAGCGTAGTTGACACCGTCGTAGAAGCCAGAAAAATATCTAAGACAAACAATATTTTTTGCAACATACAAGTGAGGGTTGCCGAAAATTGTCCCTAGTAAGAACATGTGGGAAGATTCAGGTGCAGTTAAAGGGATAAAAAAAGATGAGGGTTCCATGCTTAGAGAGCAACATAGGCTTTGGAGAGAAACGCGACAGTGATTGACCAAAATGCCCTCATATATGTGAGGGGGATGCGAGGCCACATAACGTAAGAAATGAATAGTTGTTAAGGCCAGATACGCAAATCATAGCAAAAGTAAAAACAACATAATGTCTTCCTGTCTGGTTTACTTTCGAAAATAAAAACACATGGGCTATTATATAATTTACTCTATAAAAAAACAAATCAAATTGTCAACCATCTCATAAATATCCCAAGAAAATAACATATTGATCATTATGCTCTTGATTTCATCAACTATTTTTTCACATGTAATACTGTTAGTCCCGTTTAGGGTAATGGAAAGCAAGTAAGAAATTGTAGAAGGTGGGGGTTGAATACAATTACACAATATTTTTTCACTTTTTAAATTCTTATTGATAATATATCAAGAATTACACTTAGAAAACAGATTGTTGCGGAAAAGAACTGATAAAATCTATTCTAACAATCTAACATTTAGAAAACAAAAACATAACTTAAAACACAAAGAAGTTATGCTACTGCCGATTTCAGCTTCTCACTTAGAAGATCTCTTTCTTACTCAAAGCATGGTTTGCATGAGAGCTCATCTTCTCCTTTTATAGTGTGTATGGATTAAATGCATGGGACATTTGTCACAATATCATTTGTTAGCTGAGTTTCCTTTGGACAAAAAATGGGGTGACATACTTTATCTTATAGATGAAAGGACAAGACACTATTCATCTTTTCTTCAAGTCCTTTGTTGTCACGTCAAGTTTTAGATAAGGACAAACATACCTTTATGATGTTTAAGGGAATGTTTGTATTTAAAACTTGGGTGACACGTTCTTGCTGATATTGATGATAAGGAGTATCCTCATAAATATCCATCGATGGAGTTGAGAACTTTATCGGGGGATGAAACAACTATAGGAGATCGGCGGCTGAAAAGCCTGGTATTTGATCGAAGATCATATCTTCATTTCCACAAATGTTGATATGTTCCTTTGGTATCAGCTAGTCTTCGATTTGCTGAACTTGTTGAGTATGACCAAACTTTTACAAAGAACCTAAAATACAAAATATTTTGACTAAGAAAAAATTGAGGAGTCATCAACAAATTATCGGTGACCCAACAAATACAAAAACCTATCATAGGAATACAACACGGTCATCATAACCACACTGGCTTAACTGGGAGCATTGATCACTGATGTGTCGGCCATGGGCACTTGTGTGGTGTATTATTGCATCGAAATTAGTGGTTGAACCATTGACATCACCATCGTTGCAGACATTTGGGCGTCATTGACGATTGTAATAACAAGTTGTCTTTATTTTTGTTAGAGTTTTGATTTTTATGTTTTGACCACATAAAAGTATAAAATAAGGATTTTCCAGTCGAGTGCTTAAATTTTATGTTTTGCCCATCAGAAATCAATGTCATTTTAAATAATACGAGATTTGGTACAAACAAACTCAGATTGTAAAGTTTGGTGGCTCTCTTTGATCGTTATTTTGTTGAGGCATCTACTTGAAATCTTTCGTATATTTAAATGGCCGTCACACCTAATTTAATAATATATCTTAATCGTATAGACGTTAGGAATAACGTGACAATCTGTTCCACAAAGATAGAAAGTGAGATTCGTAAACTTCTTATAAACCTTTGGCTACTAATATTATTTTTACCATAATTTTAAGTTGATTTAAAAGTTATTCAATGGGCATATTATTTTAAAGTTTACCCTTATACCATCAAGGATGGTGACACAAACTTTATTGAGGACAATTTCATGCAACATTTTATACAAATTCCACAAATGAAAAAAACTTGTAGTAAATTAAGAAATCCATCCGAGTTTTTATGAGTTTTTTTTTCACTTTCGTCCTTACAATTCATTTTATTACTGTAACATTTGTTTTTTTTCGTCCATGTCATTAACTCACTCCATATTGCCCCCGATAAATGTTAGCATGTACCCCTCATACTCCAGTCATTTTGCTTTGTTTCTCAAAACCCAACTTGTACGGCATCTATATGTAACACCCAAAATCTTCAATTATTCAAATGTGTGTTTTTGTCTTGTATTTCAACCTAAAATGTTGATCTATTTGGCCTGTATAACAAATATATGTATGTTTTGTTAGTGAGTTAGGCATAAAAACCTAGAGGAAAAAAAATAGATACAAACAAAATAGTGCCTACCGCCACCTGGTGCATGACTTCAGGCCGCGATGCTAGTCGTGTGGGCCGGAGAGTAGCAACGAAAACAATAAGTCCCACGACCCAACACACGACTTAGGATTCAAACCTAGGGTTCAAAATTCAAGATATCAAGTTCTCCTTTAGAGTTTTCTTAATGTAATGTTCTAGGTTTTTGTCAAACCTAGCACTACGAATTCATCCTATACTTTCTAAAAACTATATACATATAACATGTCAAAATGTTAAAGTTATAGTCTCTAAAACTCCCATTTTATGTAGTTTACATATTTGGTGATTTTTGACCATTTAGGTTAAAATTTGAAAGTTTTAGGGATTTTATTTCTCTAACAAAACCTAGTGTGAAAATCTATCTTAATGTTATGTGAATGCTTGGTTCAAACTATAAATTAAAGCATTTGGAAGCTAAAACTATGAATTTGGCGTACACTAGGTTTGTCACATAATTGGGATTTTCCCCACTTAACATCTTAATGTACATAAGCATTTATGTATTTGACATGGGTTGGCATATATAAAAGCTAATATGGTGTAAAATATTCATCGAGTTTCTATAGACAATATGGTGTGGACTCTTGGAATCGGGTATCAGTCATTGACCAGCATAATATAATTTCTAGTAAACAAGCTTAACCAAGGTCTTTGAAGATCTCAACATATAATTCGTAGGTGGTTGAACTTGATAACTCATTAAGCTATAGATGGGTGGTTGCACTTAATGACCATTGACCCATAGTGATGCTCAAAGAACATCGATATGTGGCCTATTCTGACTTGGTTAAAGATGTATTTTAGTTTTACTGTTTTATGATACCCTAAAGGTTTTATTTGTTATAAATGAATTATAAGGGATGAAAAAGAAATTCAGTAAAATAGAGGGACAAAAACCATAATTTATATACTTAGAAACTTATAAATTAATTTATTAGAAAACTAAAGACATTAAAAAAAAGAAAAAAACTCGTTTTTATGATTTTATCACCTAGAGGCGTGAGCGGCCCCTACCCTAACATTTATTAACCCAAATTCAATATTCGCTTTTACAAAGTTTTTTATAAACAAAGAATAATGACGTTAGGAAAATGAATGAACCCATAAATAGTTTTTGAATTATTATTTTTTAAAAGTAAAAATCCAATAAAACCTAATGGATATTAGTATTTTAAAATTATTAAGTTTTTGGATAATTTTTTGAAACAGATAAATCATTAGATATTTCAAAACCTGTTAAATAAATCTTTGAACTTTCTAAAATCTGTTAGATACATTCTCATGACGTATAAAACTAGTTAATGTGGTAAAATAATAAAAAAAGTCTAAAAAAACCCCAATCTATTTTCATATTTGAATGATCAAGTCCTGAAATATTTTTTAAATAAAAAAATACTTATATTTATTAAACAAATAAATATACCATCTTCATTTCTCTTCCAAAAACATAAAACAAAGTCCAAGTAGCCATTACACCTACATTTTTAGACTAAATGTGACAAAACAAAGTTAAAAAAAGTCCAAGTAGCCATTAGCTGGCTATTCAAGTAAGATCTCTTTGTTTTCTTGCTTGATTTAGAATTTTTTTATATGATGATATAATATAATATGGACAAACTTTTATTAAAAAAAAACGTTTTTTATTTACGTGTCTTTATATTTTTACTAATGTTCTGTGTTTTTAGCCTAATTCCACTATTTCGAGGGATTTTTAACTTTTTTTTGCTTGATTTTGAATGAATTATTTGGATTTTTTAGGCTATGTTTGGCAAAAATAAGCTAGCTTATTTTCAGTGTATACATTTGGCAAACCATAAGCTAGCTTATTGAAACGCTACTTGGAGTAGCGTTTTGGGAGCTTATTGTCATTTTTTCAATTATAAGCCTCATTAATATTATAATTGTTTATTTTTCAATAAGTCATTTTTGGTCATTTTACATTCCTTATACGCTAGTTTTGCCAAACGTGATTTTTTTCATTAGCTAGCTTATCAGCTATCAGCTAGCTTACTGCTAGCTTATCAGCTAGTTTACCAAACATAGCCTTAATCAATTTCTAAGGACTTTTTCGGTTTTTCAGTTGATTTCAAGAATTTTCCCCCTTTTTTTTGGCTAATTTGAGGAGTTTTTTTTCCGCTTTTTTGACTGACTTCAAGAGTTTTTTTTTGACTGATTTCAAGAGTTTTTTTGGTTGATTTCAAAAGTTTAGATGCACCCCTTTTGAAGTTTCCAAAAGGATACGGTTGCACAGTCTAAAACGATACGATTGTACCCTTCACAAACCCAAAATTTGTTACCCTTCACCGAAGAAATAATACAGTTGTCCATGCCATCGTGTGAACCACAACAGGTCCGCCCTTGGACTTCTCTTAGATTTGTTTTCCAACCTTCCAATCGACATCTTTTTTGTGGGGTTTTTCAACAGGTACAGTGGATTGAGTGATGCATTTCTTTAAAAAAAATTTGTAGATTATGCTTGTGGAAATGGAGCAAATTGTACTCAAATCCTTCAAAAAGGTGCTTTTTATAATATCCTAATACAGTCAAAGATTACTGCAATTATGCTGTCAATAATAGCTATTATTATCAAAGGAGAAGCCAAGGTCCAAGGACTTCTGTTTTCTCAAACACAACTATTTATATTCATATGTTTAGGTTATATTTTCATTTAAGATGGGCTTATTTAACAGGTTTTAAAAAGTATAAAGATTTATTTAACATGTTTTGAAAAGTCCAATAACTTAATCATTCCAAACATTAAAGTGCATTTGGTTTTATTGGACTTTTCCCTCTTTTAAAAGGCCAAAGCTTAGGATACCACTAAAATATCAAATAAATTATTTATGGAATGGATTCAAATTTACTTATATTAAGAAGAAAACAATTTGTATAAACCATACAAACTCCATTTAACCAATCATTTTTTTAATTTTTTTTTCACTTTTTTTTTAATTATTAGGGTTGATTAGTTAATAATATGTGAAAAAAATTCATCAAGAACACATGAGGGTTGATTAATCATTAATATATGAAACAAGATTTATCAAAATGAGAAATATATGAAACAATTTCATTTTCATATAGAAACAAAAATATATAAAATAATTTTATTAAGAAATAAATTATATGAAACAATTTTATCATATTAAAACTTTCATTAAAAAAATTATTTAAAAAAACAATGATGGATTTTATACGGTTTGTACAAATTATTTGATTTGTATTTCAAATCTCTCCTGTATATATAACTGAAGGGGGAAATTGAAACATGTAAATACATCCATAATATACAAAAAGATATCATAAGTATAATATTATGGAGTTGTTCTCAATATCATGATGGGAAAATTGAGTAGTGGTAAGTATTTGAGAAGCAACGAAGTGATCTTACCCTTCATCTGGTCAACATCTGCGACTTTGACTGTAAAGCATTGAACAATTCATCGTATAAGTATGCCGAAGATGAATGGGTAGTTTCGTAACTTTTACAAATAGACGGCAAACGGGTCCATATGTGAACCCATGTGATTTACATATGAACTATATTTTCATATGTGAATCGGTTAATTAGTTCATATACGAATCACACGGGTTGATATGTGAATTGGTTAAAACATTTCATATGTGAATTATATCGGTCCACATATGAACATATAGTTCATATGTGAATCACACAGGTTCACATCAGAATTTGTTTGCCACCTATTTATAAAAGTTACAAAACTACTACCTCTATTTTTCACATAGCCGCAAATGTTAACCGGTTAAAGCCACAATTCTTGAACAGTTAAATCCGATCTTAACCATATGAGAGCTTAAATCACTTCTTTACTTCTCAGATATCGTTACTTCTCAAAATAACCTATAACTATCATGATATGAAGACTATATATAAAGTTAGTTCATGGTATATATAACTAAATATGTATGTATGTTAGATTTAACTATTCTTAATTAATACGTTATCTACCTATCTAGCTACCTACCTACCTATCTATCTATATAGCCAAGGGTTGAAATAAGAAGACATAAATAATGAGAATGTAAAAATAACTCACATCCATAGATAACATTTTCAATGTTCAACATCCTAATGTTGTGTATGTAAATAAAAAAAAAATAGAAAGGTCCATCAAGGTAAGATGTTTTCAAGAAAAAATTAAAAAGATAAAAATTGAAGAACACCATTCTAACCGTTCATTTGGACGTCATGTGCCCAGATACATAAAGTTGTTTATTATTTCAATTCATGTACATGTTAAGAAATGGATTTAGGTACATACATTTTAAAACATGAAAAGTTAGCACTTTGGACCACTAGCCATTATTGTTGTGTGTATATATATATTCATGCATTAGTCGATCATTCATATATATCTTATTTTCTTCCCTTTTTGCAAAAACACTCTCAAATTTTAAGGTCCATCAAGGTAAGTTCTATTGGATTTTTCAAACACTTAATCATTTTGATTTAATTAATTAACGTTGGTGTTAATTGATAGAACTTTTATATAACACACACACACACACACATATATATATATATATAACATGTTTCAAATACATGTTTTATTACATAATAAACCATATCTCTCTATATATAATTCCTAGTTTATATCATATATAGGGTTGTAAACGAACCGAACGTTCACCGAACTGTTCGTGAACCGTTCGGCGGTAAGTTCGTTTATTTTCGTTTATTTAATAAACGAACGAACATGAACACATTTTTTTGTTCGTTTAGTTAAATGAACGAACATGAACAATGGTCTCGTTCGTTCATTTACGTTCGTGAACGTTCGTTTATATTCGTTCGTTTATGTTCGTTTATGTTCGTTTAAGTTCGTTTATGTTCGTTTACGCTTGTTTATATACATAAATATATTTATATATTATGACATTAATATGTCAAATCAATAATTAAATTAAATTTTTAGATTTTTTTTATGGCTCCCAAGTTTACCTGGTTTTTTATTTTGTTATGTTACTTTTTAGAAATAAAATAATAAGTAATGGTTGTTTTATTCTATATTTTTGTTTGTTAGTTTATGTTCATCTATGTTCGTTTACGTTCGTTTATCTTCATTCACATCCATTTATGTTTGTTCGTTTACGTCCGTTTAATAATTTAACAAAAAAAAATTCTTAATGAACACAAAAAAATTCGTTCGTTTACGGGTTCGTGTTCGTTCGTTTGTTCGGTTAAGTTAAACGAACGAACATGAACACAAAAAACTTCGTTCGTTTACCGTTCGTGTTCCTTGTTCGGTTAAGTTAAATGAACGAACACGAACAAGCCCTGTTCGTGTTCGTTCGGTTCGTTTACAGCCCTAATCATATATGATAGTGAAGACATGATTTAAGGAGTGATTATGCATGATTATATATCTTTTTTATTTTGCATGCAAACAGTTAATTAATTAATTAATTAAGATGCAACTTAATTACAGTGATGGAAGAGGAGAATAAAGGAATTGGCATTATGAAGAGCATAGGTAGAAGCTTGAGTCGAGCAGCTGGGAGTTTGGGAATGGACGATGTTTTCTCCATCGCCACTGGCGGCAGCCACCGCAACAGCCACCGCGTGGAAGACGAAGAGGCGTTGCGATGGGCGGCTTTAGAGAAACTCTCCACCTACAACCGAATACGAACAACCATCTTCAACTACTCTTATGATAAAAGTAATAATAATAATAATAATAATAATAATAACAACGATAAGTTGCTGATGGAGGTACGAGACCTCGACGCAAATGCTCGACAACATTTCATCGACAACTTCTTTAAGGTTGCTGAAGATGATAATGAAAAGTTCTTGGTAAAGTTCAGAGATCGTGTTGATAAGTATGCCTTTTAATCTCTTCTTCGTTTAATATTATAGAGTTAGGTTCAAGGAAAAACCGCAAAAAATGGAAATTTGAGGAACGCCCTGATAACGTTCATCTGGACGTTATGCACATGTATATACAAGTATCTGTAAGCAATTGGTATGTGCATAACATGTACACGTGCATAAAACAAGAAACAAATTCAATTAGTTGTATGCACATGTTTGCATACCGTCCTGATAAATGGTTACCAAGGTGTTCCTCAATTTTTCATTTTTAGTTGTTTTCTAACCTCCCCCCCCCCCTCTCTCTCTCTCTCTATATATATATATATATATATATAAGGTTGGGTTCACGTGAGACATGTTTTCGTGAGACCCAGGAGACCACAAAATATCACTAAACGTTAACAGAAAAACATTGTGAAGGTACTAATTAAAAACCCCAAACCTTCGCAACAAACCACTTTATATAAAACGTATGCTTTGCTGTGAAGGTTCAGTGTTATATATATATATATATATATATATAGAGAGAGAGAGAGAGAGAGAGGAATGTGGTCCACAAAGTGTTCATTTATTCCTTTAAAAAGGGGCGGTTCTCGTATGATCCCTCCCCTATATATATATATATATATATATATATAGTAAGGTCATACGAGAACATTAACAAAATAAGAGAATAAGAAAATGGTCGAATCACATGTCATTTTATACTAACATCACGTGTAAAATCACATGTGATTCGCGCGACTTTGGCTACAACCTGAGGTCGCGGGCCACGTCACACACACACCTTTGCTTTGACCGTTAGTGTAAAATCCTATATGATTTTGCACGTGATATGACCGTTTTCGTGTTCTTTTATTTAATTATTGTTCTCGTTTAAACCTCCTTCTATATATATATATATATAAAATCTTTTTTGACATGATTGCAAAACACCTTCTTCTCAATCTTGCATTCATTCTATAGGGTTGGCATCACTCTTCCAACTGTAGAAGTTCGGTTTCAAAATTTGAGCATAGAGGCAGATTGCTACGTGGGTGACCGAGCACTTCCATCGTTACCAAACGCTACTCGCAATTCCATCGAATCACTACTGGGTTCGATTGGGATAAGTTTATCTAAGAAAACTAAACTCACCATTCTTAAAGATGCATCTGGGATCATCAAACCATCAAGGTACCTACTAATTACCTATATCTTAATTACTGTTTCCAATCAAGAATCGCACACCCATAAAAAAGAGGATTTTGTGATATTACAGAATGGTACTTTTATTGGGTCCGCCATCTTCTGGGAAGACAACCCTTTTGTTGGCTTTGGCGGGAAAGCTCGATCCCAGCTTAAAGGTCAGTAATATAAACATCAATTCAACATAAACATGATCACCTATATATATATATATATATATAGAGAGAGAGAGAGAGGGGGGGGAGGTTTAGGGGAAAAACCTCTAAAAAACGAGAAATTGAGGAACTCCCGGGTAACCATTCATATGTACGATATACATATGTACATACAAGTAATTGAAGTTGTTTCTTGATTTCTATGCACATGTGCATGCCAGAAAATTTACTTACAGATTACTTGTATGCACATGTACATGCCAGAAAATTTACTTACAGATTACTTGTATGCACATGTGCATACCGAACAAATTACTTACAAATTACTTGTATGGACATGTGCATACCACACATATGAATGGTTACTGGTGTTCCTCGGTTTTTCATATTTTTGCGGTTTTCCCTGATCCTGACCCCATAATATATATATATATATATATAATATATACACAAATGATATTCAATTAATACTATCTAAGAGATAACTAAAGTAAACAACTAAACATATGAACTACTTAAACAGGTTGAAGGAGAGATTACTTACAACGGTCATAAACTGACTGAATTCGTACCACAAAAGACATCAGCATACATCAGCCAGAACGATGTTCATGTTGGAGAAATGACCGTCAAAGAAACCTTAGATTTCGCAGCAAGGTGCCAAGGAATCGGATCCAGATTAGGTAAAATGCTTAATTTCCACGAGTTTCTACTCTTTAAAAAGTTTATAAACGAAGAAATATATATATATATATATATATATATATATGTATAATAAGTAAATAACAAAATTAATATAGACTTGTTAGCGGAGCTCGCAAGAAGAGAGAAGCAAGCAGGGATTTTCCCAGAAGCCGAACTCGACCTTTTCATGAAGGCAACTGCCATAGAAGGAGATGCTAGCAGTTTGATTACTTACTACACTCTTAGAGTACGTAAACCGATTCTTTCAAATTATAACACCTTTAAAAACTTAATAAACCAAATATGTCTCTAAACTCGAATTTTTTGCACAAATTAAAAAAAAACAGATATTGGGCCTCGATATCTGTCGTGACACCTTTGTTGGTGACGCAATGAAACGAGGAATCTCTGGTGGGCAAAAGAAGCGAGTAACTACAGGTTAACTCGTTTTTCTTTATTAGAACATTTAGACATATTTAGCGTTCTAAAAAGGGGTTTTCTTTGTGATGTTTATATTGGAGTTAAATTTTAAAATGAAAACAGGAGAGATGATTGTTGGGCCAGCAAAAACTTTGTTTATGGACGAGATATCAACGGGTCTAGACAGTTCGACTACGTTTCAGATAGTGAAATGCTTGCAGCAAATTGCACATCTGACTGAATCAACGATCTTCATGTCCTTACTACAGCCAGCTCCAGAGACGTTCGATCTCTTCGATGACATCATTTTACTATCCGAGGGCCAGATTCTGTATCAAGGTCCACGACAAAATGTGGTCGAGTTCTTCCAAGATTGTGGATTCAAGTGTCCTGAGAGAAAGGGCGTTGCTGACTTTTTGCAAGAGGTACAAAAAGATCACATTAAAGTACTCTCTACAACTAAAGATTACACATTTAGGGTCCGGTTTAGGGGAAAACCGCAAAAAAAAAAATGAAAACTGAGGACAACTCTGGTAACTATTCATCTGGATGGTATGCACTGTGCATATGAAAGTAACTTGTAAGCAATTTGTTTGGTATGCACATGTGCATAAAAACCAAGAAACAGCTTCAATTACTTGTATGCACATGTGAATACAAGGAATTTTGTAAGGAATTTGTTCGGTATGCAAATGCGCATTACATTCACACGTGCATGAAAACCAAGACTAGCTTCAATTACTTGTATGCACATGTGCATACCGTCCAAAATGGTTACCATGGTGTTTCCTCAGTTTTTCAGGTTTTCCCTGAACCTCCCTCTACACGTATATATGTTAACAGTTGTATCTTAATGACTACAGGTTACTTCTAGAAAGGATCAAGAGCAATATTGGGCAGATAGAAGCAAACCATACAGATATATACCAGTTAGTGAGCTCGCTCAACGATTCAAGCATTTCCATGTGGGCGAGAAGCTAACGAACGAGCTTTCAGTCCCATATGACAAAAGCCAAAGCCACAAAGCAGCTCTAGTCTTCAAGAAGTACTTGGTCTCGAAAAGGGAGCTCCTTAAAGCATCATGGGATAAAGAATGGCTACTAATGAAGAGAAATAGTTTTGTTTACATTTTCAAGACTGTACAGTTCACCATGATAGCTTTTATAGGGACAACTTTGTATTTTAGGACAACAATGCATAGAAGGAATGAAGAAGATGGTCAAATCTATCTAGGGGCGATTTTGTTAAGTTTGCTTATAAACTTATTTAACGGTATAGCCGAAATTTCACTCACTATAGTAAGACTTCCCGTGATTTTTAAGCAAAGAGACCTTTTGTTCCATCCGTCATGGGCTTACACACTTCCAACGTTCTTGCTTCGCTTGCCAATATGTATGTTAGAGAGTATTATTTGGATGGCCATAGTATATTTCGGTGTTGACCTTGCCCCGGAAGCTAGCAGGTAAACATATTCCTATTATTGTTGCATAGGGTCAGGTTCAGGGGAAAACCGCAAAAAAAACTGAAAAACTGAGGAACACCCTAGTAACCATTCATCTGAATGGTATGCACATGTGCATACAAGCAATTTGTCTGAAATACACATGTGCATAACATTCACACGTGCGTAAAAACCGAGAAACAACTTCAATTAGTTGTATGCACATGTGCATATGCATACTGTCCAGATGAATGGTTAACAGAGTGTTCCTCAGTTTTTCATTTTTTTGGGTTTTAACCTGAACCTCCCTCTTGTTACTTAATATTTATAGTTTCTAACCCCATTTTGCTCACGATAAAATGCTAATCCTAAAATGCTTTACAGGTTCTTCAAGCACTTGTTGTTAGTATTTGTGGTTCAGAATGTATCAGGGGCACTTTTTAGGCTTATTGCTGGAGTGTGTAGAACAATGAACATAGCAAACACAGGTGGAACCCTTACACTTCTACTCATATTTTTGTTAGGAGGTTTCCTTATAACAAAATCCAAGATTCCTAATTGGTGGGAATGGGGTTATTGGCTATCACCATTGTCATATGGGTACAATGCCTTTGCAATCAATGAGTTCTTTGAAGATAGGTGGATGAACAAAATGGTAAGTTTTATAACTCAAAAGAAAGCCGAAAATTAAAACATTGCACAAAAAGAAAGAAAAAAAATGTTCATAATTGTTTTGATGTTTACAGAGTTCAGATGGTGTAACTAGATTGGGAAAAGCAATGCTACAGAACTTGAATGTTCCAACTCAAACAAGCTTTTTCTGGATTGGTGCTGCAGCTCTTTTTGGTTTTGCAGTTCTCTTCAACATCCTCTTCACTTTAGTTCTCATGTATTTAGATCGTAAGTTTCCGTTAAAGACTAACTTTCTAATTTTGGACAGCTAGAAACTGACTTTCTTAATTTTCGGCTTAATGAATCAGCCCCTGGAAGAAAACAAGCGATTATCTCCAAAGAAACAGCTGCAGAGATGGAAGCTCAACAAGATAGTAACCAACAATCAAGACTCAAAACGATTGCATCTAAACGAGAAACTTCTGTAGATGGAAATATGGAAATGCAGCATGTAAGAAGTCGGTCTGAGTCTGATGATTCTTATGGCGGGGCTCGTAAAAAGGGGATGGTTTTTCCGTTTACTCCACTTGCTATGTCGTTTGATAGCATGAACTATTTTGTTGACATGCCTCAAGTATGTTCCACTTCTTCTTTAACTTATATCCTAAGTTTAAATTGTAACTAGGATACTTAACAAGAATTGCAGATAGAATAAGGTTTCATATATAGCGTCAGGTTCAGGGGAAAACTGAAGAACACCTGGTAGCCCTTCATCCGGACGGTATGCACAAATGCATACTAGTAATTTATAACATGCCCATGTGCATAGAAAGAAAAAAACAGCTTCAATCGCTTGTATGCATACTATCCAGATGAAGGGCTCCCTGGGTGTTCTTCAGTTTTCTCTTTTTTTAAGGTTTTCCTCTGAACCTCCCTCTTCATATATAAATGATCAAATGGTTGTATATTAATTAAACAGGAAATGAAAGAACAAGGGTTGGAAGAAAACAGATTGCAGTTACTTCGTGAAGTAACCGGTGCTTTTAGGCCGGGAGTCCTAACGGCATTGATGGGAGTCAGTGGAGCTGGAAAAACGACATTAATGGATGTTTTAGCTGGAAGAAAAACAGGCGGTTATATCGAAGGAGATATAATAATATCAGGATTCCCAAAGAAACAAGAAACTTTCGCAAGAATTTCCGGATATTGTGAACAAACCGATATCCATTCTCCACAAATCACTGTTCATGAATCTTTGATTTACTCGGCTTTTCTTCGACTCCCAAAAGAATTCAGCAATGAAGAGAAGATGGTATAAAAACAATCAAGTTTTTCTAAACAAGATATCAAGAAAAGATTAATTACTAATTCCTTTTTATCTTTATTTATATATTATCTTTCAGATCTTTGTGGTTGAAGTTATGGAGCTAGTTGAACTAGATAACCTCAAGGATGCAATAGTGGGACTTCCGGGAATTAGCGGTTTGTCAACCGAACAGAGAAAGAGGCTAACGATTGCAGTCGAACTCGTGGCTAACCCTTCGATCATCTTCATGGATGAACCGACTTCTGGGCTTGATGCAAGAGCTGCAGCCATCGTTATGAGGGCGGTTAGAAACACTGTGGACACAGGAAGAACGGTCGTTTGCACCATTCATCAGCCCAGTATCGATATCTTTGAATCTTTTGATGAGTTGTTGTTGATGAAAAGAGGAGGGCAAGTGATCTATGCAGGACCATTAGGCAGAAATTCACAACAAATTGTGGACTATTTTGAGGTAATACACATGTGAATAACTTTACAAACTAGACAATTTGGAAGTATTTCATGGTAATTCACATGTGAATACCATACGATTCAGGAAATTCCTGGGGTTCCAAAGATGCCAGAGAAATATAATCCGGCAACATGGATGTTGGAAGTTAGTTCAGGTGCTGCAGAGATCCGGCTTGGGATCGATTTTGCTGAGTACTATAACTCATCAGCCTTGCAACAGTAAGTTTTTCTTTTATCTTATAACGAATCCTATATAAAGTAACACAAAATCATCAAAAGTATATATAATATCTATATCTATATATATATATGCTCAATAGGAAGAACAAGGAATTAGTAATGCAGTTAAGTACGCCGCCTCCAGGAGCGACAGATCTTCATTTTGGAACACAATATTCTCAATCTTCATGGGGACAATTTAAGTCTTGTATATGGAAGATGTGGTGGAGTTACTGGAGAAATCCTGATTATAATCTAACCCGCAACTTCTTCACGTTAGCCACGGCCCTCATGGTTGGAACAATCTTTTGGAAAGTGGGCGAAAAAAGGTCACACTCCAATTCACTTTAAAACATAACAACATCTATGATGATATGATTTATACAAGTCTTTTTGAGATTCTTGATTTTTTGTATCTTCAGGGAGAGTAGCAACAATTTGACCACAATCATCGGGGCCACGTTTAGTGGGGTGTTCTTTGTTGGTATGAACAATTGCCAAACAGTGCATCCGGTAATCGCTACAGAAAGAACGGTTTTTTATCGAGAAAGAGCAGCTGGAATGTATTCAGCATTACCATATGCCATGGCACAGGTCTGAATCTGTATAAAGATTTAAAATTTATCCTATTCTTTAACTTCTAACAAATAAAGATTGAAAATTTATCCTTATCTTAAGCTTCTAACAAATAAAGACTCATTCATTCTATTCAGGTGTTTGTAGAGATACCATACGTATTTTTTGAAGCAACGTATTACACTCTAATAGTGTACGCCATGGTATCGTTCGAATGGACAGCAGCCAAGTTTTTTTGGTCATTTTTCATCAACTTCTTTTCATTCCTCTATTTTACATACTATGGAATGATGACTGTTTCCATCACACCAAACGAACAACTAGCAGCCATAGCGGCAGGTTCATTCTACGCAATCTTCTGTTACTTTTCTGGATTTTTCATCCCTAGACCCGTAAGTATCATCTTCCATTCCATATTTATGCATCATTCGATAATAACTAATTGCTTCATTTAGAGCCTAAAGTGGACATATATACATATATATATATTGTTGTATTCAGAGAATTCCAAAGTGGTGGGGTTGGTACTACTGGATCTGTCCGTTGGCTTGGTCTGTTTATGGGTCGATCATATCGCAGTACCATGATATCGAGCACACGATCAAGGTGCCTGGGATGTCGTATGATCCACCGATGAATTCATATATCGAAGATTATTTTGGTTATAGATTAGATTTTATGGGTCCGGTTGCTGCGATTCTAGTTGGTTTTTGTGTATTGTTTGCTGGCGTTTATGCCTACTGCTTAAGGACGTTGAACTTCCAAATGAGGTAAATCGAGCTATGTTGTAAGTATGTTTAGATGTCGTTTTTTTTTCGAAATTGGACTGTTTGTTTGTATGTATTGGATAATTTTAGATTATTGTAATCTTGTTTAGGATTCCATAAGTTAAATCAAATTGTTACCACGTATTTGGGATTATTTATTTAAACTCCGCTTATTGACTTATACCAGTGTGGTACCGGTAATAAGCAGTTTCTAATGTTTGGATGGGGAAAAAATGTTAAATGCTTATGCTGGTGTTAAACCGGTATTAAGAAGTTTTTGATAAGTTAGAACTTTCTGACTTATTAACTTATTTGAAACAACTTATCAGTTTTTTTTTTTTGTTATTTTACATGTATAAGCAATCCCAAACACCCCTAAAGAATAACTTATTAGCTTATTACGTTTTGGTATCATCATAAGCTAATTCAAACATTTTTTATAAAACTTCGATTTGACACCACATAAGTTAATAATCACTTTTAGATAAAAGCATAAGTTATTTTAAATAAGCAATCCCAAATACCCCCTAAACATTCTTGCCTATTTTCATGGGAGAACATCAATCATCATTAGCTATGCTCTCAAATTCGAGATTAAATAAACTTGTGTTTAAATCATGAATGGCTAGATAATCAATATATACAAATCGATAATCCAAATTTAAAAGCTAACTATTGGTAGTGATTTTGATTTTCAATGGAAGCCAATTATCAGTATCATTTCAATGAAGTCAAACTACTTAAAATCCGTGCTTAATTACAAAGCTAAAATAATTTCATGTGAACAAAATTCAAATAAATCATTATATCAACAAATACATAAATCTAATATATCAAAATTATGATGAAATTGAACAAAAACTAACAACATAATAGAAACATAGTGAATTATGGGAAAATGAAATAATAGATAGAAACATATTACCAACAATTGGATTTCATATGGATATGATGAATGAATACACTTAAATTAACTAGTCATGTTGATCGATTTTAAGCTCAAAGCAAATCATCTCCGAAATCAACTACTTATCAGAAATAATGTTAAACGTTTTAAGTGCTTACCGGATAAGAGTCATCACTCTCACTTGTCGGGTAAAACTATCGATCTTTGTTTCCCTCCTTACCGAGTAAGATTCCTTGTCCTATGTTGACCCGGTAAATTAATTGAACTGGTAAGTGCTTAATAATACAAGTGTTTAGTAAACGACCCCTTAGGTCTTAGACAGGGGCGGCCTTAGGGGTGTGCCGAAAGTGCGGCGGCCTACGATCTTGAGAAGGCTCCGACAATTTTTAGCATTATTTATAATAAGAATTAAGATATAAAATAATGGTTGAGTTCACGTGAGACCGGTCTATTTTCATGAGACCCGTGAGACCACATTTTTACATTTTAAACTTCACATCAAATGACTATGAAAGTAAAAAAGAATCCGAACTTTCACAGCAAAAACACTGTGAATGTTACCTTCACAGTGTTTTGTTGTGAAGTTTCAAGTATAAAAAAGTGGTCTCACGGGTATCACGAAAGCATGTTGATCTCACGTGATCCAAAATCTATAAAAGAATATGTATTACATGAAATAAGTTGTAGTGAGGTGGTAATTGCTCCTCTACTTTAACCCAATGTACCGCGTTCGATTCTCTTAAGCAATTTAATTTTGGTTGTTTACTGTTTAGAATTAACTACGAATTTTTTATATTTTTTATCAGCTCATAACTTGTTAAAGGCTAAAGAGCGTACTGAACACTCACCCTTTTTCGCCAGCAAGCTAAGCTCCTAGTCCTCTTAGCCGGCTTACATTTAACCTCGTTTACAAATATTTATTTCAAGAAACATATTTTAAGCTTAGTTTATGATTATTTATCCACAAATTTAAAATGAATATTTATTCAAATAAAATTATTTTGAGCTTACTTTATAAATATTTAAATAACACAAAACTATTTATAGGGTCTCGCTTATTTTTCAGCACAAGGCCTACGATATACCAGGGTTGGCTCTGGTCTTAGATCTGAACAATTTGTTTTATTCTTTTATCTTTTTCAATTTTATTTTATGTTTTGGATACGAGAGAATTGATTTGAAGATGTTTTTCAGTTACTGTGTTCAGTTAATTTTATAAAATCCTAAATGTGAAGTTTAAAGAAATTATAGGTATGCTTTTTTAAATTGTAAACCTGAATTTTAAGATATTTTAAGAACATGTTTGATCCAGACTTCTAAATAACGATTTTGAAAGTTGATTCCCTAAAATAGGAATTAAGTGAAAGTTGGTTCCATTTTGATACAATTTTTCCTTTAAAAAATTGCTTCATTATAGTTTATAAAATAGGAATATTGTAAAAATAAAAAATTTGTATGCATTATCAATTTACATTTGATGTGTTTAAGAGTTGTATGTTCAAAAATAAAAATAAGAACAAAAATATCCATGTTTTTATAATATATTATAAATTTAAGTGTTATCAATGTAAACTTAAAAAATATAAGTAGGTTTATTCCATCTCAAAGTTGTTAATTCAATTTTAGTCGTAGGCTAGTTGTTCCAAATTTTGTTTAATATTCCATAATACTCGAACGTATGTGAATCGAGTAATTCGTATCATTGTGGTAAACTAAAATTCAAAACATCACAATAGCTTCTTCAAGTAAATATTGAATACGTGATATCTTATTATTTGGATTTTTTTCATTTTTATTACTTAGATCTATGTTTATTAAACACGATTCACATAACTTAACTTTGACCTCTGGTACCATTGTTGTAACAACTCAAGCTCAAAATAACATAACATAATACCAGTTAATCAATATGTAAAAGACTAAATCTAGATGACACCAACAAAAACACAGGAACTAGGAAAAACCTAAGCATACGTGCTAAATTGCAATCAACAAAAGGAACTCATATTTGTATGTGAAACGATCTAAGTTTGTTTCCGATGCTTTGATGTATATGAAAAAGAAATTAGTATGTAGTTGTGCATTTTTTAAGTAATAAGTGAAAATATAGCCTACCCACTAAAATATATTAATAAATTGATTAAATTGTTTTTCAAAGGTTAGGCTAATGACGATTAATACATGACATATTACAAGATATTTATAGATGAAGTCATTATTGCGACCATTCACCTAAGAAATTTCTTAGTTATATGACAAAGTGTGATGTCGATGGTTCATATATAGAGAGACAGAGGAAGGATCCTGCAAGAAGATAAACATTTTACAATAATACGAGAAGTGTAATATCTATATGATTACACGACTTGTCGATGTGTTTAATCATTTATGATTAAACGTCTATGTTATACGACTTAATTGTTTTTTTAAATAAAATACAAAATATATCATAGGCATAGGACATGTTAATTACAACCTCATTGGTTCAATTAACGATAGGCTTCGGTCATGGCATTATTGAGATGTTTATGGTCATACCGATATTAATAGTCGTACCATCATCATCATCACAGTTGTAGATAACCGAACGCCATTGATAAAGAAATAACGAAAGCAGTTTTTGTTTTTATTATACTCAAAAGTTTTGGTTTTTATGTTTTAACCACAAACAAAAGTATATATACAGAATTAAATTAGGTTTTCCAATCAATTAATTAAGTTTTATGTCTTTTCCGATCCCACCAAACAAACACAATATTCATTGTATTTTTGCCAACTTGACCATATTATTATTTGGTCTACGTCAACTCCAAAATATCAAAATGGCTACTCAAAATTGCACAAAAGAACAAAAAGATATGTGCTATAATACAATCAGAGAAGAAAATTTTGGATAAATTTATAACGATTGCAAAAAAAAAATGGACCATAAAATATCTATGCGTGCTTCCAAAAGAAAATTTTTAATGCTATAATTTTTTTATGATAATAAAAGAAAAGGTCTTAGATAATTAAAAGATTCATGTTAACCTCAAAAATTCCTTGAAATTAAACATAATAGTTGTAACAAACTAAAATACTGTTTGGCCACCCGAATTGGAATCACTAAAATTCTAGACTATTGATTTGTGTTAACCAATCTTGAACCTATATTGATGTATTGAGCAAACCTATAGCACATACAGTATCGTGATGTGTATCCAGCCTAGAACTGTTTTGGGATGACATAAGTCGATGTAGTGGTGAAATATATGACAGGTGATGAGGTTGTGTGATACGGGGATTGGGGATGTAGAGTAAAGACTGTAGAAACTTGTGAATTTCAGTGTTAATTCGTGAGTCCATTGATATTTGGTGTTTGATCGTCTTGAGAGGGAAAGAGAAGGGAGGCAAGGGCTAGGAATTACTAATTCAGTGATTGGAAGAAGAAAAAAATTCATAGATTTCAATGCTTTTCAAAGAATGAACCAAATGCTGGAATTAAATTTGGTTAACATAATTGATCATTTCAATTTATTCATATTCCGTTAATTCAACGAACCAAACAATACCCTAGGGTCCGTTTGGTTTTCAGGATTTGGTGGGACTTAGAATTAAGTACAATTCCAATCAGGCATTTGATTTAGAGTAAAGTCCATAATTGAAATCCCACGAACTTTGGATTTAGAGAGCTCATGGGGTAAGTTGGTATTTCGTGGAATTTCATATGATTTGTTTGTTTTAAAATATATTCATGTAATAATCAATTAATAGAAGATAAATTTAATTGTTTTACGATTTATAAATCAATCTATAAAGAATTAAATCTAATTTCATTCCAAATCCTACATATGAAACACTCCAGAGATCCTAAATCCTTGAAAATTTCAAATATTCCCACGAAATCCGAATCTTAAAAATTATCTTTCAACAGAAGAATAATATGGTGGCATCAAGTTGGGTCGTATCTGAGCACCATGCGACTATAATGATCCATATGAGGAATTTATTTATGAACAATGGTAGGTCCAAAAAATTTGAAATAGAAGCCGAAATTTAATTAACATTATGTAAACTATAGTAAAAGTTAAATAAAAAAACTAAAAGAATATGCAAAAAGAAAGGAATTTATACGTATATAAATTATAAAAACAAAACATTTATCTTATAAAAATTAGAATAAAAAGAATAGGGACCATTGAAGTTGCCAAATACGACCATCTGTCACGTGATGTCAATCGCTTTCGCATTTTGCACAATTAAATGCATTGACCTCACAAGTCACACCATTCTTTAAAGAACAAAAGTAAATTTTATTTCGAAATTTTGGTAAAATAGTCATTTTATCTTATTTATTTCGTCGTTCTAGTCATTTTTTAAAAAATTGATAAAATAACTATTAAGGTCGTCATTAATATGGTCTACATGAAGACCTTGTTAAAAAACAATATTTTCAATTTGGAATTTAGTATTGGTCTCCAAACACAAGGGTCGCCACCTTGAAGTTTCAAAAATGACATGTTGGATCATGACGACCCTTGTATTTGGTGACCAGGACCAAATTACAAATAAAAATATTGTTTTTTAATGAGGTCGTCGTGAAGACCTTATAAATGGCGACCCTAGTGGCTATTTTGTCAACTTTAGACAGAAAGTGGCTAGAAGACGAAAAAGTTGGGCTAAAATAGCTATTTGAGTAAAATTCCCATTTTATTGATATAAATTCAATTACAAAGTACAATGAGCAAGTAAGAGATTGTTTGTGTTGTTTACATTAAAGGTACTGTACATATTAAATTGTTTGTTTGTCTGAAAGACGATCGATGATTTTGAAGGAGATAAAGAGAGAGTTGAATTATTTTTGGGACAATTATAATATTAATTTGCTTAAGGTGACTTAAGAGGTGTCGTGACTTATTCCATGTAGTCATTTTGGCTTAATGGCCTAACAACTGAGTCGGAAAAACACTTTTGTAAGGGAAAACAAATAAGGCATCCAGATTCCAGACCAATAAGCTTATTAATTTTTATGTACTAACCTCTAAAACTTACTAATGGAGCTTATAGAAGTGGTCAATTTCATCCTTATTGGTTTGTCATTTATTCATATTTTTGTTCCTATGATTTACAATTTATTGTTATTTTGGTATTTTGTACTCGAATGTATAGGAATTAGTTCAAGGATCAAAATAACAATAAATTTCAAACCATAAAGACAGAAAATCATAATTTATAAACCATTTAGACAAAAATAAAATTGTTAACAAACCATAGGGACAAAAATTGTAACTTAATCTATAATTTTCCTACAAAATTTGATTATGACCAACTTTTGTTGAATTTTCTTTTAAACAAATTGTTGAATTTGAACTCAAGGCTTCTTTGTTACTTTAGATCTAATGGAACCGTACAAAAGCCAAAGTGACATATTGACCTCCATTTATTCAATCATATTGACCTTGTTAATTTTCATTTTTACGATTTTACCCTTGTATTTATGTATTATTTTATTCTTCTAGACATAAATGACCTTAAGTTGACCCATAAAGACTTAAAAAATATATTGGTAATATTAGAGATAATTATAAAATTAGATAAATATGAAATTATCTCTAATAATTCTATATTTATCTAATAATTATCTCTAATAGGTAATACATGAACGTCAAATATTCTCACGTAAATGTAACAAGACTAATTCAAATATTCTCACGTAAATGTAACAAGACTAATTTAAAGTATTGCTATAATAAAATTGGATTTATAGAACACCTTAAAATATCTGAACGTGTTAATAGAATATTTTGTAGGACTTAAATCTATATGGTCAAATGATAAAGTGCCATATTTAAATAGTTTTATAGAACGTTTTAAGGCATTTTAACAAGTATTTTAGGACATTTATTTATAAAAAATGTCGTATTAGTTATTTTATATAACACTTTTGAGAAATGTTATGTCAATTGTTTTTTATATAATTACACTTTATCTTAAACATGTCGTAAAAATTTGTTAAAATATTTATAAATATCTTATAAATCTATTGTAACACTTTTAGATATAACATTTTTTTTATTCTGATAAACTTATAAAAATGTCTTAATGGAACGTCTAGAATTTTAAATCGTCTTATAAATTCTATTTTATTACAGTATATGCTTATTCGTTTTATGTGACATTAATACTTCATTACATCATATAAAATTTAGAGTAAATTGTAAATTTGGTCCCTATGGTTTCTGGATTTTTGTGGTTTTGGTCCCTAGAAAATTTTTATTGCAAGAAAACCATTATGGTATGCATTTCGTTGTGGATTTGGTCCCTAAGGCTAACACCGTTAAAAAAACTCGTTAAATCAAGGGTATTGTGGTCATTTTATCTTTTAATTTATTTTTCTTTAAAAAACTACAATTTACTGAAAAAATAATAAACAACAAGGACCAAACATGAAATTTACTTATCCCTTCCCAAAGGTCATCTTCTCCGGCCAACTTCCAGTCATCTTCTCCGGCCAACTTCAGGTCATCTTCTCCGGTAAACTTCCGGTCATCTTCTCCGGTGAACTTCGTTGTTTACTCTCTCTCTCTCTCTCTATATATATATATATATATACCCAGCGCCACAGATCGAAACAAGTGAAAGAAAGAAGAGAAAGAGAAGAGAGATCTGAGATCTGAGATCGAAAGAAGAAATACAGATCTGAGCCGGCGACTTCGTCTTTTCCGGCGACTTCGTCTTCTCCGTTCTATTTCTTATTCAGATCTGTTCTTCTTCCAAGGGATATGTATTTCTTCTTCCAATCCGTTCTTTTTATTTTTTTGGGGATGATGTTCAGATCTGTTCTGTTGAAGACGATTATACATATATATATATATATTATTGTTTAAATTCTTTTTTAAAGTCGAGATCGATCGTCGCCGGAGCCGGAGATAGTGGCCGGAGATGGTGGCCGGAGTCTGGAGGTGTACCACAAAGACAATGGAGTATGTATATATATATATATGTGTGTGTGAGAGATATTTCTTTATATATATATGTGTGTGTGTGTGTTTTTAATATATATATATATATACTATATATATTTTGTTGCCTTTTGCAGGAATTAAAACCATGACCTGCACTACCATGGCTTAATATATATATATATATATATATATATATATATATGTGTGTGTGTCTTTGTGTGTTTAATATATATATATATATATATATATTGTTGCCTTTTGCAGGAATTAAAACCATGACCAACACTATCATGGCTTTATATATATATATATATATATATCTATATATATATTAATAAGGAAAAAGGACGATGATGATGGTAATGTATGTTTGTTTGTTTGGATTCAAGAGAGAGAGAGAGAGAGAGAGAGAGAGAGAGAGAGAGAGAGAGAGAGAGAGAGAGAGAGAGAGAAGGAAATTTTCAATATTGGTCCCTATGATTTTTGTTTTTAGTGGAAAACAAAAAAATGACCGAAATGCCCTCATGTGCAAGTCATATGAGGGGTTTTAACGGAAGGAAAGCTGACGGTGTTAGCCTCAGGGACCAAATCCACAACGAAATGCATACCATAGTGGTTTTCTTGCAATAAAAATTTTCTAGGGACCAAAACCATAAAAATCCAGAAACCATAGGGACCAAATTTGCAATTTACTCTAAATTTTATTAGTAAAAACCGACAAGTAAAATTGTATGAAATATACCCAAAATATAACATTTATTTTGACACAATAATAAAAACTATAAAATACATACAGCCCAATAGCCATTTCTAATACCCCTTTTTGAAACGATAAATAAATTATATAATTGAATAATGATAACAATATATACTTGTCAAGTCTTTATTGGTGGTTCCATTATTTAAGACTTAAAATACCATGTTTTATATTTTTATATATTCTCCATTTTCCTTTTTCTTTTCCTGGAAAGTCTCGCATTCGAATTTGACCAAACAATGTGCACTTGCATTTATTTCGTTTGATTTTTGAAAAATAAACCATGAAACGATATTTAATAACAATTTAGAGGAAAAAATTGGAGTTTTTAATCCATTGTTTTGCTTTTAACAACTTTTTTAAAATTATCTTTAAAATAGATAAAAAGTAGAAGAGAGAAGAAGTTTTTCTTTAAATATGAAGATAGTCCTAAAAATGATTATCAATTAAAATAACCAATAAGAAAACTTGAAAATAAATGTTTAAAAAAAAAACAATATTTTAATAGATTATTGAAATATTTTAGTATTATAATTATGAATGGATTCTCCAAAATGGGGAAATTGTTGGAGATGAATTTAGGCTATATTTGGCAAACTATGTGATAAGCTAACTGATGACTGATAAGCTAGTTGATGACTTATAAGCTAGTTGGTAGCTGATGAACAAATTATGTATGGCAAAAGGTAGCTGATAACCATTTAAATGACTAAAAAGAACATTTTGAAAAAATAATAATTAATATTATGAGAGCATAATCGAAAAAGATGACAAAAAGCTCATCATAAGCTACTCAAAGTAGCTTATCAATAAGCTAGCTTATAAGTCAGCTTATGTGCATCCAAACATATACTTAATATTTTTTTTTTTGGAGATTTTAACTTTTGGTTCTTTATTTTAGAGAAATTTTGGGAAATTTGTTAAAGATGCTCTTATATTGTATTATTTGATAACGTATTATTAATATTTTATTAGCCAATAATAATATACTAAAGGTTAGGGTTTACGATACTTTAACCAATAATATACACCTTAATGGTAGGCATTTGTCATAATAATGATACAAAGAATAAAAAACGAAACAAAAATAAATAATAAAAGATTAAACATAATTGGTAATTGACTAAATTCATATGATAATTAGATCACATTCATACTCACTAAATGCTTACAATTCAAGGTTCTAAATAACGTGAGACGTGGCGTGGCGGCGAGGTCAAGCTTTAAGTCTTAGAAGCCACGACGAGCCATGACGTTTTTCAATGCGTGTCTTATGGCGACAAATTTGTATATCAGGTATAATATTATACATAAATAAACCTTTGTTTTCTACTATTAGTCAATGAGTTAATGATATTAACCATTTTAAATTATGTTATATATTAAAAACGAAAAAAATAAGACACTAAAACGATAAGAAAAATCAAATATGGTGTTACAAAAATCACGCATTAGGCCATGGCGTGCCACAGACATAACATGGCGGCAGACACAAGCCTTAAGCCACGGTGTGCCATGGCGGCTGTCGCGGCGAGCTTTTTAGAACATTGGCTTACATCATTCTTACTTATCTTATTGTTGTTTTATCGTGTAATATTATTGGCCATCGAAATAGATCGTTGGCCTGTAAGTACTTATCAGGTAAGACTCTCGGTCTTTACTATACCTCTTACGGAGTAAGATTTTTTGTATTTATCATGCTCTGTCGTTAACACAATTAAGTGATATCGATATATAAACGTTTACTTGATAGATGTTTAGTAAACTTCAACATTTTCTGTTGACCAAGGAAAAAAACTTCAAAATTTTCTGTTGACCAAGGGAAAAAAAACTTCAAAATTTTGACCAATTTTAACATTAAGACATCAATGATGAAAATGAAAACAAATTGGTAATCAAAAGATAAATTAATCCTTCATAAATAAAAGAAAAAACCCATAAAATAAAAGAGAATACATAGTTCCAACTTCCATGAACATACAAACAACTTGGTTTGTAGTTTTATACATGTTGCATAAACTATTGATTTTAATAGTTCTTTATTACGAAGAAAAAAACAATTTTAAATTAGAGTACATTATACGTTTCATCCACGTGGTTATATATTGATTGTTCTATCTTTTTTTAAAATTTATCATATCTAGCTTAGTTGGTTCCTCAAAAGACACTAACATTCTAGGGGGATTGTGGATGGAATCCCAATCTACCCGGATTCGATGGTCATGAGGAGTACTCAGTCCTTGGGCTGGTCCAGTCTTTGACTGGGCTTCCCCACAACCCAGGGAAGCCCCAGTTATAGACTGTGATTGGACTCTAGGTCCAACGTAAGCTGGGCTTGGACAGCGGCGGATTAATGGGCTACCCTTGGATGCCCGATACTGCCAGGAAGGCGTGCGTGCGTGTGTTCGTGGTAGTCGTTCATGAGTTCGATGCCGTTATGCTTTTCCAAAAAAAAAAAATTATCAGACCATGTCCTTATACCTAGGTTGTTGATTTAGGTAGGGACCGAGTTCATTAAAAATTGTAACCATCAAATCTTGTTTTATTAAATTTAGAAAAAAAGGGACAATAATCGTTAAAAAAAAGTAAAAAAACACATGTAATTTACTCTTTAAATTATTAAATGTTGGGCAGCCTTTTTTTCCTTTCACCAAAATAGATTATAATAATATCAAGTGGTCTTTCTATTTTTAAAAACTTGCAGCTAAATTGGCTGAATCTCTCGTATCTATGTTTCCGCCATCTAAAGAATAAACATTAATATGTTCATTTGTATTTTTTAATCTTTGTATTCCAATTTTAAATTTTTATTGATAAAAGAATGTGTTAAATAACTAGAATCTATAAACTTACTTTTGAAAATATATATTAAACACACAATCATAGAAGCCGTTTATTAAAAGCTAACTTGGTAAATGTTTTATCCAGTAACACTGTATATTGAGTAAGATTTTCGACCATTAAAACGATATAGTATAATTGTTTGTAAGTGATAATCAAATAAGAGTTACCATGCTTCTTTACCAAGTAAGATTCTCCTTTTGTCGAACCTCTTATCCTGTAAAAAATTTGTTCAGTAAACACTGGTTGATGACAATGTTCTAACCTCTAAGTGACATGAGTTGTTTTGGCGCCAACAGTAGGCATCAACACTTATGAGCCACGGTGAAATCAAATGTGTTTTTCAAGGGGCGTCTAATGGAGGCAAATCTCTATCATATATAATATTATATATAAAACCATATGTTTTGTATTATTAATCAATAAGTCAATAATAATAATTCAATTTAATTAAGTTATATACTAAAAACTAGTAAAAAATACATCAAAAACATAAAGAAAAATCAAACATCACGTTACAAAAATCACCTATTAACCATGCCATTCCATGAGCAGATGTCGTACCATCGTATTGTTTATCAGTCGTAGTCTAAGAAATTCTAGGGTCATAAAAAATGTTACCTCATTAATTTGTTGTTTGTCACCTTATGTATTTTGAAACTATAATGAGAACACAAGTTTTCTTTGGTAGAGTCGATTTGCAAGACTTTTCTTCCACCTCATACCCTAGTTTGAATCATGTTAGTGTCATTTTCTTAGTTTTTAACTTTTAACATTTTCGTGGTAAGTCGCCCTGGGATTAGTCGGCTAGCATAACGAATTGGATATCCAAGTTAATCAAAAAGAAAATCAGATCTATTATGCTTCTGAATAAAATTTGCAATAAAAAAACTCGAACATAGAACCTCACATGTGAAAAACAATGAACTAGTCAACAGATCAATGATGATTTTGTAAGAAATATCCCTATATTTGTTTCTTATAGTCAAACGTTGTCATCGTTTGAAATATCCCTATACGTTGTACCACGTCACATGTTTAATCCAACATAAGACACAAGCTTTGAGCCATAATGTGACATGATAATTGTTATGACGAGCCTTTTAAAACAGTGATTCAACGAGATCCTTTTTTTTACCAAAAATAAAATATAAAAAATTTATCCACTCACATTAACATTTAATAAAGGGAGTGCTACTTTGCTTAGCATCCTCTCAGTAGCGGTGTGTACATAATTTATTGTATTTTTATAGTCTTGAAAATATAAAAAGTTGATTTTAATGTTAAGAATGAACATATTTGATAGGGGTACGAAAGTCATCCCTTAAATCATGGGCAAACACAAACACCCAAAGCAAAATATCTTTCTCTAGGAATCCAACTAGAAGCAACATTTATATATGGCGGTCTTCTTGGAAAGGCAGCCACCATTCTTGATACTTATATTTTTTCTTCCAAAAAATCAAGTGGTTCCCTTTTTCCCCTTACAAAATACTTCACATTAAATTCAATCATCCATGCATAAACCACTTGTACCTTCCAAACATTCCTACGCGTCTCCTTTCCCTTCACACGAATCTTTCAACTTTTGAATTCCATTCTCAACACCCACCTTTACTTCTATATATATATCCCACATTTCCTTCAAACTTTCAAATAAACCAATAATCTTTTTCATAACTTATAAGTTAACGATTTATAAAAAACTATAATCTGCTATAAAAATATCCGCCAGTGAAGCCTCTTTATTTAGTAGGTAGTGATTAGTGAACGTAATAAGTTCAGTAATCATGGAGGAAAAGAGATCGGTAAGTATTGGAACGAGTATAGGAAGAAGTTTAAGTAAGGCAGCTGGGAGTTGGAAGATGGAAGATGTGTTTTCGAGAGGTGCTGGCGGCAGCCATGACGGCAGAAACAGTCGGCATTCGGCGGAAGACGAAGAGGCGTTACGATGGGCTGCTTTGGAGAAACTTCCGACTTATAACCGAATACGAACCACCATTTTTAAATCTTACATTCCAGCTGATGCCCAGAATAAAGTATCACCGGGTGATAAGATGTTGTTGGATGTTCGAGAACTCGACCCTAATGCTCGACAAGATTTCATTGATAAGATCTTTAGAGTTGCTGAAGAAGATAATGAAAGGTTCTTGAAAAAGTTCAGAGAACGTGTTAATAAGTAAGCTTCCATGCATTCTTTTTTCTATATATATATATATATATATATAATTCCTGTAAGTATATATTAATATATATGATGTTTCAGGGTAGGAATCTCTCTTCCAACGGTGGAAGTTCGGTTTGAAAATTTGACGATAGAAGCAGATTGCTACGTTGGTGATAGAGCACTTCCATCGTTACCAAATGCAGCACGAAACTATGCAGAATCACTTCTGGGTGCTTTCGGGATCAGTTTGGCCAAGAAAACTAAACTCACCATTCTTAAAGATGCATCTGGAATCATCAAACCATCAAGGTATATACATGCATGCATATATATATATACATATGTATATAGGAACACTATGATTGACATTAACCTGGATGGTATGCACATGTGAATACAAGTAATTAAAGTTATTTCTTGGTTTTTATGCACATGTGCATACCGATCACTTACAAATTAACTGTATGCACATGTTCATACCATCCATCCAGATAAATGGTTACCAGAGTGTTCCTTAATTTTCATTTTTTTGCGGTTTTCTCTGAATCGTACTCATGGGCTAGTAATTATCTGTTAGTAACAATGTGTGTGTATATATATATATATGATGATACAGAATGGCACTTCTATTGGGTCCGCCATCTTCGGGGAAGACAACACTTTTGTTGGCAATGGCAGGAAAGCTCGACCCGAATTTAAAGGTTGAAGGAGAGATAACTTACAACGGTCATAAACTCAATGAATTTGTACCTCGAAGAACATCAGCATACATCAGCCAGAACGACATTCATGTTGGAGAAATGACCGTTAAGGAAACCTTAGATTTCTCAGCAAGATGCCAAGGAGTCGGATCAAGATTAGGTAACTTTCATACATACATATATATATATAAATATATAAGCATCGCTTTAAAGAAGCCATTCTTGCTCTTAATTATATATATCTAACTGATTAACACGATGAAATATAGAAATGCTATCGGAGTTAGCAAGACGAGAAAAGGAAGCCGGGATTTTCCCAGAAGCCGAAGTGGATCTTTTCATGAAGGCAACTGCCATAGAAGGAGATGCCAGCAGTTTGATCACTTACTACACTCTTAGAGTAAGATGGCACGTTTTTCGAACTTCTAAATACCGTTAAACTTATCAATTTTTCCCAAATCAAAATACTTATCGTATATATGTTTATTAAAACGTACCAGATATTGGGGCTTGACGTCTGCCGTGATACCTTTGTTGGCGATGCAATGAGAAGAGGAATATCTGGTGGACAAAAGAAGCGTGTAACGACCGGAGAGATGCTTGTGGGACCCGCGAAAACTCTGTTTATGGACGAGATATCAACGGGTCTAGACAGTTCGACTACGTTTCAGATAGTGAAATGCTTACAGCAAGTTGTACACTTGACTGAATCAACAATCTTGATGTCGTTACTACAGCCTGCTCCAGAGACGTTTGATCTCTTCGATGACATCATTCTATTAGCGGAAGGTCAAATCGTGTATCAAGGACCACGGGAAAATGTGCTTGAGTTCTTTGAAGGTTGTGGATTCAAGTGTCCTGAGAGAAAAGGCACTGCTGACTTCTTGCAAGAGGTACATAAAGATTCTGTTAAACTCTCTAATATATATATATATATATATATATATAGAGAGAGAGAGAGAGGGAGAGAGAGGATCAAGGAAAAAATAATAAAAAAATGAAAAACTGAGGAACACCCTGGTAACCATTCATCTATAAGGTATGCACATGTGCATACATGTAATTGATGTTGTTTCTTGGTTTTTATGCACATGTGCATACTGGACGAATTGCTTACAAATTACTTGCATGCACAAGTGCATACTGTCCAGATGAACGGTTACAAGGTTGTTCCTCAATTTTTGATTTTTTGTGGTTTTCCCCTAAACCTAACACTATATATAAAGAGAGGAAAGTTCAAATGCGAGATCAAATTTGGTTGCGAACACGAGGATAAATGAGAGCGCGACACGTGTCATATTCAGTCTAAATAATGAAGGTGAAGTTCATACATTATTCAGACCGAATAACACTACATTCAGTCAGAATATTTCCCTTCGTTATTCAGACTGAGTATAACACGTGTTGCCCTCTCATTTGTCCTGATGTTCACAAAAAAATTTGAGTTCTCATTTGAACCCGCCCCTATATATGTATATATATATATATATCACCATTGAATTGATGATCTCCAAGCTTACAAGTTCTACAATCTTGATAATTAACAGGTTACATCTAAAAAGGATCAAGAGCAATATTGGGCAGATAGAAACAGTCCCTACAGATACACCCCAGTCAGTGAATTCGCTCAAAAATTCAAGAGTTTTCATGTGGGCGAGAAGCTAGCGAACGAGCTTTCAATCCCATACGACAAAAGCCAAAGCCACAAAGCGGCTCTTGTCTTCAAGGAATTCTTGGTCTCCAAACGAGAGCTCTTGAAAGCTTCGTGGGATAAAGAATGGCTACTTATAAAAAGAAACGCTTTCGTGTATGTTTTCAAGACTGTGCAGATTGTGTTGGTAGCATTTATCGGGATGACGTTATACTTTCGGACTACAATGAAGACTCGGAATGAAGAAGATGCTCAAATATATATGGGGGCACTTTTGCTAAGTTTACTTATAAACATGTTTAATGGTCTGGCTGAGCTTTCTCTTACTATAATAAGGCTTCCTGTAGTTTATAAGCAAAGAGACCTTCTATTCCATCCACCGTGGGCTTACACGATTCCGACATTCTTGCTTCGTGTACCGATATCGATCCTAGAGAGTATTACTTGGGTGGCTATACTATATTATGGTATCGATCTAGCCCCAGAAGCTAGCAGGTAATTGATCGATTATATATATATATATATATATATATAGGCGAGTAGGGTTAGATTCAGGGGAAACCGCAAAAATTTGAAAACTGGGGAACACGGTATGCACATGTGCATACAAGTAATCATTAAGCAATTTGTTTTGTATGCACGTGCAAAAAAACCAAGAAACATCTTCAATTACTTGTATGCACATGTGCATATACCGTCCAGATAAATGGTTACCAGGGTGTTCCTCAGTTTTTCATTTTTTTCAGGGTTTTCCCCTGAACCTCCCTCTAGTCGAGTAAAACTTCATTTGTGAATCTTGGTACTATTTACTAACAAAAAGATGCATCCTTGATCCTACTATGGTGTTTTTTTCAGGTTCTTCAAGCATCTCCTGTTGGTTTTTCTAATCCAAAACGTTGCAGCGGGACTTTTTCGTCTTATTGCCGGAGTTTGTAGAACGATGAACATAGCAAACACGGGTGGATCTCTCATACTTCTGTTGATATTTCTTTTGGCCGGTTTCATTCTTCCTAAAACTCAGATTCCTAACTGGTGGGAATGGGCTTATTGGGTATCACCATTGTCTTATGGGTTCAAAGCCTTTGCAATCAACGAGTTTTACGCTCCTAGATGGATGAACAGATTGGTAAGTCGTTAGTTCTTAACACAAAAAGCTCAACTTTATAACTAGATCAAGAAAATTGAGTACGTTTTCTTTCTGTTTGCAGAGTTCCGATAATGTTACTGCCTTGGGTACGTCAGTACTAGAGAGTCTGGATATCCCGACTCAAACGAGCTGGTACTGGATCGGTGCTGCTGCTCTTCTTGGTTTCGCAATTCTCTTCAACGTCCTTTTCACTTTGGCTCTCATGTATTTCGATGGTAAGTTTCAGAATTCCCGTTAATCGCATTTTGTTAGCAGCTTAATGAGCTTGATGGCACTCACAGCTTATTCGGTCAGCTATATATGACTGTTTGGTAGTGGCTTAATGATATATAAAGTGGCTTATTTTGTAAGCTTCTAAGGGAGAGCTTTATGTAGAAAGCCAAGTTTTTTTCCGAACTTGCCACTCCTAATTAAAAAGCAAGCTCCTTCCATATAATGAAAAAACCCTCCTAAATTACTCTCCCAGCCCATACAGACAGATTAATCCATACAGGACTTAATGGAAAATCAACCAAACAGCTGAATCTTTTGTAGCTAACATTCCTGTTTCTGATTATTCTATTCAGCCCCAGGAAAACCACAAGCAGTGATCTCAAAAGAAGCAGCTGAAGAAATGGAAAACCAACAAGATAGCAACCAACAACCAAGACTCCAAACAATTGCATCCAAACAAGGTACAATTCCTAGATCCTTAATCTTTCCGATCGAATAACTTCAAGAACGAAAAACGGGTTTTAGAAACTTATCAATTTACGTTATTTTTGTAGGTCGAAATACAGAAATGCAGCATATCGGAAGTCAGTCCGACTCTTATGATAACAATTCTAATGGAATTGTTGCTAAGAAGGGAATGGTTCTTCCATTTACTCCACTCGCTATGTCATTCGACAACATGAACTATTTCGTCGATATGCCAAGTGTAAGTTCCGTTCTATATCATAGATTCTAATACAAGTGTCGGTTTTTAGGAATATTCTAGAAACTTAACGATTACTTTCCGACTGTTTGATTAAACAGGAAATGAGAGAACAAGGGGTGACGGAAAACAGATTGCAACTTCTTCGTGATGTAACAGGTGCTTTCAGGCCGGGAGTTCTAACGGCATTAATGGGAGTCAGTGGAGCTGGTAAAACGACATTAATGGACGTTTTAGCCGGAAGAAAGACCGGCGGTTATATCGAAGGAGATATCAGAATCTCGGGATTCCCAAAGAAACAAGAAACTTTTGCTAGAATTTCCGGATATTGTGAACAAACCGATATCCACTCCCCCAATATTACCGTTCACGAATCTTTGATCTACTCGGCTTTCCTCCGTCTCCCGAAAGAAGTTAGCAAGGAAGAGAAGATGGTAAACAGACGAATATATATATATATATATATGCATTCGATTATTATCAAACGAAATATTAAGAAAAAAAATAGAAAATTTAACTCGGTTATGTTTCTTACCTTTCAGACGTTCGTGGTTGAAGTAATGGAGCTTGTTGAACTCGATAACCTCAAGGATGCAATCGTAGGACTTCCGGGAGTTAGCGGTTTATCAACAGAACAGAGAAAGAGGCTAACGATTGCAGTCGAGCTCGTGGCTAACCCTTCGATCATCTTCATGGATGAACCGACTTCCGGGCTCGATGCAAGAGCTGCAGCCATCGTTATGAGGGCGGTTAGAAACACCGTGGACACAGGAAGAACCGTCGTTTGCACCATTCATCAGCCAAGTATCGATATCTTTGAATCCTTTGATGAGCTGTTGTTGATGAAAAGAGGAGGACAAGTTATCTATGCAGGACCATTAGGGAGAAATTCACAACAAATTGTGGACTATTTTGAGGTAATTCACTTATTCACATGTGAATGTTTTACAAACTAGATCAATTGGAAAGATATTAACAAACCATATTTAACCATATGATCAGGAAATTTCTGGGGTTCCAAAGATTCCAGAAAAATACAATCCAGCAACATGGATGTTAGAGGTCAGTTCGGGTGCTGCCGAGATCCGGCTCGGGATCGATTTCGCAGAGCAGTACAAATCATCATCGTTGTTTCAGTAAGTGTAAACTTTCTTATGATGATTATAAAACGATATAAAATCATCGATGGTTAGTAATAATATTTATATGTATAAATATAATATAGGAGGAACAAGGCTTTAGTAGCGGAGTTAAGCACGCCACCTACAGGAGCAACAGATCTTCATTTCGGAACACGTTATTCTCAATCTTCATGGGGACAATTCAAGTCTTGTATATGGAAGATGTGGTGGGGTTACTGGCGAAATCCCGATTATAACCTTGTTCGAAACTTCTTCACTTTGGCTTGTGCACTCATGGTCGGAACCGTCTTTTGGAAAATCGGCCAAAAGAGGTCAGTCTCAAAAACATTTTAATCATTCTAATCGATCGATAATCTAAAGATAATATCCTAATTTTTTCGGGAATTTTATATGTATCTTTAGGGAAAGCAGCGGTGATCTGAACACAATCATCGGTGCCATGTACGCTGCTGTTTTCTTTGTCGGAATCAACAATTGCCAGACTATACAGCCCGTAGTCGCCACAGAAAGAACAGTATTTTATCGAGAAAAAGCAGCTGGAATGTACTCAGCATTACCATATGCCATGGCACAGGTGAGAGTTGAAACAAATATATATATTCACATGTGAATACAAACACGCTTCACATGTGAATACAAACAGAATTCATCTTTGGTTTTACCTTTCTAACAAATGAATATCCATTGTGTTATTCAATCAGGTGTTTGTGGAGATACCGTATGTATTTGTTCAAACCGTATACTACACTCTGATCGTGTACGCCATGGTGTCGTTCGAATGGACCGCAGCCAAATTCTTTTGGTTTTTCTTCATTAACTTCTTCTCGTTCCTCTATTTCACATACTACGGAATGATGACCGTTTCCATCACACCAAACGAACAAATCGCAGCCATTTTCGCAGCTTCTTTCTACTCGCTCTTCAATATCTTTTCCGGATTCTTCATCCCTAGACCCGTAAGTCATCATCTTCTATATCCATTATAATATTACTTAGTTCTAACTTCAATTATTTAGAGGCTAATTTTGTTGAATGATTCTTGAAATTTCAGAAAATTCCCGGATGGTGGGTGTGGTACTACTGGATCTGCCCGATGGCATGGACCGTGTATGGGTGCATCGTTTCACAGTACCATGACATTGCGGACACAATCACGGTTCCCGGAATGGCGGTTAATCCTCCGATGAACGAGTTTATCGTAGATCGTTATGGTTTTCAATTGGATTTCATGGGTCCAGTGGCTGCGGTTCTAATCGGGTTTTGCATATTGTTTGCATTCCTCTATGCTTTCTGCTTAAGGACATTGAACTTCCAAATGAGATAAACATAACTATGTTTATGGCTTATATTTTTTTCATATTCATTACTGATAGTATTAGAATTATTTGAGCGGTGTATTCTAATAAATGATCTTTTTGTAATTTCATCTTTTATAAGTATATATATATACACAAATGAGTATATAAATGTAACTATATTCTTATTTCATTGTATTTAACGATTCAATAAAATCATGTTTCAAGTATCATACATGTTTTGATTATTAAGAAAACCTTTGTAGACTCAATTAAGCCAGAGGGCATTTTGGTCTTTTTACACTTTTATTTTTGTCTCCTTTCTTTTAAAAAATAATATGTATATACACACACATATATATATATATATATATGTAGGGTTGGGTTCCAGTGAGAATGAAAGTTATTGAGAGAAGGGTAAAAAGGGATCTTCACCCTTTTATCAACCTTAATTGAATATCATCAGTAATGAGATGCACCGGATCAATTTCCGTGAGAAGCGCAATTCATGTGTGGGAGTGAGATTAAAAGTGATCAAGAGTCCATATTTCTTCTTTTAATTCTCATCTTAACTCTTATGCTCACACGATCTTTCGTCAATATATATAAATAACTTTTTTTGTATGTTTAATAGGAAATAGACCCATAAATAGGTAAAAAGACCAAAATACCCCTTTTGACTTAATGGAAATAACGGTGTTGGTTAGAGGAAACATTGAATACTACATGGACAAAATCTATAATAAACATAGGGATCCTAATTATTAAAAGAAAACATCAAAACACACAGGACCAAATCCATAATTCACTTGTTACTATTACTTTCAAAAGTAGCAATTACGTTACATCTAAAAGTTATATAATGTAGATATAGATATAGATATAATAAAAGGCGAATTATTAGGGGATTAGAATATGAATTGAGTTGCTGTCAAGTAGGCTGCGATTGGAACACAACAGTAACGACACAAACTAAATTAAAGGAATCAAATCCATAATAATATCTCCAAGAATCATCCAAAACTCCCCCTTCCCTAAATGCTTAATTCAATTCTCAATTATTTTTTCTAAATTATTTCCGTTAACTAAATGGGTTTCAGATATTTGAATATTTACACACATAATCATTGAAAGTATATATATATATATATATATACTAGAAACATACTCGCACAATGCAGCGAGATCCATCTTAATTTTAATGTTTTATTTTATTTTTTTGTCAATATCCATGTTATAAATATGATTTGATTAGTTTTGAAAAAACAAAGATTTTATTTTTATGTACTTTCTCGACCAATGTATTTATATTTATAAGGAAGGGAATAGATAATCAATATCAATTAAAATCAAAATAATTTAGGAATAGATATGTGTATCAAAGTATAGAAGATAATCAATAATTCAATATCAATTACTTAATTAGAAGATTAAACATATCTGCTGGGATTTAGTTAAAAAATGAATGATTCTGACCCCAAAAATAACGACCGCCTACAATTGTTTTTAAGAGATTTTTAAGTAATTAGCATTAAACAGCGGTACGTATGGCTTAAAATGTTGTTTTTAAGAGTTTTTGGTCAAATGTTTTATAATATAATATAGATATAGATATAGTATTTCTATTTAATTAAATATATATTACATATGCCTAGTTCACGTCAAATACTTATAAAAACTATGAAACAAAATTATTACATATTGTTAATTTTTAAATTTTTATAGTGAATAAAAAGTCTGTTAAATTATTACTTATGCAATAAATAAAAATTTATATGGCAGAAGATAAACGGTATTGATGTCATCTAGTTAGAAAATAAAAGGAAAAAGACAAAAAATAAATATCTGAAACTTGACCAAAATTAAAAGAAAATGTCTAGTTTACTGTTGTTCTGACTATAATAATTAAAAATTAAAAACAAATAATAAAGTAAGGAATAAGATTCTATAAATTAGAAAAACAAAAGTGTATAATGGGACCAAAACATGTATTAATTAAATATATAACACATGGAACATGAATTCCAGCTCTTCACTACACCAATTTACCCTTTTTATTATTTTAAATTCTTTAAGTTTATCTTCCGTGCTTTTACCCAAGTGGCTGGGAAAGTGAACTACAATGAATTTAATAATATTATTTTTTTAATTTCTTTTCTAAATTTTAAACCACGATAAATTATTAAATAGTCATTTTTATATTATACTAATTTATCTTATTTCTACCGAGAAAACACAAGAAGAAAAATATATTTTTTTTCTAACTTATTTTATTTTTCATCTTGGTCTCTCTCCCAACTTAAAAAACAATTTCTGGAAAAACGAATAAAAATATTGTTTTTTAAGAAATTGTCATATATTTATTTATTTTTAAACGTGGAATTTATAAACTTTTATCCAACAAAAATACCAATAGTTTTTTAGCAGATTCTAATATGGAGTCTATATAATATTGAAGTCATGGTTATATTTTCAAACTAAGTTTTTGTAGATTTTCGTGTTTGTTGTTTTTTTAATTCATATTTAGCGTAAACAAGATTAATAAATAGTCAATTATTTATATAAGACGGAAGTCTTTTTGGGGTTAAATAAAATAATTAATTTCTTATTATTGGCTTGTATCAATTATCATAATATTTTTTAGTTTGAAGTTATTGGTAAACTTTCGTAACCTTGCATCACTTCAGTTTTTTTTTTCTTTTCATTTTATTAAGCAAAGTCCTATCGTTTAAAAAAATAATTTATCCCTCACGAGTCACGAGTAAACAATTACTAATATTTGCTCTTTACACACACTCTCTCACACGCACACCTGTATATTTCTCACTCTTGTCTTTAACTAAAAATAAGAGGGTCAAAGATGAACATTTGGGTAACCGGAGGACCTGTTTTGACCTCAATCTAAACCTTAAACCCTAACGTTGTGTTCTCGAAACTCATTTAACGAAAGAAAGGAAAGAAAAGCGAGGGAAAGCGGAGGAAAGTTAAAAAACCCCGTGTTCTTGAAACTTTTTTTTAGGAGAGAAAGGAAAGGAAAGGGAGGGAAACTAAAGCTTATTTTCCTTCCAAACCTTTCCTCCCAAATGTGGGAGGAAAGAGAAGGAAAGGAAAGAAAAAAATTAAAATTATTTAAAAAATTAATAAAATTACAAAACTACCAAGTTTTTCATTCTATATTATATTAATTTTAAGGGCATATTAGTAAAAATGACAGTTTTCCTTTCCTTTCTCTCCTCTTTAAGAACATGAAAATTATTTTCTTTCCTTTCCTTTCCTTTCCTTTCTTTTACTTCACTTTCGAGAACACAAATAATTTTTTTATTTTCCTTTCCTTTCTTTTCCATCCCTTTCTTTCCCTTTCCTTTCTCTCCAAATTCGAGAACACAGCGTAAGTTCCCGTTTTGTTTGCAGGAATGGAAAGAATTTGGTGAGATTTGGAATTCAAATCCAGGACGTACTTGGCTTCCTGGATAAAGTCCCCCCTAGAAACTTATTGAATGTCACTTTCTATATTATTAAGCCACTACCAAAAAGTCATGTATAGTTGACCGAATAAGTTATAAATCTTATTAAACTGTCGGCAATCAGGCCCTTGGTTACTCGGTTAGGTGATCACCATGCAATGTGGACCCAACTATCCCTTTGTAGTAATTCCTATCACTAACTACATAATGATATGAACCATCAATGATTTTGTTGTCCGCGTGTCGCTCCACAGAATAACGAAAAAACGTTTTTCATGCAATTAATATCCAACAAATTGTTGATGCTTTTACATTGTATAGACTTGTTATAATACACTTGCATAAAGATGTAACCATTAAAAACCAAAATATATTTATGAGCTTGCCTTAAATGTGTTTGAAGTCTATATTCTGATTTAGGCTTAATAGGACTCACAGCTTATTCAATCACTTATACATGATTATTTAATAGTGACTTAACGATGTATAAAGTATATGAAGAAAAAAACCTCACTTCATACAAGAAGATTAATCCACACAGTCAAGTTTATCCATACCACACTTGATTATAAACTAACTAAATAGCCCATAAATTGATGAAGCTGCTAATACAATTAATTATAAACTATTAAATTGGTGAACCACTGAACCCATCAGTGAAAAAAACCAACACAATTCTCCAATTGGGAACCCTAACCATTTCAAGCTCAAATTGTATGTTCAAAATTCTTGCATAATCTTATAGAGCTCATCATCATCTACGTTTTGATATACGACTCATGCATTAGTATGGATAACGACTCGCTAATTTTAACTTTGAAATTATCGGCCGCCGTAAACCACCGCCACAGCGGCGTAGGTTTCAAAATCAAGGCCTTTGCCACCGCATTTGGTCTAACAACGCCACTAAGGTTCGATAGTATACTAAATCCGACCTCAATCATGGAAAAATATCAGAGAATAGCTTAGAAATCGTACCTCAATTGAAGCCAAAACCGAAAGTTCCGAGTTCCGAATTCAATCGTCGATATATTTTTCAAAAACACTCGATTCTTGAAATGATTTGATGATTATGGATCGATTTAGGCTTGTCTACTAGTATATCGTATGCATCCATCATATATGAATGAGAAATCAAAGCCATAACCCCATCCCCAATTCACCAAATATACTCGACGTCAGTATTTACCCAAAACAGATTTTATGATTTACTTGCAAACAGGTCCTTAAAGTTTGTGACTCCTGCTTCTTTGCCCCCCTTGACTTCCTTGTATTTACGCACAGCCCCATCATGACATAATTATTTAATTTTCTCATAATTTGCAGATATGTTTATGTTGAGATATATCTTATGGCATGACTAGAATGGTTCACTGTGGTATATGCATTAGGGGTGTGCAAAAAACAACCGATTCAATTGGAATCGATCGATCTAATTAGAACCGACCGACTATAATTGGACATACAATTGTAATTGGATTGGATCGGATCGAAAATTTCAACATCCAATTTGGATCGGTCGATTCTTGGATGGCAGTCCAAAACCGACCAAAACCGAACCGAACCGACCAACATCCAATTACCATTCGATGACCATCCAGTTATCCATTCAACTATCATCCAATTATTTTGTCTTCAATTTACTTAAATCAAATTTTGTTTTTGTGTTAGTTTTTGAATTTTTAGCTTCACTTGTGTTTCTTTTAACACATATTAAAAATAATTAATTAATTTTTTCATTGTTAAAAATTGAATTGAATTAACACATTGAATCATCCATTGGATATCCAATGGATATCCAATAAAAATATCCAATGGATGGAACTGAACCGATCCAATCATCCATTGGATCGAATCGGTTCGGTTGTCCGATGTTAATCGGATCGGTTCGGTTGTCAAAATCTAACATCCAATGGATATCAACCGATGAACACCCCTAATATGCATAACGGTTTTCTATATGGGTTCAGTATTATTAGGGCCGTAAACGAATCGAATGTTCAAAGAACAATTTATCAATTGTTCGAAGGAAAGTTTGTTTATTTAATAAATGAACGAATATGAACAAATCTTTTTGTTCGTTTAGTTAAATGAACGAAAATGAACAATGGTTTTGCTCGTTCATTTACGTTCGTGACCACCCGCTCGTTTATGTTTGTTTACGTTTTTTTGCGTTTGTTTAGATAAATATATTTATATATTATCATATTAATTCATATGCAATATCATTAATTAAATTTTTAGAATTGTTTTTTACTCGATTTTTCATTTTGTTATGTTACTTTTTTAGGAACCAAATGATGAGTAATGGTGGTTGTTCTTTATTCATTTGTGTTTGTTCCTTTATGTTCATCTATATTCGTTAGTTAGTTTATGTTCATTCAGTTACATTCATTTAAAAACTTTATAAACAAACACGAACAATTACATTTCTTAACGAATGAACATGAAGACAAAAAAACGTTTGTTTGTTTGTTTGATTAAGTTAAACGAACGAACACAAATAACCTTTGTTCATTGTTCCTTTGGTTTATTTACAACCCTAAGTATCAAATGATAATGTGATATGTGGAATAATGTAATATTGTTTGTTCAGTGTAGTTTTGATGCTTAATAATATGATGGGTTTTCAATAAGTTGTTTTAAAATATTTTTCTCACTTAACGGTAAAGCATATTATATGAATCCAGGACTTTTGATAAGTTTGAAATTCAAACAATTACTCAAATCCTACATACAATTATGAGTTCCAATGCCACCAAAGGGAACGAGTATATATAATTCATTCTAAGTTGTTAAATCAATGTTATGTCAGTTAAATACTTAGTGATAAGTTTTATCATTTCAGATTGTAATAGATTTAAGCATCGGTGCTTCAAATTAATTATAAATATCGATCATCAATTATGCACATATGTACAAGTCTTACACTACTAATGCTTTTATATATTGTTTGTGAGTTGTTCTGCATTTTATCGGAATTTGTAGATGTCGCAACTTTAAGAAAGTATGGTCCATTGGCAATAGCTTGTACTAGGGATGTTCGGTGATACAGTTTGATAACAATTGTTGGTGGTGTTTCATGTTGTTGCTTGTTGCCTTTTAACAAAGACATGTACGTGGAGTTATTGTTCAGTGTCTCCTAATTTCTGAAAATATGCATGTTCTAGTTGTGTGGTTTCTTTATGGAGTTCCAGGCCGCATCTCTGTGCTCTATGCCTACTTTAAATTCTCCCATATGCGTCAATGATTATGTCTGCAAGTACCCTCTATTGGATCGTGTTAGATGTTTCATTACATGTAAATTCATTGAAATACAATCAAGAATGCCTTAAATTACACAAAAATCGAGTAAGCTGTACAACAAATCATAGTGTTCTACAACTATATGTGTATGTCTATGTGCTCGTATATGTGTATATGTATGGGGTGTCGATATGAGGTTTTGAGATAGATAGAGAAATAAATGTTTAATATCGTGTGAGAATAAGAGTTATAGTTAAAACATGAGAACAAAACATCCATATACCTATAATTATCTTCAGTTGCTTTTATTGACTTGTTTCTATCTATATGATTAATATTTAAAAAGTTCATATATGTAAAAGTGTATAAAAGTTTGTAAAGGTGAGTGAAAATGAAAATTAAGGTTGATTAAAATAGTTGAAGATCCGTGCCTTTTTGGTCAACGGTTTTTTTATCTGCAAATACGTTTTATGCAAATGCATAAGACATTTGCATAAACTCTGACTAAAATAGAAATTCCACTGAAAAAAGTGGCTAAAAATGAATTTGAATTTCAGTCAATTTCCAAGTAGACGGGTTTGATGATATGATAGCGACTATGACGATAAATGATATAGCCTTGCAAAAATACACGATGAAACATTTAATTGAACATAATAAATGTTGTAGCTGATGATAGCTAGAAAAGTAATATATATATATATATATATATATATATTGGAATTTAAATATATTTTATTAATTGGAAAAGGTTTTTCGAAAAGAACTATTGTTTTCTTTCCGAGTTTATGTTAGTTATTTTAAGTCGACAAACTTACATTCATGAAAAAATAAATTATATTTTAAAATATTTATTATTTACAAACTTCATGTTCGTGAAAAGGAAAATCTTGTTAGATAATAATAGTGAATTTGTAGAACAATGTTTGTTGAGTTTATCATACTTCAAAAAGCATAAAAATTAGTTTATATTTTATTGTTTATAATCCAAATCCAGAAAAAGTAAAGTATAAATTTGGTCCAATGATTTATTGAAAAGTGTGTGAGTGCGTGCATACATGGACAGAGATAGGATCTTTGATAAGCAGTGTTATTGGTACCTCTATGCACGGAATTTTTTGTACTTTTGTAACATTGTAAATGTAAAAAGTTGGTTTTGATGTAGATGTGTGTGTGAGAAACAATTCAATTGGTAGGGTGTCATTAGCCTTCCTCTTTTGATAATGATGGTCTTGTTTAATATAGAACATAAACATCATACACCGAAAATAATCTTTTATATAGTTCGATTCAGTGTTAATCTTGAGTGATCTTCATATCTGAAACCTCATTCCACTATTCACCAAGCAGAAACATAAGTGATTCTTATTTCTTACCCGTCGTTCACTCCTGAGATTCAAGTTAACATAAATTAAATTCTCGATCAACATTTAGCATTGGGGTTACATAATTACAAAAGGTACTTTAGTTAATGCAATGATCCGTCTAGTTCACACAAATCAAATTGAAGTCAGATTAGTCTTTGTTTTGATCTTGATTCTCAGTTTCTAATAGGTGTTTTTACAATAGCAATTATACATAGTGATCAACAATTAAGTGAATTGAGCGTGTAAATAATAGCAGGCCAGCAAGAGAAATCTATAAACTATTACCTACGTGGGCATGTGGTAACATGAGGGAAAAGGTGTTTATACGGTCTCGACAACAATTGGGAACTCATCAACGAACAGAGAAGATGGACAAAGGGGAGGCCACGAGAGAGCAATCACAACACAACACGAGGGGTGAGTGATCGAGTACAACTGGTAAGCAATGTCGGTTGAGCAAGCCACTAGTGAGTAAAGGATTCACATGAAACATTTTGATTTGCGCCAACGTAGCACAAACAAGGGTGATCGGTGAGGGCTAATGTTTTGTGTCTAAGGTAAAAGTTTAGCCTATAACATAAAAACCAAATATAATTAATACATATATGTTTTAGTAATCGGTCGGTTCAAACCACTCAAAAAAGGTTCAAAGTACAAATCAGATCGGACCAAACAGTTTGACTATTTTTCAGAACTCATCGGACAGTCAGATATCTCAAAGGGTCAGAAAATAGCAAAACTTAAATTAAAGTTGAAAAACAAACAAAATAGTGGTTAATCAAATAATTTGGCTTACAAACAAAGAAATAAAATGACATTCATTGGATTGAGACTTAGAAATTAGGGAATAAAATGACATTCATTTGATTGAGCCTTAGAAGTTAGGGGATTTAGATTTTAGAGGTTAATGTAAATGAGATGGCATGAATGAGATTTTGAACGCTTAATTTTTTTTTTATTGTTTGGGACATATTAGTTATTTTTTAAACCTACAACTCATGTTTTTCATCCCCTAGCCAATTTTCGTCGTATTTTACCCAAGTTTGTTGGGACCTACTAAATGACAAAAAATCGAGCTTTTTGGCATAGGTCCGTAATGACACGGACCGGACACCTATCATCACTAGAAAGAACCCTAAACTTACGAAATTTACACATTTAGTACCTACTGCGGTTCTGGTCCGATTTTCTTGATTTTTTTTGTCATTTACTTTGTTTAGCTGGGTATTTCGGACTTGTTGACTTGGGTAAAATCCGAAGAGAAACAGTTAAAAGACCAATTTTGGATGAGAAAAATGATCATTTGAGTCAATTTCCCCCGCTTTTAATTTATGTATATGCCCTTGGAGGGTAGCACTATGACAATTAGGTTTACAAAGTCTTACATTAGATAAAAGGGTAGTTTGTACCCATCTGCATTGTTAAATACACTATTACCAGATGATTTCCTCCTTATACATATCAAAATCAAAACTTATTTTTTACATTTTTAATACAAGATCTGATCTGGCTTTACTACTTTGTGTTTCTTTATTTGTTTCAACATATTTACCTTACACTATTTGCCCTCAGTGCCTTTTCTGTTAATATTATTGTACGGTTACCTTTTTATCTTTGTCATTTATCCTTTAAGACAATATATTTATGAAAACAGTCTTTCTATGTTTTTTACTAAATTGATTTGATTTTAAGAAAAAAAATATAAGTGGAAACATATGATATTAGAGTATAAACGTGGGTTATGTGGGGAGGTGCATTGAATTGTAATCATCTTCTATATGATCTTTCCGCTTATTTGCCATCCACGTCAAAGTCAAACATCACGACTTGACCTACCTTCATTTAAACGGCTCCTTTTTTCCAACAAAATTAATTTACACTTTGCACCCTTCTCTACTTTTTATTTCTCTAGAACTATTTTAATTTACACTTCTCACCCTCGCTTACTGTTTTATTTTATTCTCGAACTATTTTAATTTACACTTCCCACCCCTGCATACCATTCCTAGTTCCAGAACCATCTTAATTTACACTCCACGCCCCTATTCTTTTATTTCTTTAAAACTTACCCTCTTTTATAACTTTTATTTTGGTTTGTACTGTTTCGTTGTTTTATCGTATCTTTTTTCGAATTAAAATAAACCCGATGAAAAGAAAAATATTGAATCGAAGGAATTGAACTACTGAATTTATGTCCGTGCAAGGGCAAATGTAGAGGGATAAGAGAGGGAGGGGGGGGGGGGGGTCACAGGACCTCACTGAAATAGTTAAAAAAAGTATATAGGTTAAAAAAAATAAAAAATACTACATTTAGTCTTGGTTCCCCAGTGAAATTTTCCAAGGGACCCCATCGTACCGCCGATTGACAAAAACACTAAAAAAGTCTCTTGAAATAATAAAAAAAACGGAAAAAATTCTTCGAAATCGACAAGAACGCTAAGAAAATCCCTCGAAATGGTCAAAAACACTAAGAAAATCCGTTGAAATCAACTAAAAAACTTTAAAAATTCTTCGAAACATGTTGGATGACTTTACGCGCTTTTAATCTATCTAAACGGGACCCCAGTGGACAAAAATCTTGGATCCGCCACTGTGTCCGTGTGTGGATATGCATGCACAATAGCTTTCTTATATATATTTTTTGTCAACTTATATATTTTATATAGAATTAAATGCATATAACACTAACATAATATATATAAACTATCATTTTAAATAATGTATTTCTTTGTGCAAAACAAAACATACTTTTCATCAATTTTCATTTTAAAGAATGTCCATTTTTTTAAACACAACAAAACTTCTTTAAACAATAAACTTTCCTAAATTCACAAAAAAATAACTATATACTTTAGAGGCTGCCATATTAAAAAATAGAATTATTTTACTTAAAATTAACAAAAAAAAAACAGATTACTTCAAATATGAATTAATTTAATTAAACATCAAACAATTTAATTGGGGTAGTCACTAAACCATACCACGTACATCCGGCAACAACAAACACTGAAAAAAACAACGGTACTATTGGAAAGGATAGTTTTAGTATTGCCCGTATGAAATTTTTTATATAGACGTTAGAATGTTAGATGGACAGATGCTAAAATGGAATACATCTGCTAATACGTCCAAAATGCCTACTGCAATTTCAATATGATAACAGGTTATTTCTTCTGGAATAAAAGGATCAAACCTTCTACATACATGATGGATTTATAAATTGTATTTTTTCTGTTAGACTATACAGATCAAATACCTATATTTAATCATTTTGTATTGAAATTATATATACCAGTATATTAATTAATAATTTCAGTTTTCAATTTATCTCTAATTTTATAAATTATATAATATATTCCAAGGCTGCTTGATTTAAAAAATTAACCTAATTTCAGTCAGCAGCCGCCACCCTTTAATCCCCTGATTATAATGCATTTTATTTTATAATGTTTATGTCCCTCTCATTTTTTACCAATTTGATTATTATAATTTATTTCTATTAATATTATAGCTTCAACCATCATGACGTTAAACCTTTTAAAATACACCTACATTTGAAAAACAACTCTATTTATGATTTTTTTTTAATATTTATAAAGTACAAATTAACACTTGATTTATTTTATAATATTAATATCAAATCTCATAACATAAATTTAAATCATGGCTGCTTTAGTTTTCAATAAATTTACGAGTATTTTACACAGTTATGTTATTTTAAAAATCTTAGAAATTAAAGAAAAAGATGTTTTAACATCTACATTTAATTAAAATACACTAGAAAAAAAATCTTCAAATTTAAAGAAAAAAAAGGAAAATACAAAATACATATTGAGTATGCCCTAACCCTCAATAGATTGATAGGAGCAAGTGGAAAGACAGTTACGTCCTTTTGCTAAATGACAAACTTAACAAGTCACACGATCATCCTCGTCGAAATTTGAGAAGATAAGAAATAAAAATTTGACTTGCACCAACCTTACTTCATATCGTAATATTTGTTGAGAAATCATTTTTTTGTTTTCAATATATATAAATTAACACACAAAAAGAGCAATTATGCCATACAGTGAGAAGAACTTTATCACGTAGATAAGTTATAACATAGTTTATAATCACCACTTGCATACATGAAAGAAACAGATAGGATCAACAAGTTTAAATTTAAGAAAACAATCAATAAATGAAACAATTTTCACAGAAGAAGATAAAATGATTGTCATTATCGTTATTTAAAAATTCTTTCGTCATTTAATTCATTTTCTCAATCTCGATCAATTAATTCGTTGTCGTTATCCTGGTGTTTCAATTATTATTTTCATTATTCTGTTTTATATGTATATATGCATATATATATATATAAAGTTAGATTCCAAGTTTCATAAAATATGGAACATGCATGTATATATAAACAATAAGAGTCCCTTCTGGCTTGAATTATGCCCTTGTTTCATTCTAAATCCCCATGTGAATGTCCTAAGTGTAAGTGGTTGTCCTTAACATCATAATAAATAAATACTCCAATTAATTAATTATTTCATTTCAAAATTATTTAGTTTGTAGTAACCACCAACTTTATAAAAACATATAAAATAAAATGACATGATGGATTTCAAATAATTTGATACCATTATTAGATATATTTTATTGTTAATTCATATATTACTGTATTAGATTTCAAATATATGTAAATTGTCTAAAACTTTTTATGGATGGGATGATATGTTAAACTCGACCCGTTTTATAAACAATTATTTTCGAAAAACGAACAGGATTGGATTAATTTGTTACAGCTAATGGATGTATATAGGAAATACAGGAAAATTGACACGCCTGACCGTTTCGTCAATATTTTATTATTAATCTATTTAAATATAACGGGATTGATAAAGACAAGTTATCAAACTCAAGAAAAAGGTATAAAGTTTGCTATATCAGGTTCGTTAAACAAAAAAAAAGGTTAGGTCGAGTCTATACTCACCCTAACCTTGCAAATACCACCTCTAGTAAAAACTTATGATCAATGTCGTTCTTTAACATATTAAATATATGATTTTGAACACAGCCTCCCAAAATTTGGACTAAACTTTATATCGTTTAGGTTTTTCATCAATAAACGTAAAACTATAATTATCTCGACATCTCTCAAATTTATATCCAAAGACAAAAATGGTACCCCTCATAATTATCTCTGTAATTTGTATATATATATCTTTGTTATCTCAATTTACAGTATATTTAAAAGTTTCAAGTTTAATATGATCTCTAAAAAAAGTTAAAACGTCTTTATTTATAATAGAGTTATCATTTAGCAATTCACTGTTTAAACTATAACAGGAACATAACAATTAAAAAAATTACAATACTGACTGACTCATGTATTTTTAAATAATTGGTATTTTAAAAATTATTCAAAATTTTATTTAATTAAAGCTTACTTCTTAACCAGTTTAATTAAAAAAAATACTGATTTTTTAACATATCCCCTCGGTCAAACGCTGTTGAGACCAAGTCTAGTAGTCTAAGGCTCTAAGCTACAATTATTTATAATTTAAAAATGAATTATATATTCATAATAAATCTCTAAATTTGAATTAATATATAATGATTTTTAGTTTATTTTCATGTGCAATTGCCATTTTCCATATTTTAAAGGGGCATTTTTGAAATTTTGGTTTTTTCCCACCACCTTTCTTCTCTCTCTAGCGTATCAGGTGACGTCAGCTTCTAGAACTTCTGCTTGACCTTCATAACTCAGTGACATCTTCGACTTCGCTCCGTAAATGTTGTCAAGGGCATTTATGTAATTTCCACCAAATAAATAGGATTTTTATTCTACTTATAGAAATACGTGAATATGTTTCTATATTTAACACATGCCCAAATTTACCGGCATCATGCGTAATTTTCCAAAATTACACATTTATCCAAACTTACATCATTTTTTTAATCGGCTATATGTAATCAATTTGTACATATATGAACTGATTTTATAAAACACTTGAAATATATATACTAAAAATTAATAAAGACTAGGGCCATATCAAGATGTTTCGATATGAAATTAGGAATATAGAGCCTTCATGTTTTTTCGACCAATATATATATACATATATATATATATATGAAAGTTCAAATAAGAACTCAAATTTGGTTGTGAAGTTAAGACAAATAAGAGTGCGACACGTGTTTGAATATAGATTATTCAGACTGAATATATACTATATTCAGTGTGAATATTTCCTTGAATGAGACACGTATCGCACTCTTATTTGTCCTTACGTTCACAACAAATCTAAGTTCTCATTTGAACCCATTTAAGTTTTTATTCTTTTTAGCAGATTTAACGATTCTTAATTTCGACTTTTAAAAATATTAAATATATTATAAATAATCTATGTTAGTGAATTTCATAAACGTTTATTTCATTTATCACTACTTAAGTATGTCTACAATCTTCCTTTAACAATTTAATTATTAACAACTTAATAAATTTAATAAAATTCGCAACTTACTATAAATAATTGTTTAGTAATATCTTAATAATAATAAAAAAACCCTTCTTACACAAAAAATTTCTTAAACTATACACGCACTTTTATCCATATATAACTTTATCTTATCGTTTATTTACCGGTTAAGTAAAACTCAAAGATTTACCTTAGGTCTAAATCGGCGGCAAAGTTTACCGGTTGGATAAGCCGGAAGACAGAAAATAGAGTCAACGGTCATGTTTAAGCCCATCAAGTTTGACGCATAAAGAAAATAGCTGTCAAATCATATGGTAATTTTATAAACAAATAAAATAAGTAATTATGCATTACACCACTTGTACTTTCCGCTTTCCAATTTGTACCCCAAAAATCAAGAACAATATTTTACACAAAAACCGCGGGACCCACTTCTCGAAATTATTTCTGAAGCTTCCCTTCGAATCGGTTTATATAAATCTCCACCTCCTTTCGATCTATATTTAATCAAAGGTGAAAGAAACCTTTGAAGATCGATATTTTGAAGTTCTTTCAAAAATGGAGGAAGAGGGTAAGCTTAGTATGAGCCGGAGTATGGGGAGAAGCATCGGAAGAAGCTTTAGCAGGGCCGCCGGAAGTTGGAGGATGGAAGATGTGTTTTCCGCCGGCGGTGGTGCCAGTCACGACGGCCGGAGTAGTCGTCACTCGATGGAAGACGAAGAGGCGTTACGATGGGCTGCTTTGGAGAAACTACCAACTTATAATCGATTACGAACCACCATCTTTAAATCTTATATTCCGGCAGATCAACAAGAAATGGCGAACGATACGATGTTGTTAGATGTTCGAGAACTCGATCCACATGCTCGACAAAGTTTTATCGACAAGATTTTTAAGGTTGCTGAAGAAGATAACGAAAGATTCTTGAGAAAATTCAGAGATCGAGTTGACAAGTAAGTCAACGTCATATCTTCTTTCTTTCACAAAAACAGGTCGGTCTCGATTGCGAGACCGACCTGTTTTTATAACACAGTAAAACCTAAAAAGTCTGAACCTTTCGCTAAGGTTCAGAGTGTTATTTAGATGGTCGGGTCTAACAAAAGTTAGATTAGAAAACTTTGAAGTTGGTATGATGGGATATCGGAAAAAGGGTCCGGTGTCTGTAGAAGTTGATCGGAAAAAGGTTCCGGTGACATTTTGTTTTAATCATTTGGTTGATTTTACTTTTTCAGGGTCGGAATCTCGCTACCGACGGTGGAAGTTCGGTTTAAGAATTTATCGATTGAAGCTGATTGTCACGTGGGAGATAGAGCACTTCCAACGTTGATAAATTCAGCCAGAAATATAGCTGAATCGATTTTAGCTGCTACCGGAATAAGTTTTTCCGAGAAGGCTAAACTTCGGATTCTTAAAGATGCAACTGGAGTCATTAAGCCATCAAGGTAGTACACATCTTAATCAATCATATTCTTCTGTTAATTGATTATTTTTAGAATAAATCCAAATAGAGATTAGTTGAAATGCAAGTAAACTGGTTTTTAGCCTCTGTTAAAAAAAAACAAAATGAAATTTCCTTTAGGGACCTTTTGTAAATTTTAGGGGTGGGATAAGTGGAAGCTAATTGCATACTTATAGTTACTAAATATGTTCATACCTATTAATTTTTTTCGTTAAACATATTAACATTAAAATTTACTTTTATTTAAAATTTCGATATATCATATAAGTTGATTATAATGTTTGAAAAAATTGTACATACAACAATACCTATCCATCAAAATCATACGGATTTGTTGATAGTGTGGTTTTATTTTTTGTTTTTTTATGGTCAACTATGTATTCAAAGAGGACCACAATTTTTCTGTTTTTATGGTCATTTTGCAACATTTTTTCGTGCCACCTTTCGGTTCTACTAACGTAAGGTTGTTATAAGTAAAAATTATTAACTTTTATAAGAATTAACATAGGATTGTTGTAAAAGAATTTTGATTCTTACTTTGAAGTTGGTGTGTGAAGTGATAATTTGCTGGTTTTTTAATATATTTTATTAGTTTTTATATCCTATTGATATATATACATATATATTTATTTATTTAACTTATATAATACCTACGGTGGAGTTTTATGTATGTTAATAATTTGGTGGGATGAAAAATGATTTAGTAAGAAAAGTACAAAAAGTGGGTTTTTTATAAACAAGTCCGTTGGAGATGTTCGTATACAAACAATGTCATTTATTAAGATTTGGATATTTATGAAAAATGATTATAGTTCATTAATTATATCAGGAAACAATCAAGATATTTATGAAATCAAATATTAATTAGAGTGAATGGACGATAAAGATTGGGTTGTATGGTATATATATATATGATATACGCATTTGCTGAGTTATAACTGATTGTGGGTTTGTAATGTTACAGGATGGCACTTCTGTTGGGGCCGCCATCTTCCGGAAAGACGACACTTCTGTTGGCTTTGGCGGGAAGGCTGGATCCTAGCTTAAAGGTTGAAGGAGAGATAACTTACAATGGTCATAAGCTGAATGAATTCGAACCTCGGAGGACCTCAGCCTACATTAGTCAGAACGATATTCATGTTGGAGAATTAACCGTCAAGGAAACCCTAGATTTCTCCGCTAGATGCCAAGGAGTTGGATCTCGATTGGGTAAAATTTTCACTTTTCACGTCACTTTTATAGGACGTCATATAATAAAGTCATATATATATTATGTGTTATAATAAGTTGATAAGACGTTTTTGAGCGTTCTAACAAGTTTTTAGGATAATTTTGAAATAAAACGACACATTAATCTTTTTTTTATATGACATTATTTGAAAAAAATGTTTTATATAAGACAAATATTTCTAAAAATATGTATTCATAAGTCCTATATGTGCTGTGTGGTTGGTTATCCATTTAGTCCTATATGGATAAAGTTGTGGGTGTGGACTAATATGTCTGTATAAATTGGGAAGGTTTTTGTTTGGGATGCATAAAGCTCCCCCTAGAAGCTTATTGAATAAGCCATTTTCTATATCATTTGGCCACTACCGGATTGTCATGTATAGCTGACCGAATAAGCTATGAGACTATGAGTCCTATTAAGCTCATTAAGCTACTAACGAGCATACCCTTGGACATCTTTCTAACCAATTAATGTAATGAAATACAGAAATGCTAACGGAGCTTGCACGAAGAGAAAAGGAAGCCGGTATCTTCCCAGAAGCCGAAGTCGATCTTTTCATGAAGGCAACCGCCATTGAAGGAGATCAAAGCAGTTTGATTACTTACTACACTCTAAGAGTAAGTAAATTCTATTAATTAACTATATCATAATCTTTAATCATTTCTTTCCAAAATCAATATATTTATTCATAATCTTTGTTAATCCAAAAAATAAAAAACAGATTTTGGGACTCGATATCTGCCGTGATACCTTTGTTGGCGATCAAATGAGACGTGGAATTTCTGGTGGACAAAAGAAGCGTGTAACCACCGGAGAAATGCTTGTGGGACCCGCGAAAACTCTGTTTATGGACGAGATTTCAACTGGTCTAGACAGTTCGACTACGTTTCAGATCGTGAAATGCTTACAGCAAGTTGTACACTTGACTGAATCAACAATCTTCATGTCCTTATTACAGCCAGCTCCAGAAACGTTCGATCTTTTCGATGACATCATTCTATTATCCGAGGGCCAGATCGTGTATCAGGGACCACGAGAACACGTTGTCGAGTTCTTTGAAAGTTGTGGATTCAAGTGTCCAGAGAGAAAGGGTACTGCTGATTTCTTGCAAGAGGTATGTTAAACTCCATTAAGTGTCTGTATGGATAAAGCTGTCTGTGTGGAATGTGGATTAAATTGTCTCTATAGATTAGGAAGGTTTTATTTTGGGAGAGTTTTTCATAAATGGAAAGAGAATGTTTTTTAATTGGGAGGGGCAGGTTTGGAATTTTTTTTTTTGGCTTTCTGCATAAAGCTCTCCCCTTAGAAGCTTATTGAATAAGCCACTTTCTATATCATTAAGAAACTACTAAATAGCCATATATATCTGACTGAATATGCGGTGAAGCCCATTAAGCTCGTTAAGCTGTTAACAAATAGACCCTAATTACGGATAAAGTTGTCTTTTTGGATTAATCTGTCTGTATAGATTTAAAAGGTTTGATTGAATGAGCGTGTTTGAAAAAAACTTAGCTTTCTGCATAAAGCTCACCATAGAAGCTTACTGAATAAGCCATTTTCTATATCATTAAGCCACTACCAAACAGTCATCTATAGCTAACAGAATAAGCTGTGAGTTCCATTAAGCTCATTAAGCTGCTAAATTGATAAATTCCAACTTCAAATTGTATAATTTATCAAAATCTTGATGTTTATATATAGGTTACATCTAAAAAGGATCAAGAACAATATTGGGCAGACAGAAGCAGGCCATACAGATACATTCCCGTGAGCGAATTCTCTCAACGATTCAAACGATTCCACGTGGGCGAAAAAATGGCGAGCGAGTTAGCAGTCCCATACGACAAGAACCAAAGCCATAAAGCCGCTCTAGTTTTCAAGAAATACTTAGTCCCAAAAAGAGAGCTTCTTAAAGCTTCATGGGATAAAGAATGGCTTTTGATGAAAAGAAACGCTTTCATTTACGTCTTTAAGTCTATTCAGATCGTCTTTATAGCATTTATCGCCACGACTTTATATTTGAGGACCGAAATGAAACACAAGAATGAAGTAGACGGTGCCATCTATGTGGGGGCGATTTTGAACAGTTTGCTTATTAACATGTTTAACGGGCTTGCTGATCTTTCGCTTATCGTTATGAGACTTCCCGTTGTTTATAAGCAACGGGATCTTATGTTTCATCCCGCATGGGCTTTCACACTTCCGGCTTTTTTGCTTCGAATTCCGATATCTATACTCGAGAGTATAATGTGGTGTGGTATTCTTTACTATGGGGTCGATCTCGCCCCCGATGCCACCAGGTAACTAAATATCGTTTTTTTTTTGTTAAACATATGTTTGTTTTTAAATGTTTTTAACGATAAATACTAAAAGATTGTGTCTGAATATGGTTAATTTTTTCAGGTTTTTCAAGCATCTATTGTTGGTTTTTCTGATTCAGAATGTGGCAGCGGGATTATTTAGACTTATTGCCGGTGTTTGTAAGACTATGAATATTGCAAACACGGGTGGATCGGTTATCCTTTTGCTTATATTTCTTTTGGGTGGTTTCATTCTTCCAAAAACCCGAATTCCAAACTGGTGGGAATGGGCTTATTGGATTTCGCCATTGTCTTATGGGTTCAAAGCGTTTTCAGTCAACGAGTTTCTTGATGAAAGGTGGACGAGCATTAGGGTAAGTCTCGATAGTTCTTGATTCAAATGTTTGGTTGGTTTTCCATTGAGTCCTGTATGGATAAAGTTGTCTGTATGAATTAATCTGTCTGTATAGATCGTGAAGGTTTTTGTTTAGGAGGGTTTTTTCTTTAATTGGGAAGGTCTTGTTTGGAAAAACTTGGCTTTCTGCATAAAGTTCCCCCTAGAAGCTTAATGAATAAGCCACTTTCTATATCATTAAGCCACTACCAAAATATAACTAACTGAATAAGCTGCGAGTCCCATTAAGCTTATTAAGCTGCTAACATGTATTTGGCTTTTGTTTTTACCAGAGTACGGACGGTACAACCAACGTCGGCTATGCAGTGCTACGAAACCTCGATATCCCAACCGAAGAAAGCACGTACTGGATCGGTGCTGCAGCTCTTGTCGGTTTTATTCTTCTCTTCAACGTTCTCTTCACCATCGCTCTAATGTACTTAGAAGGTGAGTTTCGATGGAAAAGTTTTCATTTTTTTCCGTGTTAAAAAAAATCTTGTTTTCTATAACTAACTTTCTTGATTCTTGATAAATTAACTGACTTTCTTGATTCTTGATAAATTAACTAACTTTCTTGATTCTTGATTAATTGACTAACTTTCTTGATTCTTGATTAATTAACTATTATAGCCCCTGGAAAACCACAAGCAATTATCTCAAAGGAAGAAGCTGCAGCCATGGAAGGTGATCAGGGTGCCAGCCAACAATCCACAGAAAGTATGTAGAAATATAAATATAAATACTTTCCTAATTTAGCAAGTTTCATATATACACAAATGATATCAGTCTCTTTTTCTAACTAAAAGATTTATATATGTTTATATAGAGGAAATGCACCAAATAAGCAAGGATGGAAATGGTGGTGTTTCTAAAAAAGGAATGGTTCTTCCATTTACTCCACTCGCAATGTCGTTCGATAACATGAACTATTACGTCGATATGCCAAGTGTAAGTTCCGTTCTATAAGCATAGATTCTAATACAAGTGTCGGTTTTTAGGAATATTCTAGAAACTTAACGATTATTTGATTAAAACAGGAAATGAGAGAACAAGGGGTGACGGAAAACCGGTTGCAATTACTTCGTGATGTAACGGGTGCTTTCAGGCCGGGAGTTCTAACGGCATTAATGGGAGTCAGTGGAGCTGGTAAAACGACATTAATGGACGTTTTAGCCGGAAGAAAGACCGGCGGTTATATCGAAGGAGATATCAGAATATCGGGATTCACAAAGAAACAAGAAACGTTTGCAAGAATTTCCGGATATTGTGAACAAACCGATATCCATTCTCCCACGATCACCATTCACGAATCTTTAATCTACTCGGCTTTCCTTCGCCTTCCAAAAGAAGTCAGCAAAGAAGAGAAAATGGTAAGAAAAGCGATATTATTAACTACTAGATTTCAAACGAAAAAAAACATCGATTCTTGATTCGTTTTATATATGTTCATTAATTAATATTCTACCTTTTTTCAGACTTTTGTGAATGAAGTTATGGAGCTTATTGAACTAGACAATATCAAGAACGCGATAGTTGGACTTCCGGGAGTTAGCGGTTTATCAACCGAACAAAGAAAGAGGCTAACGATTGCAGTCGAGCTCGTGGCTAACCCTTCGATCATCTTCATGGATGAACCAACTTCCGGGCTCGATGCAAGAGCTGCAGCCATTGTTATGAGGGCGGTTAGAAACACCGTGGACACAGGAAGAACCGTCGTTTGCACCATTCATCAACCCAGTATCGATATCTTCGAATCCTTCGATGAGGTAAAGTCGTAAATTCCATCCATTTTTCTTTATCTCTTGATCCTTTTTCGGTTTCTAACATTTCTTTATATATATATATATCATTAGTTGTTGCTATTGAAAAGAGGAGGACAAGTGATCTATGGAGGACCATTAGGAAGACATTCTTCAAAGATTATCGAGTATTTCGAGGTATTTTATACGTTTATATTCGTGTTATATATATATATATATATAAGTTAGAATCGGTAACATTTTTTACTTAAAAACGAGTGATTTTTTCAGGAGGTTCCGGGGGTTCCAAAGATTCCCGAGAAGTACAATCCGGCAACATGGATGTTAGAAGTCAGTTCCGGTGCTGCAGAGATCCGGCTCGGGATTGATTTTGCTGAACACTACAGCGCATCGGCTTTACACCAGTAAGTCTTTTATATTCCAGTGACTTCTAAAAGTCTTAATTACATGAAATCATCAACAGATTGTAATAAAGTTTGTCTGAATGATATATATATATATATAGGAGGAACAAGGCTTTGGTTAAGGAGTTAAGCGTACCGCCACCGGGAGCTGTCGATCTTCACTTCGAAACACAATACGCTCAGTCAATGTGGGGTCAATTCACTTCGTGTTTATGGAAAATGTGGTGGAGTTATTGGCGTAATCCCGACTATAATCTCGTTAGATTCTTCTTCACTTTGCTTTGTGCACTCATGGTTGGAACTGTATTTTGGAAGATTGGTAACAAAAAGTGAGAGCTCTTTAACAAAATCGGCTTTATAGAATGCCAGATATCTCTAAATGTCTTAATAGACCGTTTTTAATATGTCTTCTGATTCTTGATTTACTTGTTTCAGATCGAGCAGTAATGATCTGAGCACAACGATTGGAGCCATGTACGCAGCTGTGTTTTTCGTCGGTATTAACAATTCGCAAACCGTGCAGCCGGTGGTCGCCACTGAAAGAACCGTCTTCTATCGTGAAAGAGCCGCTGGAATGTACTCATCGTTACCTTATGCCATGGCACAGGTGAGAATTTGAACAAATAGATGCATATTATTTGGAAAACCATTAAAAAAGAATGAAAAACCGAGTAACACCCTGGTAGGTGGTAACCATTCACATGTGCATAGAAACCAAGAAACGTGTTCAGTTACTTCTATTCACATCTGCATAGAAACCAAGTAACGGGTTCAGTTACTTCTATTCACATGTGCATAGAAACCAAGAAATGTCTTCGGTTACTTATATGCACATGTGCATAGAAACCAAGAAATGCCTTCAGTTACTTGTATGCACGTGTGCATATCATAATCTAGGTGTTCTTTTTTCATTTTTAGGGGGTTTTCTCCAAAACCCACCTCCAATTTGCAGGATTACAGTTTCTTGAAAATGGGTTTCTAACGATTAATTCGGGATTTGATTCAGGTGTTTGTAGAGATACCATACGTATTTCTTCAATGTACATATTACACTCTTATCGTTTACTCCATGGTATCGTTCGAATGGACCGTAGCTAAATTCTTTTGGCTCTTCTTCATCAACTTCTTTTCGTTCCTCTACTTCACCTACTACGGAATGATGACCGTTTCCATCACACCAAACGAGCAAATCGCAGCCATTTTTGCAGCCGGCTTCTACTTACTCTTCAATATCTTCTCCGGATTTTATATCCCCAGACCCGTAAGTATTAATCAACAATCATATCATATATATATATATATATATATTATATTTTATAATCCGGATTTTAACGAATTCTTGATTTCTTGAAAAAATTTCAGAAAATTCCCGGATGGTGGGTGTGGTACTACTGGATCTGCCCAATGGCGTGGACCGTTTACGGGTGCATCGTTTCACAATATCACGATGCGGATAACCCGATTTTCGTACCCGGGATGGAGACGGACCCACCAATGACGTGGTACATTAAGGATTACTATGGTTTTGAGTTGGATTTCATGGGGCCCGTTGCGGCAGTTCTAATCGGGTTCTGCGTATTCTTCGCTTTCCTCTATGCCACTTTCCTCAGGACTTTGAACTTCCAAATGAGATAGAAAAAAAAAGTGACTAATTGATGAAATCCAAAGTGTGTAATGTCTATAGATTTTTTGAAGTTGGTTGAAACTCAAAAACTTTCTTTATTTATGTTTATTTTTGTACCACTTTTTTTGAAATTTCTAATGTGTTTTTGTTTGTATTATTGTAAACTTATACGTTTTGAATTTCTAGTTCCTACATTTCATTATTTCTTGTTCTATTACATTGTTTGCGATGTGTAGACATCTATATCACATTATTTCGGGGTTTTTTAGACTTTTGAATTAAGAAAGACTGTGGCTGTTTGGTTCGTGGAATCTGAAGAAATTTGATGAAACTGAAATGACAAAATTTATTTCATATTTCATTTCAAGATGGAATCATATTGCATTTGGTTTAAAAGAAGACCCATATTTGAAATATCACAAACATTGAAATTTGAAATTTGACGGGGTAGTTGATATTTCATAAGTTTTGGTATGTAATAATGTTTTAATATATGTTAAAAAACATTTATTTTATAATAATCAGACTATAAATCGAATATTAAAATGTCATTCTCCTAGAAAAGTTGCATTTGGATAGAGACGTGTGTTCGGGGCCATACCTCATAATATAGGACCACATAAATAGCGATGTGAAGATGAGACACAATCCTGACCCATAAAAAGAGGATAAAGTGACTCGGCAACCTGTGTACGTGACTTCGAACCCGTGGTTAAGTTGGATAACACGTCCTGATAATAGAAGCAATGGCCCAACAGAGGTTTTATAGTCGTATGTATTTCATTTAATTAATAAATGCTGAATGATCAACTTATATCTGTAACTATAAATTATTGATAAGATAAAGGGATCTCGTGGTATTTTACAAGCAACACACAAATTTGTTTTTTCATAACATTATTTGGAATATTTGAAATAAATAGAATTTCCTATTACTTTATTATTTATAGGTGCTTATCAATCATATTTTTTATTTTATTCGTTAAAAAATATACTACAATTGTTGTAAAAAAGTGTTTAATTAATACAAAAACCAAATGGTTCATTAATAGGCCTCCATCCTACTACTTATATAATCAAATTATGAACTTCCAACCATATTTTACGCTTCCAATTGAATATGTATCAATTTATTTAAATTACACAATTCATTAAATTTAAAAAAAATATATTGTGGTATGGAATACATAAATAAAGTTTTCAATAAATATGGCTGGAAAAATTCGCTTAAATATACAAGTTGGTTTGTCAAATAAATACTATTTATTTTCTTAAAGGATTTATTTACACAAATGAAATAGAAAATAATGCCAACAAAATTAATAAAAAAAACGTATACGTCATAACTCATAAGTCATGAAAAGTATCCATACACGTTGCCATATTTGTGCACGCTGGCCTTTCAAACCCAAAATTTTCATAATCACATAATTGCAAAAATCGATTAAAATAGTTGGGGGTGTTCAAAAAAACCGTTGGACCGTTCAAACTGGTTGAACCAAGTTAAACCGGATCGTTTTTTACAGTTTGAACAGTCTGACGGTCCGGTCTGGTTTGAAAATTTGTCAAACCGGTCGGTCCGGTCCGGTATGCAGTCTGTACAATTTTTTTGACGATTTAGACCAAACCGACCGTCAAATACACACACACACACACACACACACACATTTAACATTTTTTGGTCATTTACAAACACTGGACAATTTCGTGGACTGTTTTTCACTTTTTTTTTTGGTAAAACAGTGGACTTTACTTTCATGTCAATTTTATGGACATTATTTTTATGTTAACTTTGTACTTTGTAGTTTTGTTTGGTTAAAATAAGAATGCATCGTTTTGATATCTATATTTTTAAGTTTACACTTTAAATCTTATAACAGGTCTAAACCGTCTAAACTGGTTAGACCAGGCCGCTTTTTTATGGTCCGGTTTGATCGGTCTGAGAACTTGATGTCAAACCGTTCGGTTTGAAATTTTCTGTAAACCGTCATAGTGGTTTGAGGGGTTAAACCGTCCAAACTGGACCGCGGACACCCTTAAAAATAGTTAATTAAATTCATTCTTAGTGACTTTTAGTATCAAATTCTCATTTTAATGTAATTATATTGTGTAAAACTTATTTTCAGATTATAAAATCAAAAAGAATACAATCTTTATGCAAAACTGAGATTTTTTTTTCATCCGTAAATCGAGTTACGCAAATGCCTAACACATTTATATAAAGTCATGCTAAAGTGAGAATTCAATTAAAAAACGACTAAAAAATGAACTTGTTTGAAAAGATTGACTATTTTGGTCAATTTCCCTTACTTTAGTATCTAAATTGAAATTCTTTAAATATAAATTTGGGGATGAAAACATTTAAAAGTTGTTAAACGTTTTCAACAACTATATTGAGCATCTTTAATAACTTTTCTATAATTTCTCTAAAATAAAGAATGAAAAGTTAAAATCTCTAAAATAAATTACATTTAACTTAAAAAAATTCTCTATTTTAGACATTTCATCATTAATTATATTATCTAAATATTCTATAATTTTATAATTCATTACACTTTTTTAAAACTTTACATAAAATGATATTATTTCAATTCTCAAACTTTCATAGGTGTATTAAATAAAACAAACTCATTTCTCAGTTCCCTCTTTAGAGTTTTAGAGAATTAACTATATTTAAAGTTCTAAAGAATCCTTATCATTCAGAGTTTTATCCACAATTCTCTATTTTAAAGAACAATATAGAAAAGTTGTTGGAGTATTTTAGAGAAAAAAACTCATTTTGTCGTAGCTCCTAAAGTTTAAACATCACACCATGTCTAATACCATTTAAAGCCTTCGATTTTTACATGGTTGTTGCACATGCTTTAGCTATAAAAAGGAATCTTCAGAGAATATCAACCATCGTAAAAAATGTATGCATGAATTGGATCGTTATCACTTTTAATCATAAAACAAACAAATGAATTACGGTTTAAAAGAAAACTGATCTACTGATCCCATAAGTATCTACCTAGTGGTTCTATTCAGTTAGATAAATATTTTTTCTTACCATAACTTTTATTTCCGTCGAAAAAGAAGTTTATCAACAATTCAAAATTCAAGAAATGGCACTCAAATTCAAACCTTTCTTCTTCTTCCTCATAATATTTCACATTTTCTTTTTTGGCCACCAACCAGAAAATGCTTCATTCCCACGTCACGTGGCTTCCTATGCAACGCTCTCGATATTTTCCTTTTTTGTTAAATCAAATAAAATGTGCAAAAAATTATATAAATCCACAAAGACCACACCAAACACTCCTCACTCAAATCCCTTCTAAAAACCAGAGTTTGAGTCCAAAAAAGACCTCTTTCGTCATCATGTCTTCAAATGGGAGCTTATTTCTGGTAAATTCAATTTCAATTTCAATTCCATTCATTCAAATTCATTGCTTTCTGATCGTATTTTTGTAAATTGGGTTTCTGGGTTTCATTCTGTTCATCATTTGAATGCATTTTTAAGACTTGAAATACTAAAAATCAGCAATTTTTTCAGTGGGTTTTTAATCTTGGAATCTAATCATCAAGATAAAGATAAATCAGCTTCTGATCATATTTTTGTAAATTGGGTTTCTGGGTTTCCTTCTGTTCATCATTTGAATGCATTTTTAAAACTTGCAATAGTAAAAATCAGCAATTTTTTTAGTGGGTTTTTAATCTTGGAATCTGATGATCAAAGATAAAGACAAAATTATGTTTATAATCTTTAATTACTGTTTGTTGTAGCAGAATAACTCCCTTTCTGGGGTTTCAAGAATGACGAAATCAGAGTCGTTGAGAGTGTCGATTCGTGGTCCGATGGTGGTTGCTATGATGAACCCTAATACCCGACCCGAAAGAAACGTCACCGTTTCCGTTGAGAGTGCTGTGAAGGAGGTGAATGCTCCAATGGCAGTTGAAATCGTTGAGTCTAAATCGAAGCCAACCTCCGCCGTCGTCGGCGGTGGTGGCGTTGATGTCGTGTACGGTGAAGATACAGCCGCCGAGGATACTCCTTGGGCTGTTTCTGTTGCCAGGTGACCACAGTTTCCGATCCATATTCACCTATTTATGGTAATTTTGTTAGCAGATTAACGAGCTTAATGAGAACTAGAACTTACAGCTTATCCCGTCAGCTATACATGACTTTTTGGTAGTGACTTAACAACGATACAAAAAGTGGCTTATTCAGTAAGCTTTTGGAAGGAGAAAAGCCAAAATTTTAGCCAAACCTGTCGCTTCCAATAGAAAAAGTCCTCCTTTCATTTTATGAAAAAACCCTTCAACTGTTTGGTAGTGGCTTAATGATACAAACAGTAGCTTATTCAGTAAGCTTTCAAGAGAGCTTATTACAGAAAGCCAAGTTTTTGGTCAAACTTGTTCCTCCCGGTAAAAAAAAAGACGTTTCTTCCATTTATGGAAAAACCCTTCAAACAAAAACATTTTCGATTCATACTGACGCATACAGACAGATTAATATATATAGACAGCTTTATCTATACAGACTTACGAAAATCTAACAAACATCCCCTTAGTTCGATAACTCCTAAGCTTGTTGTACAGATGTGTATTCTGCATGTTTCACCGGCAAATTATGTGGTTTACGTGTCAAGTATGATAACAATCAAACAAATTGATAATTGTTTATAGGAAAAAAAGATGTACTTTATATTCTTTTCATATATTAAATGCAAAATCTTATACTTTATATTAACATATAAAATTTAAAAACTTTATGTAAATCTTGTAAAGAATTAAATAAAAATTTGACCTTTTTTTAGAGTTCTAGCTTAACCAATGCCTTAATAAATCACTTTTCATATATAAATCCCAAAATCTTTGTCTAAAATTCCCGAAAAATTAGCCTTTTATGATTATATCGGAAATAATCTGGTTTTATAATGTAGTGGGTATTCGTTGCTGCGAAACCCGCATCACAATAAAGGTCTAGCGTTCACCGAAAAGGAACGGGATGCTCATTACATTCGTGGTCTTCTTCCACCCGTTGTTCTTAATCAGAATCTTCAGGTTTAAGGGTTTTTTCGTCTTTTAACTTAATTTAGCTATACTTGAATGAAGAATGTATAAATATTAAATAGTTAATGTGGTTGATAATTAGGTTAAAAAGATGATGAATAATATCCGTCAATATGAAGTACCGCTACATAAGTACCAGGCCATGATGGATCTTCAGGTAACCATTTCAGTATTCATTGCTAATCACAATTTTATTATACAATATATATATATATATATCGGGGCGGGTTCAAATGAGAACTCAAATTTGGTTGTGAACGTGAAGACAAATGAGAGCGCGACACGTGTCATATTCAGACCGAATAATCAAAGAAATATTCAGACCGAATAAATACTATATTCGGTCTGAATATTTCTTTGATTATTCGGTCTGAATATGACACGTGTCGTGCTCTCATTTGTCCTCACGTTCACAACCAAATTTGAGTTCTCATTTGAACTTTCCTCTCTCTCTCTCTCTCTCTCTATATATATATATATAAAATAGAATAATTATGAATTTATATAATACTTTTGGACTTTGAGTTTGAAGTTAATTTTTTTACTTCTTAGACTATTTTGAATTATGCAATATGTATTTGGAATCGGATGTATTGAAACTGTTTAACTTTTTGGACTATGGTCACGTGATCGTTGATATTATAATGTAAAAAACTTATAATCATTGGATTGTAGGCATAAAGTGCGATAGATACAAACCGTATAAACCACATCACACCGCGTTTTGCAGTGCAGTTTTTTGCGGTTTGAGTTTTATGCGCTGCGGTTTGCAGTTTGGGAAAATGCTCAAACTGCATATCACCGCACCGCAAACACCCCTAGTTACGATCATAAATTATGCAGAATCTTTCGCTCTTTTTATGGACTTTTTGCATCTTTTACATCTTTACTTTTATTTAATTTTGGGTATAATCGGGTCTATAGGAGAGAAACGAGAGGTTGTTTTACCAGCTACTTATCGACAACGTTGAGGAGCTTCTCCCAATAGTCTACACTCCAACCGTTGGTGAAGCATGCCAAAAGTACGGGAGTATTTTCAAGCGGCCGCAGGGTCTTTTTATTAGTTTAAAAGACAAGTAAGTTTCCGTCACAAAGCTGCATTTGTTTTGTTATATATATATACATATATATATATATAAAGGTTTATTTATCAACTAATAATCTTTTCGTTCAGAGGGAGAATTCTTGAGATCCTAAAGAATTGGCCGGAGAAAAAGATTCAAGTTATTGTGGTCACAGATGGTGAACGAATCTTGGGATTAGGAGACCTCGGCTGCCAAGTACGAGTTTTTGTTCATAATAACCGAAAAACTTATCTTTTTTTATAAAAAAAGAACTCGGGTTTTCTTGTTTTTTTGAAAATTAAGGTTGTTGGTTATTTATTTATTTTCCACAGGGGATGGGAATACCAGTTGGAAAGTTATCTCTTTATACCGCTCTTGGAGGAATTCGTCCTTCATCTGTAAGTATAGGCTCTGTATGATATAGTGCAGAATGAAATATGGTTGTTTGGTAAATGTTCTGAATGGACAGTCTGAATGACAACAAATTACCATTTTAACCCTCTGTATGAATTTAGTTCTGAATGAAATATAGTTGCTTGCTATGATCTGAATAAAATAATTACTTTGCTAAAAGGTCATGAAATCTTGTAAACATTTGCAGTGCTTACCCGTAACCATTGATGTGGGCACAAACAACGAGAAGTTGCTGAATGATGAATTCTACATTGGTCTGAAACAAAGAAGAGCAACCGGGCAGGTTCTGAATCGACATTAATCTCGGATTTATCTTTACATAATGTCAAAATTATGGATTACTGAAAGTAAACTGTACTTCTATTTGCTAGGAATATGCTGAACTTATGAACGAGTTTATGTCTGCTGTCAAACAGAACTACGGTGAGAAAGTGCTTATTCAGGTCAGCAACTTTTTCGCATTCTTACAAATTGATTTTATGAAAAGGGTATGATTCACATCGTGTTCTTGATCTTCACTTTGCAGTTTGAGGATTTCGCTAACCACAATGCCTTCGATCTTCTTGCAAAATACAGTGCCACTCACCTAGTTTTCAACGATGATATACAGGTATATATATATAATGGAGTATTAACCATTGAATTTGTCAACAGTTCGTTTTTCTAAACGGGTCCTTTCTACGGTTTTGTTACTTTGTTTTAGGGGACAGCATCGGTGGTACTTTCAGGGCTTATTTCTGCATTAAAATTAGTCGGTGGATCTTTGGCTGACCAACGGTTTCTATTCCTTGGAGCCGGAGAGGTATGAATTGAGTAGGGGTTGAATGATATAGAAAGTGGCTTATTCAGTAAGCTTTAGGAGGGAGCTTTATCCAGAAAGCCAAGTTTTTTTTTCTCCAAACCCTCCCTTCCAATTAAAAAACACGTTCCTTTTATCTATGAAAACCCTCCCAAACAAAAACCTTCCCAATCTATACTAATAGATTAATCCACACAGACAGCTTTATCGATACTAGACTTAATGGAAAACCAACCAAACAGATTTTTTGTCCATTTTGTTTTCTCTTTTACATCTCAATTTGAGAATCTTGGTGCAGGCTGGCACAGGCATTGCTGAACTTATAGCGCTTGAAATATCGAAACAGGTCAAAAGAATTATATTTACATCTTAATCAATATGCACCGTACACACATACCGACACCAAAAGAAAATAACCGAGAGAGATCAAGTAATGGATTTCTATGTAATCATGCAGACTCGAGCTCCATTGGAAGAGACTCGCAAGAGGGTTTGGCTTGTGGACTCAAAGGTACAAACACATGATTTAAGTTTATAGGACCAAACCAAAAGGCGTCCTAGGTTTGTAGGGCGCTTTTAGGCGATTTAACAAATTTTTTATAACATTTTTTAAAATAAAGTGTCGTATTAACTATTTGAAAAAGTGTCATATAAACATATGGGTTTATAGGACACCTCATTTTCAAAAGTGTCTTATAAAATAGCTAATAGGAAACTTTATTTTAAAAGCGTTCTAAAAAACTTATTAAAATGCCTAAAAGCGTCCTATAAACTTATTATAACACTTTTAAATATGACGGTTTATAGTTTGGTCATATAAACCAAGTTCTATAAAGTATTCTATTAAGACATTTAGGGGGCGTTTGGTTCCGGCAAGGGCATGAGAATGGGGATAGGAATTAAAATGACGGGGAATGAAAATGGGAATGAATTTTCATTCCCCCCATTTTAATCAGGAATGAAAATCTGGACTTCTGGGGGAATGAGCCCATTATATTATATAAAACCAAACAGTTTCTTTTATTATGATTCCCATTATTAATGTTGCTTAATACCTCCAACCAAACACGCCCTTACAATCTAGGCGTCCTATAAAGCCAATTTTGTTGTAGTGTTTTATTAGTGTTTTTTTTTACCAAAATGGTATTATTGTAGGGGTTGATTGTTAGATCTCGCTTAGATTCACTTCAACATTTCAAGAAACCGTGGGCCCACGAACACGAACCCGTTAGAGAACTTCTGGATGCCATCAAGGTTTTAAAATCTCTCCCTTCATTAAATATTTGAAATATTTCGGGTGGATTTTTAATCTCTTCTTTTTTCGTTCTTTTTTCAGGCGATCAAGCCAACCGTGTTGATTGGATCCTCAGGGGCAGGACAGACATTTACTAAAGAAGTCATTGAAGCCATGTCGTCACTTAACAAGGTAATATATTTTATCAAAGTTGTTAAAGGACGAATCTACCCTTTGATTAGAAGTGAAAGACTCATAAATATACGGTTTTGCAGAAACCCGTTATTCTTGCTCTTTCCAATCCAACTTCAAAATCCGAATGTACCGCTGAGCAAGCTTATATTTGGAGTGAGGTATGACTTTTATCCTACCATTTCCTTTTTTAAACATCCTTTAAAACATCAAATACACTTTCCCTCTTTGCATTTTATTCGTTCTTTAAATTTTATTTATTGCATTTCATGCTCTTAAAACTTTCACTTTACTGCCCTCAAAATATCAATTTTATACAGTTTCTATGTTTTGCTTAATTTATGTAAGTTAATAAAAAATAATATAAAAAGGTATAAAATGAAAATTGGAAACTACATAATTTTTTTATTTTGGTGTCAACTTAGGCTATGTTTGGCAAACTTGTTGATAAGCTAGCGGATGACTGATAAGCTACCAGGTGTCAACTTAGGCTATGTTTGGCAAACTTGTTGATAAGCTAGCGGATGACTGATAAGCTACCAGGTGTCAACTTAGGCTATGTTTGGCAAACTTGTTGATAAGCTAGCGGATGACTGATAAGCTAGCTGGTAGCTGATAAGCTAGCTGATGAAAAACTCATGTTTGGCAAAACTAGCGTATAAGAATGTAAAAGGACCAAAAATGGTATATTAAAAAATAATAATTAATATTAATGAGGGTTATAATTGGAAAATATGACGATAAGCTCCCGAAACGTGTACACTGAAAATAAGCTAGCTTATAAGCCAGCTTATTTTTACCAAACATAGCCTTAATCGTCTTGACGAAACTTCTTTCTAATGATACAGTTTGTTATAAAAAATATTTTGTTTTATTATAATTTAATAAATTACGTAAATTAATCAAAATATATAAACAACTCATCAGGGGTAAATTGGTCGTTTTGACTGCAGGGTCGTGCCATATTTGCGAGCGGGAGTCCGTTTGCTCCAGTTGAATATAACGGAAAAGTCTACGTATCTGGGCAGGTCTTGACCGTTTTCTTGAACTTTTAAAGTATTATATATTTTAAACATTCCTAATGAAAGATTGTGGATTATTATTGATTGCAGTCGAACAATGCTTACATTTTCCCTGGATTCGGTCTCGGCTTGATAATTTCTGGTGCAATCCGTGTTCATGATGACATGCTTTTGGCAGCCTGTAAGTTTGCTGAATAAATAAACTATAGTTTAATGATTACTTGATCTGAAAATTGACGTGAAGATTCCCATTTCTTGGATGGTTTCAAAATGGGCTTTATAAGACGTCATTTGTTAAACTTAACGAGTTTAATGGGACTCACAGCTTATTCCGTCAGCTATACATGACTGTTTGGTAGTGGCTTAATGATATATAAAGTGCCTTATTCAGTAAGCTTCTAAGGGGGAGCTTTATGCAGAAAGCCAAGTTTTTTTTCTTCTTTCAAACCTGTCCCTCTCAATTAAAAAACGCACACCTTCCATCTTTGGAAAAACCCTCTTAAACAAAAACCTTCTCAATCTATACAGACAGATTATTCCATACAGACAGCTTTAGCCATACACGACTTAATGGAAATAAAACCGATTTTTATTGCAATGCCAAGTTTCTTTCTTGTATAAAAAACCCATGAATTCCGACGTTTGTTTTGAACAGCTGAAGCACTGGCTGAACAAGTAATGCAAGAGCATTTCGACGATGGCTTAATATACCCACCCTTCACTAATATTCGAAAGATTTCCGCTCACATTGCAGCCAAGGTGGCAGCCAAAGCATACGAACTCGGTGAGAACACCCTCCAAACCCAAATAATCTTTTCCTTTTTTTTCTCAAATATATAGTATTTATATACAGTAAAAACTTACACACCCTCTTAACCTCTGGTGGGATCTAACAGTAACCCAGATACCGTTTGTGTTATTTACCATTTGGCAATATAATATTTTCCTTTTATTTCAAAAAATTGCTCTAAATGAATTTCTTTTTTGGGGTGTGTAGGTTTGGCGAGTCGGGTTCCTCAACCAGAAAACCTGGTGGCATATGCCGAGAGCTGTATGTACAGCCCTAGTTATCAAAATTACCGCTAGATTTTGACGAAAAATGGGTACTGATTTCTGTTGTACTAAAGAGTAATTTTGTTGTATGTTGTTTGTATCTTTATTTCGAGTTATTTTGCTGAATGAGACTTCTTTTGTAAGGATGGTTTTGTAGTGACCTAAATAAATTTAGTTTAGTTTAGTTTAAAGTAAATTATAAAAATCAATACTTGTGGTTTACCAAAACTTTCTAAACTTTATTCCAAGAGTTTGGAAATTACACCATTAACATTAGGGTATTTTCGTCATTTAGCATTCTATTTTATATGAAAAAAGAATATGAATAAAAATAACCACTTTGGTTGTGGTGGAAAAATCTTATTTACCTGGGGTTCGAATCAGACCATGAAGATTTAACAGTAACGATGACTTCAGATATTCGTAGTTGTTTGCCGGATAAATTAGTCTATACACAGTAAACTAACCTGGACGGTTACCAAAAAAAAATAGATGAATACAAACGTATATATATACTCAAATGTATATCTATTTATGTTTGTGTTTATCATCTTGTTTATTATTATCATTATTTTCTTTTAAAATTTATCTTATTTTATGTAAAGGGTGTCTATCAGTTCTATTAAAATAAATAAATATATATATATATATGAAATTGACGTAACGTGCATACATTGGTATTAATCTATTATAATCATTACTGATTTATGATACATGTATAGGGTGTATTTAAGGTGTTTGAGTATGTTCCCTGAGGGCTTTATCGAGGCTAACTAATAAAAGACCTTAGACTGTTTTATCGAGATTGAATCCAAATCATGATGGCTAACCTGGCTTCCTCTGTCCCTCGGTACCAACAAGGGGTAGTACAGTAATATTCACCTCTTAGAATCAACATGAAGATTGTTAATTTAGTTTGTTTTTAAATAAATGTTCATTTATATAAGTAATTGTCTATATATTTTTTAATTTTACGCTTAGATGTTATTTGGTTTTCATAATTCAAAAAAATTCAAAAGAATTGGAATGATCAATTCCTTTGATCAAATTTCAATTCCTTCATCTGGTTTAAATTTCGAAATTGATGAAATCTTTTGAATTCCACAAATTGGTGAATTCATCTGTCTTGAATCCCCGAACAGTCTTGAAATTTGTCTCGATAACTTTCTCGACCTCCTTAGGATTGAGGTCCTTTGTTGTTTAGACATCAACTATAGAGTTGTTCACGAAGGGATCTCCCATTAGACCTGTTGTCTGGTCTGCTTGAAAAGTAGGCTTTGACGACTATTCTAAAAGAAATAGGCGGAACTAGACCAACTTGTTAAAGTTAATGGGAAGGCATGGGCACTACAGGAAAAAAGCCATGCCCGCCCGAAATATTTTCATAATTAATTAACTTTTACCATAAAAATTTATAAATAAAATTGAATTTTTTTATACTTGCCAATTCTTAATTATAACCATGATAGTAATACTCTTTAGAAGTCTAAAAACATAATTATTTCAATTGATCTATTTCTTATTTTCTCATCTGGTTATTTATTTTATCGAATTTTTCATTTTTCTCAAAACGTTGTTTTGTAAATTATGTACATTATTATGTATTTACTTCTAATTTTAAGCCGGAAAAAATGTGATCTATTTTGAACTATTTTACATCGGTTATTATTTTATGTAAATCAGAAAAATATTTTTAGGCCGTAAGACCGTGGACAAACATGACCCGTTCATTGGACGGATAAGGACAAGTTTTCAACCGCCGCATAAAACCTGTCTCCTAAAATTCAGATATAAAGAGACATTTAAGAACTGACTCGACAGGTAAGATTAGAAACTATTATAAGTATTTAATTTTTTGAAATATAGACGAATAATCCATTGTTTTTGCCCATTTTTGCTGTAAAAATGTACGAAAGGCAGTATGAATGAATGGCCCATGGTTGCTTCAATTATTGTTGGCCTTTCTGCTTCCATTGATGCTACATTTTAGTCGTGGAACATATTTTATTATTGATTTTTTTGGATAAGATTATTCTTTATTTGTAAGTTGTAACTACGTTTTTTCCAATATTTTGGTGTTTAATTAAATTATTTTACATAACAAACAAAATGTAACAACACAATCAGTAAAAGAAATATTTCATGGAAACTATAGATCGAAAATTCATTATATCTCTTTTTTAACAGATGAGTTATCCTTATAACATCGAGTCATCCTTCATCGGGCTTAATCAGTGTTTCGCCATTTTATCTATTTTTTTGATTGTTTATAATTTTGCTATTTTATCTATTTTTTTGATTGTTTATAATTTTTATTTAATCTTGTTTAGTGTATCTCACAATATTTCTGTGGTTTTTCTTTATAAGATACTCCTTTTTGTTTCAAATAATATGTTACCTTAAAAAATGTATAATTTTCAATTTTAATATTAATAAAATAAAATAAAATATAAAGGTAGTGGGACCAAAGAAGAGCAACGTGTATGATAGTTATCATCCATATCCAATCCAATAATCCGTTAGAGCTTATCCCCTTTACAAACGTGTATTTGGGTGTTTGGTCAAACCAATATAAACACATTTTTAATATTTTATTTTTTATTTTTTTCTAAATACATTGCCTTTCACCCAAAAAAAATCTAATCTTGAATCATATCCAGAAAAACAAGTTTTCTTGAATCAAGAAATCTTGAAATACCATCCATCATGCTTATTATTAGAAACATTTGTTTCATCATGATTCTTATTACTATTTTTATCACCAACAAAACTAAATCCATAAAATTATATCAAAAAAAGTCAAAAAATTATAATTTAATATATATAATTTAGGATCAGTTTAAGAAAAACAGTAAAAGTTAGTATAGGTAACACTCTAATAACCGTTCATCAGAACAGTATGTACATATATATAACATGTATATGTGCATAAAAATCCAATAAACAACTTCAATTAATTATATGCATATACGTATATTATCCGGATGAATGGTTACCAGTATGTTTATCAGTTTTTTAAAGTTCTCTTTTGAACCTGTTTCTTGTAACTTAAATTATATATATTTATAAGAAGATGGTGAATCTTAATTAACATGAGTTATTATGGATTAGAATGGTTAAATTTATGTAAAGATGGAAATTATGGAAATAAAAGGTGGGGAAATTAATAAGCTAAATTTTGTTGATCCATATCTATATGGTAGTTGAGGCAAGTGGCTGGACTTGGTAAGACAGTAATGCTGTTTCCACGTACCAACAATTGACTGCCACGTGTCCTACGCTTTTCTTGCTATCCATCACAATCCATATTTATATGCTCCCCCAGAATGGTTCCAATCCTATCATCTTTCATCTCTGTTTCATTCATATATAAACACTCTCATTCTCTCTTTTCATCATCAATATCAACAACTTTTTATCCAAATTTTATCATATATAATTATATATAATGGTAATGGGTGAAGGAAAAAGGAAAAACTTTAAAGACCATCATCATCATCATCATCATCATCATGATCATCATGATGCCATGGAAGAATCAGATGAACATGAACATCATCATCATCATCATCATCCATGTTCTTCCATTGAAGAAGCTTCAACCATCTCAAATGGATCATCATCATCTAATGATGATGATGATAATACTTGTTCTTCATCATCATCGTCATCTTCTTCTTGTTCATTTGATACAGCTGAAGATGATGATGATGCTTCTTCTTCTTCAGCTAATTCCAGTAGATCTTCTTTATATGATCTTTCAGACCTTATGTCCCACTTACCCATTAAGTAAGTTCTCTGATCTCTCCATTTCTTTTTTTACATCAAAGATTTCAAATTTCATTGCTTTTTTTAGATCAAGATTTTACATACTGAAATGGGTATTTTGATATTAAAGATTTCAAATTGGAAAATTAAATAGAAATAGCAATTTTCAAACTTTCCATTTCTCTCCTTAAATATCACTATCTCCACCGGTGGCACCTTCTTCTTGGGTTTACATAGGAATCAAAATGTAAGAAATGTAAGAAAAAGAGGTTTCTAAAACATGATCTGTAAATACAGGGACCAAATTTGTAAATTAGATAAAGGTCCATGGCACTTCTACCACATGAGAAAGTGTTGGGGCTAGTTTACAGATTTGGCCTGTTTGGAAGTAACTTAAGGCTTAACGAGCCTTTTAGCTTATTCGTTCAGACAGATTATTCAACATAATAAACAAACAACAATTTTATTTAAGCCAAGGGCTTTGGTTGAATTCTGTACAGATAAAGCCGTCTATATAGATCGAGAAAGTTTTTGTAACAGGGACATGTTTTTTTTTAATTGAGAGGGTTTGAAAAATACTTTTCTTTCGGTATAAAGCTTCCCCTTATAATCTTACTAAAAAAGCCATTTTCTATATAATTAAGCCATGTATAGCTGACTGAATAAGCTATAAGCCCCATTAAACTCATTAAGCTGCTAACTATTTATTGAAATGATTGCAGGAGAGGGTTATCAAAGTTTTATCATGGGAAATCAGATTCATTTACATCTCTTGCAAGGGTTACAAGCATAGAAGATCTTCCAAAGAAAGATAAGAACCATAAAGCCAACACCTTCAGATCTCACACCCTTCCTAAACCAATCATCTCTAAAAAAAATTCCAGAAAGAAAAAATTCCCATCAAAAACTCGACCTTTATGAGTAGATTCAGGCTGAATCATTCAGCCAACATCTTTTGGTTTTTCATGTTTGTAAGAGAGTTCTTTTTGCTGGTTTTTTTGTGTAAATATAAAATGACTGGATAACTCCTTTTTCTTTCCATCAATTCATATATAATACCAGATATAGTAGATATAGATATAAATAGATATAGATAGATACAGAAAGATGATTAGATTTAATTAAGTCAAAAGAACATCAATTTGATGTTATACAGACATCATAAAAAAAACAACAGAGGTTGATGTTTCATTTTCAATGTTATACAAAGATGAATATGCTGATTTGATTGATTCATGGAGACTTCATGGCCGCCGATCGGCTTTGTATTCGGTTGGATCTTCTCACCGGAGATGGTGTCACTTCTACGGTTTTCCGTCTCTATAACAAATCAAAAACACAAAAACATCCATCAATAAAATAAAACTTCTTTCATATAAACATAAAAAGATACTATTTAAAAGATACGAAATTTAAGAAATTTACCGGTTTCTTGACCATTTTCTCAGCGGTATTTCGAAGAGAATCTCCGATCGACGTCTCCATGCGAGAAGATCTCGTTTGGCCGGAAGAAACGGGGTCCACCGATATGGTATAGCTTTTCATGTCATTACTTCTAAATGAAGAATTAGTTACTTCATCTCCAAATACAAACTCGCCTAGCAACTCGACCGTTGGTGCGTGTACTTGGCGGCTAACTTCTTTGGTGACGTTTTTCGGCATCGGATCTACCACCAAAGATGTTGGATTTGGTGACGGTTTTTCTGTTATCGGTTGTATTGAAGATGGAGAGGGTTCTAGATTCTTGATATCTTGTTTTTCGGCTACTAGATTCTCCTTAGGAGAAGAGGGTTTCATTTTTTTCAACCATTTTGAATGATAAATGACACCAAATGATGTTAGAATAAGTATAGAAAACCCGATTAGAATTGGAACTATTAGATCGAAACCCGCCATTTTGAAGGACACATCGGTGGTGGTTTCTAGTTCATCAATCTCTTCTAATCCATCCTCCATATCTTTTGCAGTTTCTATATCATCAATTGTCATTTGGGATTTCTTTTCATTTGCATCATCAGATTGCTCCTCTTCAATAACACCATCTTGATTCAAATCTTGATCCAAATCTTGATTCAAATCTTGATTCAAAACTTGATCCAAATCTTGATTCAAATCATCAGATTGCTCCTCTTCAATAACACCATCTTGATTCAAATCTTGACTGAAATCTTGATCCAAATCTTGATCAGCCTCTAGATTATGGATTTCTATCACTTCACTTTCTGCAATTCCATCTTCTTGCAAGATTTCAATCAACTGCAACTGATCAATGATGTCCTCTTTTTTGCTCAAGGTTTCATCCTGAATGACACCTATTTCACCATTTTCTACTTCTTCATCAAGAACTCCTAATTGGGCTTCCGAATCTTCGGTACTTTCAACCGCATCTAGTTCCTCGAAATCCCTATAAATCTCTCCTTCCTTCAATCTTCCCACTAATAAACCCGATTCCCTTATCAAATCTCCAACTTCAGAGAAGTTCAAACCCGCAACTCCATGAACATTACTCCATCGCCACATTCTAGAAAGTTCTAGAGTCTGTGAAGATGGGGTGGGAGAATTCATTGAACAAATGGCTTGGGTAGTTAAAATCAAAGCAATCACTACAAACAATAACTTCAAAAAACCCTTAATAAATCCACAACCTTTATCTTCCCCAAATTCAACCATCTCTTCTTCTATTTCATCATCATCATCATCATCATCATTTTCACTACCACCTTTTTGTTCAGCCATATCTATGCCGGCTTCTTCTAAAGATTCTTTTTGAAAACAAGAACCTGTATCATCTTCTTCTTCTTCTTCACCTTCTTTTTGTTCAGCCATATCCATGGCTTCTTTTAAAGATTCATTTGGAGAACAAGAACCTCTAGACCCAGATGAATCTTCCCCTTCTAATCCAAAAGAAGTTATCCCAGAATCAAAAGAACTATTACAACTTCCAACACCATCTTCATTTTCTTGGAAAACAAAGATCTCCCTACGCCTATTCGGGTTGTATCTTAAGAACTTAGGCCTAGGGGAAAGGTAATTCTTGATAGGATCATATGGCTGCAAATCATTGTCTGATTGATCAAGAACAGGAAAGTTTACAGCTTTAGAATCAAGACTAGAGGATCTTAAGAGACTAGTTTTTGGTTCAATAACATCTGGGGGGGTCTGATTCCGTTCAGCCAAGATTTTCTTTTTAGGGAAAGAAGTCTTGTTGGATACAGATATGGTGGAACTCATGAAATTATTCTTGGAGGGTAATTGGTTATTCAACTTAGAAGCCATTTCTGGGTTCAGTTCATTCTCATTGTTTCCTCCTGCATTTATATTTAAAGTTGCTAGATATCAAAAACAGATAAATTCAATCATACTGTAACACAAACTTTAGGTTAAAACTTAAAACAAATACCCTTTTGACAAAATTTCAGGAAACAACTTAAAAAAAATACCCTTTTGAACAAATTTCAAGAAACAACTTAAAACAAATACCCTTTTGACAGAATTTTCAAGAAACAACTTAAAACGAATACCCTTTTGACAAAATTTCAAGAACCAACTTAAAACAAATACCCTTTTGACAGAATTTTCAAGAAACAACTTAAAACAAATACCCTTTTGAACAAATTTCAAGAAACAGGTTAAAACAAATACCCGTTTGACAAAATTTCAAGAAACAGATTAATCGGTGAATCATAAAACAGGTATCTCATGAAAAAAGGGATATATAGATTTAGATATAGATATAGATATAGATATAGAAAGAGAACATACCATTGAATGGGGGATTGGCAACTGGAGAGCGTTTAACAGAGGTTAATGAAGTGAAATCGGTGTTGAAATCTTCCATAATTTTCAAGAACTGATCGAATGGAATGTTCGAATGACTTTCAAGAACAGATCGAATGGAATGTTGGACTGAAATGAAACTGGAAATAAGATGGGTAGCAAAGAGGGAGAAGATTAAAATGTTACCGTTACTTTTGTTGGGCGATCTTTATAAAGATGATCGATTTTGAAATATGATTCCTTTTTGACCGTTGGAACAGTAACCTTCTTCTTGGATCAGACCACGATTACATCGGGTATTTTGGCCCGATAACGTAATGGTTCATCAACGTTGTTCTTTTTACAAAACCCTAAACCCAATAATTATTTGAAAAATGGGCCTTTGGCCCAATATTTACAATGGGGTGTTTTATTGAGGGTAATAAGCAGAGAATAAAAGAAATTGTTTGGTTTTATATAATATAATGTGCTTATTCATCCAGAAGCCTAAATTTTCATTCATGATTAAACTGGAGGGAATGAAAATCGATTTCTATTTTCATTTCCTTGACAGAACCAAACACCCTTTTAGAATAATTATCCTTTTTAAAGAAAAATAAAGGTTTTTTTTTTATGATTTTGATCCTTAAAGTAAAATAATGAAAATGTTTCTTATTTAAAAAAAAAGTTAACGGCCGTTGCACTTTGTTCTCAAAACCTTTTTTTATGAAAGAAATGGAGGGAAAGAAGAGATATGTTCTCGAAACTTTTTTATAATAGAAATGAAAGAAAACATAATGAAAATAATGACAAATTTCCTTCTAAAATTTTCATTCCAAATACGAGAGGAAAGGAATGGAAATAAATTAAACTATTTAAAATATTTATTGAAATTACAAAAATACTCAATATTTCATTATAAATAATATATTTTTAAAAGGTATATTTATAAGTATGACATTTTTTATCATTTCTTTCCTTTTCCATCGTTTTTAAGAACAGATAAATAAAAAATCTTTCCTTTTTTTCCCTCCCTTTTTGTGTCCATTTCTTTTCTTTTATTTTTTATAAATTTGAGAACACAACATTTAAAAAAGAGACTGGATTCAAATATTTTTATAAATCATCTTATAATTTCGAAACTATATTACCATTTTTCTTCACAAACCATAAGAACTTAATTTGTAGTTTACTATGGATATAATTATAAAATTTATTTTAAAAACTTTAAATAATCCACTTGAATACTAATTTGACAAGTTTTAAACCATTTGAGGTTTTGACCATTATTATTTTTGGTTAATTTTTTAATTTTCACATAATCTATCATCAACAAATTACATTGCAAATTAATTTATCTGTATATGGCAACATCCTTGATTTATTTGTATTTAAAATTTCCCATAAAATTTGATTTAATAATTTTTTATGGTTTTGGATTTGAACATGGCACATGAAAGTTGGTCTCCCAAAGCTGGGTTTTAACCCAAGAAATTACGTCATCATATCCACCCTTATCAATATAAACAGGCCTTTTCATGCCATTTAATGCTCAATTACTATTTTATATGCAATATATAGTATAAAATTAAAATTCAATTGAAAAACATAATAACCTTTTAGAATCAGAGCGATAGTAAATTTTACTATTTTTCAGTAAATTACATATTTAGTCCTGGTAGTTGTATAAAGTTACGGAGGTAGATCCTCCAAAAAAAAGTAATTATATTTATATTGATCGTGATTTCTCTTTTGTTATGGATTGAATCCCTTACCATAATTTTATTAGCGGTTATTTTGTTAAATCAATAAGGAATTTTTGTCTTTTTACATTTTTATTTATAAATAATAATGAAGTTATATAGTTTTTATTAAACAATGAATTATTTATATATTTAATTTTTAATTTACAAAAAAGTGAAAATGAGTAAGACCACTATAATAGCCTTGGTTTAACTGAGATTTTTTTAATATAAACTATGTAATTTCATTAACTTTTTAAAACAAAAATAATGTAAAAAAAAATTAAAAAATGATTTAACATAATAATAGTTAGTAAAGTTATATCAAGCCGTGGGAGTTTATTCGGATTGGGTTACGTTCACAATCAGGCAGCACAGTTTCTGAGCTGAGAGACGCACGGCTGTCCAGAAACAGCCGCAGAGAGTTGTCCAACAGTAGACAAGAAGTTGAAATTCGGTTTCGAAGATTGTCGAGGGCTGCCCTCTCTTAATCGAGGTTATAGTTTAACTCCCGTGAACTAATTGTCTGGGTAGGGAGGGATAGTCATCGATAACACATAACTTTTAATTGGTTGATCGACTGTGTCGAGGTGTAATCCGATAAAACTGGTTTATACATATTTGATTGTTTTAATAAAGTATGTTTTGATTAAAAAAAATATAGTTATATCAAGGGACTTGTTCTGTAATAAAAATAAAACCATAATGGTTATAAATATAATTATTTTATTTGAATAATCCAATCCTTAATTTTTATATAACTACAGGGACAAAATCTGTAATTATCAGTCTATATTTTATTATTTGGTTTTTGAATCCAAAAGATATTAAATTATATAATAATATAGCCGTTACCTTTAAATTCTCTCCCTCAAAAATTTCAAATTTCAAAGCTTTTTATATAAATAAATATATTAAATACTAATGACCAACTTAAAATAATACCCATCTCCTCGATTTCCATAGATTAATACCTTAATCTCATATAAAATAAATCCTTGAATTGCGTTAACAAGTGGAGAATTCGTACTTTAGATATTCGATTAATTAGGTCTTGTAGGAATAGGATTAGCATGGTTTTTGAACAGTTGTCTCGATTCATGTCTTTTAACCAATCATGATTGATTATTATGTTTTCTCGTAAAAAGTGTTCGTATTTTTTTCTATGAACATTCACGTAAAGTACACATGAATAAATCTGAAAAAAGAAAACATAGTAAAATGAAAAAGGCTTTGCTTTAAAATCAAGTTTTAAGGATAATTTTTGTAGCTTACGAGATGATATCAAAAATCTACTTCAAAAAGGTATGTTATTTGTTTTTTCTTGAACAGTAAAGAATACTTGGAATTTTTATGGTTTATTTATTCCATTGGTTTTTCCATAACTTTCTCAAAATTTGAAGATGTTAAACCAAACTAAAAGAACTTCGACAAAAATATGACTTTTATTTTTTTATTTTAAAAAGATTATGAAAAAAATGATATGAGTCATTTGTTCAAAAAAAGATTATGAATATGTTACGAGTCATTTGTTCAAAAAAAAAATTGCATGGATGTAAGCAAAGCCTACTTCTTATGGCTAGAGCATCTCCGAAAGTTCTCCAGAATTTATTGAAAATAAAAAAAAATTAAAACAAATTAAATTAAATTCAACTCAATATAGTTTTTCCATTTTGAAAGATTACAATATTAATTATATCATAAACATATTTAGTATATTTAACAAAATATATTTATTTTATCTAGACATTAATACTCTTACTAAGGGTTTAACATTAATAAGTTATTCAAATTTTAATACTTTTACCACCTCTCTCGTACTTTCTTTATTGTAAAGAAAGTTTTAAAAAATCTATGGACGTAAAAAGATTAGCCCAAAATCTACGATTTCTCTAGTTTGAAAAATGGTTAGAAATGCATATTCATAAGTCTTATCCGATGCAATCCAAGGCAAGTGTTACTAAACCAAACTAATTCAATAAATCATATACTAGAAAAACATACATTTTAAATTTGTTACTTTTTTTTGAAGTATATACGGCAAATTCAACAAATAAACTTAGAGTATCTCCAACAGCTATGCTAAATTTTTTCTAAAATAGCATACGAAAAGTCAAAATCCCTAAAAAATATTACGTTCATCTCCAACAACTATTTTATTTTAGCAATTCTACCATAAAATATTCAATATATTTAATATCCCAAGAAAAAGAAGGGTATGATTTGTGGGAACTATTAAATAATTATTTCTCTCTCCATTTAGAGATTCTCTAAATTTAGAGATTTTTTTCTCTCTTTCTACCCATTTCTCTATTATAGCATAATGTATAGTATAGCTGTTGGAGAGTAAAATTACTAAAATCCTTATTATTTCTAGTTTAGCATAGCTGTTGGAGATGCTCTAAGAGCTGTTGGAGATGTTCTAATTTAGGAATTTTAATACTTTTATACACCCTTCTCATCTTTGATAAAATTTAAACCTCCAACCTATTAAAAAGAGAAAAACTACATTACGGCTAGATCAAAAACCCTTTGATTAAATTTGTTCCTTTGTTTATATCAAAATGTGAAGATGTCTATAATGGGAAGGAGGGAATTTATAAGTTTGAATTGACAACTTCAAAAATCAAAAAAATTCCAAAATTAACATCATTTGTAATCATTGCTCACAAGACATGTAGTGGGTTCAAGTTTCATGGCTCAAATGTTATCTTTATCCTCATTCCAACCAAACATTTTAACACCCATAATAATTACATTCATATATCTCCAAATATTTCACCCAAAATCATAAACAAAAAACCCCATTTCAATCCATCAAAATTACCTTCAAAATTCAAAAAAAAAATTGTAACATAATTTACATAAAACATCCCATCTTCAAATCCCATTTGAAGCAAAATACAAACTCAAGAAAAAAAAGATTTCTTTTTTCCACTATCTATTCAAAAAACAAAACACATTCATAAAAATCTAAGTAAAAAACTTGACAACCATTCTTACAAATCCAAAGATTCTTGAACTTGATAACAAGATTTCTGCATCTTTAAACCACTTAAACTATATCTTGATGCCACTATTTCATTCAGAGATAATCTCTTCTTTGGCCCTGGCTCTGGCCTTTGTTTCGGTGCACTATGCGACCGTAGTTTCGCCTTTGACGACTGCGTGCTAGCCATGTAACTCGGGTGGTTCGAATACGGCCTGAAAAACCCATCTCCGCAGACACTCTTAGCCGGCGTGGCTGGACCGTTTGACCGGTTCGAGTTCATGAACCGCGGAGTGCTATGAGCCGTGTTCGAGAACTTGTATTCGTCACCCACGTAACCCCATTCGAAATCTTGAAGATGGTTGAACTCCGGAATGGAAATACACGCGGGTTTCGCGAGTGGAGACGGCATGTTGCAATGGCATTGCGATTCCTCTCCGGAATCGGATGTACAAGTGTTAATGCGTCGGGATCTTGAGTGGGGCCGGTAGGTGTCCATTTCGACTATTTTCGGGCTTTCATCGTAGCAATTTGTTGAAGATTCGTAAGCCGAGAGTCTTTTGCTATGGAATTCGGATCTTTCGATATCGAACCTCCCCTGAAAATGGGATTTTTTTTTAGAATGTGAAATTTAAACAAATGGGTATGAGTTAAATAAGTTAAATTCGAATAAGGAATGAAGGTCCATGGGATCTTACGATGGACTTTCGATGGCGGATTTCGTGATCTTTGGTGAAAGAACGACGAGCCCTTTCGGATCTAATAGCAGCTTGAGCTCTAATTAAAGCTTGCATACTGTGTAGAGTTGCAGCTGCTCTTTTTCTAACTAGAAATCCTCTCACAAGAGCTTGCAATTTCACTAATCCTTTTAGAGCTCTTAAAGCTTTTCTAGCCTGCAATAAGAACAACCAAAAAGATGGTTATGATTTGAATTTGAATCCAAATTATTTGCATTTAAACAAAGATTTCAAGAAAATGAAACTAATAATCACCAAATGGGCTCTAAAGATTTCAAGATTTCAAGAAAATGAAACTAATAATCACCAAATGGGTTCTAAAGATTTCAAGAGATTGAAACCAATAATCACCAAATGGGTTCTAAAGATTTCAAGAGATTGTAACCAATAATCACCAAATGGGCTCTAAAGATTTCAAGATTTCAAGAAAACGAAACTAATAATAAAGATTTCAAGATTTCAAGAAAATGAAACTAATAATAAAGATTTCAAGATTTTATAAGAATGAAAACTAATAATCACCAAATGGGTTATAAAGATTTCAACAAAATGAAAACTAATAATCACCAAATGGGTTCTAAAGATTTCAAGAAAATGAATAATAATTACCAAATGGGCTCTAAAAACTGTTTGAATCTTGACAGCAGCCCATCTTTCAGTGCCACCGCCGCCATAAATGGCTCCCCTGCCATTGTTTGTAAGCCTCACGACGGCGACGGCAGCCTGAGCGGCGGCCACAGCTGCATCAGCGGCGGCGGCGGTGGCTGCAGCAACAGCAATTGCATGTTTGTTCTGTTCTTTTTGTGTTTCAGACATGTAAGATCTTAACCAAACAGCATTATCACTTCCTGATACCGATGGATTAATCTTACCCATCGCCGGCACCGGTGCCGCCGGCACCTGAGATTCCTTCAATGGTTTTGCGAAGCTCCATCTTTTCTTCTCTTTCCGGTCACCGGAATTGAAATTGTCCACATTTTCTTTATCTTTCATACCCAACAAACCTCTAAACCATCTTGTAGCTTTTCCCATCTCTTTGCTCTCTTTCTCTTCTCTAACCTCAAAAGATTTGAACTTTTTAGAGAGAGAAACAAGATTCAAAGTTTCAAACAGCAATATATATATATATATATATATTTATTTATCTATCTTGCAAAGAGTGAGGGATAAGTTCAGATTTTTACAGGTGGTGAAAGAAAAGAGCCAAGTGTATATTATTATCACTGAAGGAACATTTGGAAGGACATTTAGAATCTTTTTACAAGTTGGAAATGCAGAGAGATGATGAGAGAGAGAGAGAGTTGTTTTGTAAAGCCTGTGTCTGAATGAAATAAGGTGATGTTAAAAATGTTAACAAAAAGGCATCAAAACCTTAAAATAATGCTCTTTTGAGAGATAATGTATGGGTTTTTTTGAATTTTTATTCTTGTTTTTCTGACATAACCTCGTGATGAACTGCATTATAAAACAAAAGGATGATGCAGAAAGAAACAAAGGAAAAAGTTGTAAAAAGAGACACAACCTTATTTTCCTTGATTTTGGATTTCAGAACAATCAACCATGAAACAGTCTAATGAATTTAACGTGATTCACGGCTTATTTAGTCAGTTATATATGATTGTTTGGTAGATGTTTAATAATAAAGAAAATTACTTATTCAAGAAAAAGAAAATTCTAAGAGAAAACTTTATACAGAAAGTCAAGTTTTTCTCCGACCTGTTTTTTAATGGGTGAGAAATAATATTTATTAAATCTATTAAATATTTTAATAATACTATAATCTCTAAAAGATCAAAAGGATCATTTTTTTAAAGATTCTGACTTTTAAATTTTATTTGAAGGAAATTTTTGAAAATCAAATTAAAATTGTTAAATCCTGAAAAATGTAATTTGGGGTTTATGGTTTAGGGGGAAAAAGGTTTCGGAAACCATTGAAGACTTCCAATTCCACATACACAGAATCCAGATTTGGTCCAATTGGAAAGTAGGAGATCTGTAAGATAAAAAGCACAATCATATCTTTCTCCCTAAACAACATACACACACAGTCAAACAAGCCAAAGAATTACAGACAAAAAACGATGAAACCCTAAAATAAAAAATCCCTCGTGAAAAGTAGCAATTATGATGTCAACAAAGTTTTAATAATCACATAGCGACATATTCACCTTCTAAAATTTCAAAAAACAACTCATTTCACTTCTTTCCCCCCTTTTTCAAAATCTATTACTACAAGCAAGTGGACCTCATAAACACAATAATTTTTGCAGAATTTAGTTTTATGAAGTTATTTTGAAATTGAAATTGAAATTGAAAGCCCTAGAATCGAAGCAACTGAATGAATAAACTTAATTGAAGGGATTAATGATGCTGAATGAATACGTACCTGCTAATCGTCGTCTGAATTCTGTGATGGAGGAGTCCTTTCGTGTACAGGGTAGATGAAGAATTTTAATGGAAATGGTTTTAATTGATTTTTTTTCATAAATCTGTCTGCATAAAATGGCGCGGTTGAGTAGATGAAGTTAAAGAGATAAAAGGATTGAAATTGAAATGAAATTTTAATTATGTTTGACTAGTTTTTTCTTTTTAAACGGCAAGTCAGTAGTTAGTGATTCGAACCCACAGTGACATCCAAACGGGCAGTTGAGTTGACACTTTGACACTAATTGGAACGGAATTAGTTATTAGAAATATTGGAATGGAATTTAATTATATTTGACTGTGTGTTTGGTTGACTGGAATTAGAACGGAATTTCTTGCAAAAATATTTGATAGAATTTAGTTATGTTTGACCATACGTTTGGTTGGCAGAAAATGGAACGGAATCTGTAAAAAAAATTGAATATGTCTGTTTGGTTCGGGTCCCGCATACTGCCCATATGGATGTCACTGTGGGTCCGAATCACTAACTACTAACTACTAACATGTCGTTCAAATATATATACATATATATATATCTCTCTATATATATATAATAGAGGTGATAGGATGGAGGCGGTAATGGTGGTGGTGATGCAACGGTTGGGGTGGGTGAAGGTGACAGTGGTAACGATGGTGACAACAGCGGCAATGGTGATATCCATCGTGGTAGGTCAGTAGGATGGTACAATGGAATTGAAATTCCTTACTAGAACCTAAAGAATTTACATTTCGTCGTTGGAATTCGGATTTCTTATTAAAACTCAAAAAGTGAGCCAAATACACGTATGGAATTGACCATTTTAATCGGTTCAAATTATATATCATATTCCAACAAATTGAACTTATTGTTTACTGTATAATTCTTTGATTGATCAAAATTAATGCACGTCAAATACATGAATCTCTATTAAACTATTTTTTTAAAAGTGTGTGGAAAAAATAATGAAGGTTTCAAGAGAGAGTGGATCTAAATGTAGTCGTTGACGTAAACACGTCTCCACAGAGAAAGGATTGACGAGCAAAAAGGTCCAGTCTTTCGGAAGCAAGTGTTGCAAATTGTTAGGTCCGATTCAACAAGATCAAAGAAGAATCATATGCAAATCATTGAGTCGGCTGTTTTATTGATAAAAGCTTTAAGGAATTACAAACGCGAAAATAATTTAGACGACTCTCATTAACGAATCATCTAACCTAGACTCCTTTACATAGTAGTTGTCTATTACATGGTAAGCCCAAGCCCATAATATCTAAAACACAATATCAAATCTTTTTCTTCTTTATAAAACTTTCTTAACTTAGGACTTATCGTCCTATCACAAATAATACACCTTAACACTCGTACAATACGATATGTCTGAAACTCTATAAATTACTCTACAAAATAATTATTATAAAGAATATAAAAGTTCAAATATACATTTAAAAAAATACTTCAAAGTTTAAACCATGTACAACTTTAATAATACAATAATGTATTTACAGTTTAAAAAGACATAAATAATTTTAATGAGACAATAAATTGTCATAAAGATTGGATGCTATCACTGTAAATATAAAAAACTATTTCTAAAAAATACATGAAAATATTAATTTATAAATTGATAAATATTATATATTCCAATTGGGAGATAATGAAAATGACAAGTCACACAAATATTTGTTTGGGAGAAAAAAGATATAACTTTTAGTATGACAAAATAAAATAAAAAAGTAGAGCACAATTCATCCTATATACACACAAGTTATCATTAACGATTGATAAGTTCTAAGTTTTACAAAACCATTGGTGATTTTCGTGTTTTTTTTTTTCAAATCTCGAAATTAATCGTGTTACATGCCAAACTGAAGGGGTGTTTGGATGAGCTTATTGACTTATAACTTATTACCGGTATGAAAAAATGTTTATGAAAATCTGATAAGTTAAAAAAAATTACTTCTTAGAAAACAACTTATTTCCGGTTTGACAATGGATAAGTTGTTTTACCAAAACACTCAAAATAACTTATACTGGTGTCACATCAGAATAAGCCAATAAGTTCTTTTGATAAGCTCAAACAAACACCTCATGAGTTTAACAAGAAGAAAAAATAGCTATAAGTTAACATGTTCTTTTGATTTCATAAAAGAAATGGTTAACATATTTTTCTATTAAGTTGGTTTTTGCTTGTTATGTTGTTCAAAACTTTACATTAATATTAGTTAATTCCATATAACTAAATGAAAATAATATAAATAATATTATTAATGTAGGGTTAGGTTCAAATGTGAACTCATTTTTGGTTGTGAACGTGAGGACGAATCTCAGCCACACATCTTCGGTTATGGTGGACGCGATCACGGAGAATTGACGCGATTCATGGGAGGGTGGAGTTATTAAAGGAGGGGAACCAGGTCAAAGCCGCCTTTATTGACCGGATAAGTGGCTGAGATTCGTCCTCACGTTCACAACCAAAAATGAGTTCACATTTGAACTTTCCTCTATTAATGTATATAACAAGTATTTATTGTTTCAGTTATAAAATTGAGTGAAACATAAATATACAATAATTATTTTACGTAATTGTTACAAGTATTATTCGAATGATAAAAGTCGACGATGCACAGGCAAGCACGACGACTCAGACTCATTATGCAAGTAACTTTGAATCTAACTTAATACCATAGTGGAAGTTAGTAGGCCATCACTTGAGATTTATAAAGAACTAACAAGTCTCGTTTTCTATCAATGTGGGCCACACCATCCCGACGGTACAAGGATCGGCTTTGATATCATTTTGTAACATCCCCATAGCCCAAAACAATGGACTGGCCCAACAACTTTAAATCCAACTTAAAACCATGGTGGAAGTTATTAGTAGCCCAACACTTGAGACTTATAGGGAAATAACAAGTTTCATTTTCTATCCATGTAGGACGAGTTGTTACAACACAAATCTTAAGAAAGCCATTGTGGATCCCATCAGAACCGCCAATGGTGTGATCAACCTAGGCGTAAGGCAATGAGGGAGGACCGAAAAAACCAGGTGCAAGACCGGTCTTGGATCAGTTAACGGTCAAAAAGTTAAAACGTCAATTTTTTGTGGCCTTTTTTAAAATTTATATACTTTAAAGCGTCTGCTTACGTATCTTGAACTCTCAAGTTTTTCATTCAATATTGTTGCGATCTAATTTCCATTTTTTTCACATTTTTCATTATTCTTGTAAAACTTGTATTCTCAAAATGGCATCACATCAAATAGCTAATGTCCGTTAATCTTCCACCCCATTAATTGTATCCCAAAATTACGAAATTATTGGTAACCCCAATATTAAAAGAAAACATTATTTGGGAACATTAGAAATCTTGTTGCAGTGGACATAATACAAAAATACAATGCAAAACATGTGGTCCTCTACCTACGGCTCAAGCAAATTAAATGCTGAAACGACATGTGATACAATCTTGTACTAACACTACGAGATATGGTGTGACATCTGATCAACAACCACAATTGGTGTTACAATCGAGATATTTTTTGGGATTGGACAACAAATATGGTGATACAGAAAATGACCATCCTTATAAATTAAGATAACGATCATATCACGATGTGAATCTGCCAGACACCTTTAAATTGAAATGCAATTTGGTAAATCATATTACCTTAAAATGTGATGTAGTACAACGTGGGGCATCATAAGATAATAAATGCAAACTACTGTTCAAATTTGAAACAGTAGCCGTGTGGTTTTAACATATGACATCTGGAATGTCTCACGTCATATACATTTTTATGTGTGACTTATAATATGGACCATGATTAAATCTCACCACCCACATTCGGGTCACATACCTTTATTACTTCCAATGTGTTATTAATTTACAATATACTAAACAAATTGATTGTTACAATATTAAAGTACACAAAATATTAAAGATGATGAACCATTTCAGTAGCATTTTTATCACATAATTAATTTAGTCATGAAAAATCGTATGACAAAATTTGTGACGCCTATATAATTTAGCTTCATAATCAATAATTTTATGTGGTAGGATCTAAATGGTTGAATGTCAGTTTTTCAGGAGAATCGATGCAGCTTTGTGTTTGTTTGAAGGAGTACCACTACTATGGCAAAAAGGTAAATTCTACAAAGAGTTGTTGGCAAATAACCTCATATAAACCACAAGACTTGTGGCGTATTGGTTAAGACTTGTGGGGGGATGAGACTAGATAACTCATCTATCCCAGGTTCGAATCCAGACACAAACAACTTGTGGCCGCTGAGAAATTATCTTAGGACTGCATGCTTTAGCAGTTTTAAAATTATCAGGGATTAGTCTAGGCAAATGCCTAGGATATCCTTTTAAAAAAATAAATAAAAAAATAACCTCATATAAATTGAAAATAAGACATTTGAAGAACGAAGTCCAAATACAACTTCTTATTTACATGTAGCTCAATTGGTTAAGGACCAGAATGACTTTATCCAAATAAAAGACAGTCCTAGTTTCAGTCTCAGTTCCCGACTTGCCTCAGTCAATCGTTTAACGAGTAAAAAATGTTCTTTCATAATGATGTTTTTGAAGGTTTAGTTTGCGTGGGACCGATTGGTCATCTAGAATTGGCCCAACATTATATGTCAAAAGTAAGGACATCGTTACATATTTATATAGAAACATAGCATATTAAAAAAATTATGTGACTTTTGTATTCTATAATATCATATATAATCTTTATTTTTATTTTAAATGGAGATATCGACATTTATTGCCTTATTGGGCTGTTGGAACAAGTTTTGGGTCTTATATGTTGGGCTGTAATAGTGGGCTATCTAAATTATCCTGATGGTCTGCCTTGTTTTTTCAAAAGTATTGCTATTAATTAACGGTGAACCATCTTGCAAAATCATTTGAATCAATTCGATTATGTTTTGTTTTGATAATTAGAGTTAATTTCGGATTTAGTTCTTGTGATTAGGTCGTTTTACGAAATTGGTTTATGAACTTTATTTATTGTAAAATCGGGCTCATAGTTTGCATGTTTATATCTGACTTGCTTCCTTACTCCAAACAGTTTAACTAAATCCTCACTCTTTCTTTGTTTGTCTACGATTATACGATTTGTACCTAGCCCCAAGATAACACGTCAATGTTCTGAGGTTGAACCAAAAGTCTAAAACCAGATGATTTCGTATCTCCATCCCATACACGGTGACCCTCCAAAACCCATTCAAAATGAACCATCTGTCGTTGAGACTTGAGACCCATAATCTGACGTATGACCCTCCAGACCTCCATCTTCAAAGCTATAACCCTTGAAATCCATTCAAGATTTGATTATATAGGTGCATCATTGTTCAATATCCAACATTGTAGCTGTAATGCCATTTTGGATCTGTATTAGAACCCTCCAAAAACATCGAAGACCTTTACGTTAAAAACCAAGTTGATATAGGTTATTTAATTTAGGGGTTGCAAATTAGATTTTTTATTTATTGCTTGACTTGGGATTTCATTCACTGCTTGAACTACATTTTTATTTATTTATGGATTTATGTTCTTGATTTTACGGGTTAAATTTGATTTTTTAGTGGTCCAGTTTGATTTAGGTTTTAAGGGTTGTATAAACCACCAAAACTATAAATACCAAATCCATATTTAACTCTAATAATTACTAAAAAAATGTTTCGTATGTTATAAGTAAAAAATCTAATTATATTTATTATTCGGAAATACATTATTGCTACAATTAACAGATCTTATATTGAAAGGATTGGGTTTCGGTAATAAGAAGGAAAGTTATTATAAGAAGCGTTAGAATATATCTACACATTTGAATCAATCATAATTGAATGTCAACACTAACGAAATACACAGATACACATTATAGATCACATTAAAAATGATTTAAAATTTTGATCTTTTTTTACGCTTATTATCTTAATTTTTTTTTCTCACACCATCATTCGTCAATATTGAAATGCTAATTAGTTATGATAATCCATAAAATTGATTAATTGACGGATAATTCAAAAAAAAAATCAACAATATATTAAATTGGTGATTTGATAATCATAATGAAAAAAAAGGAAATTATTCGTAGATTGAATGGTGGATTTGGTCCATGTAATTTGATATATTTTTAATCATGGTCCCTACAGTATGTTTATTATAAATTTGAATTTTATGGTATTTAATTAGTTTTTACCATAATCTTTCTAAGTATCTCTTTTGTTATCCCTGTTAAATTAAGGATCATTTAAACATTTTACATATTTTTTTATCTTTTTCTTATAAAAAAATAAAAAACAATATTTTAACACAGACACACACATATGCATATTATGATCTCAAAATAAATAAACTGCAACATTATTTTATGATTTAATTGGTTTAAATTAAAAAGTTAATCATATTAAATACGATTTAATTTTATTGTTTGGTATTTATGCCTTTTCAGATATGAAAACCTGATTAAAGTTTATATAGAGATTTGTTCAATTTTAAGTTACAAAAATGATGACATGTATAAATATTTCATTTGACTAAAATCTAAATAATCGATTTTAACATAACTTGAGAGTTGAGACATAGACTTCAGCGAATGGAACCCCACCACCACACCATAGCTGTTATGGCAAGTCTTTTAGAGCATCTCCAATAACTTCCCTAAAATGGGGAAAGTGAAGAAAATGAGGATTTTAGGTCAATTTTCAGCTCCAACAGCTTCCCCAAAACTATCTTCAAAATGGAGAAAGTACGAGAGAGGTAAGTTTTTTCTCCAAATTTAGAGAACACCCCAAAAATGATTACAATATTAGACAACCAATAGGAAAAATTTAAAAACAAATATTTGGAGAGAGATATAATATTTTAATAAATGAATGTAATATTTTAATATTATAATTAATGTTGATTTCTCTAAAATGGGAAATCTGTTGGAGATGAACGCAATTTTTTTTAAAGATTTTAACTTTTGATTATCTATTTTGGAAAAATTTGGGGAATCTGTTGGAGATGCTCTTAGAATACCGGTGAGTGGTGACAACAATAATATTAAAGGGACAAAACATGTACATTAAACAATAGTTGAGGGACTATTTTTGATAATTGAGTTTGAAACGGTGGAAAACAAAATATCTCTCGATCTTTGTTTCCTAGTTCAAGTGTGAAACATGGAGAGAAGAAGAAGAAGAAGAAGAAGAAACCGAAACTGAAACGATCACAGCCCGACGTCTTTCCCCAAATTCTCAATTCTCTCGATTCCAACAAATTATAGGTTTCAATCTCTTATCCTCTAAGTGTTTTCTTCAGATCCACCTTTTTTTTCTTCCAATTCCATTAACCCTAATTTTTTAGGGTTTCAAACAGATTATTTCACACTAATCTCAATCTTGCTTTGCTACACCTTTGCAGTTCTCTGAATCTTCATATACAACAGATTTAAGCTTCCAATTTTGCATGTAGGTTTCAGGGTTTGGGTCGAGAAACGAAAATTACTTTTCTTCGATTTAGGGATTTGGTCAATTTTTTGCTTTCGTTTTCATTCAATTACAGCTTATTTTTTGTGGTCGTAATTCGGTGTTAACAATGGTGGGTTCGGAGGCTTTACCTTCGCCAAGGCAGCATGGGGTTACGAAACCTTTGTCTTTAGCGGGTCCATCTGAGGCTGATTTACTAAGAACAAAGAAATTGAATAAGGTGCGATATGTTAAATCAATTTGGGGATTCTTATATTGATATTATTTCCGGTGATCTTTTAGTTTCTTTTTATATAATCGATTTGGGTTTCTTGAAGTTCTTGGTGGATGCTGGACTTTATGAAACTAAAGAAGAAGCTGCTAAGAGAGAGGAGGTTCTTGCTCGAATTAAACAGGTTCTTTGCTCGATAATCTTTAATTTGTCCACAACCTTTGATCTACTATCATACTAACTATAGTATAAATCTATAATTATGCCATCTTTGTGTATTCTTTTAGGTACTATTGGATGGTGTTAGACCGAAGTATATTGGTTATATTTCTAAATTATATAACCAAATTAGTCATGATAGTTGAACAGTAGATCACAATCTTGAATAAGTATCTAAGATTCTAAGGGGATCATTGTTAGCCATTAATTGGTTATGAAAGATTTTGTTAATGAAATTCATATATTGCATATATGTCATTGTAATAGATGTTATTAACTTGTGTTTTGAGTTTATGTGAAAATTGTACCCAAGAAGGTTCAAAATCGAGTTGGGTGGATTGTGCATTCCTTGCTTTACAAAGTTCTCCAATTATGATTTTTTTCAGATAAATGGAAGACTAATGGGTAATTGTGTGCATGATTAATCTAGAGTTTGATCAATTCTATGGACCATATAGATATAGGGTTAGGTTCAGTGGAAACCGCAAAAAATGAAAAACTGAGGCACACCTTGGTAATTGTTCACCTAGGTATGCACATATGCATACAAGTAGTTTATAAGCAATTTTTCCGGTATGCACACGTGCATAAAAACCAAAAAACAACTTCAGTACATGTGCATACCGCCCAGATGAATGGTTATCAGGGTGTTTCTCAAAATTTTAATTTTTTGGGGGTTTTTTCCTTGAACTTCCTTCTATATATATATGGGTGTGCCTATGATCCTTCTATATATATATGGGTGTGCCTATGATTCTGATTGTGTGGTCTGTGGTTCGATATGATGTTTTTAGTTATGCTTTGAATGATCGTATTTTTACAATATTGTTTCTATAGATTGTAGTTGATTGGGTGAAGCAACTTACTCGTCTACGTGGGTACACCGATCAGATGGTGGAAGATGCAAATGCTGTCATATTTACTTTTGGTTCATATCGACTTGGGGTAAGAGATGTTTCTTTATCTTATTATATTCTACCTCTTTTCTTTAGTTTTAGATATAATAAGTTGTAATTCATATAAATTTTCACTTAAAGATATTACGTGTTGGTTTTGATCGTCTATTTCTAAAACTTGTTGCTAGGTTCATGGTCCTGGGGCAGACATTGACACCTTGTGTGTAGGACCTTCATATGTGAATAGAGATGTAAGTTAATTTCATTACAAGATTGGACCATTCTTCATATGTGAATAAAGATGTAAGTTAGTTATATCCGTTTCTTTTTTTTATCAGGAGGATTTCTTCTTTGTTTTGCACGGAATCTTGGCAGGGATGGAGGAAGTCACGGAACTTCAACCAGTTCCTGATGCTCATGTTCCAGTCATGAAATTTAAGTTTGACGGAATATCTATCGATCTTCTTTATGGAAGCATTTCTCGTTTAGTTGTCCCAGATGTAATTTTTCTCGTTTTTTCTTCTGTAAATCTGTTTCGACCTCTTAATTGTGTCTGAACCGTTATGACTAAATTCCCAACAGGATCTAGACATTTCCGATGTTTCTGTGTTGTTCGATGTTGACGAGCCTACAGTTCGGAGTCTTAATGGCTGCAGGGTTGCTGATCAGATTCTTAAACATGTTCCAAATGTTGAGGTGATCTTCTTAACCGGTTTTTAATCGATTTATATGTTTTCATTCATTTTAATCGTTTGATTTTCTTTTGTTTTTCAGCATTTTCGTACAACACTTCGTTGTCTAAAGTTTTGGGCTAAAAAGCGTGGAGTTTATTCAAATGTAAGACGTTCTTTTTACACACACCCACATATATATTATATAGAGAAAAGTTCAAATGAGAACTCAAATTTGGTTGTGAACTTGAGGACAAATGAGAGCGCGACACGTGTCTGAATGTAGATTATTCAGACCGAATAATCAAAGAAATATTCAGACTGAATTTATTCAGTCTGAATAAGCATTCATATTTATTATGCTTATTCAGACTGAATAAAATTATTTAGTCTGAATATTTCTTTTATTATTTGGTCTGAATATGACACGCGTCACGCTGTCATTTGTCCTCACGTTCAAAACCAAATTTGAGTTCTCATTTGAACCCGCCCCTATATATATTAACTGTGACGGGATTTTTGTAATTCTTATTTGGTAGTTTATTCGGTAATCTGCTTTTTTTAGGTGACGGGATTTCTTGGTGGCGTGAACTGGGCTCTTCTCGTAGCACGGGTTTGTCAATTTTATCCAAACGCTATTCCGAGTATGCTGGTTTCGAGATTTTTCAGGGTGTACACACAATGGCGATGGCCAAATCCCGTTATGCTTTGTCCGATAGAAGAAGAAGAGCTCGGATTTGCTGTATGGGACCCACGTAAAAATCCGAAAGACCGAACTCATCATATGCCGATTATAACACCCGCATACCCGTGTATGAATTCTAGCTATAACGTTTCAACGAGCACGTTACGTGTAATGACGGAACAGTTTCTTTTTGGAAATCGGATTTGCGAAGAGATCGAGCTTAATAAAGCGCAATGGCCTGCATTGTTTGAATCTTATATGTTCTTCGAGAGTTATCGGAATTATCTACAGGTGGATATAGTGGCGGCAAATACCGATGATTTGCGTTCTTGGAAAGGTTGGGTTGAATCTCGACTAAGGCAGCTGACTTTGATGGTAATGTTGTTTTTTTGTTAAATTTTATCGAACTGATTGTGGGTCCCACGGCTTTCTGGGTAAAAACGCCATTTATATGGTAACGTAAATATGATTTTGAATTCGATTAATGGGTTTTTATTTATTTATACAGATTGAGCGGGATACGATAGGGAAACTGCAATGCCATCCGTACCCTCATGAATATTCGGATTCTTTAAAGCAGTGTTCACATAGCGCGTTTTTTATGGGATTGCAGCGGAAACAAGGTGAAGTGATTTTGGAAGGGCAGCAGTTTGATATCCGTGGGACGGTTGACGAGTTTCGGCATTCGGTTAATATGTACGTTTTTTGGAGACCCGGGATGGAGATTTACGTTTCTCATGTTCGTAGAAAGCAGATTCCGTTGTACGTTTTTCCGGATGGTTACAGAAGGACTCGAGTAGCGAGGGTCGTAAATGTAAATCAACAGACGATGACGACGGTTGGTGGTGGTGGTTCTGGTGAGGAAGTTTCTAGAAAGAGGAAAGACGATGGAGAACGTGTGAAACGAGAAAGTTGTCAGAAAAGGGTATCCGGGAGTAGTCCGAAGAGTCGGGATTCGGTTTCGCCTGTGATTGTTAATCATTCGTGTGGTAATGAGTCGAAATATTGTGGGATTGAAGTTGGTCAGATAAAGAACGGTGGTTCGGGTGATTCGAGTGAAGCTGATTCTCGAGTGTCGTCTGTTGATGGGGATGATGGTGGTAGTCAGGTGTTTCAAGTTCAGGTTTTGGTTTTTAATTGACGTTTGGTTGGTTTTTTTTTTTTTTTTTTTATAAATTGGTAAACAGGGTTTTTTGGTTTGGTTATTGTTTCAAGAAACGGGATTTTGAAGTTATTTAGTTGATTATAAGTTATGCTGATATTTTGATATTTGGGTTGATTTGTTATTATGAAGCCAAAGGTGGAAATTGGGATGGTACTAAATTCCAGAACAGCAGCGGATTTAGAGCAGAACACGGTGATGAGGCAAGTTTTGAAATCTTTGAAGTTATATATATATATATATATATATATATAGAGAGAGAGAGAGAGGGTCAGGTTTTGGGGCGAAAACGCAAAAAAATGAAGAAGTGAGGAACACTCTAGTAACCGTTCATCTTGACGCATGTGCATACAAGTAATTTGTTTGTTATGCACATGTGCATAAAAACCTAGAAACAACTTCAGTTACTTGTATGCACATGTGCATACTGTCTAGATAAATGACTACTAGGGTGTTCCCTGTTTCTAATTTTTTGGGGGTTTTGAACTCATTTTTCATTATGAACATCAGGACAACGGAGAACGTGACACGTGCCTTTTGGCGTCCACATTCAGTATGAATAATGAAAGTGAGGTTCATGAACTATTAATAGTGAAAGATACAACATTCGGTATGAATAACACACGATCATATGATCCATTCATGGTGAATAAACCGTGGGCACAGGGGACACATGTCGCGTTTGCCTTTGTCCTCACGTTTGCAACCAAAACTCTGTTTTCATCTGAATCAGCCCCATATATATATATATATACCTGCTTTGGGTTAGGTTCAAATGTGAACTCATTTTTGGTTGTGAACGTGAGGACGAATCTCAGCCACACATCTTCGGTTATGGTGGACGCGATCACGGAGGATTGACGCGATTCATGGGAGTGTGGAGATTATTAAAGGAGGGGAACCAGGTCAAAGCCGCCTTTATTGACCGGATAAGTGGCTGAGATTCGTCCTCATGTTCACAACCAAAAATGAGTTCACATTTGAACTTTCCTCTACCTGCTCTATATCTATATTTATATATATATATATACATATCTATCTACTAACACACACACACACACACACACATATATATATATATTTGTACGACAAATGCCCACACACACACTCGTTGGAGGCTGGGCTCTACTGGTGACATGAGTATTGTTTTTTTTCCTTGAAATCTTTGTGTGCATCAGGTTAGGAGTGACTTCAACAGCTTGAAAGAAGAACAAAAGGCGGTGGTTATGGTAAGTAATAATGCCGTTGGTTGCTTTCTCTTGCTTATATATCGGACCATGATTGTTTTTATGCACAGTAAGACGAGTTTCAAATTCAAGGAGCGAAAATTGGAAGAAGGTCGATATTTTGCTACTATTTTCTTTTAACGGGTTTGGTACGAGAGTCCATGTACAGTTTTTATTTGTTTTTTTAGTGTGTGTTTTGCAATGGGTAATTAGTTTAGGTTCAGCTGAGGCTCTACTAATTTTCCGATTGGTCGGAAATCATTCATTTGGTTGGAGTCTTTTAGGGAGTCGAGTAAAAGTCGAAGATGAGCTGAATTTGATGTTTCTACTTTCTTGTAAACTTTGATACAATTTGAAATGGCATTAATCTTTCCTTCCTCTTCTTTTTGTGATCAATTTGCAATGTTATCACATTTTCCTAATTAGGGGGTGTTTGGTTGAGGTAATCAATGGAAATGTTAATAAAAGAAATTGTTTGGTTTTATATAATATAATGGGCTCATTCTCGTAGAATCCTTAATTTTTATTTCTGATTAAACCGGGGGGGATGAAAAGTCAATCCCATTTTCATTCACGGAACTTGTCAATAAACCTGAAGTTTACCAAAATAGTCAAAAAGCTGATAGTTAGTTTCACTTTTTAGCCATGTACTGGCCCAAATTCGCTTTTTAGCTGATCCTTGAAATCGACATAAGAAAAAAGCAAAATAGGAGGTTTAAGGATCTTGAAATCTTATGCATATGTAAGTTTTTTGGATCTTTACGTGGAAACCTCCTTTTCTTTTTGCTGAAAACGAATCTTTACACATATGTGTAACTGTTTTTAAGTGTAGAAAGTGAATTTAGATAAAAAAATGACAAAAATGTGAAACTCTATTTATTGATCGGTTATTTCTGTCAGTTTCCTCAATAAATCATGACTTCAAAAATGGTGCCGGAAATATATACATATATATATATATATAGAGAGAGAGAGAGAGGCGGGTTCATGTGAGAACGGTAACAATTTACGAGAATGCGAGGACAATCCTCAGCCAATCATTTTGTACATGGAATTTTTTTCATGTACGAAATCATATGTGATTTTGTACTAGTATCAAAAATGACACGCACGACTTTTGCTGGAGGAAAAGTCTCGGCTAATCATATATGATTTTGTATGTGAATCATATGTGATCTTGTACATGAATCATATGTGATTTTATGCATGAAAAATTCCATGTACAAAATGATTGGCTGACGATTGTCCTCGCATTCTCGTAAATTATTACCGTCCTCGCATGAACCTCTTTCTATATATATGTATATATATATATATATATATATGTAAATGTTAATACTTAATAACATCTAACTTAATTTCCCACAAGTTTTAGCACTTAACCAAGATCAAAAAACTGAAAATTTGCTCAGAAAAACCAATTTTGACAGGTTGATTCTTCAATTGGATAAACAAGCCTTCCCAAATTGCTAGTTGATAAATAAAAACACATAAAAAGTCAAATCCAAATTTCTTCATATACACTGCAAACAGCTACTACACCTATGCCTTCCACTCAACATTATCATCATCAATGGTGGATCTTCTCTTGCTTACTTCCCACTGCAAAAAAAAAAAAAAACCAATAAAAACATCAACAAATTGGTGCTTAGAAAAGGGAATTTTACAAAAAATAGTCGATCTGCAATATAGGGTTTCGTTTTTTAGCCATTTTCTTATCTCAAATTCGCTTTTTAGTAAAGTGAAATGAGATCTGAAAATGGCTAAAAGTTAAAACCCCTCTGGCAGATTGGCTATTTCTGTAAATTTCACTTAAAAAGATTGGAACTCACAGCATAGGTTAGAAATCTCGGTACTCCTTATTACGCGCAGCCTCTTAACCGCGGAAACAAACATGCTACAAAACCACAAAAGAAAAAAGGTCATAAAACAAAGCAGATCTGATTAATGAAATAAGCCGAATAAATAATAGTTATTCAGACGGCCAAAGATCTGTAGTTATATATATATATATATGCAATAATAGAGACAGTTGCATTAGTTTATTAAGTGTTAGGCAGTTCAATATCTAATAAAAACATCATTTTGAGATCATATTTTCTTTGTTTACAAGTAGCAAATTTTAATACAACAAGCATCATATCTTATGTCTTTATATTTTAATAAAGGAATGATATATGCCAGAATGGTTTTGGAATCTATGTGCAGGAAAAACCAGAAAAAAGTTGGCACTTTTTAGACTTATATGTGGAATAATAATAAAAAGGGCTAGTAGGAAACAAGAAAACAAACTAAGCCAAATAATAAAAATATCCCACATGGCTTAATAGTAGTACTCGAATTTCTAACAGATTTAAGAACGTCATTACTTAACAGAATAATTACTCGAAATCCGTTTATTTATTAGTTATAAAGAAGTGATTAACCAAAACAGCTAATTCCATCAACTGAATTCACTTTTTAGCTTTAGAGCCCCTTTTCAAAATAGCCAAAGTTTATGCAGAACCTTTACAAACAGAACGGATTCCGCTTAAACTATGACTATTTGGGGAACTGGGTTTCTGACATGGCTAAAAAGTGAATTTGGCTACGATGGATTAACTTTTTATTTATTTATTTATTTATCGATTTCCCGAATAAAGAAGCATCAAATTGCAAAGTGATGAGATGCTTACTGCCATGGGACATCACCAACAAGCATCCGGTCTCCTTCGTTATCCTCGTAAACCAACGTATATTCGCCACTTCCGTCTAACAATCCCGTGATCGCCTTTTCTTGATCTTGATTACCGGAAATTCCACCTCCAGAAGTATCTTTTTGAGCTATAACAACATTTAAGAAACCAATTAAGTTAAAACATGAAAATAAAGTGTACAAAAAAGGACCAACATAATATTTTAAAAAAAAGGAAATTTACAAAAATAGCCGTTAAGTAAATAAGGTTTCACTTTCTGGCCATTTTCTGACCCAAATTCACTTTTTTCGGCCACTTTCTGTTAAAGATTGGCTACAAAGTTAAATAAGGTCTGAAAAATGCTAAAAAAACAAAACCCATTTGGCAGATCGGCTATTTCTGTAAATTTCCCGGGAAAAAAAATCTTTTTGAAGATATTTAATTTTAACCTGCAAGAAGTCCTCTAAAGAGTTCATCAACAGCAATGGAAAGCTTTTCATAGCTATCATAAGCATTGAGATCAACTTTTCGACCAATCGGGATTCCATTCATATTGATCTTCACAAAGAAGCCTTTTTGGCAACTTTCTTCTACTTTTTTAACAACATTCTTGTTAGAAATCATCACCCCATTTTGGGAATCAGGAGTAGGTGCAAGTGCTTGTTTTGCAGAGGTGTTACTTGCAATATTCTTCCTAAATGATCTAATTGGAGGCCATCCCACAACTGGAGCTGGTGCACTTCTTCAAGATTTACCCAAAAAGATTAAATAATACAAATAGTTAGATGTAAAGATTAAATCTTTAAAGAAACCCATGAAGTTTATAGCTAGAAATTCATGAATAGTTAGATAAAAAGATTAAAATCTTTAAAAAATCCCTAGAAATTCATGAATAGTTAGATAAAAGATTAAAATCTTTTAAAAACCCATGAAGTTTATAGCTAGAAATTGATAAATAGTTTAGTTAAAAGATTAAAATCTTTAAAAAACCCATGAAGTTTAAAGCTAAAAATTGAACAATAGTTGGATAAAAGATTAATTTAAAAAAAAAACCCATGAAGTACAAAGCTAGAAATTGATGAATATTGGTTAAAAACAAACCAGTAGTTTCAGAAATACTGCAAAATTAAATGATTTAAAAAGCAGATAGCATAGTACAACCATTAGTGTCCAAACAAAACAAAACAAAAATAGATGAGTTGGTGAGTTTCCCCAAAAGAAAGAGAATTATTATTAGTTTTTAAACAAGAAACAGATACAAAAAACACAAAATATTAAGAAAAGAAAAATAAAAGATATGAAATCCAAAATGCTGCAGAAATGACAGTATTTCCATGCATGGACCATTGGAGACACAAATCTCTGATATTATTCTCAATTTGGGAGATAAAATGTAATCAAAGTTGATGAACAGAGTTTTTTTCTTCCTTTTTTTTTTTAAATAACTTTAGGTGTCAAGCTGTCACGGACACCAAAACTAATCCCTCTGGACCCGGGACTAGTAGAATCTACAAAGACAAGTCTTATTGTAAATTAAGTAGAAAGGGTACCTTTTCTGAGAAGTATTGGGGACCTGGACAGCTGCTTTTGTTGATGATTTGTAGTGTCTGAATGATTCAGAAAGAGACCAATCTTCAACCCCAGGTGGAGCAAGCCTTAACTCAAGTTTCTTTTCATCTGAAACACCTCCATTTCCATGGCTTCTTCTTGATCCATCTTTATTATTGTTATTATTATTATAATCATCATCTTCTCTTTTTAGAAACCAGTTTCTTTCTTTAGGAATCAAATCTAGCAGCTGTGGATGGATCTCTTCATCCATTCTTGAATACCCACTTTCCATTTACAACTTTTTATTTCAAGAAACTTTTCAAGATTTCTTTTTTACACCAAACCCAGATAGAAAATCACAAAAAAGACTCTCTTTTTATGTTTCTTTAGATCATAAAGGTTATACAGAAGAAAACAAACCTGCAAACCCCATTAAAGAACATTAAAACAACAACTAGTAGTAATGAGATAAAAGAATAGACATCATGAGAAAGGTAGAAAGATAGTGAAACAATCTTTTATTTATTTACCTTCACATCCTTGAACAAATCCAGCTGTTTTCTTTCTTTTTTCTTCTTCTGTAAAACCAAGAAAATGGTACAAAAAGCAAAAGAGAAGTGCAATAAAAACCCCTATGAAATTAAATTAAAACCCCAAGAAACAATAACTGAAACTTAAGATGGATGGATGAATAGAGTCTAGAGAAAAAAGTTGATTTCTTTTTGGGATTTGCAAGACACAGAATATCTTTTCTTGATTATATATATATATATATATTATATATATATGCTTTATGGCTATGGCTGTCTCCCTGTGTCTAAAATCTTGAAGATTGCACAGAAATAGACCAATAGGGAGGAACAGGTAGAAGGGTGACTAGAAATGAAGCGAAAAAAAGGAAAAAAAGATGATAGAAATCAAAAGAAAAGAAAGAAAGAGATTCCTTTTTGATACAGAAATAAGGAGCAGCAGTCTGATTACACTACACACGCAACCATTTCCCCCAATATATATGTTGTTTGTTTCAACAAGCAAAGCGTGCCTTGTTTCTCCCTAAACCAAACACCAAAAAGCATAAAAAGTTATATATATATATATTATATATATCTATATCTATATATTCTTTTCACATACTTGTATGTAGAGGTCTATTTATTTTAAGAGGTTAGGGTTTAGAGGGTGACATACCTCCCCATCTTCCAGCAACTTGCCATAATAATAATAATAAAATAATAATAATAATAATAATAATAATAATAATAATAATAATAAGAGTATTTTTAGAGCACTATTTGATATACTTTAATAGTGTTTTGTAAACCACTAAAACCGAAAGTCACCACACTTTAACACAAAGTTTTAGAAAGGTAATTAACTTAAAAGTAAACAAAGATTGAATGTGAAGCAACTATAACATTAGTTTATCTTTCACAAAGTAAAGTTAAGAGTTGGTTGATTAAGAGTATGTATTGTTTAAAACTGAATAAGGGTTATTTAAAACTGAATAAGCGTTGTTTGACAGTTGCTGAATGATATTGTGTAAAATAATTAAGAAGCTTTTATGATATAGTGTAAAATAAAATTTAATTGCTTGATAATTGTTCAGGATGTAATTAGGGCTCTTAATGGTTAACGGATGTCCAAAATACAAAATGATTTAAAGGGTTTTGGAACCATTAAGAGACAAACTTATTTTTTGCCAAACATGATTCATCTTTTAACGATTCAGATGTTGCCTCTTAATGAAACTGTTATAGAGGTAAACAAACAACCCTTAAATATAACTTTTGTTTTCTATTTTGTTTTAACGGAGTCTTTGTTTTGTTATTTAAAAGAAAAAAAAACTTTAAGTTTAGATAATTTTTTCATTATTATTATTTTATATAGTTTTAAACAAGTGTGTATTGGGATAACAAAAGTACAAACTACTTTAATAATATGATTAATATTGAAAAACTCAAAAATGAAAATTTTGTTGGAGTTGAATGTAAAAGCCTCTTCAACATCTCGTAGCAAAAGTTAACTCGTTGTCTTATAGGATGCAAGTTTGCATCAGAAATTTGGGAGTTATTTCGATCATGGTGGCATTCTGAAAATATCTTGGGTAATACGATGTGCGACATTGTAAATTTGGGAGCTCGTTTTCCCTTGGCTCCAAGGGATATGGCAAGCCTTTGTTTAGGCTACTCTCTATCTTGTTTTGAGGTCACCATAATAACTCGGTTTTTTCGCGGCAAATTGCTCCCAAAACAGGCCTTATTTGCGGATGTTAGAGTTAGAGTGTTTGATTGGATTTCGAGATGATCGCTCAAGAAGTCTTTGAATTGACGGATTCTCATTTAAAAAAAATTCAACATCAACTACAATATTAAATATTATATATTTTTATCATCTTAATACGTTTAATATACATACATACATACATACAAAGGGTGGTTCAAGGGAAATATTAAAATATATATACCTGACCATATACATATATATACACATAACTAATATACATATATATACACATAACTAATAAATAAATCTCATTGGTGGAAAATATTAAAATAACGTATTTTCTTTTCATTAAATAATTTTAGAGAAATTTTCTATATTTCGAGTTCTCTTTATTTTAGATAAAACAAGATATGGAATTTATTGGAGTAACAGAGAACGAAAACTTTATTTTCTCTATTTTTTAAAGAAAACAATATATGAAATTTATTAAAGTAATATAGAAAATAAAAATTTTATTTTCTATATTTTATAAAGTCATTTAGAGAGGTTGCTCTATTTTTTTTTGTAAGTTTTTAAGTTATGTTTTTGGGATTAGAGTGTATGGAGGGAAGAAGGTCTACATTATCCTTTTGGTACTCAATTGGTGACTTAATGACGATGAAAGTTGTCCTTTTGGTACTCAATTGGTGACTTAATGACGATGAAAGTTGTCGTATGCATTAAGTTGGGTTAATTGTGGGTTTTGGTCTTTAATTACGTGTCTTAATCTTATAATTTAGAGTCCTTGACTTTCTTGTAAACCCTATTTTGTGTCTCATTAACAATGCATAATCCATCCAACAACTTGTTTTAATAAAAACTCATTTTAAAAACCTTTCTTCAAACCAAAGGGCCTCTGGCCTAGCGGTACCGGGGTTTTATAACATTATCAAGGTCTCGGGTTCGAGCCTTGGGAATGGTGGTTTCCCTAAAATGGTGGAAGCATTATTCCTCATAGGTGACGTGGCTTTGTGGAGGTGTGAGGGTTCAATCCCGCGCTGTCCCAGGGGTTGGAGTTTAACTCGTTAATAACATAACCACTAACACTAACGCTGCCGGTTAAAAAAAAAAACCTTTCTTCAAAAAAAAAAATTGAACACTAAGCCAGTGTTTGGCAAAAATAAGTTAGTTTATTTTTTGAGTAATCATTTAAATGTACATAAACTATCTTGGAGTAGTTCATAAATTAACTTATCAATAAGCTACTTGAAAAAGTTTATGAGAAGTTTTTGAAACTTTTTCAATTATAATCTTGATTAATATTATTTATTTACTTATGATTAATATTATTTATTATTAATTATTAATGAATATGGGTTGAATTCCGATTAGAATGAGAGTCAAGGTGAAAAGTGTAAAAAGAGATCTCTATCATTGGATGCAAATTATAATGAGATGCAGTACTAGATCAATCCTTGTATGAATCGCGATTCAAAGTTTGAAATTAAAGGTGATCAAGACTCTAAATTTATTCTTACGCTTCTCACCATAACTCAATTTTGCACACGATCCCACGCCTAATAAATATTAATTATAAATAAATATTAAGTAATAAGTAAATATAAATTATTTTATTCAATACTAATTTATAGTAATTAAAATTAACTAAAAATTATTATTTGGTTTTAATTATACATTATTAAATAATTTTAATTACACAATATATATTAATAATAACTTGTAATTACTTATAAATCTTATTAACTGTATCAATTATTTTTAACTATTTTTTTAATATATTTAGATATCAAAAAACAAATGTAGCAATAATAAAAATGTTAATGTAAGATACACAAAAATTAAAGTTGTGCTTATTTTATTTCATAAATAATTAAAATATGTTAAATAATTTTAATAAAATATCTAGTTAAATTAATCAGAATATTTAAGGTTGATTAATGTTATTGTTATTGATATTATATGTAATGATTATTAAAATAATAGATTAATGTATACTATTTCTAAAATTAAAATATTTTATAATATAAAATAGTTTTAAATTCTTGCAGTTAACATTTGATATTATTTAATTTTTTGCTATCTTGTTTGTATTAATCAATATATTATATTATTAAAAATTTATTTGAATTATATTATAAAATGTTTGTAATTGACTGTTTTTTTTTAAATATCATTTTTAGTCATTCTACATGTTCGTAAACTAGTTTTTACCAGACATGACTTTTTCATCGACTAGTTTATCAGTTACCAACTACCTTATCAGTATTCCGTTAGCTTGTTAACCATCAATTAGTTTATCAATTAATTTACCAAACATAACCTAAATATTTATAATCTTTATTTTAAGAGAGTCGTGGATAATCAACTTTATTAATTTTATAGCATAAAAATCCCAATTCACACGTAATTAAAGAACCTTGTTTAAAATTAAAGGAGAGTAGGTGTAATGTCCCCTTTAAGTCAACATTTCTGAAATGCAATTATAAGTTGTTCATTCAATTAATGTTTAAAGTTGATAATATGATCCGTACCTAAATAATTTAAATTTGATTTTAAATCCCCATCTTATAGTTAATTTCTTACCTACTTTATTTGAAAAAATAAACATAGTATGTATTGTAACTGAAAAAAATCCATTAAAAATAGAAAACAAGTCATTTAAAAGTTGAAGAACATGTTATGCAATTACCAAAAAAAAATTATGTATTAGGGACAAGTGGGTGGAAAACCTTATTAAACTTAAATTTATTGAACAAACATGACTTAAATTGTAAAATTATTGATGATATAGAAGGATCGTCTTCAATGAGCATGTTAAATTTTGCAATAAGTTAATATTACATATCATGAAATATTGAATTTGATGTAACATTATTTATTTATATTTTTTTTGTTTAACCGTCAGACTGTATGTCGTCATTGGCTCCGTAGTTTGTGTATGAAAGGGGAGGCCTGTGGGTTTCTTCATCAATACAACAAATCACGAATGCCCATTTGTCGATTCTTTTGATTGTATGGAGAGTGTCGTGAACATGACTGTGTTTATAAGCATACAAACGAAGATATCAAGGAGTGTAACATGTAATTTTCTTTATATATTGTCGTATTTTAGTTTATGTTCTTGGATGATATAAACCCCCTTTTTACTAGTTAATTGGAATCATTATTAAACCCTAACCTTTGATTTCACTAATGAACTATCAATATGTTCAGTAGTGATCAAAATAAATTACAGATTCAAAGTTGCTACCGTTCACTAGTGAACAATTAAATTTTAGAAGCATATACAAATAAGTCAAGCTAGACTAAATGTTCAGTGATGAACTATCAATATGTTCAGTAGTGATAAAATAAACTACGGATTCACTAGTGAACAATCAAATTGTAGACGCATATGTAAATAATTCTAATTAGACTGCTGCATTTTATCAAACCCGTTCACTAGTGAACAATCAAATTGCAGACGCATATGTAAATAGTCCTAATTAGACTACTGCATTTTATCAAACTAATTCACTAATGAACAATAAAAAATTTCCGTTTTCTGCATTCTAGTATGTTCAGCATAAATCCATTTATGGTCTTGTTCGATTATGTTTTTTGTTCGATTCAAATTATAATTGAATTTCCAAATTTTTCATACACCAACAAATCATCCCATCAAAATCGACATTGATTGACTTATTCAAGGGTGACGGAGATAATTTAGGGAAGACGATTGTTTCCAATTTTGAGTTGTAGTGTCTTTTTATCTTATTACCCTTGTTCACTAATGTTCATCTTTTTTCAAACCAATTTTACACGGTTTAATTACAAAATTGCTACAACCAAGTTTTATCCGTTAATTAAATAGATTAAAGGTTCAGACTGGTTAACAAAGTTAACATAATTAATTGAGTTAATAAATGAATAGGCCTCTAATCAGGAATGCTTATATATTAACCAAAAAGTCACTTCACTATATAAAATTTTAATTACTTAAAAGAGGGAAAATATCTAGATTCCAATGCTTAAATGCATATGTATTTTTTTTAGATGTGTGTTTTAATTCAGAGTAAACTACAATTTTCGTCCTTGTGGTTTATTGTTTATAACGATTTTCGTTCCTGTAGTTTAAAAACTGATTTTACCGTCTCTGTGGTTTCATTCTACTTCCATTTTGGTCCTTAAAACTAACACCCTGCATGGCCAGGGGCGGAACACAAGCTTTTCAACCACAGGGGCCGGACCTAATATATTATATATTTTCAAAAATACCAATTAAGGCTGCAACAGCTTATTAGACTTCCATTAAGCCTGCACATCTTAACCAAATTCTGGACAACTTAATTCATAAACATTAAGGCTGCAGCAGCTTATTAGACTTCCACTAAACCTGCACATCTTAACCAAATTCTGGACAGCTTAATCATAACCATTAAGGCCGTAGCAGCTTATTAGACTTTCATTAAGCCTGCACATCTTACCAAATTCTGAACAGCTTAATTCATAACCATTCAAAGCAAGAGTGACTTATTAAACGTCCACTAAACCCGCACATCTTAACCAAATTCGGGACGGCTTAATTCATAACCATTAAGGCCGCAATAGCTTATTAGACTTCCATTAAGCCTGCACATTTTAACCAAGTTTTATGTACTTAATTCATAACCATTAAGGTCAAAGAACTTATTAGACTTCCATTAAGACTGCACATTTTAACTAAATTCTAGACAACTTAATCCATAACCATTAAGGCTGCAACAACTTATTAGACTTCCATTAAGACTGCACATCTTAACTAAATTCTGGACAACTTAATCCATAACTATTAAGGCTACATCAGCTTAGTCACTTTCTGGACAGCTTATTCCCTTTTCATTAAGCCTGCACAGCTTAACCATCATCTGAACAACTTTTTCCACAGCTTATTTCTAACAATTTTAAACCTAATATAATCAAACAATTCAAAACTGTTCAAAACATCAAGATTTAAGGCTCAAGCAATAGCATTTTAAACCCAATCAAAGTATTAAACAAATTTAAACCTAATCATTTCAATCTCATCAATTTCAACGAAATTTATACCTGTGATTTAGGGGCGGTAGGAATCCTAGTATTTGATGAAGATTACCTTAAAATCACAAGGATTCCACTGGCATTTGGGTTTGGTTCTTCAACTTGCTCATCCATGGATATTGGAGATGGGAGAGGGAGAGAGAGAGAGGATGGAGGTCGACTGGTCGAGAGAGAGGTAGGGGCTGCTAACTGTGACTGCTGCTGTTAGGAGACTTAGGTCGTCATCAAGTGCAATCGTCGACCATCGAGAGAGACGGCAGAGGCTGGAGCCTGGAGGTCGAGAGAGAGGGTCCAGCCTGGAGGTCGAGCCGTCAACTGGTTTATGTCATCGCGTCGATGCTTAGTTCTTGGTTAGAGGTCTTCGATGTCGACTCTGCTGCTGAAGACGTGAAGAAGACGCGGTCTGCAATCTGTTAGTTGGGGGCCCAAAGTTAAAAAAAACAATTTACTAAGTTAAGACCTAAATTTTTTATACTTGGCAGGTTAAAAAGCCCAGGGGCCCTGGCCCCTAGTAGCCTCAAGGGCCTTCTGCCCCTGTGCATGGCCATAGTTTTGTCCAAACTATTGATTCTTTTCGAGTCATCATATCAAACAAAAAGGTTAAAAGTAACCGTTAAAAAGTTTTAAAAAGTTAAATATTCAGTCCTTGTATTATGTAAAGTTTAAAATGTTTAATCTTTTTGTTATATAAAGTTTAAAATATTTATTCTTCAATTTTATTTATTATATTAATAAATTATAACTTGACGTTTATAGATATTATATTTTTTTTTTACTTTTACTTTCTTTATTTTATTCTAATACACATATCACACACACACAAATGATTGAAGCTCTTTTTTTCTTTATTATATATATATAGAGAGAGAGAGAGAGAAAGAGAGGGGAAGGTTCAGGAGAAAACACTCAAAATAGATAAAACTGAAGAACACTTTGAAAGCCGTCATCTAGACGGTATTTTTTTCTATGCATTAGTGCATATGCACAAATGCATATAAGCGATTGAATATCTTTTTTCTATACATCAATGCATATACATACCGTCTAGATAAAGGCCTCCCAAGGTGTTCTTTAGTTTTTATTTTTTTTGGCGTTTTTTCCTGAATCTTCCTATATATATATTGTTTTTAATTTAAATATAATTTGAACCTTCCTCTCTCTCAATATATATATATATATATATATATATATGGATAAATATATTGTATATTAGTTTAAAAATAATATTAAATGAGGACATTTATAGTGATAGAGGCTTGAAGTGAGTTTAGGGGTCCGACCACCCAACATTAAGGCGCTGTTGTCCATCTCTGTGAAGTCGGCGGTATTATTCTGACTGATTACGTTTCCGTCCAATAACTCCCCCACTCTCTTGTGGGAAACGCGTGACCAACACCCAACCAATAAGGGTAGTATAGTAAAAACACACTAGTGTTTGGTGATGAACCACCAAAGAGAGAGTAGCAGATGGCATTACGTCTTTAGGATAGGGACCATACTACCCTCCATTTTCCACTTCTTTCACTCCCCTCCCCCTTTTTGTCAACCATAATATATAAAATTTATTTCGTAAATTTTTTTGGTTGCTGGTACCATTTAATTATAATAAATAATATAAAAATATCTTTTACAAAGTAAGAACATTTTCGATAGATATGTTAAAAAATTTATATAATAGAGTAAAAAAAGTCAAAATCTTTATAAAAATTTACATCTATCTTTAACAGTTATTCTATTTTAACAATTTTATCATTAGTTATATTAATAAAATATTCAATATATCTAATAAAATAATATTTCTTTTTCCTACACATTTTATCTCAATACTCTAATTGGTTGATATAATTAAAATATTATTTTCTCTCTATTCTAATAAGTTTTAGAGATTTGTCTAAATTTAGATAATTTTACAACCTCTCTCCTCATTTTTCTATTTTAGCATATAGGATATAATAGTTGTTGGAGCAACTAAAATGTTAAAATTGCATTTTTTTTTCTCATTTTAGCATAGCTGTTGGATATGCTCTAATAGTTTGTTTGTTAATTATTTTATTGTTTTTTACATATTAGGTTAATTGTTCAAATCTTTTGTTATAATTTTTCTTAGAAACATAATAAATCAAAAATCAAAAATTAAGAACTAAAAACATAACATTAACAAGATTTGAACTTGAGTCTGGGGTGAAAGAAAAACTTTACAAACCAACTCTACCAAAAGAAACTTATGTACTCATTGTAGTTTCGAAAGATATACGATGACACACAATAAAATGATACGGTGATGCTTTTAACGACTGTATAATATTTTACCCTATGACGGAGAAACAAAACGATGGCACATGCCACCGTCTGCTCTACATTAGGTCCGTCCATGATATAAATCAGTATCAGTGGCAATTTTATATCAAACTAAATCAATCAATATGTGTAACAGGGACGGATCCATAAATTTTTTGATACGGTGGCACCATACCGCATATAATTTTTTTTTATTATAAAAAATACGGTTTTTTTTCGACGTGCCTTTACGTTTTTACTAACGGTCAATATTTTTTATGTGTTTTTAACTTAATTATACCGTTTCAGAAGATTTTTAAGTTTTTTGCTTGATTTCAAAGGATTTTTTTTTTATTTTTTGGTTGATTTCAAAAGGTTTTTTAGATTTTTAAGCTCTTTATCGATTTCAAGGATTTTTTTTTCGGTTCTTTTTGTTGATTTTAGGAGTTTTTTGGTTTTTAATATTTGATATTGACTGGTGTTAATAACTAAAAGCAAGTTAAATAGACTTTTGGGAAAGTTAAGGATTAAAATAGAGTATTTAGTATGTTATTATATGTTATATAGAGTTGCTACCTAAAAAAATTAATTATTTGCATCTAAAAATGATTGAACCCAAGACCATCTCTATAAGAAGTTTTAATTCAATTGGAAAAATCCACTACACCAGCAACCCTATTTGTGTCATGAGTTCAGTTTTAAATTATTTAAGAGCACCCCTAAAACAATACGGTTGCACCGTTAATAAATCCAAAAAATTACCCTTCGATGAAGATATAATACGGTGGCCCGTGCCATCGATGAACCATGTTAGGTCCGCCCCTAATGTGTAGCAACAATATTACTTAAATTGTGTAAATTATAATCAGTTGGTGGTATTGTACCAAAAATACAAACTTGGTTGATGTGTCATGTATGGTATTAGAAGTTGTGTATTATGGTAGTACCATGATACCAACTTATTTAATTATTTATTAGTTTTTGAACTTTATTTGTATTAAATATTAAACTTTGTAATTTAACTATGTTGTTTAAACTTTTAAATATTTGTAACTTTTGTCCCTACCACTAAAAACCCTGAACATCACATGTGTTATCTAAAAATTCAAATAGTCGCTCAAAAGGACATAATGGCAAGTTTTCACACACACACACACACACACACACACACACACACACACACACACACACACACACACACACACACACACACACACACACACACACATATATATATATATATATCAAAGTTGGTACAAAAATAATACCAACATGTACTAACCAAAAAAAGTTGGTATAATTAAGTTTGTACCAACTACCAAATATAGTTGATACGGTATAAGATTTTTCATACAGATTATAATTGGTTGGTACATGGTATTAGATGGGAAAAAACTTAGTACCAAATCAAGTCTATCCCTATAAATCACACCTTCCCATTTGTGTTATTAACTTCTATAACCAGTGTAATACATTAGGTTTCAAAATGATACATTAACATATATTGAACTTTTATAACTGTTATATTGTTACTTTCTCAAGACAGGTTTAAATAAAAAATGTCAGATATCATAAGAAGATAAGAAGAGAATATCAAATAATCATTGATATTTGAATCAACCGATTTTTTTTTCCAGGAATAACATATTTAAAAGATTATATTTTTGCCTTATTGGACACAATCCATTGTTGACTGGGCCCTCTCATTCCACTTTGCAGGTGACAAGTGGTGATGTGGGCTTTCTATCCTACCGACACACGTTGTTACTAAACGTTTATATAACATTCTTTTTCGAATACAAATAAGGTCGGTTTTTACAAGTGTATCAACTGTTATAAATTTGTTAACCCAGCGCAAAACACAATACCAAATAACTTCTAATTCAACTTAAAATTCTTATAAAATTTATTGATAGTCAGTAACTTTAAACTTACAGAAAACTTACAAACCTAGTTTTCAATCTATATAAAATTGATTCTTTACAAATACAGAATGTGGGTTTTAAATGTTAATATGATTTGATTTTTACTCTTTTACATGATATTTTGAAAACATTTTTATAGAAATAGTTGGTATGTGTTATTGGCGGCTGCTATTTTCCCACATCTTTATTTATGTGAATATAATTAAATCCACGTTTTCAACATAAACAAAATAAGCCATCATCCCCCATTCCCCACATTGCACCCAAACTTGTAGTGTTGTCACCTTCGTCTTTATTTACATGATAGCATATTCTTTTATCTTTTTCTATTTTATTTGTCGTTTTTTACTTTTACAATTATTATTATCGATTTATTTCACTTAAAAGTGTTTATTTCTTGTTCACTTATTTGCTTTCCACAAAATTATATACAAAATTAATTTATGAGACCTGTAGGAATTTTTATTTTAAAGTTTTATTGTACATGATTTTTTTACGTTTAAGTTTAATATTTATTGTATTGATTAACATATATTTGTTCTATAATGTATTTGATTTATATTTATTTGGTTTGTAATGTAAAAATTTTGTACTTTTAATTTTTTTCCCCACAAACACGTCAAAAAGGTTGACATTGTGAATCGGATCCATGTGAAACAAACACGTTATAAAACAAATATATGTTAATCACTACGTCAAATTTTAGGAATAGATGAAAAAATCATATAAAATAACAGATGATACATTGATTATCAAAGGTCTTACAATTTTAGAGAGTTTTAGATGAAGGTTAACACACACACACACACACACATATATATATAGAGAGAGAAAGAGAGGCGGGGGGTATAAAGCGGGTTCAGGGGAAAACTATAAAAAAACAACTGAAGAACACATTGAGAGCATTTTATCTGGACGGTATGAACAAATATATATAAACGACTGATGGAGGACTATCAAAGTGGTTTTTATTTTTTTGGGGTTTTTTCTATAAACCCGACCGTATATATTTTATTATATTATATTTAAATTATATATATTTTTATAAAGATATATAATATCCATTTGTCACGTTGTTAAGCTTTGCGCCATAATAATCAAACCTTTGGGTGGTGGGTTCCCTTTTAAAAACTTTAACGTTTTACATATATCATAGTTTAATTAATGGATATGTATCTATTAAAGGTATCAAAAAAGGATAACTACAAAACCACTTTTGGAAAGAAAGAAAAAGCCCAAAGTCTCTTTTGGTTTATTATAAGATCATCTTTAATTATCGACATAAGTTTTTGCATCAAAATAATGCAAGTACTTTCAAGCAAATAATCATCCATTTAAACTTATGGGAATCAACAATATATTTAGGATATTTGTTAAAGGGTACATTTTTAAAGTGTATTAAACGTCTGTAAAGTTATCAAATGTGTTTTTAGGTGAATTTCATTATTTCAATAAATTTTTTGTTGATTTGAAAGACTTTTTTCGGGGTTTTATTTATCGATGCCTCTTAGATTTTCTAATATCTCGTAATACCTTTCCAAAAAAATTAGTTGTAAAAATCGGTTGAACGAATGTATGGAACCAAGTTGGGGCATTCATAGTCCACCCCTTATTGGAATCATTTTTATATCAAACAAAATATTTTTTAGTATATTTTTTTCACTAAATTTGTTAACAAGAAGATAGTATAACATCAAAATTTGGTATTTTACTATTTAGGCATAGTATCGTGTGAGAATGAGATTTAATGTGAGAACCGTAAAAAGGGATATGGACCTTTGAGGACCTGTAATCTCAAACTCACCCATGAACCGCGCTTGATACGGGAATTGATACGGTACGGTACATCTCACATCGGATCAATTCCCGTATCAAATGCAATTTATAGGAGGGTTTGAGATTAAAGGTGCTCAAAGGTATCTTATATTAACTGTCCTTTTTACACGATCCTACGCATATATATATATATATATATATATAGAGAGAGAGAGAGAGAGTGTGTGAGAGAGAGAGAAGAGAGAGAGAGAGAGAGGAAAAAATGAAGGTGAAGTTTATACATTATTCAGACTAAATATGACACGTGTCGCGCTTTCATTTATCCTCACATTCACAAGTAAATTTAAGTTTGCATTTGAATTTTCATATATATATATATATATGTATTCTTAAAATAAAACTTTATTTGATGATCATAAGTCATAACCATACTCAAAGGGGAATTTCTTTGTTGGGTCCTTAAAAGTGTTTTTGTGGAAGCCAACAACCCTGCTTTTGAGGGTACATTGCATGTATCCATTATATTCAACATTTCATAATCACATACACAATAAAATAAATTATTTTTTATAGTACCTTTAAATAAAATCACTTAAATAATTATTTACCCTGTATTTAAAAAACAATGATAAGTTGATAACATCATGCTTATCATCATATGATTTTATTTGATAAAACTGATTTTATAATGTAATATATGTTTCTTTTTAAATTAAGTCTTATAGCATCTTTAATAAATATGCTATATTTTATATTAAATGTATTGTTACATCCTTTTTCTTCAATCATGACATACTATATATTGTATTATTAGTACGAGATGGGTTTTAATGACAAAAAAGGTTAAAAATGAGAAGGATAAGAAAAAATATTCATCCTTAAATGTATATTAAGATGAGATGCACCAGATCAATTCCCGTATTAAAACGATTCATACGTGAGTTTGAGATTAAATATGATCATGAGTTTGAGATTAAATATGATCAATGGTCCATATATTTTCTTATACTTCTCACCTTAATTTTTGTTCTCACTCAATCTTTCGCCTATTTGTTGATTGATTTAAATTTTGTAAAATTAGATTTTTAGTTTACTAATAATTTGATTAAATTAATTGGTGCAAGTTTTTATAGTAAAACGAGAAAACAATCAATTATGAGCATCAAAATTAAAAATGAAGCCAAGTTTGGGGGGGGGGGGGGCAAAGTTCCTTCGCCCTCCTTGCGACTTGACATGCTATATTTATTGGCTATTATCAAATTTGCAAATCATTTAACAGAACAAATAAAATTATTTTTGAAGCGTCACAACATGTCCTTACAATCTTCAATAAACATTTCAAGAGAATAAGACATAATCTTCTTGTTTCAGATGGTTTGAACCATCAACAAACAGTCCATACAACTCAATGCTTCTTTTCATGCCCAATGCCTCTGTGATTGCCGACTCCACGTTCCTCTCTAACTATTCCTTCGCAACCCAATGACTCTGCCTTAATGGTTACGAGCCACACAACAAAATCAGAATATATCGGGTTGGCAAAGAGTGCCACATCTGTGTTGATCTTACAGTATCGTGATTGGGTCTACCTCAATGTTTCTTGCCTTCATCTTCTGTCATGAAAGTTCTTTGTACGACACTTTCTAAGAATATGATATTTATACGACACTTTAAGTCATTGTTTGGCTTTATTTATGTTTTCATTTTCTGGTTATATATTTTTGAAAATTTTAAATAAAGGTGTAATTTTAATTTACTTAATTATAAACAACATCATTGATAAAACCGTTTTTGTTACCAAACAATTAAACGGGTTTTCCTTAAAGCATTGTTCTTTTGAATAGAAATAACATCTCTCGAACTTCATATTCACTCTTTGTTCACTAATTAAATTCTAATACATCGTTAATCTATTGAATAAAAAGATGATTTAAGTAAAATAATAAATTAAAATTTATCGATGAAGATGAACATGAAAAGAATATATAAAATTGAAGCTTATTGGGCTTAAGTAATGTTAGCCATGTTGGGCTTTATCCTTAGTGCATCGATTGTTCATTCTTGATCACTTTGATTTATTTAAAATAAACATATTATATTTATCAAATTTTAAAAAACATTATCCAACTATGATTTTTGTAAATATTTATATTATAATTTTGTAGACCTGTTCTATAGTTCTAAGCACTTCCACTTTGGTATAGGTGATACAACGTTGGTTAGCAGTTTAATAAGTTTAATTAAATTCTTATTTTATTCGGTCAGTTATACATGATAATTTGATATTAGCTAAATGATATAGAAAGTCAATTATTTTGGGGTCGTTTATCAAATCTTACCCGGATAAGTGTTTATCGACAAAATTCAACACTATCACTTACTTACCGAGTAAGATTTTAGTCCATCAAAATGGCATCATATGTAACAATTTACCCGGTAAGAGTCGTTGTTATCACTTACCGGGTAAGATTCTTGGTCCTTATTCTATTTACCTGTTAAGTTAATATGACTTGTTAAGTGTGTACCTGGGTAAACGTTCGATAAACGACCCCTTAGTTTTTAAGAGGAACTTTATGCATGGAGCCAAGTTTTTTTCAACCCCATTCCCAATTATAAAACACGTTTCTTTCGTCTATGAATAAACCATATCGAACAAAATTTTTTACAACTCAACACATACGTTTTTACTCATACAGAACTAAGGGGTTCAGAAAATGATGCAGTTTTTAAAATAAGGTCTCACATTCAGATCCGATTCTTCGCCACTCCGCTTTAGGACATTGTGATTTAGGCTATGTTTGGAGCTGATAAGCTAGCTTATGACTGATAAGGTAGCTGATGACTTATAAGGTAGCTGATGACTTATAAGCTAGTTGGTAGCTGATAAGCTAGCTGATGAATAAGTTATGTTTGACAAAAACTAGCTTATGAGCATGTGAAATGACCAAAAAAGACATGTTGAAAATAAATAAATAATATTAGTTAGGGGTATAATTGGAAAAAGTGTTAAAAAGCTCCTCATAAGCTACTTCAAGTAGCTTATCGATAAGCTAACTTATAAGTTGACTTATGTGCATCCAAACGATTACTCAGAAAATAAGCTAGCTTATAAGTCAGCTTATAAGCTAGCTTATGTTTGACAAACAATGCCTTATGACAATCTTGTGACCGGTACAATGAAGACATTTTAAAGTCCTTTTTCTTAAACAAGTTTTGTTAATATCTGTTTGAGAAAATCTCTATCCATACTGCAAATTCCGTATTTTGCACGAGAGGAAGCTCTAACGAGTAAAAAGAACAACATAATGTAAGATATAAGAAACAAACGACAAATATACAATATTTTTGTTCAAATGACATATACGTAACGTAGCCTGTAATATAATTACAATTTAATATATATTTTGATGATATGATTGAAAATAGTGAACATTTGAAGGTTTGTGGTTTGTAAAACCATTTTGTAGATATTTTTTTGAAACAACAAACACAAAAATTTATAATTCAAAATCTTATCTTGTGCTATAGTTAATCAACACAAATCAATTTGACTAATTTTTGGTTATCCATGGATGAACCTGCCATTGATGTGAAGAAAAGGTTCTTCAAACAAATCCAACTGCCTCACCAGAAGAAGCTCATTAATGGAGTTCTATTCCCCACTATACTTTATCCAAACCCTAATTCTGCTGCTGAAATCGATCTTCTTCATCTTACTGAAGCCATCGGATCTCATAAACAATGGCTGAAGGATCTTCTCGAGAAAAGCGGAGCGATTCTCTTCCGAGGATTCCCGGTTGAATCTCCTTCTGACTTCAATGACGTCATCGAAGCTACAGGTTTCCCGGCCATGGAGTATATAGGCGGCGGCGCACTCCGGACGCAGGTTTTCCGACGAGTTTACACCGCCAATGAGTCCCCGCCGGATCAAAATATTGCTTTCCATCACGAAATGGCTTATGTATAGATTCATCTCTATCTCCTCTCAATTTCAATTTCAGATTCAATATCAATTTCAGTTTCAATGTCAATTTCAGTTTCAATTTCAGTTTCAGTTTCAATTTCAATTTCTGATTTGAATTTGTAAACGAATTTTGACCTAATCGAACAGGCTGCCGATTTTCCTTCCAAATTGTTGCTGTTTTGTGAAGTTGAACCAGAAGAAGGGGGAGAAACGCCGATAGTTTTGAGCCATATCGTTTACGAGAGGATGAAAGAGAGCCATCCGGCTTTTGTTGAACGATTAGAAGAGCATGGTTTGCTGTATACACGGATTATGACCAGAGACGACGATCCAACATCGCCGGCCGGCCGTGGTTGGCACTCAACCTTTTCCACACACGATAAGAGACCATAGCTGAACAAAGGTTTCCTTACCTCTTACATCTTTCAATACAATAAAATCAGGTTTCAAAAGTGTTTTAAGAGGCTGTTTGCTTGGGTTTTCATTAAGTCATGCACATAGAAAGTTGTCTTTATGGATTAATCTGATTTTATAGATCTAAGAATTTTTTTGTTTGAAAAGGATTTTCAAATTTCAATAGATAGAAGAAAGTGTTATTTTAATCCAGTGGGACAGGTTTATCTGGCTTTTTGCATAAAGCTCCCTAGAAGCTTACCGGATAAACCACTTTCTATATCATTAAGTCACTACTATTTTTCCGAATAAGCTGTGAGCTTCATTAAGCTGCTAAATGTCTTAATAGACTAAGGGGCCGTTTATCAAATCTTACCCGGTTAAGTGCTTACCGGCAAAATTCAACACTTATCACTTACTTACCGGGTAAGATTTTAGTCCACCGAAACAACATCGTATGCAATAATTTACCCGGTAAGTGCTTACCGGGGGTAAGAGTCGTTTCCATCACTTACCCGGGTAAGACTCTTGGTCATTGTTTTCCTTGTCTTCGGCCTTACCACGTAAGATTTTTGGTACTTGTTATAGTCCTCCGGTAAGGTAATATGACTTGATAAGCACTTACTCAGGTAAGTGTTTGGTAAACGGTCCCTAATTTATATAACTTATTTACATGACAAAATACTACTCTGTCATATCTAAAAGTGTCGCAATAAGTTTATAAGACACTTTTGGCCTCTTAATAAACTCTTAAGAACAATTTTGAGAATTGTCTATAAACACATATTTTTTAGGACACTTTCTATTAGACTTTTTTTGAATTAGTGTCGTATAAAAACATTAATAGGACCATTTGTTTCAAAAGTGTGCTAAAAGGCTTGTTAAAACGAATAAAAACGTCCTATAATAATGTTATCTTAAAAATATTGGCTTTAACAAAATAACCAAGATTGCAAGGCTTAATTAGTACTTAAAAAACAAGAAAATTCGTCAATGGCAGGGCTGGGAAGGTGGGAATGAAGCTAGAATGGATAAACGATGATGGTTCGGATTCGGTGAAGATCTTAATAGGTCCGAAGCCGGCTTTTAGGGTTGATAACGAAAGGCAAAGCAAGACGTGGTTCAATAGCATGGTGGTGGCTCATGGTGGTCCAGGTGAACGGGTGGTTCAACCTGAACCGGTCACCTTTGGTGATGGTAAGCCACTACCTACACAAATAGTGTACGATTGCATCAAGATCTTAGAAGAAGAATGTGTCGTGATATCTTGGAAGAAAGGCGATGTTTTGGTTATAGATAATTTATCCGTGCTTCATTCTCGTAGACCATGTGTCAAGTCACAAACTCACGTTCGTCGTGTGTTGGCCTCTATATGTAAGTAATAATCTTTTTTGTATAAATTAAGGATTTCATCTGGGTTTGCTTTAGATTTCAATAAAACTTGTAAAACCATAGATATGTATGAATATTTGTCGTATATAAATATATTATATACGATATGTGTGAGCCATATCGTGTACGAGAGGATGAAAGAACGTGACAAAAGAATAGCTGAACAAAAGTTCATACATCTTGTATAAAAATCTGTTGTCCCAAAATCCCATGTTGTTATACTTGTCCACCAATGAAATTAATTCCATAACATATTTTTATACGTTTTAGAGCAAACTACAAATTTGGTTCCTATGGTTTGTCAAAAATAACTCTTTTCACCCTTTTAGTTTTGAAATTACAATATGGCCATCGTGGTTTATAAAACATCCGAATTTGGTCTCTCCCACTAATGGACGTTAAAAAAAGTTCGTTAAATAAGGGACATTTTCTTTCTTTTATCGTTTTTTGTCCTGTACCCAATTAAAAACCATGGAAACCAAAATAATAAAATCGATTTTATTCTTACGTTCAGTTCAATCACTGCTCACGGAATTGATACATATAGCTCGCCCTTATACAGACAAAAAAGTCGATAAAAGAATGAAATGCACCTCATTTAACAGAATTTTTTAATAACTGTTAGAGGGAGACACCAAATCTGAACGTTTTTACAACCCACAATGGCTATCTCCTATCTTGTTATAACAAAACTGAAGGGACAAAAACCGTTATTTTCAACATACCACAGGGACCAAATTTGTAGTTTACTCTATATTTTAAATTTATTTAATTCAAGTTCACATGCTCTTTAGTCTTTATGATAATGTGATGGATAAAAATGAGGCCCTAAAAATAAAAAAAAAAGTTACGAAAGTAAAGATGTAGTTTAATTACTATTTAGAAACAAGAATATCTATCTTTGGTAGGGTTGCGGAGGCAAGAATGAAGTTAGAATGGATAGACGAAAATGGTCGGATCGCGTTCCTCGTGTATTGGCCTTTCTTTGCAAGTGACTGTGAATGAATTTGTAAGAGAATCTAAAACCATTTACGCTTTTGTGGTTATGTGATTGTGAAATGAAGTCGATGGTTGACGACTTCAGGTGTAAGATGGTTTATAGATGAATAAGAATTGCATCTTGTTTGTTGAATCAGGTTTATACAAGAATAGTATCAAATAAGATAATAAGAAAAAATTGAATCACATATGATTACACTAAAATAGGTCCCGTGCCACGTCGCCTACACACCCTTGCGTTAATCGTTAATGTAAAATCACATGTGATTTGGTCAAATCCGTATTCTCTTATTTGGTTACTGTTCTCGTTTGATGAACATAAACGAACATAGATGAACATAAACAAACAAACACAAATATAGAATAAAAACATCATTACTTCTCATTTTGTTCCTAAAAAGTAACCTAACAAAATGAAATTAGGAGCCATAAAAAAGAAATTCTAAAAATTTAATTTAATTAATGATTTTACATATTAATGTCATAATATATAAATATATTTATATATATAAACGAGCGTAAACGAACGAATGTTCACGAACGTAAATGAACGAACGTGACCATTGTTCATGTTCGTTCATTTAATGTTCGTTCATTTAACTAAACGAACAAAAAAATGTGTTCATGTTCATTCGTTTATTAAATAAACTAACATAAACGAACTTCCCGCCCAACAGTTCACGAACGGTTCGGTGAACGTTCGGTTCGTTTACATCCCTAGTTAGGAGTGAATCTCATGGTTATCAACCTTTATAGGGTTCTCATTTGATTATGCCCCTATATATATATATATATATATATAGTTATACACATATGATGATTTTAAACAAGAACACCATTTTTACAAAAACTCAATAACACAAATATCACATGTGATAATACACTTGAGAGACCTGTTGTGTCCGGACGACTTAGCCCCCAACCAAGTTTGCGACAAAGGTCATTCACGTCTTTGATTTAATGTTACATGTGATGGATTACAGTATCACAAATGTACTTGTATGTTTTTAAAATGGTGGTGTTGTTATTTGAATATATATATATATATATATATATAGTGTGTGTGTGAATTGAATGTTTAAATAAGAAAAACAAATATAGTAAGATCATATGTGAAATTGTGAATTATTGATAAAAAAATATGGATTTCCATATCCACCTTCAAATTGATTTTTTCCAAATTTATCATTATTTCTTATGTTCTTACTATTTTTATCTTTCTTACTTGAGCCTCTCTATATGTTTGTCAAACGTCATAAATTTATCCAATGAAAAAGAAAAACTCATCCCTCATGCATGTATATAAGTTCACATATGATTATCTGTTAACTTTATTTTGTTTATATTTCAAATAAACGAGAATAATAATTAATTAAATTAATATGAAAACAATCAAATGTTGTATAAAATTACATATGCTTTTACAATAACAGTCAACATAATATGTGTAGGAGATTTGGCGGTCACGGCCAAAGTCCTGTGAATCGTATGTGATTTTAGGCATGATTTTAATGTAACATCACATATGATTCAACTGTTTATTCTCACATTTGATTATTGTTTTTGTATGAAACTGACGTATCAACATTCTTAATCTTTTATTAAATACTTGAAATAAGGGAAAAGAAAAAAACGTATTGAATAACTAGTAACTTTTTATTGTGACGTTGAATTTGACATTCAATTTATTGTGAAGCGAATTCAATTGATTTAAAAAAAATCATGAAATACTATTAAAGAAAAAAAAATGTATTGAATAACTAGTAACTTTTTCATCATAATAAGCATTTTACTTGTGATTAGAACGTATTTTCACCTTAACCGAGTTATAAGGTTATAATAAACATTATTATCAACTAATCATCCAACAGTAATATAATATTATTCATCTGATTTAACAATAAGTTTCTGGTTCATTTTAAGCTAAGTTACGAGCACTAGGTCCTCTCACATATATTATCACATATGATAATGATATTCTTGATGTGATACTATTAATTCATCATATTTATACTAAATTAGAGACACATATCACATTTACCACGACCTAGGTCGCATGACACGTTGTCCGCACACCACCAGGTCCTGCCACATATGTTATCACATTTGATAAGAGAGTGTTCTTGGGTGTTTATAAAATGTAGGCTTTATCGTTTGTATGTCTGTTCAGGCCAACCGTACCAGATATTGTCCGCTTTGTCCAACACACTTGGACTCACGGTTTTAAAACACGTATGATATATAGGGGAGGTAACCAAGTCATTTATAAGACAACTTTTGTTCTCCTCCCAACCACAACCAATGTGGGATCTTACAACGTCCCTGATTAACATGCATGTGTGATGATACTTGAACAAACTATATAGAAATGTAACCATGTATATTCCTTTCCAACAAATGCACCTAACATATACAAGAATACCACTTGATATTGATTGCATTTTGAAACAAATAAGGAAAAGTACCACATGTAACAAAAGATTTCTAGATAGAATTGATAACAACACACCACACAATCCGTTATGGGACAACATCTGGACATTAATGTCTAATATGAATTTGTTATTTAAGTTTTTATCTTTTTGTCCGCCACTGGTGCTATATAAGATTAAAAATAATCAAGATCCCTTCTTACGTTTATCACCTTATCTTTTATTTTTCGTCTATATATACGTAATACATTCATAGCTAGTGATTCTATATACCTCCATGGATCAACCACCAGCTGCCATTGCTGTGAAGGAAAGCTTCTTCCAACAAATCCACCTCCCTCAACAGAAGAAGCTCATCAATGGAGTTTTCTTCCCAACTGTACTTTCTCCAAACCCTAATTCCACTGATGATAAAACTCATCTTACTGAAGCCATCAAATCCCATAAACCATGGCTGGATGATCTTCTCCAGAAAAGCGGAGCCATTCTCTTCCGAGGATTCCCGGTTGACTCGCCTTCTGACTTCAATGACGTCATCGAAGCTACAGGTTTTCTGGCCATGGAGTATATAGGCGGCGGCGCACTCCGGACGCAGGTTTTCCGACGAGTTTACACCGCCAATGAGTCCCCGCTGGATCAACATATTGCTTTCCATCACGAAATGGCTTACGTAACAATTCATCTCTATCTACTCTCAATTTCAATTTCAATCTCAATCTCAATTTCAGTTTCAATCAGAGACGGACCCAGAATTTTTTTAATACGATGGTACCATATAACTAATATAATATTTAGGTCAGTGGTGGACCCGATAATTTTTGTGAGTGGGTGCAACTTTAAATTGGATCAAACCCCCGCAAAGCCATTTCATGTGTTTTTAGCCGAATTCCACAGTTTTTAAAGAATTTTTCAATTTTTTAGGTTGATTTTGAATAATTTTTCAAAATTTTAGTTTGATCATTTCAAATGATTTTTCAAATTTTTAGGTTGATTTCGAGAGAACTTTTCAGTTTTTTTATTTGGAGGGATTTATTTGTTTTTTTGGTTAGTTTCATAAACATTTTGGGGCTTTTCTTTTTTAAATTTTCAGTAGTTGCACAGTTGCACCCTTCAACTTTTATAAACAATACGGTTGCGCCTCTATAAAATCCGAAAATTTTACCTTTCGACGGATAAATAATACGGTGGCCTGTGCCACCGTAGGCCCTACACTAGGTCCGCCCCTGGTTTCAATTTCAGTTTCAGTTTCTGATTTGAATTTGTAAACGAATATTGACCTAATCGAACAACAGGCTGCCGAATTTCCTTCAAAATTGTTGTTGTTTTGTGAAGTTGAACCAGAAGAAGGGGGAGAAACGCCGATAGTTTTGAGCCATATCGTGTACGAGAGGATGAAAGAGAGCCATCCGGCTTTTGTTGAACGATTAGAAGAGCATGGTTTGCTTTATACATGGATTATGACAAGAGACGACGATCCAACATCGCCGGCCGGCCGTGGTTGGCACTCAACCTTCTCCACACACGATAAGACCATAGCTGAACAAAGGTTAATTTCCTCACTTCTTACGTCATCATTTTTTGAAGTATATTATTAGGATATGTGGAACCTCTAGATGAATCTCCAAAAGAGCCATTGAGGAGAAAGGAGAGGTTCCACATATATAGAGAAGAAATGATCCAAGTCTAGCCGATATGAGACTCTAACACACCCCTTCCAACGAGGCTACATGGACACTGAATTGTCCAGACGGGGTTATCCTGAAGTGTCAAGTCCCTAGAGTGGTAGACTTTGGCTCTGATACCATATTAGGATATGTGAAACCCCTAGATGAATCTCCAAAACAACCCTTGAGGAGAAAGGGAGGTTTCAACATATATAAAAGAGAAATGGTCCAAGTCTCGCCGACGTGGGACTCTAACATATATAATATTTATATACCTCTTACATCTTTCGATACAATAAAATCGGGTTTATAGAAAGTCAAAAGTGTTTGTTTCGTTAAGTCATGCACATAGAAAGTTGGTTTTGTGGATTAATCTAATTTTATAGATCGAGAGGTGTTGTTTCGGAAGGTTTTTTCATGGATAGAATTATAAAGGTTTTTTTTTAATTGGGTATGATATTACCCGGCTTTCGGCATAAAGCTTCCCTAAAAGCTTATCAGATAAACTACTTTCTATATCATTAAATCACGACCAAATAGTACTGAAGCTGATCGAATAAGTTGTGAGCTTTGTTAAGCTTATTAAGTTGCTCAATGTCTTAATAGACTAATTTATAGAACTTAAGTTTACCGGATAAAACACTACCATATCTAAAAGTGTCGCAACATGTTTATAAAACACTTTTGGACGCACTACTAGAAAATTGAGTATTTTCAACAGAAATTAATTTTCTACGGAAAATTTCGTTGAAAATTTTCTACGAATTTTAGAGGATTATTGACAGAACATAAATTTTCTACGAATTTTCAACGAATTTCCGTTGAAAATCTCTCACAAACATATATGCATTTTCAACCAAAAAAATTTCAACGGAATGTCTCGTCAAAAAGTTTTTGGTTGAAAATGCATTTTGTGAGAGATTTTCAATGGAAATTCGTAGAAAATTCGTAGAAAATTTATGTTTTGTCAATAATCCCTTTAAAATTCATAGAAAATTTTCAACGACATTTTCCGTTGAAAACTTTTGTTGAAAATACTCAATTTTCTAGTAGTGACGTCTTAACAAACTTTTAAGAACAATTTTGAGAGTTTTCCTATAAACATGTGTTTTTTGGACATATTTTATGAGACTTTTTTCAAACAAGTGTCCTATAAAAATCAATAGGACCCTTAGTATCAAAAGTGTGCTAAAAACTTATTAAGACAAACAAAAATGTCCTATAAACTTATTATCTTATAAATGTTAGATTGCAAGGTTTAATTACTATTAAAAACAAGAAACGTTATCAATGGCAGGGCTGGTGAGGTGGGAATGAAGCTAGAACGGCTAAACGATGGTTCGGATTCAGTGAAGATCTTAATAGGTCCGAAGCCGGCTTTTAGGGTTGATAACGAAAGGCAAAGCAAGACGTGGTTCAATAGCATGGTGGTGGCATACGGTAGGCCATGCGAACGGGATAACACAATGGCTCAACCGGAATCGGTTAGGTTTGGTGATGGTAAGCCGCTACCGGCTCATGCGATCCACGACTGCATCAAGATCCTAGAGGAAGAATGTGTGGCGATACCTTGGAAGAAAGGCGATGTTTTGGTTATAGATAATTTATCCGTGCTTCATTCTCGTAGACCAAGTGTAAGCTCACCGGATCACGTTCGTCGTGTATTGGCCTCTCTTTGCAAGTAATTGTGAACGAATTACCAAAGGGCCTTTGGGCTAGCAGTATCGTAGCCCTTTGCTCTCCTAGGAGGCCAGAGGTTCAAACCTCACCAAATATGAGGAGGGTGTATATATATATAAATATTATATATATAAGTTTATTTGTTGCAATTACTGTATATATATATATATAAATATTATATACTTCAAAAAAAATTGTAAACGAATTTGTAAGCGAGTCTAAAACCATTTATGCTTTGTGGCTCATGTGATCGTGGTCGATTTCAGATGAATAAAAATTGCATGTTGTTTGTTGAATCAAGTTCAATACCAAATAAGATAATAAGAAAATTTTGAAACACGTATGATTACATTAAAATATGTCAAATACCACGTCACTTACACACCCTTGCGTTACTCGTTAATATAAAATCACATGTAACTTTACATGTGATTTGGTCGTTTTCATATTATCTTATTTAATTACTGTTCTCATTTAAAACTCCTTTTGTTTTTTGTTTGCATCATGTTAACACGATAGTAACATAATATCATAGTTTTGTTTTTAAGAGATTTAGGAAACCAAACACGACAATATGAGATTTATGATGCGATGGAGCATGACAGGGTTCGGGCTAACACCCAATCCCTCCGACGCCCGATTGTAATTACATTGACACATCTTTGAGATAACATCTAGTAGTACGAATCTAACTTAAAATCTTTAAATTATTATGAATGATTCTCAAAACAAGTATAATCAGACGAATGCCATTGAATTCTTAGCAAATTCCTATTTCGTTGAAAAAGTCTATCTAACTACAAATATTTAAATACTTGTTTAGTTGGTTTAGATTTAGTTTAAGTTAATTCCTATTTCATAGTTATCTTTGACTTAGTTTGGTCGATAAATATGTTTATTATTTTTATTACTGATTGGTAAAATTATATTTAGAATTTCGATCATCTATAGTTTTATATAAGTTTTCTTGTATTTTTCGAGTTCTATGTTTGTAGGCTCGCTATCTTTTTAAGGTCTAGACGTCTGTTGACCCTTACACACTTTCCCTTTACATTATCGGACATATTTGAACAAATAGGAAATGAGCATGTTGAGTTTTTGAATTGAATCAAACTATAAAAATCAAAATGCTTGTAAAACAAACATAGCATTGTTTATTAAGCGTGTTAAATATGAGTTTTTGAAAAGACCTCCAAACTTTTGAGGGATAATTTTCTTTGTGGTTTGGGCTGAGTTCATATAGATACGTGAATCCACCTCAACGAAGACATGTCTAACTTTTTCAAGATGAAACACGGCTATTTAATTTCAGAATTTGTAGAGTAAAACAAAAACAACTCTTTGATATTCATATCATTTTAAACATTTTTATTGTATTAGTATGTAATATTTTTAATATAACATGAATTTTTTTATTTTATTTGTTTATTATTCGTTACAAGCGATCTATAATATAGTACCAGTGTAATCGGACCTCCAATAAAATTGGAACTGCCTTGAACAAGCAAACAATGCATTCAAGTTCTTAGACCGGTCACAAATTAAGTCCAAAAGTTACATTCCTATTTCTACAAGAACCTTAAGATGCTTTTGAAATTATCGGAATCTCAATATCGTTTATAAATTTTACCGTTACTTTATTTGCATGATTTGTCGAAAGAGACACGGGGTAGAGACCCCACACCAACTGCAATTGTCGTTTTGCTCGAAACTCACGTTTTATTCTTTCCCCGTCCTCTTAACCTTGACAACGTTGCTTACTGTCCTTTTTCAACACATAAGAATAACCTTTTCACAAATTAAGTCCAGAAGTACTTACATCCCTATTTTTACAAGAATCTTAAGATGCTTCTGAAATTATCCAAATCTCAATATCGTTTATAAAATTTACTGTTACTTTTACTTTCATGATATGCCGAAAGAGACACAAGGTAGAGGCCCCACACCAACTGCAATTGTCGTTTTGCTTGTAACTCGCGTTTTATTCCTTCCCCGTCCTCTTAATCTTGACAACGTTATTTAGTGTCCTTTTTTAACTCACAAGAATAACCTTTTCAAAATCAATAATAAAAAAACCTATTAAATGCATTTAATATATGGATGCGAAAGCTCTTTTATTTTTATATTTCAAAATATTGTTTTCTGTGTTAACAAATAAAAATAAAGACAAGAAAAAACCAATTCAAACCAATAAAATCTTGACATACAAATTACTAACTATATTTAATTAGTTAGATTATTGGTTTAGTCTCAATCGTTTTTTAAAAACTATATTTACCCGGTTTATTAAACATCTAAAATAATTTTCTATAAAAAACAAAATTTTACAGCCGGCAATAAAACGTCTAAATTGTTGAATTGTTCTAGTATAATGACTTATGAAACTTAAATTTTTAGGATATAAAAATAAAGCGTTTTAATGATAAGTATTACGATAAATTTATAGGACGTTTTTTTGACGTTATAACAAGTTTTTCAGTATCTTTTCAAATTAAGTTTCGTATTAGTTATTTTATGAGACATTATTTGAAAATGCGTCCTATAAACAAAATGATCCTATTAAAAGATGAATTTATAGGACAATTATCAGAAATTTCCTATAAAATAATTAATATGACACTTTATTTTAAAATGTTCCAAAAGATATGTTACGACACTTTGTTATTTGGTCCTACAAGATACTTTATTAGGACATTTAAATATTTTAGGTGTCTTATAAACCAGATTTTCTTGTGGGGACATAAGAAAATGTAATTTTGGAAAGGAAAATTGACTCAAATGACCATTTTGCTCAATCAAATTGATCTCCAAACCATTTCTCTCCGGAATTTACCCAAATGTCACTAGGTTCGTAATACCTAGATCCGTAATAATTGTGGACCTATTAAACGACAAAAATTTCGAGTTTTTTGGCCTACGTCATTGTGTATCTGACACGTGTCATCACTAGAAAATTTCATCTGGTCCAATTTTCTTATTTTTTTTGTTCTTTAGCTAGTTTAGTAAGGTTAGTAATGTTATGAACTTGAGTATTACAGATTTAATGACGGTAAAATCCAAATAAAATGGTTAAATGACTAATTGAAAATGATCGTACATTCATATGTGTCAACTTTCCTTTTGGATACCATTGCTGCAATCTTTATATAAGGATATTTTATTGATATAAATTTTATTCATTGTTTGACATAAATATTTGGTACAAAATTTAGTCATTGTTTGACATAAATATTGACACAAAATTTAATCATCGTTTGACATTACTTTTTTTCTTTTTCTTTCTTGTTTACATATTTTTTAATTTTGTAAATAAATATGTGATTATATGAAATAATAATAAAATAAAAACGGAGTTAACAATGTAATATTAAGGGGAGTGCTAATGGCACTCCTAATATAGGGGTGTGTACGGAATTTCATGCACTTTATAGGCGTGTGCACAAAATTTTTGATACTTTAATAGGTGTTGATGTTGACTTGCGTGAGGATGACATTCACTCTTAGGGGTGCCATAAGCATACCTTAGGGGTGCCATTAGCCTCCCCAAATATTAACTTTTAAGCAGTGTTGACTTATGAATGTTGGACTTTTTTATAGCATTGTTCTTCTTGACTTGAATTTATAAGATTTTTTTTGTAAATACTATTTGTCGGATCTCATAGGAAATTATGTAACTGGTGAGTTGCCGTCAAGTTTATTTGTTATTTATTTGAGCAAAAGTGTATTTGTGTTTTAGTTATAGTCCATCAAATAGGCCGTTCTAAATATTGGGACCAACTGTTATACATTTACTAAAACTACGAATTATTTGGAACGATTAGTAAATATAAAACTTCAAGTCATATTAAAAATATTACAATTAAAATAACAAAAATATTTAAAATGACAAAATAAGAAGAATATGAAAAATTATTTTTAATCATTTAAAAAAATTAGACATGTTTTCATTGTGATTAGTTCACATGTCTATATAAATATACATATAAAGACATTTGGACCCCAAAACCTTTCGAAACCTATCTTGAAAATGGAAAATGGAAAATGTAGGAGTATGTGTGTATGTGAAATGCTTCAAATTTAGAGAACTTTTAAAAATATGATTACTATTAGAGATTTTTTTTTATTAGTTTCCTACCAACAAAAAAACTTGAAATTAAATGTTCAAATAGAAATAATATTATATTAAAAATTAGAAATATTTGAATAATATCTAAGGTTCTGAATTGCATGGTGATGAGACCAAAACTTTATGAGTTACGATGTGTTTACCGTATTTTTTAATGTATGACTTATGGAAGCAAATATGTATATACCCAAAAGTTTTTACTATTAGCCGATGAATCATTAATAAATATAAAAGACATTAGTAGATTATGTAGTAAAAACAAAATAAATACTAAAACATTAAGAAAAAAAAATAACACTTTACAAAAATCATACATTGGACCATAGTGTGTCACAAACTTATTGTACCGTAAAAGATGAGCCTTAAACCATGATGAATATAGGCTCTTAAAATAGTGATACCACTACTGTTATATTCTCTAAAACGAAGAAACTGTAATTTTTCATTCAATTTGAATTTTGATTCCTTCTTTTAAAAAACCAGTTGAAAATGCTCTCGCCACTTTGTTATCCCCGTCAATTGTAATATTATAGATATTATATTTGTGTATTTTTAATCCCATATTTTAAGAAAATGTTGCAAAGACAAAAACAAAATTTGTAATTTTAAATCTTATATCGATTGCCTATATAAACACATTGATAGTTAATTTTAGAAAATAAATAAATTTGAGCAATTTTTTGGTGAGTGTACCCCACACAGTAAGTTACATGGACGATCAATCTGCCATTGCTATCAATGGAAGTTTCTTCCAACAACTTCACCTACCTCACCAGAAGAATCTCATCAATGGAGTTCAATTCCCTACTGTACTTTCTCCAAACTCTCATTCTGCTGCTAAAACTCATCTTCTTCACCTTACTGAAGCCATCAAATCTCATCAACAATGGCTGGAGGATCTTCTCCACAAAAGCGGAGCGATTCTCTTCCGAGGATTTCCGGTTGAATCTCCTTCCGATTTCAATGACGTCATTGAAGCTACAGGTTTTCCGGCCATGGAGTATATCGGCGGCGGCGCACTCCGGACGCAGGTTTTCGGCCGAGTTTTCACCGCCAATGAGTCCCCGCCGGATCAACATATTGCTTTCCATCACGAAATGGCTTACGTAACAATTCTTCACTATCGTCTCTCAATTTCAGTTTCGATTTCTGATTTCTGATTTCAATTTTAAGAACGAATTTTGACCTAATTAATCGAAATGGCTTTCCATCACGAAATGGCTTACGTAACAATTCTTCTCTATCGTCTCTCAGTTTCTGTTTCGATTTCTGATTTCTGATTTCGATTTTATGAACGAATTTTTGACCTAATTAATCGAACTGCAGGCTGCCGATTTTCCTTTCAAAGTGTTGCTGTTTTGTGAAGTTGAACCAGAAGAAGGAGGAGAAACGCCGATAGTTTTGAGTCATATCGTTTACGAGAAGATGAAACAGATTCACCCTGCGTTTGTTGCACAATTGGAAGAACACGGTTTACTGTATACACGGCTGTTGAACAGAGACGACGATCTGACATCTCCGTCCGGCCGTGGCTGGCGATCAACTTTCTCCACACATGATAAGACCATAGCTGAACAAAGGTTCAATTCAACTCAATTCATCACCTCTTCTCAATTCTCATCCATCACAATTTCAACATTATACGGTTCTTTAAACGTCATGATATCAGATAATTAATCGTAACAAAATAACGACATTGTAAAGCTGCATGATAACTATAGGGCAATAATTGATTGAAGTAGCTAATCACATCAACAAAATGCACTTTTTAGCTGCTTTTCATAGCCTTTTTTTTTTAAACAGCGGATTTAGTTTTTAAGTAGCATGAACCAGGAAAATTGACTGAAGTAGCCAATCACATCAACAGAATGCGAGCCTCTTCTTAAAATAGTCGGTTTACTTTTTACGTAGATGCTTTAAGCATTTATGTAAAGACTGATATCTGCACGGAAAAAATTGTCCTATTCTTATGCAAAAATTTGAATCTTGACGATTTTTTTTTCTATTTCTCTTTAAATCTAAAAATTGAGTTTATGTATTCGTGTAAACTCTGGCTAGGAAATTGAATTGAAAAAATGACTAAAAAGTGAAATTAGTTAGAGAGATCGGCTATTTTGATCATATAAAAACCTCACGATCGTAAATGTGTAATTTAATTACTACTCTGAAAGAATATAATTATTTTTGTTAGGGCTGCAAAGATGGGAATGAAGCTAGAATGGATAGATGATGATGAAGGTTCGGATTCAGTGAAGATGATAATAGGTCCGATGTCGGCTTTTAGAGTCGATAACTCAAGGCAAAGCAAGACGTGGTTCAATAGCTTGGTGGTCGGTCATGGTCATGGTGCGCAAGACAATAGCACGATGGTTCAACCTGATCCAGTTACATTTGGTGATGGTAAGCCGATACCTGTAGATATGGTGTACGACTGTATCAAGATTCTAGAGGAGGAATGTGTGGCGATACCTTGGAAGAAAGGCGATGTTTTACTTATAGATAATTTGTCCGTGCTTCATTCTCGTAGACCATGTGTCAATTCACAAGCTCGCAATCGGCGTGTATTGGCCTCTCTTTGCAAGTGATTAGTTATGAACGAATTTGTATGTGAATCTACGACCATTTGCATGCAGTTTTTGGGTTCGTTTGATTGTGGAATGAAGTTAAGGATCAGCTTTACATAGAGGATGATCGATGATGAATAAGAATTGCAATATTGCATGTTGGTTGTTTGCTTTATATAATTTTTTTATTTTATAGTTTTTTGTTTCTTTGTGGATAAAGATCGTCTGACCTAAAATCAAACGACTTGGTCTTATCCCACTAATGAAATTAAGAAATATTATGTTTTTATTTATTTTATATTTATTTAATTGATATTTATAATTTATATCTTATATACGTGTAGTCATATGATCGATGAACACGAATAAAGATGTGAAAAATCGAGATAAAGTAAGACGTATTAAACAATAAATCACATGTCTCCCTCTTTCGTGTATGCATATATATATATATATATATGCACCAAATAAGCTTGTGAAGGGTGATTCAAAAATATATTTTTTACATAATTTTTTTCACCGGATGATAGAATTTATAATATTATTTTACATATAATTGTTTAATAATATGATAGTTTCACATCTATTTTTTAATATATATTTTTTTGTTTCAGAAAAAAGTTTCACATTACAAGAATAATACAAACATATATGAAAATATATATTAAATAATTGCTTTTGATGGATAAGATCATTGAAAAAAACTTTATATCGATTTTTATGAGTTTATATTCTTTTCGTTCTATATATATGTGTGTGTATGAGAGATGATTTTAAACAAAAACACTACCATTTTTTTAAAAACTCAATAACACATGTACATATCACATGTATAACACGTAAGAGACCTACTTGTGAATATATTAAGAATATATTGATAAATTATTCGTATATGAATAGTTGGTAAAAAAACGTGGATTGCCATATCGATCTTCAAATTGATCTTTTCCAGATTTATCATTAATTTTTTCGTTCTTACTATTTTTATCTTTCTTATTTAAGCCTCTCTTTATATATGTCTATCAAACATCATAAATTTATCCAACAAAAAATAAAAGCCATCATAAATTTATCCAGTGAAAAAGAAAAAACTAATCCCTCATGCATGTATGGAGAAAGTAATATAAACATATGTTTTTTACTACCAAAATAAATTAATGATACTAAACAATTTAAATTAAGTTATATATTAAAAACTATCAAATTAGACATTAAAAAGATAAGTAAATTAAATCAAACATTATGTTACAAAAACGTGGATTACAACGTGACGTGATTCAGGCATAACGTGATATGAGATACAAGGCTTGAGCTACATAACGGCTATTCCGAAAAACTTTTTCGAACATTGTTTAAAACTATATTTTCTCATTTTATTAAATATCTAATTTTTTTATAGTAATATCTTATGATATAAAAACTTGTAAAAGCTTTCTATTCAGGTTAAAGGGGATTTTGTTTTCCCTTCAGTTTTACCTAATAATTAAAATAAAATGTAGTAGGACGGAACTTTTGAAAATAAAATAAATAATAATATACAATAATTTAACATTGGAATTTACTATGAAGCCATAAATTGATTAAAGAAACAAATATCATAAAATACTATTAAAGAAAAGAATGTTCTCACGTATTTATAAAATGAAGGCGTTAATTATCGTTTAAACGTCCCCTAATTAACATGCACATGTGATGACACTTGAACAAACTATATAGAAATGTAATCATATATATTCCTTTCCAACAAATGCACCTAACATATACAAGAATACCACCTGATATTGATGGCATTTTGAAACAAATAAAGAAAAGTACCACATGTAACAAAGGATTTCTAGAAAGAATTGATAATAATACACTACACAAGTCGTTATGGGACAACATCTGGACATTAATGTCTAATATGAGTTTGTTATTTAAGTTTTTATGTTTTGTTGGGTTACGGGATACCAATCTGTTCTTGTGAGACCACAATAATACTAAATTTTTACAGCATAAATGCTGTAAAGTTACAAAAAACACCAAACCTTCACAGCAAAAACACTGTGAAGGTTTACCTTCACAACACCTCACAAAAATAGGGAAATGTTCATTTGAGAAGTGGTAAGTATTTGAGAAGTAAAGAAATGAATAGTCATTCTAGCTTTCATCTGGTCAACATTTACGGCTTTTGATTGTGAAACACCGGATAATTACTCGCATGAGTATGCTGAAGATTGAGGGCTTGTTTCCATAGTACTCTTACAAATAGGCGGCAAATGACGAGTTCATATGTGAACCCTAGTGTGATTCACATATGCACTATATATGTTCATATACGAATCAGTTAATTAGTTTATATATGAATCACAAGGGTTCATATGTGTGTTAATTAGTTTAAGTTAAAATAGTTCATATGTGAATTACAAGGGTTCACATATGAACATATAAGTTTATATGTGAATCACACGGGTTCACATATGAACCCATTTGCCGCTTATTTGTACTTCAAAGTTATGATTAACACTAATTAGATGCACCGAGATGTGCCGGATCAATTCCCATGAGAAAACACAATTTTTTTTTATTTGAAAAAGGTATCCTAGGCATTTGTCAGACTAGTCTCTATAATTTTAAGACTGCTAAAGCATGCAGCCCTAAGATAATTTTTCAGTGGCCACAAGTTGTTTGTTGCCCGGATTCGAACCTGGGGTAGAGAAAACACAATTCATGGGGTGGGATAAGATTAAAAGTGATCAACGCTCCAAATCTTTTCTTACGCTTCTCGCCTTAAATTCTATTCTCATAAGATTTTTCATCTATATATACATAATCCATTCATAGCTGGTGATCATATATACCTCCATGGATCAACCACCTAATGCCATGGCTGTGAAAGAAAGCTTCTTCCAACAAATACACCTCCCTCAACAGAAGAAGCTCATCAATGGAGTTTTCTTCCCAACCGTACTTTCTCCAAACCCTAATTCCACAAATGATAAAACTCATCTTACTGAAGCCATCAAATCTCATAAACCATGGCTGGATGATCTTCTCCAGAAAAGCGGAGCCATTCTCTTCCGAGGATTCCCGGTTGACTCGCCTTCTGACTTCAATGACGTCATCGTAGCTACAGGTTTCCCTGCCATGGAGAATATAGGTGGCGGTGCTCCCCGGACTCATGTTTTCCAGCGAGTTTACACCGCCAACGAGTCCCCACCGGATCAACTTGTTGCTTTCCATCACGAACTGGCAATTGTACGTGTGTGTATATATATATATGTATATATATATATATATACAGAGAGAGAGGGGGAGGTTCAAATGAGAACTTTGCATTTTTAAAGAAACAAAGGAATACTCTTAGGACCACATATGATGTGGGTCCCACACAATATAAAATCATATCTGATTCAATAGTGGGCCCCATTGAATCAGATATGGTTTTATATTGTGTGAGACCCACATCATATGTGGTCCTAAATGTGTTCATTTGTTTCATTAAACGAGGGGTGTTCTTGTATTATCCCTCCTATATATATATATATATATATATATATATATATATATAAATATATATATATAGAGGAAGGTTCAAATGCGAACTTTGTAAATTTAAAGGAATAAAGGACACTTTGTGGACCACATATGATGTGGGTCCCACATAATATTAAATCATATTAAATCAGAAATGATTTAATATTATGTGGGACCACATCATATGCAGTGGCGGACCCAGGATTTTTTCCGAGCGGGTGCACCCTTAAATTGTATCAAACGTCCGCAAAGCTGTTTGATGTATTTTTCGGTTGATTTCGAGGGTTTTTTTAGCCAAATTCCCTATTTGGGGACTTTTTTAAGTTTTTCGGTTGATTTCGAAAGATTTTTTAAGGTTTTTGGTTGATTTCAAGAGATTTTTTAAAGTAGTGCTCCTTTAACCCTTGAAATATCAAAAGTTTAGCGGGTGCACCTCATGTAAAACTTACAAAACGTGATTTTTTTACCCTTACGTAACACAGTTGAGCGGTAGCATGGGACCCTCTCCCCATAGGGTGGGTCCGCCCCTGATCATATGTGGTCCACAAAGTGTTCCTTTATTCCTTCAAAAATTGGTGGTTCTCGTATGATCACTCCCATATATATATATATGTATATAGAGGGAGGTTCAAATGAGAACTTTGTAAATTTAAAGAAACAAAAGAACGATTTGTGGACCACATATGATGTGGGTCCTCATATCTTATTCAATGGTAAAGAGGGGGTGTTCTTGTATAATCCCTCCCCTATATCTATCTATATATATATATATATATATATCGATCAATTCATTTTAATTTCAATATATTCCCATTTCTGATTTCAATTTTTTAAACGAATTTTGACCTAATCTGATGATCAGGCTGCCGATTTTCCTTCGAAATTGTTGTTGTTTTGTGAAGCGGAACCGGAAGAAGGGGGAGAAACGCCGATAGTTTTGAGCCATATCGTGTACGATAGGATGAAAGAGAGCCACCCGGATTTTGTTGAACGATTAGAAGAGCATGGTTTGCTGTATACACGGTTTGTTAGCGGAGATGACGATCCGACATGGCCGGCCGGCCGTGGGTGGCACTCGACCTTCGACACACATGATAAGATCATAGCTGAACAAAGGTTCATCCACCATGCTTTCGTAATTATTTGGGTGTTTTCAACGTTCTAAATGGTAACACGTGTCATAGCCGATGGCGAGCGCAAGCTTTAAAAGCTACTCTCTCTCTCTCTCTCTCTTTTTCTGTATATATATATATATATATATATATAATAGAGAGTGGAGGGGAGGGGGGAACAATAATTAAATAAAAGAACACGAAACTGGTCAAATCACGTGCAAAATCAGATATGATTTTACACTAACGTTCAACATAAAGGTCTGCAGGTGACATATCTGCGACCTCGAGTCCCAGACAAAGTTGCATGAATCAAATACAACTATAATAAAAAAAAATATAGTTTTATAACTTATAACTATTAGATAATTTATATAATAATAAAAACTATAGTTTTATAACATATAACTAATAGACTATTTAATTAATTAAACGATAATTTAACCTTTAACAATAAATGGAGCACTGAATTTATTTGTCTGCTAATTAGGAAAATAAAATAGTAATACAAATACGGATACTAATTTTGTGACAAAAAAAATACTACATTAAAACAATAAAATATATCATTGGCAGGGCTGCGAAGGAGGGAATGAAGTTAGAATGGATAGATGATGATTTGGATTTAGTAAAGATTGTAATTGGTCCGAAACCAGCTTTTGGAGTTGACAATGCAAGGCTAAGCAAAACGTGGTTCAATAGCATGGTGGTCATTCATACTCATGGAAGGTCGAGGCCAGACAAATCGGATGACACAATTATTCAATCTAAGCCGGTCACGTTTGGTGATGGTAAGCCACTACCTGATCATGTAGTGTACGACTGTATCAAAATCCTAGAGGAGGAATCTGTTGCGATACCTTGGAAAAAAGGTGACGTTCTGGTTATAGATAATTTGGTTGTGATGCATGGTCGTAGACCAATTCTCAACTCACAAGCTAATATTCGACGTGTATTGGCCTGTATCTGCAAATGATTATGAACAAAAATGTAAGGTGACGATATTATAACCATCTTCCCTTTGTGGCTTGTGTGACCGTGGAATGAAGTTGATGATCAACTTCAGGTGTAGGATGGTATATAGATGAATAAGACTTGCATGATGTTTGTTTGCATCATATAAATATCATTTTATTTTATGCAAAAAAATATATTGTAAAATACAAAATAAAGTAAATGATATAAACATAATGTCTCAGTCTTGTTTGTAAAAGATTTAGAAAACCAAACACAATTATGTGCAATTTATGTTGTCGTTAGTTTACATGTATTTGAGACAATATTAAGTAGTACGAATTGTATGATGTTCTTCTTAAGTATTTAATTAAAATAGAAAAATCATAAAACTGATAACTGATCTTTGGACCTCAATCATGTGCTTCTTGGTAGTTCTAATCAATTTTCACTAGTGTGTACCATCACGCGTTGCGTGGTGATGAGATTATACTGTTAACAAATATGTAACTATGTTAAGTCGTTAAGATAAACCTAAGTCATTGTTTGAAACTAATAAAATGCAATGTATCATTGTATTTGATTGTTTTAAATATAAATTGTTTTAGCAAACATACACAATATTAGGGGTGAGCAAAACCCAAAACCCGAGAACCAACCCGAAAATATCACTAAAAACCTCCACCCGAAAAACCTGAAACCTGAAAATCCGAATTTCAAAGGTTTTATTGAATAAGTAGAGTCAGGTTGGGTATCTAAAATAGACACACGAATAACCGAAAAACACGAATATCCGAAAAACACGAATATTTGTTACACTTATACATGCTATCCCCTCTCTTTCTTATATAGTAGCTTCCAAACCTCAAGTTTTCTTCTAAAAATCGATGTGGGACGACTTCAAGAGTGAGAATAAGGAGAGGGAGGCATTGATGCCCTCATCCCACATCGCCCTACAAAGCTTTTTTTTGCTTCTTTACTCTACTATAAATATGGATAGAGGTCTTTTTTTTCCTTGAGTTCCTCCTTCCTCTCTATGCTTGAGCCTTAAGCTTTTTCTAAGAGCTTAAGTTGTATAAAGGGTTAGTTGGGATTTAGGAATGCCCTATAAAAGGGGTGCACCTTTTTTTGGTTCAAGTTTGTTTCAAATTTAACTGAATAAACATGAACGTTTAAAACATTTTTTAGAAATTTGGGGATCGGATACCCGATCCAAACTACCTGATGTTTACGAGTTGGTTTAGTTTCGGTCGCATTTCGAGGTTATCATTTCCCACCCTGAATCAACTCGTCCTGTCCGATGCATAGCCCTACCATAGACTGTTGGCCAAAATGATTCAATCCAACAGTTTGGAGGGTTAGCCAACATGAGCCAACAACATGTGTTTACATGATTAGCCAAGAGAATCCAACCCCATGAAAACAAACACACCCTAACTTCCTCTCATATATACCTACCATCAACTGTTAATCTTTCATCCCTCCATCAATGTGGGATATACAAAAATCTCAATGCAAGGATAATACTCAATTCTTAGGGTGTTACATCATTTCTTGTGGATCTTACTTATATATATATATATATATATATACATAAAGGTACAAATATAGATGCCGGCATTTTGTTCCTCCTTTCACAAACCTACCCACTATATTCGAACACATCAATTTCTCATCGTAATTTTTTGTGTAATCTAAATTTAGTCAAGTCTATTATTTAATGAAAAAACATTATTGTACTAACTTGTTATATAAATTGACTTATTTTGCCAAAATAAAGTAGACCAAATTAATCCAACCATATGAGTTGACACAAAATTATTCACCTATTTATTCTTGTATGCACTTTATATTTTTTAACTCGCATCTTCTCACCAATGTGGGATGATGAAACTCAACCACATTTTAATATTTGAGAATTGTCAAGTTATCATCTATTGTTTATCCCCTTATTTCTTGTACTCACTTCTTACATCCAAACTTGTATTTCCTTTCCAATGTGGGATAATGAAACCCTACCACATTTCAAGATTTGACAATACTAAAATTTCATTATGCCACCTCATGTCTTGAGGTTGTTGTATATATAAAGATATAAAGATAAAGATTTACCATTTGGTTGGTTTGGTTTTCAACCATGGTTAAATATTGCAAAAAGAGTTATCCAAAATAAGATATCTACCTAAGCCAAACCCATGAATTGACACAAAGAAATTAAATCCACTTTTCTTATATACACACCACTTTGTTCAAAACTTTTAACTCTTCACCAATATAGGACAATTAAAACTCAACCATAATTCACTATTTAAGAACGCTCAATTCTCATGGTGTCACCTCAATACCCCAAGGTTTTCATTATATATATATATATATATATAAAGATTTACCATTCGGTTGGTTTGGTTTTCAACCATGGTTATATACATTGGGGTCATCCAAAATAAGATATTCCCATGAGCCAAACACATGATTTGACACAAAGACATCAAATCCATCTTTCTTATATAGACACCACCTTGTTCAAAACTTTTAACTCTTCACCAATGTGGGACAACTAAAACTCAACCACAATTTACTATTTGAGAATGCTCAATTCTCATGGTTCCACATCATTCTTTAAGGTTGTTCCTTTTATATATATATATATATATATATATATATATATATAAAGATGTGCTTCTTGATAAAAAAAAGGTTGAAAATCTTGTGGAAATCTTGAAAAACTTGATATATAATTTATAAAAACCTATTTTTTTAAAGTGGTCCTGAAACAGACCTTTATTTTTTATAAAAATCATAATCGGTTCTAAAACCATACTTAATTATACTTACAACTAAGATTAAGAAATCGTACGTATTAAAAAAAAATCCTAAAATTGCTAAGAAATTATGGTCAAAGATCGTGGATGAATTGGGACGACCACCACATGATTAAACTACTCCAAAATGCTTCATTTCTTTAGAGGCTTTCTTATTCCAACCACTCTTTTTGATTTTTTATGCCACTTCCTAATTTAATGCATTTTTATGACGTAATAAAACACAAAACAAAATAAATCATTTTGATAAAAAAAATATAAATATAATGATATGGCGGAGAACTCAACATTATCCGATAAAGTAAATTTAGGTAGTGGTTTTTGTTAATAAACGTTTATCCAATAAGCATTTGGTAAATAGTTTTTAAGTATTACATAATTACATTTCTAATGGCTAAATCTGTATTTCTACCAAAATCATGAGATGGTCTTTGAAATTATACGAATTATATCAATAATTTATATAATTTCTGGTTATTTTAGCGATACGATTTTTAGGAAGGGACATGAGGTGGGGTTGGCACTCCAATTGTCCTTTTGCTCGTTATATGCATTTTGTTCGTTCCACACATTTTTGCCTTGACGTCAGTACTTTCCGTCCTTTTCCAATATAAAAGAAAAGCTTTTCAAATTTGTTACGTTAAATGCACTTAATATATAAATGCTAAAAAATACAACTAATAAGTTTTTAATTAAATTTATGAGTGGATCCTTAACAAGAATAAAACTATAGAAACTATAATCTTTTTTTCTATATTTAATAATTAGAGACCAAAACCTAGTTCACTCGCTGAGTCTCTTTGCATCTATGGCTGAATGGCTCCGATTTGTTTGACCTGGGGAAGGAGGGTGATAGGATAACCTTTTTAGTGAATAACGGCTCTGTTATGAAATCAAACGGTAAACAGACTCATTTGGTCGGTATTCCTTAATGACTGATTTTAGGAGATTAGCTAAATTCATAACTTTCATGAAACCACAAGCATGAAAAGTATGATTTACTATAAAAGTGTTTTTAAGTTTTAATGATAGTCAATTTTACTATCATAATAGTTCATTTAGTAGATAATTATTACGTTTTAATAGAATACCAAATCATCAAATAATGAATAAATATAATAATTTAATTTTTTAAAATAATTCTAATAAATTAATAAAAATGAATTGAATATACCAAGGACATATATAAAGTGGGGGAAAAAACTTTTTAGTTTATTAAAAGGTTAAAACAACTCGCTTAATGACAAATAAAACGATTTTCTTTTTAAATAAATTTAAAAAATAAATTAACTTATAATTAGAATTAGGTTGGAAAGTTGTTTTTAGAGAATACAAATGGGGGTAAGGTTGTTGCCACCTATATATGTATTATTATTTTTTTGTCAAAACACATGCATTTTTGCAATTATGTTCCCTCTTGGTGGGCCATTTCCATTACCACATGTATAATCATTATCCGTTTACAATCGTATTTTAAATCAATTGTTTTGATAATAGTAGATTTTTGCAATGTTTTAAAATCCAGGTTAACCCGACTGGTCGAATCGGTTGAATCGGGATTCGGGGTAGTGACTGGGTTAACTAATTTCGGGTTAAAGCATATGACCGGTCCGTTTCAACCCGACCGGGTTTTTCAAAAACCCGGTTAAACCGATGGTAAACCTGTTTCTCAAACCCGGTTAACCCGTTTTTATATTAAAATTCAAAAAAAATTAAAAAAAATGTGTGTTATATGGATTGATGTAAAACTTGTTGTTGGTATATTTTTAATGTTGGAACTTGTGGACATCAAATTATTACTTTATATATATATATATATATATACACGTAGAAAATGAAAAAAAATACAAAGGATTAAGAGAATTATTGAAACCGCTTAACCCAGTGATTGAACCGGTTGAACCAGTTAACCCGAGATCCGGTCACCACACCGGGTCAACTAAAAACCCGGAATTGGATTTTTGAGTCAATTTATATGTAACAACTAGTCTTTAAAACAATAATAAATGGTATGAAATAATCATAGGTGAACTTTTATAACCATAAGAGTTATAAGAGTGTCCAAATTCAAACCAATTTTCATTACATCTTATGAGTCTTACCAATATTTTACAAACCTAAGTGGTTAAAATCAATTCAAACTCAAATACTTGAGATTATAGATAATTATATAATCAATGTAAGTAATTTGCAAACTTTTTTTATGTTTTAAGTAAATCTTTATTAGCGAATAGTAACAACTTATCGATCTAATCGATTTTTGCTTTTGGATGGAAAAGAAGAGTCGGATTGAATTGAAATAGAAGTTGGTATAATTAAGAAGATAGTAACTATAAAGAAATCACGATCTAATATGATAAATTGTTTGCAAGTCTTTTTATCTCAATATTTCTTATTGGTGAAAATATTTAATAAAAAATTAGTTGTCTTCGACGATGGGAACCATTTTTAGGGAGTTTTTCTAATTTAAAAAAATCTCACACACTTTCTTTCTCCAACTTTCTCTACTGGTGAAAATAGTTAATAAAAATGTTATATCACATGAAATCTTGAAACTTCTAACCTTCTTATAAATTAACCAACTTCTAACATGATCCTTACTTTTCTTTCTATTTATATATAAAAATAAAACTATGATTCCATTTGTAAAGGAGTGTGAGACCCTTTACTCACCCTTGCCCTCTTGGAAGCTATTGGGTATTACAGTTATATTTAAGTAGACGACCAACAAATTGTTACTAGTGTCATTTTTTTATCAGAGATGATGATACATAATTCATATAGATTGTCTCCAGATATCGCAGGTTATTTCTTCAATTCTTCAACATAATTTCTATTCAGTCTGTTTCATCTAACGACAAACTAATGGAGTTGCTCATATATTAGCATAGACAATTCGATTATCTTCTTTTAAGTCAGACGACCAACAAGTTGTTACCAGTGTCATTTTCTATCAGAGATGATGATACGGAATTCATATGTATTGTCTCCAAATATCGCAAGTTACTTCTTCAACATAATTTCTATTCAGTTTGTTTCATCAGACGACAAACTAATGAAGTTGCTCATACGATAGCATAGACGGTTCGATTAACTTCTTATCGCTTATACTGATACATCAAGTTTTCTGACTCATTTATGAACAATATACCTCTAGTTTGTTTTAAAGAAAAATCATAGATTCTATTTTTAACATAAATTATTTTTATTGGAGTAGTTGTATACACAAAAACGCACACATGATTCTAACTACATCTTTCACCTTTCTTTGTACTTTTAACTTCCCATGTCTATTATGACACTTTCTACTCTCTCAATCCCTTCTTCTTCTTCTTCTTCTTCTTCTTCTTCTTCTTCAATTCACTCTCAGATTACTGCATAAAATCCCTAAATTCTTCATCAATTTTGTAATTTCATACTCCACCTTCTTCAAATGATCTTCAACTTCACTCAATAACTCTGAGATTCCATCAACTACACATCTTTTCGATCATTTAACAATGGAGTTTTCAATCGGGATGCTCAAATTGCTGCTACTGTTTATTGTGTCCTTGCAGTTGCAGACACTCGGTTCTGCATACCCGACGCCATTAAATTGTACAGAGACATCTCGATTGTGCACTTCCTTCTTAGCGTTCAGTCCATCTCCAAATCAAACCCTAGACGTGATTATGAGCATGTTTGATGTCTTACCTCACGATGTTACAGTTGAAGGTAACGGCCGTAACTATGTTTTTGTTCGGAAGAATTGTTCATGTGCTACTTCGCCGGTTTATAAGTATTTGACGAATACTACATACACGGTGAGGAAAACTGGAGGATCCGTCTATGATTTGGTGATTGATTCGTATGGAGAATTGGCGTATCTGTCGAATTTCTCCCGGCCGGCCCGTACAGGGGCGGTGGTGTCGTTGCAGTTGTTTTGTGGTTGTTCGACTGGATTATGGAATTACTTGATGAGCTATGTGATGAAGGAAGGGGATAGCATTGAATTGCTAGCGAGTAGGTTTGGTGTTAGTATGGATAGCATTGAAATCGTTAATAAAATTGATAATCCAGATAACGTCACTGTAGGTGCACTTTATTACATTCCTTTGAATTCAGGTTGGTTGATGCTTCTTTTCTCCTCTTTTGAGATGAATCTGATTGACTGATTTGATTAGTTTATGATATCCAGACTAGCTTCTTTTGTTTGATTTCTTATGTATTTGAATCTCGAATTTACTCTAGTTCCTGGAGAGCCATATCCTATAGAGAACGACAGTCCCCCTGCTCCGGCTCCATCTCCAACTGTTTCCGCCATTGTTACAAGTAATTAGATACCTGGCTTTTTTTCTGATACTGAATTTGACTTGTCCTCCAGACTGGAGTAATTAAGGTTATGATGTCTATTTCTTTCATGTAGGAATCAGTCACAAGAGTGATGCAAAGCGTTGGTGGATCATAGGGAGTTTGGGTGTTGGTTTGGCTCTAATCATAGCAGGTGTAGCTCTTTTCGTTTGCATGAGATCATCAATTTGCTTCAGTGATGCTCAAAGGAATCGTTTAAAGAGTCCTGAACATGTTTCTCATAAGTTCCACATATTACGAACATCAAGCTTTTGGTGTGGTTCAGGGAGACTCTGCTGTAAGTCTGATGATTGGAGACAAAGAACTATTGAGGAATCTAGTGACCGTCATACAAACATTCCAAAAGGTAAACTTTGGTTTATGTTAGTTTATGCTTTATATAATAGCTGCTTGGATTACAAAGGGGAGAACTTGATCCTAGTTGCATACACATACATTACAAAAGGGAGAAACCGTTGGAGTCTCACGTCAAGTAGACTTGACAATTTCTCCTCAATATATGTTCTTTTGAAGAGTAATCTAATAGGATTCCACATATTCTCACATGGTATCAGAGCCAATGTCTACTACTATAGGGACTTGATACTCCGGGACAATTTGTGTTCCGTCGGAGGTGCCATGTTGGAGTGCAAATCGGCTAGAAATGGTTGGACCATTTCTCAATATATGTTGGAAACTTCCTTCTCTCCTCAAGGGCTCTTTTGGAGAGTAATGTAATAGGGTTTCACATATTCTCACATAAACTACCGCCCTTGTCACCACATAATGTTTCTTGATCACCTTTGATGTGATTTTGTATTCTTGGGTTATTATTGCAGTTGTTGGGACAGATGTGTTCAACGTAGAGAAGCCTGTAGTCTTCTTATTTGAAGAAATTTTATCATGTACAGATGGTTTTTCTGAGTCCAATCTTCTAGGTCATGGGACGTATGGCTCTGTGTACTATGGTTTACTTCGTGATCAGGTTCGCTGTTTGATTTGTCGCCTTTTCCAAATATCTAGAGCAATTACCCTATTCTCAACCTCACTAGTGCATTCTTGCAATTCTTTCAGGAAGTCGCTGTCAAAAGAATGACTGCGACAAAAACTAAAGAGTTCACAGCAGAAATGAAAGTTTTGTGCAAGGTTCATCATACAAATTTGGTAAAGATTTTGGCTTTTGATGTTTATATCACTATCTATGTGCCATAACACCATCATTGTTCATTTTACTTCTTTCAAGAATTCAAGTATTGACTCTTTCTGGTTTTCTTCTTGTCAAAGGTAGAACTTATTGGTTATGCAGCTAGTGATGATGAGATCTTCCTAGTTTATGAATATGCTCAGAAAGGTTCACTTGGAAGTCATTTGCATGATCCACAAAACAAGGGTAATATATTCCACATACTGCTTAAGTCTCTACAGTCCCACAACATGAGTGCCCTGTGTTAAAATAATTCCTAAAACAGCTTAATTATGAAATTAGAGGGGGCAATATCAACCTAAATTTATGAAAACTAGATTAATTCACCCATTATTTTAACTATTTGGGCCAACATAATGGGATGTAATCGGCTCACATGGTACGGGATAGTATAAAATGATATGACATGAAAGAAATGACGCAAACACTGCATTTTATATCAATTCGCATTTGATGATGTAACACTTCAATAAAATAATATGGTTATCAATTTATCTATATATAGTTAGTTGATTTATAATATATTTATGATACAATGTGATTTGCGAAAACTAATTTACTTTCTTTTTGGTTTGTAATCTATTAATTAATGCAAAAGTTGACAAAATGGAAAAAAGAGAAAAAAATAGGTGTTTGGATTCAATGGGTCAACCGAACCCAAACCAACCCATCTTGACCAATTCTGGAGAAATTACTCATTTGAACCTGTTGTGCCCATTTTGGCTTTTTGCCATATCTTATTTAAATCACTTAAATAAATATCTAGAAATATTGTTGGTAACTAAATCAGAAGGTTTACACCGTTGGTTTTCCATATCAACGGGGAGAAACAATCCTTGATTATTTTCTGATTTCCTGGTAGACGAACATGTAGATTTCCTTCATACATTGTGTTTTAAGGATCTAGTTTTTCATATGGAAATGACACATGCCTAAAGAATATGATATAGAGATTAGACTATGCCCAATTTATAGGCCTTTGTATTTGTTCGACTTAACAGTCAACCTCAAATGCCTCATGCAATTATATATATTTATCTCAAGCACTCTACTTTAGGGGGTGGAGGTTAAGGGGCTGTTTGGTTGGTTTTTAAAGTTGTCTGTGTGGATTAATCTGTCTGTATAGATTGGGAAAGTCTTTGTTTGGGAGAGTTTTTCATAAATAGGAGTAGCGTGTTTTTTAATTGGGATGTGCATGTTCTGAAAAAACTTGGCTTTCAGCATAAAGCTCCCCACTAGAAGCTTACTGACTAAGCCACTTTCTATATCATTTAAGCTACTACCAAACAGTCACTAATAGGTGACCAAATCAGTTGTGAGTCTCATTAAGCTGTTAACAAACAGACCCTTAGGTGGGATTGACACTTATTTGGTATGGTTTGGTTACGAGTATATCACTTAAAAACTTTACATGACTTCTCTCTAGGTCATCCAACATTATCTTGGATTATGAGGGTTCAAATTGCACTCGATACCGCAAGGGGGCTTGAATACATACATGAGCACACTAAGCCTCATTATGTGCATCGAGATATCAAAACAAGCAACATCTTACTCGATGGTGCCTTCAAAGCCAAGGTAAGTCTATCTATCTATTTATCTATCCATCTATCTTATATTTGCATCATTCCAACAACGGAAACGTTATCTATCATTAGTAAATTTGGCATTTGAAAGACGTTCACTTTAAACAGATTTCAGATTTTGGGTTGGCGAAGCTCGTAGGAAGAACTAACGACGTAGAAGCTTCAGCCACGAGAGTGGTTGGAACTTTTGGTTATTTAGCTCCAGAGTAAGTTTTTGTGCATAGATTTTCCGTTCAAAGTGATGCATTTTCTTAATTGGCATCGTTTAATTGCTCGTATTTATGACACAGATATCTCAGGGACGGCTTAGCTACAACGAAAAGTGATGTATATGCATTTGGTGTTGTTCTTTTTGAGTTAATATCGGGAAAAGAAGCCATTACACGAACCGAAGCTGTCGTGATGAAAAATTCCGAGAGACGGTCATTGGCATCCATTGTAAGTCTATTCACTCCCTGGAAAGACTTTGGTTATTAAGGGCTTGTTTGTTTGCAGCTTAATGGAACTCACAGCTTATTCGGTCAGCTATATGTTGACTGTTTGGTAGTGGTTTAATGATATAGAAATTGGCTTATTCAATAAGCTTATGGAAGACACTTTATGCAGAAAGCCGAGTTTTTTCCAAACCTGCCCCCTCCCAATTAAAAAACAGGCTCCTTCCATCTACGAAAAAACCATCCCGAAGAAAACCTTCCCGATCAATCCACATAGACAGTTTTATCCATACGGGTGCGTTTGGTACACAGACATGACATAACAGTTGTTCAATGTTTGGTAAGACTGAACTTGATAGAACAAAACAGATAAAATGACCAATTTACCCTAATGAGTTGTCTACATATTTTGATTATGTACTTTATTGAATTATAGTGAAAGTTTAAAAGACATAATAAAATAAATAAAATGTAAACAGGGAGAGACGTATTTGATGTTTTAGAAGAGAATTAGGTTTTATTTTGAGGTTATATTGGTAAAATATAAGTCTTTTCCACCTTGTTCCATGGGGTAGGGGTGGATGGTGCACGTCTGTTCCACTTTGTTCCTGTATGTTCCACATAAAAGTCTTGTCAAACGTGGAACAGTGATCCCTGTTCTGTTCAGTCCTGTGTACCAAACGCACCCCCTACAGGACTTAACGGAAAACCAACCAAACAGCGCCTAGTTCCATATGAAAGCATAATGGTAATGATGAAGGCTTTGTTTCTTTATTTTGAGTTATAATTCTTTTTGTATTTATTTACTTTGGTTTTGATTAGCAGCCCTAATTTGTTGTTTGGAATACTGCAGATGTTGGCAGCTCTTAAGCACTCACCAGACTCTATGAGTATGTCTGGCTTAAAAGATCATATTGATCCTAATCTGTTGGATTTATTTCCTCATGACTGTGTTTTCAAGGTACCATATGCTTCTATCTTTTAACCCTCTTTGACTGTGCTAAGAAAAGTCAAAAAGTTATGAATATACAAATACTCAACTTTCTAAACACACACACACACACACACACATATATATATATATATATCTATATATATATGACATATTGGGCATCGTTTATCAAGAGAGAGAGAGAGAGAGAGAGGAAAAAACATGGGAAATTGACCAAACACCCAATCTTCCCAAACAAATTCATTTTTAGCCATTTTTTCAATCAAAATTCCATTTTAGCCAAAGTCTACACAAACACCTTACACATTTGCGTAAAGCCTATTTTTCAGATTTTTTTTTAAAAAAAAGAAAAAAATATTTACACAAATTTGCATATTTTGCATAAGGATCTCCATTTGCGTAAATAATTTTTTAATCTGAAAATACGCTTTAAAACGCGTTTGTGTGAACTTTGGCTAAAATAGGAATTTGATGCCAAAAGTGGCTAAAAAGTGAATGTAGTCGAAGAGGTTGACTATTTTTGTCAATTTCCCCAAAAATACACCATTTGATGCTAAAAAACATACTTAAACCATTATACAGATCTCGGGGAAAGTTAAAACGAGAACCATAAACATTTTGAGGATTTAGGAACCAACTATTTCATGTATTATTATTCATGATGAATATTATTCATCATCATGTATTTACATTACGAGTAAAGTTCATCATGAATATGTATCACGTCATATTCATCTATGAATATTTACAGTTCTCATTTGAACCTGTCCCTACTCCTACTGACCCTATATCCTAATGGTTAATAGATGGCAATGGTGGCAAAACAATGCGTGGAAGACGACCCAATCTTACGACCCGACATGAAGCACGTTGTTATTTCTCTTTCACATATTCTTTTATCATCCGTGGAGTGGGAAGCTACTCTTGCCGGAAACAGCCAAGTGTTCAGCGGCCTTGTTCAAGGTAGATAATTCTCAAATTGCCAATCTTTTTCACTACATTCTGCATAATTATATATTCATTAGTTGATAAAGAAATATCGATCCAATTTTCAACATTATACTGCCTGCATTGCATTGTGTGTAAATAGTTGCATAGATGGTTCGTTATATAGCGTCTTCAACCAGGGTGAGGGTGAGGGTGAGGGTGAGGTTTTACACATTACGCATTTAATTATTTATTTATCCACAGTATTCGTTGTTGTTGTTCGTATAACATTCTCTTCTCGAAAAAAAATGTGTTGTTGAGTTTTTCTTGTAATATAAAGATGAATCATTTCTAAAGTTTGCAATATATGATAGGTCTCATCAATTGGCCTTTTGGTTACATATATATAAGTTAATTGTAATACCAAAAATGGTACAAGGAGTTTATAATGGGAAATTTGAGTGTCTATGCTTGATGTTGTCCTAATATCATCAATCATATGCTTAATGTTGTGTTTATATCAGAAGACTTAGGATCGTGTGAGACCAGTCTGTTTTCGTTTGACCACATTTTACACTTGAAACTTCACAGCAAAAACATTTTGTACCTTTACATTGTTTTGCCGTGAAGATTCAGATTTTTTTACCTTCACATTGTTTTGCTGTGAAGTTTCAAGTGTAAAAATATGGTCTTACGGATCTCACGTTAATCCGACCCTATATCAGAAATATGATTAATGTTGTCATCCTTTGGAAACAATGATTATCTTTTTTAATGACAAAATTACCCTAATAAGAATCTCCTCCCTATGGACACTTACTAAACCAAAGACCCTTCGTCGCTCATTGATACCCTTTTTTTACGTTATTGAATCAATCTTCTTACGAGTTGCGAAAGGGTATTTTAGGACAAACACAACTCTAGCATATTTTTCAGATGATATCAATAAACCAAACCGAACAACTGGTATGTGGTATGTGGAAAGTAACTATCAGGACCGTTTGTTAGCATGTTAAATCTTGGTTTTGAAAAGAACACGACAATTTTACTTGTGCTTTGGGGCAAATTTATATAACTTATCTAATTTCTTTCAAAATCAAAAGTTGTTATTTAATTTATAAGTTCTTTCAAAATCAAAAGTTGTTATTTAATTTCAGAATTTATCGATCAAAAACATAAACGACTATTTAATACTCTTCTCACTTTATCATTTTAAACATTTTATAGTTTATTTTGTATCTTATTCATTTCATATCATCTATAGTTTTAGTACATGTATAACACGGCCTCAAAAAAGATTAAGACGGCCTTATTAAATATATTTATGACAGTTGGTATTCTAAAAGACTCGCTGCAACGGCCACTTACGTTAAGTTTGTTGCACGACATGGCCTAATACGTTGTTTTTGTAACAAATTTTTTTTTAGTGTCCTACTAGTTCATTTTTAATATATAATTCAATTTAAATCGTTTAGTATCCATTAAACATTAAAAGTTTAAAACACATTTGTTTATAAAAAAAACAGTTATCATATATGATTGTAGACATTTTTCGTGATGGGGGTAGGGCTTTTGACCAACAGAAAAGTGAGATATAATATCTTAAAATTAAGTAAAAACCAAAGTGATAGAATAATGGTATGAAGCTCTTTATTTAACTTAAAAATCAAGATAAAAAGGTGCAAATGCAACTTCTTATCATTCCATAACACTAATATTGATACAAAGAAAGACAGAAACCAAAAACCAATATTCTCCCTTCACTTGCAAAGCGAAGCTAAAACCCTACGCGGTGGCTCAAATGGTCGTCTGGCATGAAGAACCGCCAAATTATCCAGAAGTAAAACGTCGCCTTTTTGCCATGGTATTGCAACACTTTCCTCTTCCAAGATTTTCAAGCAATCGTATATGACATTTGCCGGCAATGGCGTGCCATCACCAAATGTCACCGCCTTCACCGGATTGTTTCTTGCATCTTCCCACCCAGTATAAGCTGCTACCATGCTATTAAACCAGATTTTGCGATTTCGTGTTTCATCATATTTGATCGCGGGGATCGGCCCCATTATTGTTTTGACGCCATCATTTGTCCATTCTAGCTTCATTCCCAGCTTGGCAGCCCTGCAATTTTACAACCGAAATCTCTAGCAAAACTTTGAAGGGAATATATTGTTAGGGAAATTGACTGAAATACCCAATTCAATCTTTTTACGTATTTGCGTAAAGACTAATTTCTGAAGAGAAAAAATCCATACGTATATGTGTAAAGACTATGAGAAATTGACAAAAATAGTCAATCCATCAAAATAAATTCACTTTTTAGATATGTTAGGAACCCGCTTTCCCAAATAATCATAGTTTACGTGGAATCCTTACGCACTATGAGTAAGATTGATTTCGGCAACAAAAAAACAAACCTTAGGCATAAACTCTCTACTTTTTGTGTAAATCTTCCACGTAAACTTTGGCTATTTTCAAAAGAGACTCCAGCTAAAAAGTGAATTTGATGGATGAAATTGACTATTTTGAACAATTTCTCTTAAGATTCTTAAGCAAAAATTTGAATCCTTAAACAAAAATCTGAATCTATGCATAAAAAATCTCTTTTCAACTAAAAAATAAACTAAAAAGTGAAGTCAGAGTTTTGGTCCAGTTATGGGATCAATTGCAAACCTCTCTGCAGCTATGGTTTTGTCTTTGGTCAAAAATGTGGAGACCCATCCACGACCGATTGGGGATGAAGGATCATCATCTTCACCTAGCACTCTTGTGTAGATCAATCCATGTTCTTCCAATCGATCAACAAACTCAGGGTATTTCTGTTTCATTTTGCTGTAGATAACATGGCTGAGTACTATAGGTGTTTCTCCCCCAATTTTTGGTTCTATTTCGCAAAAGAAGAACACCTTCGCTGGGAAGGTAGGAACCTGTTGCAGTTGAATTCATGTTCAAACATGATCACGATGAATATTAGGGCAGATAACTCATTCACGATCTATTAGATCTCAACGATCCACTCGATTACAATAGTACATGAACAAGTTAACTCGATCAATTCTAAGAAATTTTAGTAAAATCACCTAAAAACATGAAATCTCAATCAATTCTAAGAGATTTTTAGTAAAATTACCTTAAAAAACGTGAAATCTCGATCAATTCTAAGAGATTTTTAGTAAAATTACCTAAAAAACATGAAATCTCGATCAATTCTAAGAAATTTTTAGTAAAAATTACAGACCTGAGCCATTTCGTGATGGAACGGAATCTTCTGATCCGGAGGAGATTCGTTAGAAGTGAAAACACGGCCGACCACGTTGGTGCGAGGGGCGGCGCCACCGACGTAAGGAAGTTCTTCGAAACCGAAAGCTTCAACGACGTCGTTGAAATCGGAAGCAGAGGAGACGGAAGAAGAGAAGCCTCGGAACAAAATCGCGCCGGTGTTGTGGAGCACAGATTCCAGCCATGGCTTCTGATCACGGATGAGTTCCTTGAGATTATGATGATGATCAAACTTCAGATTAGGGGTTAGAACAGTTGGGAAAACAACTCCACCGCCATTTTCGCCGTTATATTTCTTCTGATGAGGCGGCAATACTGCTTCTACAAAGAGATTTTCCGGCATTGCTGGTTTCAGTAATGTCATTGAGCTAAGAAAAACAAATAGTGTTTGTATATATAGTGGGGGGAGAGAAGCGGAGGCGCGTGGGGAGAGGAGGGGAGGCGCGTGAGGGATTCCACTTTGACCCGTTTTCCGTCTATATTCACAGTGACCACATAATTTTTAAAATTTAATCATTAAATATTTATAAATTCCTCAAAAACTTATCTTAAAAGGGGACGGATATTTTGCACCCAAATTGAGAATATTCAACAGGATTTGGAGTTTTTATTCCAACATATTATTTAAAGAAGAAATTAAAAAATATATTTTTGGTAAATCGCTTGTAATTGATGGATATATCTATAATTTTATAAATTATCGATAACCGTAACTAGTTTTCTATAAATCCTGTCTCAAATGACACTAATATTTTTTGCATCACTCTGTGGTTAAGATTAGTTAGGCGTCCATGATCAAACCAGAAACTTGTCTTGCATTTGGTAAACTGTCTCATTCTTTTGCCAACTGAGCTACATGCAAGTATAATTTTATAATTATTTTTAAAAACTTCTTCCTTTACTCCCATGTTTGTAAAGAAAGTTTTAGAAGGAATAAATCGACATTATTTTCCTTCAAATTTCCTATCATTTTCTTTTTAAAAATAATTGAGAATAAGAGATTTTTCTTTTGTCATTTTTCTTCGTACTAAAATTCACATTTTGTATAAGAAAACATCTTCAATAAACTCTCTATAATTTGTTTAAGTAGAGAACAAAAGTTGAAGATCTCTAAAAAACTTTACATTCAACTCCAATAACTTTTTATTTAAAAAAATTACAACATTAATTATATTATTAAAATATTTATACATTTAATAAGATATTTTTTTTTCTAAGAGAATTTTTAGAAAGTTTTCTAAAATTGGAAAAGATTACCATCCCTATCACATTTCTTTTCATTTTAAAGAATGTAATAAGTAAAAAATTAACTCCAAATTCTTAAAATTCTCCATTTTGTTCGTTTAAATAGATTTTTTAAATGACAAAAATGGAAAATTTTGACAAACTTTTATTTTAATAAATTTTTAAAACTTTTTTCTAACATGAGAAAATTGAAGACACGATGTAATTTATTTTTCCTCTCTAGTTTTTCATATTTTCATCCAAATGGATCTGACATATGTGACTACAGGACATAAGCAAATATTATCTCTTAATAGAATAATTGACAAAAATGTATAAATAATTATATAGATAAACATAAAGATAACACCATACTAATTTAGGATCAAAATCCAATTTACATTTGGCCCAATTCAATGGTCCATCCAAAAAGATAATATAATTTAAATATAAAAAAGAAACTATTGTTTCCCCAACCATAAATACAAAAACACATCATGGATTATACAGAAAATATAACTTTTATGAGATTTATTTGAATACATTTATGTTACATTATCTGACTATCACAATGTCTTACTGTAAAAGTTTAATGTTATTTGTGTGGTCACACAAAGACAATCTGGTCTTACATTAACTTGGGTTCACGTGAGACCAACCCATATTCGTTCAACCCGTGAGACTACAAAATAACATTAAATTTTCACACAAAAACACTGTAAAGATACAAAAAGACACTAAACCTTCACAACGAAAACATGTGAAGGTTTAATGTTATTTATATAGTCTCACGGATCTCATAAAAACAGTCTAACCTCACATGATCCAATCCCAAATATGTCATTATTTATATACCAAATCCCATCTTTTCTGTTTACCAAACGATCGATTATATTTGCAAGTTTTATTTGCAAAATGAAGCGAGTACACGGCGAGGTAGTGTGGTAAGCGGTCGGCGAGAGTGCATAACGACAAGGTTATCGAGCAGCAGGACGTCTCCCTTCCGCCATTGTAGTGCGATACACTCTTGATCAAAGATATTAAGGGAGTCACTAGAAACATCAGCTGGCACTGGTTTACCATCACTAAACATGACTGCTTTTGAAAGATCTGGATTAAGCTTGTCTTTCATTCCTCCAACCACACTGTTGAACCAGATTTTACGCTTTCGAATCTCATCGTATCGAGAACCATGTTTAGGTCCGATTATAACCCGCACACCACCTTCTACCCACTCTAGTTTCATTCCCATCATCGTAGCCCTGCAAAAAAATAATCCATTTTAGGTCACTTTTAGCTGCGTTTGGATTAAACAGAATGTGGAATACGTTAGATTATTCTCCAAAAAAAAGCCTTTGAGGAGAGAAATGAGGTTCCAACGTATATTGAGAAGAAATAGTTCAAGTCTAAGCAGACGTGGGACTAGACATGGGAATGAGACCCACCCAACTGGGAACCGGGTGTATTCGCCCCGGTGGGGCCGGGGATTCCTTGCAAAACCGGGAACCGGAGATGCGGACGAGGATCCCCAAAAGTTAAAAACCGGGGATGGGGACGGGGCAGGGTAACGTGAACCTGCCCCGTCCCCCCCCTATTTATATGTTTATTATTAAACATATCGTATATTTATTATTAAATATACTATTTATAAAGAATTAGATTTAGTATCTTTTAGATTTAAAAATAGTATTTTGACTTTCCTTGTAATCATTTTTTCTAACTTGTATTCTTTTAGATAAAAAACAATTACATATAGCATGATGTTCTGATTTTGTTAGCATGTCAATATTTGATACTATGTAGAAACAAATTTTAAAAATATGTGAGATTTAAATATGATAATTTTAGATCGATTGTGGTGTTTAACACACAATATTTAAAATATCTCACATAATGACATAAACGGGAAGATTCCCCGTTGGGGACGGAGAGGGGATAAACAAGTACAAATTGCTCCAAAGTATCAAGTCCCTAAAGTTATAGACTTTAGCTTTGATACCATGCGAGAATACATAGAATCTCATTAGATTATTCTCCAAAAGAGTCCATAAGGAGAGCATGGAGGGTGCAACATATATTGATGAAAAATCGTTCAAATCTAGCCAATGTGGGACTAAAGCACGCCCTCTCCAATGGAGGCTAGACGGGCATTGGTGGCCCCAAGAGTGTCAAGAGGAGATAAATGAATACAAATTGCCCCGTAATATCAAGTTCTTAGGGTGATAAACATTGGCTCTGAGACCATGTGAAGATATATTAAACCCCATTAGATTACTCTCCAAAAGTTGAGAAGAGAAAAAAGGTTCCATCGTATACAGAAATGATCATGGTTATGATTTAAGACTCTAACAAACAAATTGCTTATCAATTTAACAAACCAAACCTTTCCTCGGCCACAGTCTTGTCGTCGGTCATGAAGGTGAGCTTCCAGCTCCGGCCAACCGGTGATGAAGGATCAGACTCATCTCCGATAACTCGTGTGTAAATCAATCCTTTCTCTTCCATTTCTTCTACAAATTTCGGATGCTTTTGCTTCATCCTTTCGTATATAACATGGCTCAGAGCTATACAAGTTTCTCCTCCACTTCCTGGTTCTACTTCACAGAAGAAAAACAATTTTGAAGGATATACAGTAGCCTGTTACAAACAATCATGATTTTGTTCATGTTATCTTTCACCTAATTAACAGTTGATTTGAAGAACAAATCAAAAATCTAAAGAATCGACGCTCAATCTGTACAGATTTGAAACATGTTCATCAGAATCAATCATCATCACGTCCAAGAACAAATCGAAAATCTAAACACAATCTGTAAGTATCGATTTGAAAAGTTGAACATATTCATCAGAATCAATCATCAATTCATTATTACGGTGTTAATTAATATCTACTGGAAACGATCGATGAAAACCTAAATTCAACATACGAAATTGAGAGATTTCAGCGAACAAATATCGAGCAAAAAAGTAATCGAGAGAGAAGGATGAATCATTCATTCATACATGAGACATTTCGTGATGAAACGGAATTTCCTGATCAGGTGGAGCTTCATTAGCGGTGTAAACACGGCCAACAACTTTAGTCCTGGATCCAGCACCGCCGCCGCCGTCATATCGGAAATCTTCATAGCCGGAGGACTCAACGACGTCGTTGAAATCAGAAGCAGAGAATACAGGGAAGCCTCTGAAGAGAATGGCACCAGATCTATGGAGTAGAGAATCTAACCATTGTTTGTTAGCTTTAATGGCGTCAGTTAATTGAACTTGATTCCCAATTTTAGGGTTTGGACAGAGAACAACGGGGAAGAGAAGTCCATCTTCAGAGCTGCGTTGTGGTAATAAGCCTACTACTTCATGGAATAAACTATCTTCCGGCATGGTATTGGTATCCATTGTTGTATGATCCAAAACTTGATCAGAAGCTTAAACCCTAATCAATCCAGTGGGATTTATTTTAGAGTGAATTACATACTTCGTCTTTATTGGTTTTAACACTTCGGGTCCCTAAAATAAAATATCTATGGCTTGCATCCTCATGGTTTCAATTTCATAACGTATTGGGTCCTTAAAATTAACTCCGTTAGAATTCTGTCCGTTAAAGCCCACATGCGCAAGGCACATGATGGGTATTTTGGTCATTTAGAAGTTTAACTTTTAAATTACATTCTGGGTCCCTGCTTTATATGGACCAAACATGTAATGAAAATCACAAGGACAAAACATGTAATTTACTCTTTCAATATTCTATATATAATTATTAATTCATAATTCATAATTTATAATTCATAATATATATATATAACTGTAATATATATAATTGTTATATATATATTATATTTATCACCATAATTTCACAAAATTTTTATTATTGTATTGTATTTTTATTTTTTTATTACTCCAATATACTTTTAAATTATGACATCATATTTTCAGTTTTTTATGTTAGAGCAATGTATTTTTTAAATTGTTTTTATTTAGGGATTGTACTTTTATTTTCCTCATTTAATTGAATGAAAAGTTAATGTGACATTTTTAAACATATACGATTGTTTTTTTTTTCTAAAAACACATATTTTTAGCATTTTTTAACAGTTAGCAATGTAAAAATGTGTTTTACAATTTTTTTTAAATATTGTTATATTAACGAATAATTTTATTTTTTAAATAATTTTAGCGCTTTCTCTTATTTATATCCCACCTATATTGATGGTCTTTCTTTATTTATGTTACGTAATCTATTTAACTTATTTAACAAAAAATAAAAAGGTCTATCAATTTTTCTAAATAATTTCTCACTTTACCTTCCGATTATCATACTTTTCTGAAGAGTTTTTTCAAAAAAAAAATAGATGAAAAACGTAATATAGGTGGGATATGAATAAGAGAAAGTGATGAAATTATCAAAAAAAATTATTCATTAGTATAATAATATTTAGAAAATTTGTAAAACACATTTTACATTGCTAACGTTTAAAAAAATGTTAAAAAGTATTTGTTTTTTGAAGAAATTTTTTTATATGTTTAAAAAACATGTTACATTAAAATATTTAATTTTCATACAATTTAATAAGAAGAAAAAAAAGTACAATACCTAAATAAAAAACAATTTAAAATATACATTACTTTAATAAAAAATGAAAGTATAATGCTATAATTAAAAAAACACTTTAAAAATAAATTGGTGCAATAAGAAAAACGAAAATACAATAATATAATAATAATTTTTATAAAAGTATAGTGATAAACGTAATTTATGTACAATTATATAAATATATATATATATATATTATGAATTAATAAATATATATAGAATATTGAAAGAGTAAATTACATGTTTTGTTTTTATTACGTTTTATCTATATAAAGTATAACCCGTAACGTAATTTAAAAGTGTTAAACTCCTAAATGACCAAAATACCCATCATGTGCCTTGCACATGTGGGCTTTAACGGACAGAATTCTAACGGAGTTAGTTTTAAGGACCCAATACTTTATGAAATTGAAACCATTAGGATGCAAGTCATAGATATTTCATTTTAGAGACCCAGAGTGTTAAAACCAATAAACCTTAGGGACGAACTTTGTAATTCACTCTTTATTTTATCTGTTCCATAATCCAAAATTCATATGATTGTGATGGTCAATGGTCTTCTGTTTCAAATTGGTTTATCATGTTCAAAGTAGAAAAATCTGTTGTGTTTGATTATTTTGTAGAAAACTTGTTGCATATCTTTTCAAACACGTTGAACATGGGATTATAATATGTCATTCATCAATTTCCAAAAACTATTTCCAAATAACATTTCATTCAAGAAGCGTAAGATATCTGTAAGATATTTTTTTTTTGGAAAGGTATTCTAGACGGTATGCATTTGCTTAGACTAATCTCTAACAATTTTAAAACTGTTAAAGCATGACATGCAGTCCTGAGATAATTTCCGAGGCCACAAGTTGTTTACGCCTGGATTTGAACCTGGGGTAGATGGGTTATCTAGTCGCATCCTCCACAAGCCTTAACCAATACGCCACAAGCCTTGTGGTTTCTATAAAATATTAAAAGAGCCGGTTCTTCTAACAACCTAAAATCTTTTTGAGTTTTTACACCGGGTTGAGTTCTGGTGAAAAAATGAAGTTACGGTAAAAATGGTTAGAAGGAATTTTCATCTTTGGATGTATATTAGGATGACATGTATCGAGATGAGATACTCTTAAATATACCGGATCAATTTTCGTATCAAATATGATTCATTGGTGGGTTTGAGATTAAAATGATTAAAGGGTCAAAAAAAATTCTTACGTTTTTCCACCTTAACCCCACTTCTCACATGATCTCATATATGCTGAAACTTTGATTCTTGCCTTAAAAAGTTACATGTACTCGTAGAGTGACGTTTTGTTATTTTTTTTATGTATTATCTTAACTTTTATATCCTATATAATTAGTAAGAACCACTATTATAGAGAGTTTTTAAAGAGACTTTCACCCTTAGCGGCGGACCCAGGATTTTTCCCAAGCAGGTGCACCCTTAAATTGTATCAAATGTCTGCAAAGCTGTTTGATATATTTTTCGGTTGATTTTGAGGGATTTTTAGCCGAATTCCCTGTTTAGGGGCTTTTTTAAGTTTTTCGGTTGATTTCGAAGGATTTTTTAAGGTTTTTGGTTGATTTCGAAGAACTTTTTAAGGTTTTTTGGTTGATTTCGAAGAACTTTTTAAGGTTTTTTGGTTGATTTCGAGTGATTTTTAATGGTTTTTGGTTGATTTTGAGTGATTTTTTTAACGTTCTTTGTTGATTTCGAGAGATTTTTTAAAGTTGTGCTCCCTTAAATCTTGAAATTGACAGAGTTCAGCGGGTGCACCTCATGTAAAACTTACGAAACACGATATTTTTTACCCTTACGGCACTAGGTTGAGCGGTAGCACTGGACCCCCCTCCCCAAAGGGTGGGTCCGCCCCTGTTCACCCTCTTTGAGTTTATATATATGTGAGAACTTTGGTTTTTATCATAAAGTCAATATGAAGTAACAATTTACCACTTTCGTTTATATATTTCTAGACTTTTATATCCTATGTAATAATTAATATGTATATTTTTATTTAACTTATATTATAAATGAGAGACGGGACTCACAAAAAAGTTTTTACAAGAATCATCATTGTGGAGTTTTAATAAATTCTTAATTTAATAAGTTACAAATGATGTGTCATGAAAAAATATAAAAATTTGGTTCTTATAAAATTTATAAGAATCTTTACCGGAGATTCTCGGGTTTTTTTGTTTTTTTTTAATTATATATATATATATATCGTAGTTTACGTTAATAACAAAGAAACGTATCCATTTAGTTAATCATATGTTATCTATTTTATAAAATGGGTCTATATATAGTTAGCTAGTAAGTAGCTAGTATTTTTAGCCAATAACTAGTTTATTAGTCTTAAATAACTTTTTTAGTTAACGTTAGTTAGGCCTTGTTTGTTTTTTCATTTGAAGCTCTTAATCACCACTTATATCTGATTCGTTTAGACGTTTCATAACCATTTCAGAACTGAAATCGGACTTCAGACTTCATCAACTCTTAAAACACAAACGCCACCTTAGTTTCCATTAATTTGTAGTTTTTAGGCGTATTTTGTATGCCCCCATCATTCATATCGTTGTTGGTTTGTGATAGGGAAAACTAATGGCTCTACAAAGTTTATAGGTCATTTATATCGAGACGGTGGTTGGTTTTGTGAGAAAGCTCAAGAGTCTATCTGAATGAAGGAAATGAGAAGGAAAGAAAAACGGAAGCCAAACATTGTGTTCAAGCAAGAAGAATATAGTGAAAAGGACCGGCACGAACCAGTGGCGGATCCAAGATTTTTCCCGAGCTGGTTCGTGAAAGTTGTTTGATGTATTTTTCGGTTGATTTCGAGGAATTTTTTAAGCCAAATTCCCCGTTTGGGGACTTTTTTAAGTTTTTCGGTTGATTTCGAAGGATTTTTTAAGGTTTTTGGTTGATTTCGAGTGATTTTTTATGGTTTTTAGTTGTTTTCGAGTGGTTTTTTTAAAGGTTTTTGGTTGATTTCGAAGGATTTTTTAAAGTAGTTCTCCTTTAAGCCTTGAAATATCAAAAGTTTAGCGGGTGCACCTCATGTAAAACTTATGAAACGCGATTTTGTTACCCTTACGGAACACGGTTGAGTGGTAGCACGGGACCCCCCTCCCCATAGGGTGGGTCCGCCCCTAGCACGAACTGTACCAAAATCAAAGCAAAAACGGCATTGTCATGCAGAGGGCAAAAACATTGACGGGGACTGTTTCAAAATTTAAATATGACGCTTTATTTTTGGTCCTATAATTTAAGTCCAGTAAAGTGGGTGGTATTAAAATGAAAAGTTATGGACCATCAGTGTAGATAGTTTGTTTTATGGATCAAATCCAAAATTTGAGCAAACCACAGTACCACCAGTGTAATTCACTCTTAATAATATGTTTTAATTATATAATGTAACATTAGACTTTACTAATTTTTCAACATTATCATTTTTTATCATTTTACATTTCTCAACTAGTTTGTCAGATAATTTTTTGATAAACATGATTTATTTAACAATTAGGTTTTTAACCTGACAATTAATTTATCAGCTATTTTACCAAACATATGTCATAAGAAATTGATTTTTTGTCCAATGAGAACATGATAACCCCCTAAAGGGTAGCATCTAAATATGGCCAAAGTACTTGAAATAAAATGTATAATACTTAAGAGCAATTTAGCACGCATCATTTATTTAAGTAATAGTTGGCTACATTGGAGCACAAAATACTTGAAACTAAAAACATGATCCCTCCTTTTGAGGGAATTCGATCAAAATAACTAATTTACTCAACAAAATTCACTTTTTAGTCATTTTTAGCATTCAATTCTCATTTTAGCCAAAATTTACGCAAATTCAAAAGACATTTGTGTAAACTAAACAAAAATGAAAATTTGATTGAAAAAATGATTAAAAAGTGAATTTGATTAGGGGACATTGGCTATTTTGATAGTTTTGCCCCTTTTTGATCACTTACAAAGACAAACTAGTATACGACGAGGAGGCTCCAACAGTGGTCGTCGGGCATGAAGAACCGTTAAATTATTCACAAGCATGAAATCACCTTTCTTCCAAGGTATCGCGACACACTCTTCTTCCAAGATCTTCAAGAAGTATTCCATAGCATCATCAGGCAAAGGCTCACCATTACCGAGCTCGACCCATGAGTTTCGAATATGATTATTTCGGCTCGCAGGACCACTGTAATTGGAAGCCAGACCGTTGAACCATGTTTTCTTTCCACTTTCCTTGTCAAATCTAATGGCTGGCATTGGAGGTGTTGAAATTTTTGCAACATCCCCAATCCATTCCAGCTTTGTTCCCAGCTTAGCTGCCCTGTCAAACAACGAATCGCAGTTGAAAAACTAGTTGTTGGTTGAAAAGCTAATCAAGCATGGTTTTTTTTCCAGCAAGTCACTATAACAAAATTGGCTTTATAAGATGCCTCGATTGCCAAACCATACTAATAGAATACCTTATAAAACTTAGGTTTATAGAATCAAACTATAAAGCGTCCTCGTATCTATGAGTGTTTCAATAGGTTTACATGAAGCTTTTAAAAATAAAGTATCACATTAGTTATTTTATATGACACTTTTGATAAATGTACTGTAAACTCGTCTTTTTATAGAACATTTGTGTTTATATGACATTTTTTTCAAATAGTGTTGTATAAAATAGCTAATACGACATTTTATTTTAAAAGCGACCTAAAAAACTTGTTGAAACGCCTGAAAGCATCATATGAAAATATTGTAACTCTTTTAGATATGACATTTTTTGGTTTGGTTATATAAACTAAAGTCTTTTATTTAGACACTTAGATATTTTAGGCGTCCTATAAAGCCAATTTTGATATGGTGAAAGGTGGATTTTCAATAAGAAAAATAAAGATAGTTTATGGTTCCAAAACATGGGTTTAGTGTTAGCTTCCTTGGCCTCACCTTTCCTCGGCAACATTCTTGTCGTCGGTCTTGTATGCCGACTTCCAACTGGTGCCAGTGAGGGATGATGGATCGTCATTTTCACTCGCTAATTTTACATACGTCAATCCATGCTCCTCTAGTCGTGCAACGAACTCCGGGTGCCTCTCTTGCATCTTTTCGTATATGATATGACTCAAAACTACTGGAGTTTCTCCCCCTTTTTGTGGTGCTTCGTCACAAAAGAAAAATAACTTCGAGGGGAAATTTGGAAGCTATTCACAAATCGGAAGATTTCGTAAGAAACGATCATAAATATGAAAACATATGGAACCTATTAGTTTACTCTCCGAAGAAGAAAAAAACAGTTTCAACATATATAAAATACGGGTCAGGTTCAGAGGAAACTCTAAATAAATGGAAAGCCGAAAAATCACTAAAATTTGATGAAAAAGTACACAAATATGGATGTCAAGTTAATCATAAAAATATGATTGTTTTTTTTGTTGTAATTTGTTTTTTTCGAATTTTGATAATATTTTGTATTTTTTTTCCGATAAAAAAACTAGCGTGTGGGAGTTTTTTAATTTAAAAATAAAGTTGTAAAGGTTGATGAAGTTTTTTCGATTTTTCATTTGTTTGAGGTTTTTCTGTGAACCTCCGTCTAGAAAGCAAAATTAATATTTGGTTAAAGTCTAGTTAGCATGGGACTGTAACATGTTTGATAGAGGGTAGACGAGAGGACAATTTGTCCCAGGGTGTCAGAGAGAGGGCTAAAACAAAATTGACATATCGATTAGAGCATCTCCGAGTGATTCTCCAAAAAGGAGAAATAAAAAGTCAAAATCTTTAAAAAAAATATTATTTTCATCTCCGAAAAATTCTCTCTCATAAGTAATCATTTTTGTAGAAATCTCCAAATTTAGATAATTTCATCATTTGTCTCGTACTTGCTCTATTTTAAAAAAAGCATTGGATAATCTGTTAGAGTAAAAATCCCAAAATCTCAAATATTGTAGAATCTGTTAGAGATGCTCTTAATATAGGGATAAAAATCACCGGTCCCAAAATCGATCATCTCATTTATATCCTACCAGTGAAATGTGAAAGGCAGTCGTGTAAACTATGATTACATGTATTCACGTGATTAGCGGATATGGATGAGACATAAAAAATTGGGACAAGTGATTTTTATCCGTTAGATAGATAGAAATATATGAGATCAAGGAATTTACATAAGCCATCTCATGATGGAAAGGAATTTCCTTATCGGGACGGTAGTCATTGGCAGTGTAAACCCGTCCAATGACTTTCGTTCGTGGAGCGCGACCGCCACCTTCGCCGTAAGGCATTTCAGGGAAACCAAAAGCTTCAACAACATTGTTAAAGTCGGAAGCCGAGGAAACATGAAATCCTCGAAAGAGAATAACGCCTCTTTTTTGAAGAAGTGACTCCAGCCATGGCTTATGAGCTCTGATCGCCTCCTCAAAATCACATGGTTTTATTGCAGTTGAATCAGTGATAGGGTTTGGGGATAACACTGCCGGAAAAAGAACACCGTCGTCTTGAGATTTTTGTTCAGGTAATTGTATTTCTTGGAAGAAATTTCCGATGGCCATCTGGATCGTCGATCGACAGCTGTTCGGTTAATGACGAGATGAGGGTGACTTTGCCTCTATACATACCAAGAATAGATATGTATATATGTACACTAGGCAACAATACATGTTTTCATGTGACGCGTGGAGGATTTCACTTTGACTAGTTTTCTGTCTAAGTTCACTGTAATATTATTAATTTTTTAAATTAATATATATATATATATATGTATATATATGGTAAAACATTAAATATAAATTTTTTATAAATAAATTTTGAGATTAGGTTGGATTATAAATAAAGTATAAAAAAATGTTAGATGAGATTAAAATTAAAGATTGGATAGGTGAAATAGGTGTTAATTATTTTTTTAATAAAATTGAGTTAGATAAGTTTATCATTAAAGATTAGTTTTAAAAGAGGATGGATATTTTTGCATCCAAGAGAATCATCGATAACATATTATTTAAGAAAAAAAAACCAAAAAGTAATATTTTTATCATAAAAATTCATCAAATAACCTTTTTTTTCAAATAGTCGAAATAGTCATGCAAACATTTAGTAAATTTACTGAATATGTTATAACTAATTTGATTGTTATTACAACTTGACTGATTTATTTTATAATGATTTGTAATTGATTGATATGTATGTAATTTTATAGTTACTTTATTTCTTTCTATATTTAAAGGTAAAGTTTTGAGAACATAATTTTTTTTAATCATTTTCTTCTTAAAAATTTTGAGAATACGAAATTAAAAATCATCACTTTCTTCGTAAAAAGAGTTGAGAACATTTTGTAATATAGAAATTCACACGTTGTATAAGGAATTAGGGTATATTTAATAGACTCTTTATATTTTTAAAACATAGGATCAACATATAAATTAAAAAAAATCATATTTAACTGTAACAATTTTCTTTATTTAAATATTACAATCTTAATTATATTATTAAAATATTCAATATATTTAATAAAAAAAATTTATAAAATAATTAATTTTTATGCCTTTTATAGATGAAAATAATAAAATATAAGTAATAAATTTTAGAAAAATTTCTAAAATTTAAAATTATACCATCCCACTCATAGTTTTTCTATTTATAGAATTTTGAGTAAAAAATTAGATCAAAATCCTAATTTTTCTTGTTTAAATAGATTTTTCAAAATGACAAAAATAGAAATTTTAGATAATTTTTTATTTTTTTATTTTAAATGATTCTCTAAATGTTTTTTCTAAAATAAGAAATTAGTGAGATGGTATAATTTATATTTCTGCTCTAATTAGTCACCTTTTTACCCAAGTATAAACGAAAAAAACATGAAAGTAAAATATAGAGTAAATTACAAATTTCGTCCCCATTGTTATAGTAAAATTATCGATTGGGTCGTCTAAACGAAATAATTATAAGTTTGGTTTTCATTGTTTCATTTTTGTTATGAATTGGGTTTTTTGTCCTAATTCCATTAACAATTGCTACGTCAAGTCAAGGATAATATGGTCCTTTAACTTTCTTTCTTTTTAAAAACAAAAAATATATATACCAATTAAAATGAGTCGGATTTCTACGAGAATGATACGTTTTTAAGAAAACTAGTAAGCTACCGGTACGCGTTGCTGCACGAAACATCTTGAGTTTAAATCTCAAAAAACCCGAATACTTGGAAAACCCGAAAACCGACCCGAGTGAGCACCCTTTTTATTTGATATTTTAAATCAGTATCAAATGAAATGTACAATAACCCGAACAGTACATGTTACAATAATGTAATACACATCATTTATTTAAAAGTAATAATTGGGTACAATGGAACGCAAAATACTTGATATTAGAAACACAATTCATCCTCTTTCGATCACTCGCAAAGGGAAACAAGTATGCGACGAGGAGGCTCGAGCAGTGGTCTTCGACCATGAAGAACCGTGAAATTGTTCACAAGCATAAAATCGCCTTTCCTCCAAGGTATCGCGACACAGTCTTCATCAATGATTTTCAAGCAGTATTCCATAACATCATCGGGCACTGGCTCACCATTACCAAGCTCGACCGATGAATTGCGATTATGATTGGTTCGGCTCGCAGGGCCACTATAACTTAGAATCAGACTGTTGAACCATGTTTTCTTTCCACTTTCCTTATCAAATCTGATGGCCGGCATTGCAGGTGTTATAATTTTTGCAACATCCCCAATCCATTCCAACTTTGATCCCAACTTAGCTGCCCTATCAACAAACAAATCTCATAAGCAGTTGAAAAAAGCGACGTGTTGGCTGAAAAGCTAACCAACCAGGGTTTTTTCTTCAATAAGTACCTACAACAAAATTGACTTTATAGGATGCTAAGATTGTCTAAGCTTATAGAATTTAGGTTTATAGGCCCAAACTATACAACGTCTTATCTAAAGCATTACAATAGGTTTATATGACGTTTTTAGAAATTTTAACAAGTTTTTTAAAAAGCGTGTTTTATTAGCTATTTTATAAAAATGTCATGTAAACTCATCTTCTTATATGACACTTTTATTTATAAGACATTTTTTGAAATAGTATCACATCAAGCATCTAATATAACACTTTAAAAAACGTTTTAAAAAAAATACTTGTTAAAACCTCTAAAAATGTCTTATAAACTTATTGTAACACTTTTAGATAAGACGTTTTTTTGGTTTGGTCTGGTAAACAAGACCAATAAAAGTAAACATTACCTTTTCTCAGCAATATTCTTATCGTTTGTATTGTACATCGTCTTCCAACCAGTGCCGGTGTAGGATGATGGATCGTCTGATTCACTCGCTAACATTATATACGTCAATCCATGCTCCTCTAGTTTAGCAACGAACTTTGGGTGCCTCTCTTTCATCTTCTCGTATATGATATTACTCAAAACTAGCGGAGTTTCTCCCCCTCTTTGTGGTTCTTCGTCACAAAAGAAAAATAACTTGGAAGGGAAATTTGGAACCTATCCACAAATTGGAAAAGAAAAAAAAATCTAACATAAGAAACTTAATTCTATCAAGATTTTCCCTTTGTTTGAAGTCTTGATGAATATAATGAAATCCTTGGCATGTGTAGTTGAGAGCATGGTTAGATCATAGATATGTTGAACCCATTGGATTGTTTTTTTGAAGATCCTTCTAGGATAAATTATAGGTTCCAACATAGATGAGAATGAGTTCGATTATAACCGATCCAAGGCTTTAAGAGCATCTCTAAACATATTCTTAAAAATGGGGAATCATAAGTCAAAATCTTCAAAGAAGATTTATATTCATCTCCAACAACTTCTCTGTTTTGAACATTATGATATGCATTATATTATTAAAACATTCAATAACTTCCATAAATTATTATTTCTCTTTTCTGTATATTTAATCTCAATGATTCTTATCAGTAAAATTAATTAACAAAACATCTTTTTCATATGTAATCATTTTTAGATAGTTGTCCAGATTTGGAGAATATCACTCTCTATCTCTCATACTTTCTTCATTTTAGAGAAGGTTTTTGAGATTTATGTTGAAACATCTAAATCTACAAAATGTAGAAAATAGAAATTTTGGGCATGCTTTTTTCCTCCCAAAATTCTTCAAAATGGAGAAAGCAGAAGAGAGAATGTACAAATCTCAAAATTGAAGAACACCCAAAAAATTATTACAATGAGAGAGAACTGTTATTTGATATATTTCCACCAATAGGAAACTTATAAAATAATTAGCTAGAGAGATAATATTTTGTTAGATGAAAATAATATTTTAATAATATAATAAATGTTAATCTCCAAAATGAAGAATCTGTTGGAGTTGAATGAATTTTTGTTTTAGATATTTTGAAGTTTCATTATCTATTTTGGTTGTTTTTTTGATAATTTGTTGTTGGAGATGCTGTAAAACGCCCCCTACAACGGAGACTAAACATGTACAAATTCTAGAATGTAGAGAAGGGGTTATAAAAGAGTCTGAGAACGATAGATCAGGACTAGAAAACGAATGAACTAGAACTAATCGTCTCATGGTTTATATAATAAAAAGAATTGAGAATGTAATTAGATATCTAAAGAATCAAGGAATCTACGTAAGCCATCTCATGATGGAAAGGAATTCCTTTATCAGGAGGGAATTCATTGGCAGTGTAAACCCGTCCAACAACTTTGGTTCGAGATGCTCGACCACCAGCGCTAGCGTAGAGCATTTCAGGGAAGTCGAAAGCTTCAACAACGTTATTGAAGTCAGAAGGGGAGGAAATATTAAATCCTCTGAAGAGAATAACGCCTCTTTTTGAAAGAAGAGACTCCAACCATGGCTTATGAGCTCTGATCGCCTCCACGAAATCACAAAGTTCTATTGTAGTAGAATCAACTATAGGGTTTGGGGATAAAACAACCGGAAAAAGAACACCATCCTCTTGAGATTTTTGCTCAGATAACTGTATTTCTTGAAAGTATTTTTTGGTGGCCATTTTAATAGTCTATTGATAATTGTTCAGTTAATGATGAGGGTGATTTTGCCTCTATGGATAATGTGGAATATATACTATGCAACAACAAATGTTTCATGGGAAGTGTACGAAAAAACGTATAGTATTAAAATTCATACATGCTTAAGAAAATCTACCGAAAATGTATAATATCAAAAATTCGTACATATAATATCACGATGTAAACCATTATAAAATATATAATCTATTCTTTTACACGTTATGTAAACACAATGTGACACAACAACATTTATAAGAGCTATGGGTTTTATATTTATAAAAATAATAACTTAATTAAATGCATTTATGATTTATGGGTTGTATTTTGTATTACTAAATTACCTTTTTTAAATTTATTTAATAAACAATATTGTTATATTAAAAAATTGTCTCACATTAAATCTTACGGATCTCACAAATTACAAGATTATTATTTATAGTAATAAAGTTTTATTGATACAAATAAATGTGTATTTGTATAATTTTTATTAAAAATAATATAATTTAAAAATGGTAGGATTTTAAAGAGTTTGAAAAACTATAAAGAAGCTTGAGAAAATTATCTATAGTGAGAAAAGTTGAAAATTATGGGTTGTTAATTTGGAGTTGATAACACGAAAAAACTAGATAGAATTGTGGAAGTTTTAGCATCTCCAACCATTTATAAAATTGTCATATTATATTTTTATCATATCATACCATAATCTGAAATCCATAAGAGTTTTATAAATTGGTCTCACTTATTTTATTTTAGATATAAATATATTTTTTATAATAAAAATAATAATAACATAAATAGAAATCAACTAAATCAATAATGTCTAGTTTCTGAAAAATAATAAGTAAACTTCATTTTCAGTCCTTGTGCTTTTTATTTTATATTTAAAATCGATTCAAACTCGGGAATTATTAAGCTTGAAATTATATACAATCCATAACATATGTCGATTTATTTGTAGGTGGATTAAGTTACACCATAGGGTTTTTATTTTCAAGTAGGTTTTTGTGTGTTGTATGTGAAATGGTTGTTATGTGTGTGGCGTATGTGTTTTTATGCATAATGGTGTGTCTTGTAGATGTGTATATATAAATCTATTATGTGTTGTGTGTGTTGTATATGTATATACGAACCCACTATCTGTAGTGATATATATATATATAACATTGTAAGTGTTGTGTATGTATGTATATATAAACCATTGTATGTGTGTGACAAGTATATCAATATATGTATAATTGTATAAACCTAATGCGTGTGTATTAAACCTACACATATTGTACATGTTGTGTGTATATGTGTTATAAGTTTATTTTGATAAAACGTATGGGTGGCAATCGGGTCATGTTCGGGTTGGCGGATCACGGGGTGGCGGGTTGGCGTGTCAGGGAGGGTCAACCCGGACACGACCCGTTTAACTAATCGTGTCGAGATATGCAACCCTAAACCGCACACGCTCGGGTTTGCGGGTCGTAAATGGGTTGACGGGTCATAAACGGGTTGGCGGGTCACCTAATAATACAATCAAATTCAAACATTCAAATTTAAACAAAAAGTCTAAACAAAAGTTTCAAACAAATAAAAAGTCCATACACAAACAAATTCATCTAATAATATAACCAAATTCATCTAATAAAACTACCAAATTCAAACATTCAAATTTCAAACAAATAAGAAGTCTAAACACAATCAAATTCAAACAAATAAAAAGTTAAAACGCCAACTTAAATAAGACCAAATAAAGCAAACCTATTTTGACTATTTGAGACTTTTAAGTAAAATATATTTTTTTTATATAAAAAAATTATTTTTTGGCAGGTTGACGGGTCAACCCGAACACGACCCGTTTATTTGACGGGTTGGCAGGTCAGAAAATTCAACCCTAACCCGTTTATTTTCGTGTCGGATTCTTGTCGTGTTTCGTGTCGTGTCGGGAATTACCACCCCTAATAAAACGTTTTATCTTCGTAGAGATCTTAAAGTGGACTAAGACCAAAATACCATCTTAGTTTACTGGGATAACAAAATTCTTTAGTAAAAATGATAAATATCAAACAAATAAAAAACTACAATGACAAATTTACATTAAATAAACTTTAGAACGAAACCATGAAAAAAAAAGGTAAAGTAAGAGCATCTCCAATGTAAGGCTCTTATAAGAAAAAAAAATGCATTAGTTTATAAAAACTACCATTATGGAGAGGTTTTTATAAGAACATAACAAGTCATAGGTACTCTAACAAGAATCTTAGTTCTTATCATGATTTTTGTGAAAAATGTCATTTCACTTATTTTTTATTTATTTATTTGACTTATTTAATCAATGTGGCCCATCAAAAAAAAGGTTCTTATATAAGAACCTCCATTGTGGAGTTCTTGATGAGTTGCTAATTTGATGAGATGACAATAAAATGACAAAAATTGTATAAAAAAAAGGTTCTTATAAGAACCTCCGTTGGAAATGCTCTAACTAAAAATAAAGTTTACTCTAAAAAATGTACTTTCTTTTAAAAACAAATAACTATTCAATAATGTTTATTGTTGGTAAATGATTTAATTTTTTCTTATAAAAGCCACCACAATGACATGAGGTGACATGAAACAAACCATGACCCCATCTACCATTGTGTGTAATCTAATCCATAATAGGAAAGTTCTCTCAATTAAATTTATCTTTTATATTAGTGTCAATTTAACAATTCAATTTTTTGATTTTTCCTACCATACCAAAAATTTCATATTTTTTTACAATTTTTTAATGATCTCTTTATTTTTGACTTATATCTTTTTTTTATAGAAATTAACGTAATATAATTATATAAATACATATAAAAGGAATATTTTTTTTAAAACTTTATAATTTATAAAAGCGTCTCCAAGAGAATCCCTAAAATTTCTCTAAAATGAAAAATCAAAATTTAAAATCTTCAAAAATATTTACATCCATTTTCAACAAATTCCCCATTTTGAAGAATCCATCATTGATTATAATATTAAAATATTATAATTATCTATTAAAATATTATTTTTTCTCTAAATATTTATTTTCAAGAATTTCTATTGGTTGTTTCACATTGTAATCATTTTTGGAGTGATCTCCGTATTTGGAGAAAAACTTATTCTCTATCATACTTTCTCCATTTTGGAGATAGTTTTGAGAAATCTCTTGAAACAAATTTTTGACTTAAAATCCCCAGTTTCTTCATTTTGGAGAAGCTCTTGGAGATGCTCTAAGATCTAATATAAATCACATCTTATAAAATTAATATTTTTAACAACAACCAATGTCTTAATACAATCTATATATATATATAGAGAGAGAGAGAGAGAAAAAAAAATTCAAATGAGAACTCAAAGATGGTTGTGAACGTGAGGATAAATGAAAGCGCGACACATGTCTGAATTTAGATTATTCAAACTGAATATTTTATTTGATTATTCAGTCTGAATATGACACGTATCACACTCTCATTTGTCCTCACGTTCACAATCAAATTTGAATTCTCATTTGAACCGCCCCTATATATATATATATATATATAGAGAGAGAGAGAGAGAGAGAGAAAAGTTCAAATGCAAACTCAAATTTGGTTGTGAATGTGAGAACAAATGAGAGCGTGACACGTGTCAAAATAAACAATATTCAGACTGAATATAGTATATATTTAGTATGAATATACAAAGAAATATTCACTCTAGTATATATTCAGTCTGAATATACAAAGAAATATTCAGACTGAATATTCCTTTGTATATTCAGATTGAATGTATACTATAATATTTCTTTAAATGGGACACGTGTCGCACTCTCATTTGTCCTCACGCTCACAACCAAATTTGAGTTCTCATTTAAACCCACCCCTGTATATATATATATACACACACGTGTGTGTGTAAACAAAGACAATAATAACATGAAGGACATTTTTTTATAAAATAAAAATTGGAAAACAAAATTTGCAGAAATCTGTGAAAAAAGAACGTAGAAAAAAACACTAGCCAAGCGTATGTAGAAGTGAGTGATCGATTATAAAACCAGTTACACCATTTAAGAATGATTGTATATTGTGTCGTCAGAACCATTTACTATACAACATTCTTTAACATTGATCGATTAAGACTCGATATTTGGCTATCTCTAGTAGCATCCCAAATTAACTTTCATTAATTTGGGTTCAACGAGACCCAACCCATTTAATTCAATAATACTATTCTACTACTTAGATTTTGAGTAAGTTATAATAATGAATTATAAGCTATAAGGATAAAAATTATAATTTCAAAACTATAGGGATGAAAATAGAATTTTCAACAAATCATGGGGATGAAAAATGTAATGTCCTCTTTAAAGATTTTATACGGTTGAAAATTCAGTAGCCACAAATACTAACTAAAAAACCCACGGTCCACCCGAATGAGCACCCCTTTTTTTTGATGGCTTAGAATCGTACGAGAAATCGACTTAATGTGAGAAGTATAAGAAGAGATTTAAATCTCTGATCATTCTTTAGAAATGAGTTGATTCGGTGTATCTTGGTGTACCTCATCTCGATGCATCTAATCCTAATGTGTATCCAAAGATGGAAATTGGACCGATTTGATTTCCCTCACATCTAATAGATGTCAACAGATAAACATGCCTAAATCAGAGGCGTAGCCAGAAATTTTGGATAGGGGGGGTTCAGACGTTTAATGTCGCACTTTATTGAAAGATAATACCGATAATACTGTATCCAAACAAAAGAATTAACAAAATAAACTTACATATTAGACTAACGCATGAAGTTCCAATAGTTACAAGCATTGTCAATCATTTTCCTCAATGGCTAATCTGATTGGAATAAAAACGATTAGTTAGGACCTAAACATAAAACATATAGCCAAACTAACATACGTTAAAGAACAAAAAGTTAACAATTATAAGAATCGACTATTATCCTCAGAATGTAATTTTGGATCATTAATGTCTTCTTTCCGCTTGAAAAATTAATCAATTGTTCATTTCTTGCTCATGATTAAACCTAAGATCAAAAAAAATTAAAAAACTTCATCATTCAAAATTCAAGCAAATTACAATATATATACACACACACACACACAAGTAATTTAAAATTTTGAAGAAATTACTATATCTTAACATCAATTATTAAACCTCAACTAAACTAATTAACTAGAGTTTGAACAAATAATTTTGTTTTGTATTATTATATTTATCCAAAAATAAGTCAAAAACATGTAATTAACATTAATAATATAATGACATACCTGCTATTTTTGCTAAATCTTTGTTAATTATTGGTGGAATGGAAGTGAAGAACCATTGATTTTGAACTTGGAAGAAAGTAGTTGCCTAAAACAATTTTGACGTGATGACGTCGTGAGGATGAGTCGGTGAAAAACAAAGAGCCACAAAGGTTTGCTAATGGGTTTAATAAATTAATATTTAATTAGTTTTTGGGCTTAGGATTGGTTGGGGAGGACTCAAAAAAACATTGGACTCTTAATCTTATTTTATATTGGTAACATATATTGAAGGTGGACAAAGAGTTAGGGGGGGCCAAGCACCGGCCAGTCCCCCCTTGTCTACACCTCTGGCCTAAATGTTATTGTTACTACACAAGGTAAATGAAAGTAGTAATTTTTGCCTGTAGCACTTACTCGATAAGTGTTTGGTAAACGACTCCCTAATCATATTTCGATCAAAATTCAAGGTTTTGAAAAGATAAAGTAACCGAACACAATCTTGAAAAAATTAACCAAATCACCTTCTTAAAGAAGTTAATCGAAGTCTTGAAAAAAGTAATCCAATCACATAAACACGCAAAAGGATGATTTACCTAAAAAAAACCACATGAGAGAGACGATTGACGGTTTGATGATTCACAAAGGGATGAGGTACAAGAGCTATGAGACGATGAAGGAACGAGATTTGAGACAATCAGTATCGAAGAGAGGGTTTATCAGCTTCGATTAAAACTGGATAAAAAGTTAAAACCCATAGAGAGTAAGGGAAAGAGATTTTTTATTTTCTCAAAATTGATTTCGAAAAGGTTTTTTTCTTTTTTAATGCGGTGTAAGAATATCATACATGTTATTTTAACAAAACACCTAAACAAGAAAATCAATTTAAATGATAACAAGTAATTCATTGCTATAATAAATAGATTTTTCAATATACACCATACTAATAAAATAATGTTATAATAAGAAAATTTATAAAATTAGTTTCCTATTTTGTATAATTTTTATAAATATAAATAAAGAAATAAAATAAATAAAAATTATTGACTTTGTTATAAATAAATAAAAACCGACTATAAATACAAGAAAAAGATGGCAAATCCTGATAAATCGGAATATTTGAATTCTCGGGTAAAACAGAGAACAGGCGGCCGCCCAAAGTTACCGTTAGAAGAAATGCCGAAGATCGCTGACGTCAAATCCAGATCGAGAACGAAGAGGAAGCCTCTCAGAGACGTCTCCAATGGCGGTTTCAAACCTTCCTGTGGTAATTCCGTATTGAAGAAATCTAATCCCGATATCAAACAACAAGATCCGATAACTACTTGCGGTGGCGACCCGCTCGATCGACTTCTTCTTGTTCATTCCGATCTATCTGTCCTCATTCATCAGGTAAGTAACTATTAGGGTTTTAAAAATAGTGATTATACTTGTACGAACCTCTGAAATAGTCGAATCAAGGGTTTTGAAATTTGACCAACTGTTTAAATCACCAGGAGAGTTTTTGTATTAGGGTTAGGGATAAAATTTGAAAATAATGATAGAATTTTGTATATGTTTGTGTTTTAAGTTATGTAATATGTGTTCACATTTACCGATTGACGGGAGAAGTTATGGTGTTATGGTTCTATATGCCTTTATTTGGTCTCGATTAACAATAGGGTTTTTGGTTTTTGGTTTTTGAAACTGGATGAGCTTTCCTTAGTTTTAAATCATTAGGAATGGACTATTATGGTATTAAATTAGGCTCATTATCCATGTTATGTGACTGATAAACTTTATGAAGTGATACGGGTATTCGAGAAATGGTGATACCATTATAATGAAACCATTGCCCTTTGAACAACTGTGAGGGTCCATTTGTTAGAAGCTTAATGAGCTTAATGAGACCCATAGCTTATTTTGCCAACTATACCTGATAGTTTTGTTAGTGGCTTAATGATATAGAAAGTGGTTTATTCAACGAGCTTTTAGGAGGGAGCTTTATGCATAAAGCCAAGTTTTTTGAAACCCGTCCCTCCCAATTTAAAAACATTTCATCTATGAAAAATCCCTTTCAAACAAAAACCATTCCCGATCTATACAGAGAGAGTAATCTACACAGACAACTTTATCCATACACAACTTAATGGAAAGCCAACCAAACAGCCCCTCTGTTTGGTTTTCTATTGTTTATAAGTACCTTGTGTTTTATTCCCTTTTGTTCTTCTCGCATAGTAAGCTGTAGACGTCTTTGGTCTTTGATTGAGCTTTTGAATGGGTCAAACCATGCAGATCGATGAACTCGTAGTACAAGCATTGGAACAAAAAGTTAGGAACAACAAGGAAATCGAATCTTTTTCTCAAGTATTGTATGAGATACAAACATCATTAAAGGTAGCTGATTCTGTGTATTTGTCGTATTATATATATATATATAGGGAGGTCCTGAGGAAAACCTCAAAAAAAAAACTGAAGAACACATGGGAGTCCTCCGTCTGGACGGTATGCACAAATGCATACAACCGATTGAAGCTGTTTTTTTTTCTATGCACGTGTTGCAAGTTACAACAAATTTCCAGTATGCATTTGTGCATACCATCCAGATGAGGGTACCGATGTGTCTTCAGTTTTCCAATTTTTTTTTAAGGTTTTCCCCTGAACCTGATCCTAACCCTATATATATATACATATACATATATATATATAGCATATTTGTCTAGTATGTTATTCTGACATTTTGCAGTAATTTCTCAAATACAGCCATGGGTTTCAAGATTCAAGAAAGTTCATTCCACCCATACTACAGCATCCGAGAATCAGTTTGAAGCGAGTTTAGCAAGTAAGAAGATAGATCCATCCATAAACAAGGAGACAAACAAACCTCTTGACAGCCCGGATATTTACAAACTCGACGATTTCTTAGTTTCTCCATCACCTCTTGTCTCTTGGCGTGCCGACTGTGCTGCAGAGGGTGGTAGAAACCTTTTTCTGCTAACACCTCTGCCTAGACCTACAGCATTCTCATCCAAACTAAAGGAATCATCTAAGTTGGTATTCGAAAAGATAACTAAAGATGTTACTTTTGGGCCAGTGGCTGAAAACTTTAGTAATAATAATGGCATAGAAGTAAAGCCGCTGCTTTCTGATCCTATTGCCACTGATCTGAAAAGCACCATGGCACGTGAGTTTTCTTCTCCTGAAAAGATTGTAAGGAGGAATGATTCTATGGTTGTTTCTACTCCTTATCTGAAAATGTCACCACCAAAGTCTTGTATATTATTGGAACCTGCTTCGGAATGCTGCAAGAAGAGCATTATTGGCAATAGAATCCCGACCTTTGGTGGTGGTCGGTTTGGAGATTCTGAACCATCTAGCAGTCAACCTTCTGGACATTTGGCTATGAAATACCCGGAGATTTTTGGAATTAGGCCCGTTAATAATAATAAACTAAGAAATGTGAGAAAAGCGGTGGAAGCTTCACCAAAATGGTGTATGTCACCACCCAAGACTTGCATTCTGTTGGAGCCTAGTGATGATGGTGGTGTCATGATCCAAGATGTTCAAACAAACTTGGCTAAGGGTGGTGGTATTCAAAGTGTTGTTTCACGCAATGAAGGTACACGTCTATTCGTATTTACATGTTGCCATACTGGTAGAGATTTCTTTTCGCTAGATCCCACCTGTGTGTGATATATATAGGGTTCGTTTGGTTTTTAAACTTGTAGATGCTTTTTCCCTAGATTTGACCTGTGTGTGAGATATACTGGGTTCGTTTGGTTTGGTTTTTATACTGGTAGATTCCTTTTTTCCTAGATACGACCCGTGTGTGAGATATATTGGGTTCGTTTGGTTTGATTTTATACTGGTAGATTCTTTTTCCCTAGATCCGACCTGTGTGTGAGATATACTGTTTTTTCCTAGATACGACTTGTGTGTGAGATATATTGGGTTTGTTTGGTTTGGTGTTTATACTGGTAGATTCTTTTCCCTAGATCCGACCTGTGTGTGAGATATACTGGGTTTGTTTGGTTTGGTTTGGTTTTTATACTGGTAGATTCTTTTTCCCTAGTCTTATCTGTGTGTGAGATGTATTGGGTTCGTTTGGTTTTTATACCGGTAGATTATTTTTCCCTAGTCTTATTTGTGTGTGAGATATATTGGGTTCGTTTAGTTTGGGTTTTATACAGGTATGTTCTTTTTCCCTAGATCCGACCTCTGTGTGAGATATACTGGGTTTGTTTGGTTTGGTTTGGTTTGGTTTTTATACTGGTAGATTCTTTTTTCCCTAGATCCGACCTTTGTTTCAGATATACTGGGTTCGTTTGGTTTTTATACTGGTATATTCTTTTTCTTGACTTTGGTGGTTGTGTAAATTTCGACAGTTATTGATAACACTCCAATGTGCAAGGATCTTGACACCACGGTTCTAAGAGGGAGGCGGGCTGGTGAGAACACTTTAAAGAAAGAATTATGGATGAGATTTGAAGCAGCAACCGTTAACATTACAGTTGATCAAGAGACTCCAAAGGGTCATATTAACAAAGGGTTTATGGACTTGTTGGAAGAGGTCTCTTTGGATGACAACTCCATTTTATGATCAAAGCTTTTGCAAATGGAAAATATGTAAGCCCACTTGGTTGTACTTTCAACTCTTTACTCAGAAAAAGGTTGAAATTAATTTGTGATTTTGATCTTTTGTTAAGGATTCTAAACTTTGTGATAGGTTTTGGCAAATGGCTACTCTCCTTCATAGTATCACAATTTTTGCAAGTAACAATATGTGTATAAAATATTAAAATATTCATTAGAGGGTGTAAGAATAAGAGTTAAGGTGAGAAGGGTAAGAAGGGAATTAGTCCCTTGTCACTTTTAATCCTAAAACAAACCCATGAATTGCTCTTTAAAAGGGTACTGAACCAGTGTATCTCATTAGTGTTGATCTGATGGTTCTCTTTAATTAGGATTGATCAAAGAGTGGAGATCTATTCTCAACTTTCTCATTATAACTTTCATTCTCATGGAACTCGGCCCTTTTAATGGTCGTGTCCATAGGCAAAAGTAGAATTATGGTATAAAACTGTATTGGACTTTGATAAATTGACAATATAGAAGTGACGTTATGCAAAATGGTTTGTAACCACAAACCCGAGTTGGTTACACATCATTCTGCCTCGAGCATCAAATTTGTTTGGTCCTTCCTTCCTATTAACAGTTGTTAAAAAATTCTGTTAAATAAGGGGCATTTTCGTTATTGTGACTTTTATTTAATTTTTTGTTGTTTACCTCAACAAAATCAATTTTATGGTTTTGGTCCATGTGGTTTTAATTTGATAAAAGACAGAAAAAAATCGATAAAAGAACGAAAATGTCATTTATTTAACGGTCGTTAGAGGAAGGGACCAACCGAGTGTTTTTGCAAACCATGATGACCATCGTGTAGGTTTGAAATTGCATGGACAATATTTTTTTATAATTGACAAATCACATGGACCGAATAAGTAAAACTTTTAAAACTCAATGTTTGAGCTCCATAAGACTAATTGATGATGAACAGATAAATACAAGATAAAAGTTTAGTCCGAACTGATACGAAACAATATTTCATGATTTTGGTCTTTTTTTTAATAAGAAAAATATAGTGAACTCGCGTTATTGGTTTATAATAAAATTTGCTATTTTATTATATTAGGTGAATATGCAACTAGTTAACATATTTTTACATAAATAGGTCGAAATTAAGGAACAAAAGCTTTGGTTTCTTTATTTTAAATAGCAAAAAGTTCGAACCCTGACAAATCTTCATATTTTGAGCCAATATTTTGAACAAATAAATCATTGCACTAATTAAAATTGAAAAAATTGATCATTTGGACATAAATAATGTTATAAATTAGTGAAATAGTAAATAAATAAAAAACAACAGACTTTCATATTTTGAACAATTAAGTTCGTAAACATTTTAAATGAATATATCAACAAATCAGTAGTAAATATCTCATTTTTTTCTACCTCATATATATCAACAAATCAGTAGTAAATACTAAATATAGCAAAAAATGTTGACCCCTAAATTATCAATGATCGAACCGGAGATGAAAAGCGGATCTCAAATTAACCAGTTACCGATCACTTTTTAGAATCGGAACAATCTTTTTGTTCGATTTTAGTGAGTGTAAAAATTTATTTATTTAAAAAAACATTTAGTGATTTATTTGCTCAAAAAATTGACAACTCATTGAGTTTTTCGAACTTTTCCTACTTTTTAAGTCATTATTTTAAGCTCGGCAAAACCATTCTATTCAATTTTAATAAATGCCACTTACCAAATCATTAACCTCATCAAATGAATACGTCAAAGCCCGAAAATCTTACTTGGTAGGAGGGATGATAACGATGAAGAGTCTTATCTGATAAGTAGGAACACGGCTTTTTTATCCGATAAATATTTACCAATAAATTATTAGATAAGTTTAATATTAATTTTTATCGGTAAATGATTACAAATAAGCTACTCTTGTATAAAAAAGTTTATTTATTAAGGCTATGTTTGGCAAAAATAAGCTAGCTTATTTTCAGTGTATACGTTTGGTAAATTATAAGCTAGCTTATTGAAACGCTACTTGGAGTAGCGTTTTTGAACCTTATTGTCATTTTTTTCAATTATAACTCTTATTAATATTAATTATTACTTTTATTTTTCAAAATGTTCTTTTTTGTCATTTTACATTCTTATTCGCTAGTTTTGCCAAAGATGATTTTCAGTTAGCTTATAAGCTATCAGTTAGCTTGTCAGTCATCCGCTATCTTATCAAATAGATTCTCAAACATAGCCTAAAAGAACATTTAAAAACTTAACCGTTCAAAATAAAAATATTTAACCGCTTAAAACCAGGTTAAATAATGGAGGGGAGTATGGTCAGCTTAACGAAGGGGGTGTTTGTTTTAGCTTATAAAAATAACTTATTAATTTATTTCGGTGTAACATCGATAATGAGTCATTTTGAATGTTTAGAAAAAACGATCAAACCGATAATAAATCAATTTTAACTTATTAAATTTTAACAAGTACTCTTTCATGAAGTCATTAATAATAAGCTCATCCAAGAAGTTGTAAAAAGAACTCCTCCCTCTTTTTTCGCGGTTTATGCGTCAAAGTTCCCAAACCTCTTGAAACAGCAAAACCCTTAAAACCCTTGGAGCAACAGCGTTGTAGTCTGCTTCAATCGAACTTCCGATGGCTGATTCAATTGCAAGTATCTGTGTTAAGCATATCGAAACGTATGTCGATTCGTCTACTTCTAAATCTCCCGCTCAGCAGGTTAAGTTTCATCTTTATCTTTTGTTGATTTGTTACTAGTTTCCGTAGTAATTGATTGATTTTTGCTTTAATGGGAGTTCTCAGTGAAGCTAATAATTGATTTCAGGATGCAAGTTTAGATGCAATTGCAAAGCTTTTGCTGAATGATATCATAACTCTGGAATCACTGGTTTGTTTATAGCAATCAATTTGTCTTCTTGCTTCTTTTTTCTGATGTTAACATATTTAAGAAACATTTTCCGTTCGGTGTTTAGGTAAGAGAAATGGAGATGTATTTAACTACTACTGACAACATCATTCGTGCTAGAGGTAATTGCTTGTTTATCTCTCAACGTATTCAATTTTAGATGGAGAGCTCCATCTTGTATGTAAAGGACGGGTTGTACACCGAGTACAAGTGCTGGCATAATCAAATTGTTTATTTTTGGCTCTCTTCCTTTGTATATAGGCCCCTTGTCAGTGGGGGCCATATTACAGTTCCAAAGCTTCATTGCCCAAACCTACACACATTGCTAATTTATGACATTCCATTTGAAAACCATTGTCTCAGATTCCAGATGGGAAGCTGAGATGAATCTTTTATGCACTTAGTTAAAATTGAGGGGAAAGGCCGTTTCTTTTTGAAGTACAAAATATTTATATACAGCAAATTAAACTCTCCTTCACACACACACACACACACTTGTCACCTAGTGAAACTTGAAGCCCTGACCTCTAGAAAGCCCATTTTTGTTAATTGCTTTATTATCCCATTTCATGATAAATGTGTCAGTTCTGCATTTTAGTTAGTCGTGATAGGCTTTGGTTACTGAAAATTGCAACCATTGACATCTTTGAGTGAGTTTCAGGGGCGCATCAATCATATTCTTCGTTCTAACTGTATATGCATGAATGAGTATCGAGGATTTCTATTCTTTAGCTTTTGAAGTTTTGAATTTGATTCTTGTTGGCATATTGCTTTGGTAAAATTGATTGTTTCCCTTTTCTCATGCAAGTGTTTGTCGTTGAGGCTTGAGACCATAGGCAGTTGTAGGCTGTCATTGGCATATGTCAAACTGGCCAGCCATGTTTGGCTTGTGTTAGCTCTGCTTATTGGTTAAGTATTAAAACTTGCATCTGTAGCCTGGCTTTAATAATTGTTTAAGTGGATATTCAAAGCTTCGGTACTTCCCAGGTGGCTTGCTTCCAGTATATGACTATATTGGGATTTTTCTAACTTTCTATATGCGCGAATGATATGGTATAGCGAATCCATTATCTACAATGTAATTATCTTTCGCCGAAAAATTGAATTATTAAAGGTTCAAGTAAAATGTACTTGATCCTTAGTGATATTTTTTTGTTAATATCATGAGATATACATCTCATATGAAATTGCTCGATTATTTAGTTTGATGAAGGGTGTGAAGTATATTAATCATACTGTAGCATTTGCATCGATTTGTCTTCATGTGCACATCTTTATTTTCCTCTATGAGATTATGCTAAAGGACAACCAAACCTTTTCTTAAAGAGTTTGCTGGATTTGAGTTGACTTCCAGGATTGTTATTTGTGAGTCAAATGTGAATGTGACCTTTCACTGCAGTTTTCTATGAATGTTTCTTCTCCTTTTTTTATGAATGTTTCTTCTCCTTTTTTTCCTGGAATTTGAAATTTGTTATAGTGCAAACATAAGGCCATTTTTGCTTCACTAAGCTCCAGATTAATGCTGTCTTATTGTTGTTCAGGTATCCTTCTTCTTGCAGAGTTGTTGACTCGCATTTCATCAAAGCCTTTAGACGATAAAACAATACATAGTTTGATTGGGTTTTTTGCAGAAAAACTGGTGAGTTTAGTCAACTGTTGATTAATGGAACACCCTATTTAAGTTTCCTATTTGCTAGTTTTCTCTTACTTGTATTGTATATTCTATCTTATAATAGTATGCCATGGAATAAAAAGGGAATGGAATCAAACAACATGACACTTCTAAAACATGCCTAAGTTAGAATTAACTACCAGATACATCTAACAACTCCTCAAGTTTGATAATAAATATCAACATTGCCAACTTGTCACATATCGGGTTTATATGAGTTTTTTATAACGGTCTTGTCAATATATTTGCCAGCTGATCCTCAGAGCGAACCAAAACTGGTTCAATGGTTAGAGGTTTGTGAAAAATCCCTGCTACCTTTTTACAAATATAATGATCTTGATTGATCTTGATAGCCAAATATACTAGTTTCAAGTTTAAAAATGATATAAATGCACTATATAAAAGGGCACTGCAAATAGAGAAGAAATTTATATCAAAAATAAAAACTTCATATGACTTGTGAACTGGAATGTACTACGTTTGAGATTTGAAAACTACTTAGTCTTGTATAATGTGGTAGTTGGGAGTCTTAATTGCTTCTCGTTTTAAGCTTCTTCATACTTTAATTTTGCCTTTCATTTTAACATACTTGAATAAAGTTGATGTGTTCTATATAAAATACCGCAATTCATACTGTGGATACAATTTGTGTCTACGCACCTTACAGGTTTAAACACAATAAGTTTTATTTGTTATCTTGTGAATACATTCAGCATTGGTTTGTGCTTTCTTTCACTAATGTTGATGATATAAATTTCCCATATCAGTCAGATTGGCGAGCATTGCGCGGTGCACTTGTTGGTTGCTTGGCTTTGATGAGGAGGAAAAGTGACACTGGTGCAATCAGCAGCGATGATGCAAATGGAGTTGCTCAGTCGTTCATGCAAAATCTACAAGTTCAATCTTTAGGACAACATGACAGGAAGGTGATATACATATATATATATATACACACACCCAATTGTCAATGTTGGTGTAGTGATTGTCTTATTACTATCAACTATTATTACCTCTCCACTAAAGACATGATTTTTTTCCTTTTCATTATCATTTTTTGCTAATACCTATCTGTTATCTTTATTCTTCTCTAATTTTGACTCTTTATCTTATGCTTGAGTTTTCTTGCAGCTTTGCTTTGAGATTCTAGAATGCCTTATAGATTGTTATCCTGACACAGTATTGACCATGGTAACCTTTTTTATTACTCAAGATTTACCTTACTTCTTTCTATTGTTTTTTGTCGGGCTACTTCTTTTTCTTTATTATATTGTCTGTGATTTGCTTTGTTCAGTCAAGTGTATGTCGAAGTATTTTCACTATTTACTTGTTTATTTTAGGTTATGTTAAGATGATCTATGATGTCTAGTGCTGCTTCCTGTGCTCATTTTATTTTTAGTGTTCAATCATCAAATATCATTCTTCCTTGCTAATTGGAGATTTTACAGTTTTTTCATTCTTTTCATGTACATTTTTTGTGTCATTATAATAATATATCGACTGTTTTTGATTGTGCAGGAGGATGACTTTGTTTATGTAATTTGTGAAGCCATAGATGGGGAAAAGGATCCACAATGCTTATTGCTTACGTTCCATCTTGTGGAAATGCTGGCACAGTTATATCCTGATTCATCTAGTTCACTAGCAAGCTATGCTGAGGATCTTTTTAACATCTTGGGATCTTATTTCCCAATCCACTTTACACATGTGAGGATACTCAAAAAATCTTGTAAATTATATATCTTTGTCAATTGACCATCAGTAGCATCTCATATTCAGTCTTTTCATTTCCTACTCAGCCAAAGGGCGAAGATGATGTGAAGAGAGAGGAGCTCTCCAGGGCACTAATGGTATGCAGTTTGCTTTTACTTAATGTTTTCTATTTTTTCGTTTTCTGTTTTTAACTTATTTCTCGTAACACAGCTGTCTTTTGCATCTACCCCCCTCTTTGAGCCGTTTGCCATGCCGTTGCTTCTTGAGAAACTTTCTTCATCTCTTCCATCGGCAAAGGTTGGTGAAAGCTGAATACATCTTAAGAAAACAACTTTATCTTATCTTTTTTCCGATCTTTAAAGGACTTTTTTGGTCACAGGTTGAATCTTTGAAGTATCTTAGTTATTGCGCAGTTAAGTATGGTGCACACAGAATGCTAGAACATTTTGAAGCTCTTTGGTTATCATTAAAAGATGCAGTTTTTACTAACGGACCATCTACGTTGACCGTGGGTTCATATTTAGAGAGCCATGTAGGATACCAAGATAACAAAATTGTAGCAGAAGCTCTCATTCTTCTGCAAAAGCTTATTCAGCAAGATAATGACGTATTTCTGGATTTGATTCTGAAGGACGTGGACATCAACATGACATTGACGTCTCTATCGGATAATAAGAGTTATGATGATATTACAGTACCAGACAAGCAAAGATTAAATGCAGTTGGTCGGATTCTATATGTTTCAGCCGCAGCCTCCATTGCTTCTTGTAATGCAGTATTTCAAAGTTTTTTCCCCAGATTAGTAAATGGTTTGGGATCAATGATGCAAAATCCACTAGGGCAAGAGAAAGATTACTCTTCTGAAAGACCTAAGTTTGGGTACCTTTATATTTGTGTTGAGTTACTTGCTGCCTGCAGAACTTTGGTCGTGGGCTATGATGACCCTACCTTAATAACTTCTCTTGCCAATGAGACATGGTGCAGCATACTTCATAACTTTTGTAGTTCATTGACTTCTTCCCTCATAAAAAGTTTGAAAGAAATCAATCAGGATGCCTTGAGTCACTCTGGGGGTAAGATCTCTGTTTCTGGCTTCAGTTCATGTCTTCTAAAAAAATCATAAAATGAGTTTATTAGTTTGGAATAGAAGGCCTGTTTATTGTCTGGTATCCCTCAAATTAACTTCATTTTTAAACTTTTTTTTGCAGTTAGGGGATTGCAGATTTTGGCTTCGTTTCCAGGAAGTTTCTTGCCGGTATCAAAATCCACATTTGAGAACATATTGGTTGAGTTTATGTCAATTATCGTCCTCAATTTCAACAATACATCTCTTTGGAGATACGTATTAAAGGCATTAGTTGAAATTGGCTCATTTATTGAAAAATCTCATGATTCTGAGAAAATGCCAAGCTTTGATGTTATTGTTGTAGAGAAGATGGTGGTTTTGTTGTCTTTTGATGATTCTACTATGCCTTTGTCACTCAAAGTGGAAGCAGTATCTGAAATTGGCAGGACTAATCTGAAATATATGCTGAAAATTGTCCAAGAACTGAACGAGGCTATCTCTACCAGTTTACACGAATCTTGGGTACGTATGTTGCTTGCTTCAATCTTAGATAGAAGGGGGTGTTTACTCATAAGTTGTTAGGAACTCGAAGAGGCTGATTGGTTGGTTTTCCATTAAGTCATGTACGGATAAAGATGTCTGTGTGGATTAATCTGTCTATATAGATTAGGAGGGTTTTTCATAGATAGAAGGAGTGTGCTTTTTAATTGGGAGGGACAAGTTTTGGAAAAAAAACTTGGCTTTCTGCATAAAGCTCCCCCTGAATGCTTACCGAATAAGCCACTTTCTATATCATTAAGCTACTACCGAACAGTCATCTACAGTTGACCGAATAAGCTGTGAGTCCCATTAAGAAACAAAAAAGCCCTAATTCCATGATCAATACCAAAAGGATGGTTTTGAACTTAAAGGGCAATATATGGGCTTGATCCTGCTCTATGTCAGTGAAGCTGACAACTAAATTGAATTTTTTACTTTTTTGGTACCGGGAATCACTTTTTTAAAATTTTAATTAATGCGTTTTGATCTTATAGCTTGATGGAAACTCAAAGTCGGCTGAACATGCAATGCTCCTTTTGGAATGCTATGCTGACAAGGTGCTTCCATGGTATGTTCTTTTCTGATACCCTTCTGCTCCTCAATCATGCTTATTTAAGACTTGCTTATTTGAACATGCAACTTGGTTCGTTCGCCTTTTATATTTTTATATTTTATATGTTTGACTTGATTATCTTCTGGAAATAATGTAAAACAATGATGCAATGACCAGGTTTCAGAATGTCGGAGATTCTGATGACGTGCCTATGCATTTTGCGTTAAAGATTTGGAAAGAAATAGAAGATAGCGCGTGTTTTGTTGACAGCGTCAAGGAAAAAGTGAGTCTTACATCTGTTTACGGTTTAGAACATCCGCAGTGCAGTTAGCGGTTTGCATTTTTACCAAACTGCATTATGCGGGACGGTTTGTGGTTTTGAGTTATCCAACCGCACCGTACCGCACATTATATATGTATATATTTTAAATTTTTATCTATAACATATATATATATATAGAATATTGGCTAAATTTATGTAATATTTTTAATCTATTTTCTCCATGATTCGCTAACAAGTCCAAAGTTTTGGACTTTTATCAATAATATTAATAAATTATAGCCCAACAATCCATTAGCCTCTTTTAGGCTTTAATCAACATTCACTACATGCTTTCACCATTTTTTTTCAATTTTCTGTTGATCTGCAACTTCGGTCTTCATCCCCATGTTACTTTCAAGTCTCAACGATTTAGTTTGAAGTTGATTTTTTTTTACTTCTTAGACTTTCTAATTTATGTAATATGTATTTGGAAATCGGACATGTTGGAACTTTATATTTCTTTTGGACTATGGTCATGTTATTGATCATATATATATATATATATATATATATTTTTTTTTTTGATTTTATATTATTGGATTGTAGGCGTAAAGTGCGTTAGGTACAAACCGCATAAACCAAACCGCTTTTTTGCGGTGCGGTTTGCCGTTTTGCCCAAATTGCACCGCGAACAGCCATAGTTTAAATAATGTTAAAGAATTCCATGTGTTTTTCATATTTGTTGTTAGAACATAACCAACTTTTCAGCTGATTCAAGTAATGAATGTGTATTCTTTTGCATCAGAAACTTCTTGAAACAACAATGAACGCAATGAAAAATGCTGTGGCAAGCTGTTCAGAGGACAGTCAGAGCTTAATTCTTGATAAAGCATTCAGCATACTTTCTTCAAGCACGACTTTCCGAGTTAAGGAAGGCTTACAACTTGCTGAATTCTCTTATAGAGACCAATGGATTATCTCATTATTTGATTCAGTAATAATATCTCTTCATCCGAAAACACACTTGAAGAACACCGAAGAAATACTGCAAATACTCATGAGAGCTCTCCCCAATGGTCACATTCCATCAGCTCATGCATTGGGATCTTTATTTAACAAGATACCCGTGAAAGAAAACAAATTAAGCGATACGCAATATTGTAGCTTAGAAGAAGCACTTGATATTTTATTTGATAGTTATATATGGAAATCATGTGATACCCAACACCCGATTAGATTTTTTGATGGTGACAATGAGAACGAGATAGGGGTGAGTAATTTACGATTAAGCACCGTAAATAATGGATTTACCCGTGTGAATGCTATTGTTGGATTAGCATGGATGGGAAAAGGATTACTTATGCGGGGCCATGAAAAGGTGAAAGATGTGATCAAGTTTTTACTGAATTGCTTGGTTTCAAATGGACATTTACCGACCTCAAATGGAGATGCGGATTCTTCTGAAGATTGTAAAGATCAAGAAGCGGTTCACGTGATGAGAGCTGCTGCAGATTCGTTTAGTATTATAATGAGTGATTCAGAGGCATGTTTGAATAAAAGATTACATGCAACCATAAGACCGCTATATAAGCAACGGCTTTTCAATATGGTGATGCCAATCTTATTAACATCAGTAGTGAAATCAGATTCACCAGTCACGAGGTATGTAATCCAGTTATTTATTTGTTTATAAATCTTATGCTCTTTCACATTGTGCACACTCATTCTTTTTTTAAACATTATTTCTTTATTTAAGGACTGAACACTATATTTTGTTATAGAAATATTTATTTTATTATAATTTAATAAATTACATAAATTAATCAAAACATATAAACAACCCGTTAGGGGTAAATTGGTCATTTTATCTGTCCTGTTCTGTCTACTCTAACTTCCGTTAACTGTTTTTACTTTGAACTGTCAATAATTTACAGATCCATGCTGCATCGGGCCCTTGCACATGTGATATCTAATACTCCATTGAGTGCTATTCTGGGTGAAGCCAATAAGGTAAGTTCTAAATTGTCTGAATGCCGTATGCTGTTATATTCTTCTTGTTTGGTTGAATTTTTGGTTGCTAATGTTTAATATTAATGCAATTACCAATTTTACAGCTCATCCCGTTAATGTTAGATGGTTTAACGATCCTGAGTGAAGATGTTCAAAATCGAGACATTGTATATAACCTGCTCCTTGTTTTATCAGGAATATTGACCGATAAAAATGGTGAGACTATGTGTTTCTGTTTGGTTTGTAATTCCCATCTGTTAACTGTTCATTTGCTATACTTGCTCACCAGAAAACACATTCCGTTAGTAATTTAGTATTTTTTTTCTCTCTCTCTCTCTCTCTATATATATATATATTAGTATTTTTTTTAATCTCACACCCACCCATGCTTGTGCTTCTCATGGGAACTGATCCGGTGGATCCCTGTGCACCACATTAGTGTTGATCTTCAGTTAGGATTGATCCAATGGTGGAGATCCCTTCTCACCCTTCTCACCATAACTTCCATTCTCACTGGAACCAACCCTATATATGTTGTGTGTATATATACATATATATCTGTATAGTATATATACATATTTTGGTGTATATATATTTCCGCCTAAGGGCTTACACCTCGGAACACCTCGCCTTGTTGAGGGAAAACGTCTCAAGGCCCGATTCCGCCTTTTAAAACCATGAGTACTAGAGAATTGAGGTTAATAACGAGGGTTAGAAGAACCAAATTGCAATTTATCTTGAATAGATAAATTAGCAGTATGCTACTTGTATGCTATTTCCTTCCCGTAAGTTTCTGATTTTTTATTCTATACGTGTGCAGGTCAGGTAGCCATTGTAGAAAATACACACATCATCGTCAGGTGCCTCAACAAGCTTGTCTTTTACCCGCACATGATGGTATAAACACTTGGTTCAGTTATTTAATCGACCATAAACTTATCTAACTTGTTTATAATGTGTTTCTTAATGAAAGATAAGGGGGTTAAGAAAATATGAACTGTATTTGTAGCTAAATTTGTAACTTCTTTCACACGTGCAGCTGGTACGTGAAACAGCGATCCAGTGTTTAACCGCCATGTCAGAGCTGCCCCACCCTAGGGTATATCCTTTCAGGCTAGAGGTGGGATTTTGTTACTAATCACTAACCAATAAACAAAGGGAAATTGACTGAAATAGCCCTATCTCATCAACCAAATTCACTTTTTAGCCACTTTTCAGAGCCTATTCCCAAAATAGCCAGTCTTTACGCATTTGCATAAACACTGATTTCTGGAGAAAAGAAATGCAAAAATCTGAATCTTTATGCAAAAATCTGAATCTTTACGCAAAAATCTGAATCTTTATGCAAAAAACTCTTTTTTCTGTTTTTTAACCTGAAAATCGAGTTTATGCAAATGCGTAAGAAATTTGCATCAACTCTGACTAAAATGGGAATTCAGTTGAAAAAGTGGCTAAAAAGTGAAGTTGGTTGGGGAGATTGGCTATTTTGGTCAATTTTTGCTTCTGCATTTATATGTCATCTTTATGACTTTATCGCCTCTTGCCCACAAAGTGCAGTCACCTCTTACATGTCGTTTCTCATGCTGTCTTTTCATATTTTTTGTGTTCATTTTCAGGTGCTACAAGCATTATCAAAAGCACTTGATGATCCAAAGAGAAGTGTTCGTCAAGAAGCTGTCAAATGTCGGCAAGCATGGTTAGATTAGATCATTTATACCTGCAAAATTGTTTATTTTAGATTAATCCCGAATGTCTTTTGGGGTCTTACATCAGTTCGTTATGGTTTCTTGTTATCTGCCTAACAGGGCCTCAAGCTCATCTAGAAGTCTTCATATTTGAAAAGTTCTTGGAAGAATTCTTCCAGGGTGCGATCGGTAAGATTTCCTTCTCGTTATATTGCAATATCCTTTCTAATAACGTCATTATGCTTACATTTAATTATTGGAAAGCAATTTCTTTGAATAATCCCCCCCCCCCACAGTCAATTTATCTCTAATAAATGCTATGATAAACCCCAAATGTGCCACAAGACGTTTTGATCTTTTTGTTAGTTCAGCTTTAGGGCCTGTTTGTTAGCAACTTAATGAGCTTAATGGGATTCACAGATTATTCACTCAGCTATACATGGCTGTTTGGTAGTGGCTTAATGATATAGAAAGTGTCTTGTTCAGTAAGCTACTAAGGGGGAGCTTTATGCAGAAAGCCAAGTTTTTTTTTTGCAAACCTGCCCTTCCCAATTAAAAAACATGCTCATTCCATCTATGAAAACACCCTTCCAAACAAAAACATTCCGAATCTATAAAGACAGGTTAATCCACACAAATAACTTTATCCATACAGGACTTAATGGAAAACCAACCAAACAACCCCTTAGTACACAAATTTGATTGAACGTAGGTGTCATGACTTCCTAACTTTAAATTGTTTTATAATTTAATAATGCTACTAAATATTTCTCTACAACCAAACAGTTTTTTTTTTTTTTCATTTTGAAGTAAAAGAATAACCATTTTGACATCAAAAAAGAGCACATATGGGACTCACACCTGCATGGTTGCATTTTGTAGCATCTCTTGCTAACAAATTTATTATTAATGCAAGATATGAAAATTGCTTTTGGTTATCGTGATTCAAGATTTATGATTATTTAAGAAGCCAAAGAGAGCACGGGATTCGATCATGCCCAAAGAGAAAAGGTAATCCCGTTCTCTTGCTCATACAAGCTTTTCCTTTCAATATATATATATATATATATCTATATATATCTAGGGGAGAGATCATATGAGAACACTACCAATTTAAAGGAACTCATTTGGGACCACATATAATGTGGGTCCCACATAATATTAAATCATTTATGATTTAATATTAAATCATATTAAATCATAAATGATTTAATATTATGTGGGACCCACATCATATGTGATCCACAATTGTCCCTTTGTTCCTTTAAAAATACAAAGTTCTCATTTGAACCTTCCCCTATCTATATATATATATATATATATATATATATATATAGAGAGAGAGAGAGAGAGAGAGAGAGAGAGAGAGAGAGAGGAAAGTTCAAATGAGAACTCAAATTTGGTTGTGAACGTGAGGACAAATGAGAGCGTGACACGTGTCTGAATATAGATTATTCAGACTGAATAATCAAAGAAATATTCAGACAGAAAAAAATTGAATATAGTGTTTATTCAGTCTGAATATTTCTTTTATTATTCATTCTGAATATGACACGTGTCGCGCTCTCATTTGTCCTCACGTTCACAACCAAATTTGAGTTCTCATTTGAACCCGCCCCTATATATATATATATTCATCTACATTCAACTACCTTCATTTACTTATTTTTATATCCATGACCGAAACTTTAACAAATCCATGCATGTGAAAGTGATTAAATATATGTAAAAGTTCATATATTATAGTATATGAACGTGAGGACAAATGAGAACTCAAATTTGGTTGTGAACGTGAGGACAAATGAGAGTGCGACACGTGTCCCATTCAAAGAAATATTATAGTATATATTCAGTCTGAATATACAAAGGAATATTCGGACTGAATATTCCTTTGTACATTCAGACTGAATATATACTAGACTGAATATTTGAATATTGCTTATTTTGACACGTGTCACGCTCTCATTTGTTCTCACGTTCACAACCAAATTTGAGTTCGCATTTGAACTTTCCTCTATATATATATATATATATATATATATTCATCTACATTCAACTACCTTCGTTTACCTATTTTTATATCCATGACCGAAACTTTAACAAATCCGCATGTGAAAGTGATTAAAATATATGTAAAAGTTCATGAAAGTGACTTAAAGCTTAAAAAAAATATGAAGATAAAGGTAGATGAATGTAATTAAAGGTAGTACCGAAACTAGTTGAAAAAAATTAAGTTCCATTAAAAAGTCCTCTCATCGAAAGGCTCAGAGATGTTCTCACACGATCTCTCTTCTATCAAACAGATGCTTAACTTTTCATCCATTTCTAATGTACCATAACTACCTCAAACTTGGTTATTGCTTAATATCTAGTTCCCCTAACCTTCCATTCTCGTTAACCGGTTCATCATTACGTATCTTGTTTCCATAAAACGGGTTTATTGTTCTTATGAGTCTTTATGAATCTATGATACAGGCTCACTTTACCGTACATAACTATGCATCTAATTCTACAAAATTTGGAGGGCATCAGTCTATATGTATCCATCTTTTTTTTAATATGATTGTGATTTTTTATTTTTATTAAATTATTTTATTTTATTTGTGGTAGATTCTTTGTTTATTCTGAGAGATAAAAGTTGGTTGTCTGTTATGTCGAAATAATTTGGAGAATTGTACTCATTTGGTTTGGTTCTTTATGAAATGTATGATTGTGGGTCATTTTGGTGGATTTTGTTATGTTTGTGGTACCAATAATACTGAACCCTACCTTGGAACTTGGTCGGAGTTATTTTGTGACGAAGTCGTTTTTATGTTTTTGGTCCGAACTTTAACTGTTAAAACGAATAGTACAAATGTATGTAGTAGGAGGTTCAAATAAGAAGATTAAATATAAGCGAGAAGGTGAAAAGGGATGGGTTATACGTGAATCATTGAAAAAATACACTTGAAGATGCGTATGTGAAAATATGTGAATAATTGTTAAAATTCGGTTCATACAAGTATTTTGAAATAATTTTTTTTGAATCAACCTTATGTATGTATAGATTAGGGATTATGCGAGACAGACTGTTTTCGTGAAAACTGTGTGACCAATTTTTTACACTTGATATTGTGAAGTTTCAACTGTAAAAATATGGTTTCACGGGTCTCATGTGAACCCAACCGTGTATGTATATATGTATGTAGTAGGGTTGGGTTCACGTGAGACTAGCTTGTTTTCGTGAGACCATAAAAAACAATACTGACATTTCACAACAAATGTTGTGAAGTAAAAAAACTCTGAACATTCACAGTAAAAACACTATGAAGGTTTACTTTCACAGTGTTTTGTAATTGTTTAGTTTTATTTAGATGGTCTCACAAAAACAACTTGGTCTCACATGAAAATTTATGTGAGCCATCACAATGCTAATGAAAAGTTTTGCACTATGAAAGGACCTCATAAAAATTTGTTCTCGTGGCAGAAATTGTCGGAGCCACCCATCGGCCAAATTGAACGAACACGTCATGCAGTTCAGTGCATGACACTGAAACCCACCCAAATAACATAGTATTACCACAAAACTCTCTATCATGGCAATTTCTGACACGGAAACGCTTTTGTCAATTTCTTTCTAATGCAAAACTTTTCATTTACATTGCATATGGCCCACAAAGAATTTTATGGCAATCCGACACTGTCGGTCCGAACGAGAAAAACCCAAGGGTCACGCTTAAAGGTGCATAACTTTTGTCGTGAGACTCTGTTTTAGGCCCATGACCAGTCAAATCAAAGTTTGGATCGAGGAGCACCCCATGGATAGAAAGTTTTGTGGTAATACAATATAAAGGAACCCCGTTGAATCTTATCGTTCAGAACGACCGTGCCAAATTGTCACGAAACATCCCATGACTTCTCTTCCACATTAATTGATTAATAACCGAAAAGGACAACAAAAGAATTGATTAATGAAAATCCAGAAAGTAAAGTTGGACTAAATGGAAGACAACAAAAGTTAAAACAATATGTTCGAAATCAACTCGAGCTCAATAATTATTAAGCTCGAGTTTCAGATAAACAAATCTAAGTAGCTCATTAAAAGCTCGACTCGTTAACACTTATGGTTATACGTAATGTCATGGCATAAAAAAGTAGAAATCTTATGTGATTCTTGAATATGGTACTTGTAGACTTGTATAAATTTAAGCCCACTTTTTAATTATCATTGTATAACAATAAGGGTTCTATCTATCACACATTTCTAAAAAAAATATAAATATCCTTAATGTACACCTTGTGTAACATTACCAAATGTTTACACGGTTCACCACCTGCGATAACTGCAAGCCATTCATGGTCGACCCAGAGATTAGTCTGTATGGATAAAGCTGGTCCAGATACCAACGGTTACCAACAAAAAAAAAAAAAAAAACTCAATCCAATTTTATAGATTCTTTCCCTCCCATTTCCTCCTCCTATTGGCAAAGTCTTTATTATCATTCAGATATTTCATCATCATATTCAGCTCCACTAGATTGATCCATATCACCATCATCTTGCAATTGCATTCCCTTTTCTTCCATCTCATGCCTAGAACTCTTTGAACCTGTATAATTCTGTAAAGATTTTTCTCATCGTCAGAATACGGAACATTCCAGAATGTTCCATACTAAATATGTGTATATATATATATATATGTACCTCAGAGTCTTGCATCTGAATTGAAACAGCTGATCTTTGCCTAATAGTGACCGTTGCTGGTACAGGGAAATGTTCAACCTCATCGCTGGTTTTACCTTCCCGAGCTCTCTTTTTCCTTAGCATGAGTTTTGTCGGCAAAGGCTATAAAAAACGATAATGGAAATTAGGGGGGCTGATTCCGTTAAGAACCTAATATTGGTTAGGAATCAGGGGACCATCTATAGCATGACACGTGGCATATTCATCAGGAATATGTTATTCCTGATGAATATTCATCCTCAAGGTCAGGGACACGTGGCACGCTGTGGACGATTCCCGGCTTCCTAATAATTTTTGGGTTCCTAATGGAACTTCCATTGGAAATTAGGAGCCACAAAAAAAATATAATACATGATAACAGAATTGAACTAGACTATATATTTTTAGAGTAAATTACGTTTTTCGTCCCTGTGGTTTAATAAAAACTATGATTTTTGTCCCTATGGTTTGTAATTCATTGCTATTTTCATCCTTATGATTTACAAATTAATTGTTGTTTCGGTCCCTGTGGTTTACAATTCTTTACTGTTTTGGTCCCTTGTACTTTAAAGGCAGGAGTTAATCCAGGGACGAAAATTGTAATTCACTCCATATTTTACCATGTAACGAGCCTCCGATTCACCAAACGCCACAAGGTAATTTGTAGGATCATCTGCATCTTCACCCCGAACCTGTTAAAGATCACATCAGTTTGTGTTTGTAGAAAAGCCGCTCAATTCTATATATATATATATATATATTATATATATTACATACATCCCAGTGATATTCGCGAACCCATGTGTAAGAAATATCTTCGTTTTCATCATATATATCCTTCGATAGCTGCATCCATTACATAGAAGGGTTAAAAATATATGATAGCAAAAATTACAAACAAGAGTAAAAGACCATCGACTGCAGTGAAGTAACCTTCCAAACATGGGAATTGCGAATGGTAACAGAAACAGCTTAAAAGGATTGGTTGGTTTTCCAATAAGTGCTGTATGGATAAAGCTGTATGTATAGATTGAGAAGGTTTTGTTTGGGAGGGTTTTTCATAGATGGAAAGCAGTGTATTTTTTAATTGGAAGGGGGGAGGTTTGGATAAAACTTAGCTTTCTGCATAAAGCTCCCCCTAAAAGCTTACTAAATAAGCCACTTTCTATATCATTAAGCCACTACCAAACAGTCATGTAGAGCTGACCGAATAAGCTGTGAGTCTCATTAAGCTACAAACAAACAGACCCTAAATTTACCTCACCAACCGAAGGAACCATATAAGCCAAAAATTTGTCAGGTTTAGTCGAACCCGAGGTGCTTGCCACGAAACTTTTCATAATGGCCTGCAAGTAAGCAAGATGTCAAAAACCACACAGTTCATAGATTCATACTGCATATCATTGAAAAGGTCCAAAAGTGTCGCATTCTATTTTATTTTGTTCCAAAATAAGTGTCAACTTTCAAAAATCAAGATTTCACTTTCCCATTCTACCCTTAGTTATGAGATGGAGAAACTTTCTCTCTCTATTATCAAGGGTAAAAGTGTATTTAGGGGATGTTTGGTTGGTTTTCCATTAAGTTATGTATGGATAAAGTAGTCTGTGTGGATCAATCTGTCTGTATAGATTGGAAACCTTTTTGTTTGAGATAGTTTTTTTCACAGACGGAAGAAACGTGTTTTTTAAATTGGGAGGAGCAGGTTTGGAAAAAAAACTTGGCTTTCTGCATAAAGCTCCTCCCTAGAAGCTTATTGAATAAGCCACTACCAAACAATCATGCATATCTGACCAAATAAGTTGCAAGTCCCATTAAGCTGCTAACAAACAGGCCCTTAGTTATTTAAAAAGTGTAATAATTACATATACATAAAATTGTGTGCCATTTTCATTATACACATGAATTATATCGAATACAGAGAACAAAGCAATCAAGAATTTTACCTGAGATTCATGGGCATCGCGAACGGATTTTTCCATCTTGTTATAGCTTTCTGAATCAGTGGTAGGAGCTCCGTCAAAGGTTGCAACAACAAACTGATCATTCCACCTGATGGAAGTCATAAATTAGCAAAAGAATATCATGTTAGATTATTTTGTCCTTGATCTCATCCACATTGTTAGATTCTGATATACCTTGCTTTATATATATATATATATATATGGAATTTTACCCAAAAAGAACATACCCCTCTGACCCAAAGCCAGATATCTTAAATACTCTTTAGGGTGTGTTTGGTATCCATACAGGTTAGGACAGAACTGGACAGAACAGATAAAATGACCAACTTACCCCTAATGAGTTGTTTATTTATTTTGATTAATTTATGTAATTTATTAAATTATAGAAGAAATATTTATATAACAAAATATATAATTCGAAAGTTTTTGCCAAGAAAAAGTTTATATAGTTTACAATTTTTATTTTGTATCTATTTTATATTAATATTTCATAAATTTCACAAAGTAATCAAACTATAGAAAAACCATTAAGAATAAATATTTCGAGGACAGTAAAGTGAAAGTTTAAATAGCATTAAATACAATAAAAATTTCAAAAGAATGAATAAAATGTAAAAAGGGAGGTGTATTTGGTGTTTTAGAAGAGGATTAGGTTTTATTTTGAGGTTATACTAATAAAATATAGATCCGTTCCACTTTATGTCCAATCCAATCTTTAATCACTTGTTGCCTTGTTAACATATACTAATCCTGTTACTTAAAAGATGATCTTCATCAAATGTGGGATATAATGGAGCGAAAAAATAAATAAATACCCACTTAAAATTGAACTCGAATAAAGTCCTTACCTTTCAAAATCAGGAAATAATGGCAAAATCTCGATGGGCTGCAACTTTTTATTAGTAGCATGAACCGGATGTGATTTGCATGCCTCAAACGAGGCCTCAATATCCTGAATTTTCTTTTCCCTAATATAAAATACGGGTTATCAAAATAAAGTCAAATGGCCATATCCATCATTTAATTTCTTCAAATAGATATGGAAAGTAATAAATATAAGATACCTGCTATTCAGACTATCTAGCATGTTACGTCCACGTGTTTCCCGGAGATCTCTTGCTTGTTTTTCAGTCAAAGACTGTAAATTGCATTGAAGAATGTTACTTCTTGACTTAAATAAATGATAAATGATAATTAAGTATGAGACATAAGACTTGAGTAAACATAAAAATGAAACTTAACAACTAAAAGCCTAAAATAGGTAAATAATTACTCTCATTCCCATATACAAAAAGTCAAACACGAGTTCTTTGAAAATTTAAGAAAGTAGTGAGTTGACATTCAAGAAATTTAATCCCAATTTTGCACCTTGATATCATTTTTATAAGCTCTATATATTTGGTATCCATGATTCTTTTTTTAGTTTTATTCCTTTATATGAATTTAATTTGTTCTACTTTATTATTCAAAACACTATATGTATATATATATATATAGAGAGAGAGAGAGAGAGGAAAGTTCAAATGCGAACTCAAAATTGGTTGTGAACGTGAGGACAAATGAGAGTGCGAAACGTGTCATATTCAGACTGAATAATGAAGGAAAATATTCAGACAATGTAGTATTATTCAGACTGAATGTAATATTATTCAGTCTGAATGTAGTATTATTCAATTTGAATATTTTCCTTTATTATTCAGTCTTAATATGATATGTGTCGCGCTCTCATTTGTCCTCACGTTCACAACCAAATTTGAGTTCTCATTTGAACCCGGCCCTATATATAACCAAATTTGAGTTTGCATGTGAACTTTCCTCTCTCTCTCTCTCTCTCTCTCTCTCTCCCTCTATATATATATATGTGTGTGTGTGTGTGTGTGTACATATATTGCCGCCTTAGGGCACGCCTTGAAAAACGCCGCGCCACGCCTCACATCATTTAGAACCTAACTTCAGCCACAGAAAATTCAAGACAAGAAACTTAATACCAACCTGTCTAGCCGCGTCTGTGCTAAGAGGGGATATGTATTGTGTCTTAACCAACCAAGACATGCCTTTATCTGTTGGGCGCTCCTTTCTCTTTAAGCCATCTTTCTTAATAGGGGTCACAGAAACATCTTCCTGCAACAGTTTCTCATCCTCAGGAGCAATGTGTAACCTTTCATCCTTTGGAGCACTAATCAAGGGACAATTAAAAGATCAGAAAAGAGTTAATTAACTACGGCTTTCACATGTTAGCTATTTATGGAAAAATAATAAATCATAAGAATAAAAATGAGCTCATACTTGTATACACTGAGATCAAGTAGGTCAAGCGGTATTCCAAGATCTGGCTCAACATACAATTGAGGCTTGTGTACATTTTCCAATGAAGTGATGGCGTATTTAGCAGCTCTGCAAAGATCAGATTTAAGATATGCATCAAAATTAATGCTTAAAATATATTTTTATCGAATAGAACGTAGCATGTTCTTTGCTTTTCTGAAATGCCACCTAGGTTGCTTGTATCAGAAGTAATTCCATATTGTCTCATAACAATTACGTTTATGGTTCCATTTATCAGAAGTAATTCCATATTTCTCATGGGTTGTTAGTTTCAGAAGGTTAATGTACAAAAAAATAAAGGCTCAAAGTTTATTTGATTGGTTATATGTATATCTAAAGAATTTATGTTATCCACTTTCCATGCAGAAGGTTGCAATATAACATGAAAAGAAATTAGAAGTTCTACAAGAAGCCATGAAAATACAATAAAAAACGAAATATACAAGAAGATATAAATAATTGCATCAAAACCCCAAAATGAAAAAAAAATCCATGGGTTAGAGGCTTAAAATATCTACTAGACATTTCGAGGGTTAAGAGTTCAAGTGGTGCGCAAAAATGCAACATTTGACTTGGCATATAGTTTAATAGAAGTCATTGATAAATGATCATATGCCTTTAACATCCCTTAAAAAATACAATTGAGAGAACTTGTGAACGACAAATAATCTCAACGTTGTGATGAATGTTAGAAATCTGGGTTTGCGGTAGAATCACTTGGATGAAATGTTCGATCGTGTATAGAAAAGCACTTCCCAAATACAATATTCGACCCTTCAAGCCTTGGGTTCCACGAAATTTGTAATGAGATAATCCAAAATATCACTCGTGTTCTAAGGCTAAAAATTCGAGTATTCAACAGTAAGATTGTTGTTGTACATAAAACAAGACAGAAACTACCTTTCATAAGTAGTTATTATAGTAGTATAGTTAGTGCCAGTCTGCAAGGGGCGCAACCCCTCACCCCTTACCCATTCAGAATGATTTCTTTGCAAATTTACCCATTATCATTCATTATTCAGAACAACAGTATCTATATGATTTCTTTGCAAATTTACCCATTATCCTTCTGCTAGTTCATATATGTGTGTATGGCAAGCTAACAATTGAAAGATGTAAGCAGTCGCAAAAGAGTTAAGATTATAAATGCATACCGATCTTTGTCTCTCCTTAAAGACATAAGCTTTGGCTGAGCTGTCGAATCTGGTAACTCATCCCGGAACCTTCAAAGAGAACAAAAGTGCAAAGTACATTCATCATTCTATAGAAGGAAAAGAAATATCCAGATGCAGCAGGCAATGATACTAGTGAAAATATAATTTTTGGGACTCAAAAGAAGTGTTGTATCCTGAAGTTGGTGGAACATAAAAGGCACTTCAGTGCTCAACCATACAGCAATAAATTAAATCAATAATAGGTGCTATATATCACAGAGTACGAAATAAAATAGATACATGGTGTTATAATATACTCACTTCAACTTGCAGAGGAATGTTGTTGGCTTTTTTAACCGATTTTCCGCCCTTTCACCACTCAAAAAAGTGGTGGCCCTCCTATCACCCACATGTGAACCGCTAATTGAACCATGTGGTTTGATGGCAGAAGTTAACATTTGGGTCTTCTGCAGGACCTTATTCTGAGATTCCTTCAATTGCTGCCTATGTTTTTCCTCTTGCCTTTGCTTCTCTATTTCTCTCTTCTTGCGTATCCTCCTCTCTTCTTCTGTCTCAACCCTTCCAGGAGGCCCATTCGACCCTCTTGCTGGCATTGGAGGTAGAGCAGCACCCTTAATTTGTTGTCTAGAAGAAGACTTGTGGTGTGAATGACCTGGGTCACGCCATTTAGAACCTGACGAATCTTTGGAAGGCCCTTTATAGTCACCTTGTCTATGTTCCTTGCTTTGATTAGCCATGGGGACTGCTGAAGGAGGTGGTGGAGGCGATGGTGGTTGTGTTGGAGGCGGTGGCGGCGGAGGGATAGAAGAACTGGGGGGAGAGGAAGGTGGAGGTGGAGGTGGCGGTTGCAATTGTTGCTGCAAAGGCTGGTTGCTGAACTGGGGGTACTGAGAGGATGGGAAGTACATTTGTCCTGGCTGAGAAGGAGGAGGTGGTGGTGGGTAAGCAGACTCTGGTGGTGGCGGTGGTGGCGGAGGTGGTGGAAACGATGAATACTGTTGTTGCTGATTTGGAACAGGGTTTCTAGGTGGAGCCGCATAACCACCCTGTTGAAAACTCGAACTTGGATAGCTCCAATTCTGAGAATACATGTTTCCTCTCGGTTGGGGCGTGGGGGCAAGTGGTGGCGGTGGAAGGGAAGTCTGATTGGGCGGCGCCGGTATCGGAGGACCAAAATTTGATTGTGGTGGTGGTGGTGGAGGGAATGGCCTGTACGACGCCATACCTTTTAGATTACGACTATTCGAAACCAGACTTCACTGTATCACAGAAACCCTAGGAGAACGAGAAGATGATGAACTTTATAGCTGGAAGCAGCTGACGATGAAATTAAACTCACGAATGTCACTTTCTTCAATATGTTCTTACCCTCCCCAATTAAAGTAATTCACAGCCAGATCTTTTTAACCTAATTCTGTAGGTTCCGATGAAGAACGGGAATATCGAAACCCTAGAAATTGAAAACTAGGCTATCACAATTTTCGCAATTTGTTCCTTGAAATCAAACACTTATGAATCATGAAACAAGATTGAATTCTGTATCAAGTCAACAAACAAACAAACTCACAGATATAGCAACAGGCAATGCCGGAATCAATTCGCTGCAGCAGGCACAATGTCTGATTAAATGTTTAGATGAAAAAGGGGCAAACAGTATTACTTTCAGTAGGCATATGCATCTATATATATATATATATATATTATATATATGTAGAGAGAGTGAGGAAGCGACCGGAAAAAGTGATCGGAGATGCAAAAGGTGAGGCGGCTAGGCCTTGTGTTATTAGCCCTTTCTGGTTCAGACCACCGGTTTGAAACAAACAGACCGTTAACACCTGAACGCTGCCCTATGTTTTACCTCATGTTAATACCTTTTTTAATCGATTTTATATTTTTATCAATTTTCATCAAAAAAATAATAATAATCATAGTTTATTCGGTCAGCTATATATGGTCATTTCGTAATGGCTTAATAATATAGAAAGTGCTTATTTAATAAGTTTCTATAAAAGCTATTTTTTCCAACTCTGTATCCTCTAATTAAAAAACACGCTTCTTTTATCTATGAAAAAGTTTTCTCAATTTATATGGACTAATCTACAAATAGTTTTATTTCAATGGAAAATAGCCAAATAGCCCCTTCATCACACTACGTTATAAACATATCTCATCGCTAGCAAAGTTTGGTAATTCGACATAATTCAAATAAGGGTTTACGGATATGGTAGCTTTAGTAGCATTGTGAGGCTCACTAAATTCACTGGTCCAGTTCGTCATTATCTTTTTTTCCTCCTGCTATCATTTAGTTTAATCATGCACATCTACATTTACGTAATCAATTATTTACATTTACATAATCATTCGTTACATTTTATGTATTGACCTTCTATCTTTACACATATCGAAATTTGATTGCAGGAACACATTAAATAACATGAAAAGGGTAACAGTAATTTTTTTTTATTCTATAATCATATGACTCGCATTTTGCATTACCCTTGTTTACTCAATTTTCTTTTTTGGTAAATGTTAAATTTGTGGGTTTTCTTTTCTTTTATAGCATTTCGCCCACGGTACATGAGATTTTCATCTAATACAATTTAAAGATTTGAAAATTATAGATTCAAATAAAAGAGCAAGAGATTTTGTTTGTAATAATCTTGACTGATAATGTTTTTTTTTAAAAGAGTATCTTAGGCATTTGTCTAGACTAATCCCTGACAATTTTAAGACTGCTAAAGCGTGCAGCCTGGAGATAATTCCTCAGTGACCACAAGTTGTTTGCGTTTGGATTCGAACCTGTGGTAAATGGGTTATCTAGCCTCATCCTCTACATGTCTTAACCAGTACGCTACAAGCCTTGTGGTTAACTGATAATGTTCATATATTAAAATTTTGCAATAAAGGTTAATTAATTAAAAATTACTATTTTAACTTTTTGTATAATTTGAGATATATTATTAATGATTTTCATTTATACTACTCATACCTTAAATTCCTTAAAGGCATATTATTTAGTTAATCAAGTCATTAATGATAAATTTGTTAATCGATCTAAACATTTTATTTTTCTATCAACGATTGTGATTAATTATATGTTATAATCTGATAAAAAAGAAAATGAATTAAATAACTTAAGGTTTTAAGTTATCGTGAAATCAGATTAGATACATGTGTTTTCCCATATATTATGTTTAAAATTATTTCTTTTAACATTAAATAACAATTGCAACAACATACATGTTACTAATCAAGATTCTTTTTTGCTTTGTTTCCATAACACAATATCTCTATAACTGTACGTATATTTGGTATATCATAATGCAATTACACAATGTCTGATACGTCTTTTTAACATTATGTATTACTGGTATATATATATGTTAAATTCATATCTATAATAATTTATTAATCGAGTAAAATATCATATCAAAATACAAAATAAGTGCACACTAATGGTAAACAAAAAACTAGTAATTGATTTGATTGATTAATATTTAATAGTAAGATTAGTGGGTAACTAAAAACCAAGTACAAGTAGAACACCACACCGTACCACCCTCTAAAGCGTGCCTTCTATCAAGACGACCTCGTTTTATGACAATATACCCACTACTAGTCTACTACTATTACTACTAGTACGATGAGGCCCAATGGGTTTGGTTTGTTAAGCATAGTCTACTAAATGGGCCCATATCCGGCCCATTAGAATCCACAAGTCTTATCTGGGCCGACATGCCGTCTCGATAGGCCCAGCTTGTCTTGACATCTGAAATCACATGCAAAGAAATTTTATAGTTAAGTCACAATTTTAAATAAATTATATGTGTTTGTATATATAGTGAGGTTTAGGAAAAACACTAAAAAAAACGAGATACTGAATAACACTTTAATAACCATTTATATTTATAGTATATATATGTAGGGTTAGGTTCAAATATGAACTCAATTTTGGCTGTGAACGTGAAGACGAATCTCAGCCACACATCTTCGATTATGGTGGACGCGATCACGGAGGATTGACGCGATTCATGGGAGGGTGGAGATTATTAAAGAAGGGGAACCAGGTCAAAGCCGCCTTTATTGACCAGACAAGTGGCTGAGATTCGTCCTCACGTTCATAACCAAAAATGAGTTCACATTTGAACTTTCCTCTATATATGTATATGTATATATAAGTAAATGAAGATGTTTTCTGGTTTCTATGTACATGTACATACAAGTAATTGAAGATGTTTTCTGATTTCTATGCACATGCCATATGTGCATACCGCGTAGATGAACGGTTACTAGGGTGTTTCTCATGCTCATCAATTTTCATTTTCTTTGCGGTTTTTCACTGAACATAATCATATGTGTGTGTATATATAATATATATTGCAAATCATATAGAAGCCGTCTAAAAATCAGAAACCGTGAAAACCAATTTCATGTATTGTTTCATAGATGAAACAATATCAACATGTGTAAAAACCGAACCTATGAAAATCAATCAAAACCATCCACTCAGTTTGATTTTAAGTTATAATCCATATTGTTTTATATATTTTGTTATGTACAGAGGTATGTGTGTGTTTCACATATAAACGTATTTTTGTGTTTTATTCACACGTTCAATGCTTCATGGTTCATCTATGAAACAACAATGAATGAATACTCATGTCCACGTTTGTTGTTTTACCTATGAAACAACACATACAAACTGCTTTTCACAACTTCCAACTTTTAAACAGTTTTCTTAATATATATGTGGGTAAATTTGTCTTTTAACAAACTAAATACATTTCATCATCAACCGAATAAAATGCTGATATAAAAACCAATATTTCGAATACTCATTTTATATTTTAAGACATGTATTTTAAAATAATTTCAAACCTGAAAATAAGCTTCCAACTTCTTTTTGAGAGTTGTATATTCTTTCTTGACATGTTGGAAAGTTCTCTTGCATCTGCATTATGTCCCAGTTTTTAAAATAAATTAATAATAAATAAATAACTTCAAAAAAAAGAGGGTAAAATGGTAATTTTGATACCCTTCAGCATTTCTTGAATTGCAGTAATCCCTGAAGTGGGTGCACTCAATCTTAACCTTCTTAGCTCCAATGCTAGAGCTGCTACCCTTAAACTGATGCATTAAGCTGTCTAATCTACTGAAATCCAAAGGCCTTTTTTCCCTGAATATATTTAATATAATTTTAATTAATACCACGATTTATTTTAAATAAATATATAAAAAAAGAAACCGAGTTAATTAAACGTACAAGGCTTGATCGAGATTATAGAGAAAACGAGCAGAATCACGATAGAACAAGGTGACGACTTCCTCCACGAAATTAGGATTAGAATTGTCTTGCAACTCTTCCAACTGTACGAATTGCTCATCGAGATATCCCTATATCGATAATTAAATACAAATAAGTTATATTTTTTTACGAGAAAATTTATTGCATGAAGAGATAACCACTATTTTTAGTGTCACCTGTTGGAGGTCTGCATAACAGTCATGCGGACCTTCAACAAATAACACAGAAGTTCCATATTTATAATACTGTAAGAATATGTAAAACCTTATTAGATTACTGTTTAAAAAAGAACCCTTTAATTTAATATATAAGAAGCAAAAATGGTTAAAATCTGGCTGATGTTTGACTCCAACAGGAGCCAAACATAACGCAGATGGTGCCTAGAATTTCTTTTTACATACTATCGTATGTGTATCGTACATGGAGGGAAATTTAGGGAAAAACCGTCAAAAATGAAAAACTGATGAACATCCTAGTATCCATTCATCTGTACAGCATGTACATGTACATACAAGTAACTGAAGTTATTTCTTAGTTTTTATGCATGTATGCATGTTATGCACATGTGCATACCGAACAAATTACTTGTATGCATATGTGAATAAGTTACCAGAAGGTTTCTCAAATTTCCCGTGAAACTGACCCTACGTGTATGTAAATGTGTGTGTGTATATATATATATATACACACACACATATACGACATAAACATGAAGCGAAACTAAAAACCAACCTGATCGAAGAGCGATTTGCGAATGTTAGCAATTTGCCTATGCATTTGCATTTGATTTCTATCCATATCACTATCCTTTCAAAGAAACTTGCAACAAATTGAAGTTGTGAGTTGGATGCTAATTATGGAAAACTAAGGAGGGGTTTTATAGGCCCACAAAAACAAATAAATAAATAAAAGAAGACATGTAATGTCTTGTCATTTAGCAAATAAATTCCATTGGTTTTTTTCGGCATGGTATCAACGCGATAAAATGTATTTTAGTACGTAAAGAAGAAAAAAAGTAAGTATCAGATCGGCACGGGAGACGTACCAAGCAACAAAAGGCGCTTACCAAACCTCGCTACTTTTTGCATATAAAACAGAACCCGGATTCGATTCTACGAGCGAGGTAATATGGAGCGAAAAGCTAAGGAAAAAAGGTTTCATTCCATTTCCAAAAATCCAATTAATGAGAGAATAATGAATATTTAATTTCACTTCAATCGTAATTATAAATAAATTACAAATTGGGTTGGAATAAATAATTTTATTCGGTTGGTATATAAAATGGGTTTTTTATTTCCTAAGTAAGAAATGTACAAAAAATGGAATGTAAAGTTGGGTGGGTTTTCGAAAAGCATGTAAAAGAGTGGGAGAAGAGGGCATATAATTAAGAGTAAATTATGTTTTTAGTCCTTATGGTTTGGTTTTACGAATTTTATTCTTGTGGTTTCGATACTGTGTTTTTGTTTTTGTAGTTTACAGTCCTTTGTTATTTTCGTCGTTAAGTCTAAGGGATTGTTTGATTGATTTTCTATTAAGGGGTTGTTTGTTTACCTTCTAACATTTCCATTAAGAGACAACCTCTGAATCGCTAAGAGGTGAATCATTGTTTGACAAAAAATAAGTTTGTCTCTTAATGGTTCCAAAACTCTCTGAATCATTTTGTATCTTGGAGCTCCCTTAACCAGTAAGAGTTCTAATACATCCTGAATAATTACCAAACAATTTTATTTCATTTTACCTTATATCAAAAGAGCATCTTAATCATTCTGACCACTTAATCATTTTGTACCAAATCATTCAACAACTGCCAAACAACCCTTAAGTCATGTCTATATAAAGTTGTTTGTGTAGATTAATATGTTTGTATAGATTGAAAAAGTTTGTATTTGAAAGGTTTTTTCATAGATGAAATGAACGTATTTTTTAATTGGAAGGAACAGGTTTGAAAAAAAACTTGACTTTATACATGAAACTCCCCTTAGAAGTTTACTAAATAAACCACTTTCTATATAATTAAGCCACTATCAAACAACCATGTATAGCTGATCGAATAAATTGTAAATCTTATTAAGCTTATTAAGTTGCTAATAAATGGGTCTTAACTCTTACCCTTTAGTATGCGAGAGCGAGACTTAAAAAGTAAAAAGTTGTAAACCATAGGGATGAAAAGAACAAAAAATTATAAATTATAAGAACTAAAACATCAATGAAATGTAATTCATAAGGATGAAAATTGTAATTTAAAAAACGTAAGGACGAAAATAGAAATTTTGAACAAACCTTAAGAACTAAAAATGTAATTTACTATATAATTAAATAGTGAATCAGAACATATCTCCATTCCTGAATCTGATTGGAACTTTATAATACTATTTAATAATTTAATTAATTAATTAATTATCTACCAATATCTTTTTACGCATATATTGGCGATGCTCTACGATCACTGATTTAATAAACCTTAAAATTAACTAAAGTCATAAGACATTTCCAGCCGACTTAAAACAAAACTCACCAATCGTTTTTCCAAGCATCAACATAATTGAAGTCTAACCTCAAGAAGCTACCCTCGTGTTTTCATAAATTAAGAAATATTTTAATAGGGGCAGGTTGATATGATAAAGTAATTTTTTACGAGAATGCGAGAAACTTTTTTCATGTATAAAATCATATTTGATTCATGTAGTGATTTTGATTCACATACAAAATCATATGTGATTTTTGATTTTAATACAAAATCACATGTGAGTTTTTGATGTTGGTACATAGGGTTGAGTCCCGGTGAGAAGGAGAGTTAAGGTAAGAAACGTAAGAAAGTATCTCTACCATTGGATGCACATTAGGATGAGATGCACCGAGATGAGGTGCGCTGAGATGCACTGGATCAACTCCCTTCTAAAACGCAATTCATGACTGTGTATGAGATTAAAAGTGATCAAATGTTCAGATCTGTTCTTACGTTTCTCACCTTAACTCTTTTTCTCACATGTTCCTATACCATGACACACACACACACATATATATATATATATAAGTAATTTTCCTTGTATGAATATGTGTAAGGAAATCAGGAAAACCTTCAATAATTACTTGTATGTATGTATGCATACTAAATAGATGAACGATTGTTAAAGGTGTTTTTTCAAATTTTTAAGTATTTACCCGAACCTCAATCTATATATTTATTATATAGTTCAAGGACTTTTATGTAGTTATATAGTTGGTTGGATTCTTGTCAAACTAGTTGCTTATTAGGAGATAAATTGTGAATGTTCGGATACCCATTGTAAAGATTTGGTGTGTTTTTCTAGTAAATGTTTGTTGTGTTTTTTCATGTTTTATGTGAAGTTTTTATGTTATTCGTTTTTTTCCCTTGTGAAAGTTTGGAGTTTTGCTATGTAAAATATGGTGTTTTGTACTAAAGGTTTGACATGACAAAAAAAGCTCATCCAAGGGCTCATAGCCTCATATGTCTTATGAAAATTGTCTTGTTTCACGTAATCTCAATTTTTTCTAAATAATTGTTGTATAACATATATACCCGAGTGGTCAAAAACTCTGAACCAAAAATAAGGTGTTTGTGCAAAACCTAAATGCCTCGAAATTCGAAAACCCAACACCCGATTTCTGGGTGGATATTTGGGTTCGGTAGGTTTTGATTTTTGGCCACCCGACTTGTCCCAAAACCTTATATATATATATATATATAGATTTAAAGTAACAAAGGAATACCTTGTGGACCACATATGATGTGGGTCCCATATAATATTAAATCACATCTGATTTATTGGGTCCCACCATTGAACCATATATGATTAAATATTATGTGGGACCCGCATCATATGTGGTCTACAAGATGTTTATTTGTTTTTTTAAATTTATAAAGTTCTCATTTGAACCTCCCTCTCTATATATATATTATATAATTATTGTTTGAAAATTCTAAATCCTAGTCGGCCATACTTTTTTCTAATTTCTAAATTACAGCAATCCTCTCTATTTATTATATTCATCATCTTGATACTCAGATTGATCCAGTACATCTTATCTTAATGCGCATCCAATGGTGGAGATCCCTTTTTATGTTTCTCATCTTAACTCTTTTTTTCATCTGAACCCAACCTTGTCTAAAGTTGATCCATACATACAAATGGTGATCAAGTGATATGGGAGGGGATAAGCTATGAGGTTTTTGAAATGGACAGGTGATGCTTATAATATGAGTGGCATTTGACATTTAATTACAAAAGAATTGATGAATTGAATTGAAGAAAATAAAAGAAAAATCATGCTGCTTCCTCTTTCTTTCACGATATCATATCATGATAGATTCTCCCACCTTACCTTACTCGTTTTATTTCGGATTATACCCATCAGAATAAACTCACTACACCCCTTCTACTGTTTTGCCTACATATATATATATATATTCTGTCAACTGGGTATCAAATTATATATATATATATATATAGGAAAATTCAAATGTGAACTCATTTTTGGTTGTGAACGTGAGGACGAATCTCAGTCACTTATCCGGTCAATAAATGCGGCTTTGACCTGGTTCCCCTCCTTTAATAATCTCCACCCTCCCATGAATCGCGTCAATCCTCCGTGATCGCGTCCACCATAACCGAAGATGTGTGGCTGAGATTCGTCCTCACGTTCACAACCAAAAACGAGTTCACATTTGAACCTAACCCTATATATATATATATATATCATGCCTATACACAAACCCATTTAAAACACAATCCATTCCTACCACTTATTCCACACTAGACACTACAAATCACAATTTGAATTTCCAAAGCTAGGATCATTGCTATAAACACCTAACCAAGTGGGTGAAACTGGCATAGGTCAAAGGAATGAACCTAGAGATCATAAAAATTAAAGGGTAAACGATAATTGAGTAAAAGTATTGTCTAGATAAGCACTAACCACTGATCGAGCAAAGTGTTGTTTATTTATTTTCCCACCAAAGGGGTGTTTGTTTTCAACTTAACAAGCTTAATGGACGGTTAGCTTAATTGGTTAAGTTACATTAATGTGTTTGATTTTAACTTAATACTAAGAGATTGACTTAATATATTATGTTAGCATATCCTATCTTAATGCATTAAGCGAGAATGTTTTCCAAAATTACGCATGTCCTACAATTTAATATTCACACGTCTTATAAAAAATTAAATAGTTTATCAACATGAATAAAATTAATTTTGTAATCAAACAATAGAACTTTATTGTTTTACATAAATTTTAAGTTTTAAAGCATTGTGTTATTAACTCGTTGAATTCATATTATTTATCTTATTTTAATTAATTCATATTATTTTAATTTTTTGTCATTTTAAATATTTATCAAATAATTTATTTACATTCAACATCTATGTAGACATAATGTTAAAATGTTAACTTTTTGTTGTTTAGATTATTTATCCAGAACAAAAATCAAAATCAAGCACCAATTCATCTTAATTTATCTAGACAGATCGATGCTTAAAGATAACTTAACAGATTCAGAACTTAATAACAACAAGTGAGGTGTCCTGGTTTATTCCATATAGCCATTTTGACTTAATAGTTTCACGATAAAGCTGTAAATAAAGACACTTGTATAGTTGTATGGCTGAATGAATAAGCCCTAGAGACCATTAAACTGATTATAAAACCACACAAAGTTCAAAGTTGATATGGCCGTAGTGCAAATCTAGATGCAGCAGAGAAAAATTCAGTGGATGGAGAATATCAACAAGACACAAAAGAGAGAGATAGGAGGACACAAATAGGCGGTGGTCCTTGTCATACCTTTCTTTGTTGCCTATAGTTTCAGGAAAAATGTCTGTTTGCTAAAAGATTCTCCTTTTGTTCCTGAGTAAAACAACATGAGAGCAGAAAGATTCCACTCACCTCTATCTCTCAAATTACTCCACGTGTGCCTATCTATCTATATCTATACCTAACTCACACTCTATTATTATTATTATTCATTATGCACCTGGCTCAACCGCTGAAACCCCTCTAAAATGCTCCAACAACATTGCTATAATATTTTCTATTTTAGAGAATTAGGAAGAAATCTCTAAAATCTCTAAATTAGAAGAGAGAAACTATGTACAATCAATCAAAAATTTTGAAGTTAAATGTGTATGAGAGAGAAATAACATTCAACCAATCAAAATTATTGAAATTAAATGTCTAGGAGAGAGAATTAATATTTTAATAATATAATTAATGATAAATTCTCTAAAATAGAAAAACGGTTGGAGTTGAAAGAAATTGTTTTTAGAGATTTTGCTTTTTTATTTATTTTAGAAAAATTATAGAAAAGCTGTTGAAGATGCTCTAATGATATAAAACATGGCTCATTCAATAAATTTTTAGGAGGAGCTTTATGCAAAAAACCAAAAAAAATTTCCCAAACATATCCATCCTAATTAAAAAGACCTTTCTTCCATCTATGGAAAAAAAAACTCTCTCAAACTAACCTTTTTAATTTATACAGCCAGAGTAATCCACACATATAGCTTTATCCATACAGAACTTAATGGAAAATCAACCAGATATCTATATTTTAGAGATGAACTTTTTGAGCAAGTTCCAAACAATCCAACCCAACCCGAGGAAACACAAACATGAGATAATTCACGACCTAATTGATACAAAATAGCATCAACCTTAAACTAATTTGAGTTGAGTTGTTCAAACGTTTTAAAACCTTTCATTGTTACCTTTCACCCAAGGGTAACTCTCGAACCCCTTATTGACTTTGTAAACTCAAAGGAGCAACATTCGAACGACTAGCATGCTAATAACAATGGTGGTGAAGTTAGTATCACAAGCAACGAGGGACTTTTGCTTCCTAGTTCTTCTAATCTGGTTGGTGGAATGGTTGATTATGTCAACAACTTCGGACATGTTTGTTAACAGCTTAATAAAATTCACATCTTATTTGATTAACTACTTAACTATATATGATTGTTTGGTAGTGGTTTAATAACATAGAAAGTAGCTTATAAAATCCCTGACTTCACTTAAAATGTTTGTAAAAATGATATAAGCTAACACTTTGTTCTCAAAACCTTTTTTTATGAAGGAAAAAAAAATAAATGAGACGAAAAGAATGATGTATTTCCACCAAAATGTGAGAACGGAAGAAAAGAAAGTCCGAAAAACTGTTATGACAAAAATATCCTCCGATAAAAAAAAGTGAGAAAAACAAATATAAACAGTATTTATTTGTAAAAATGACGTTTTTCCTTTCCTTTCTTTTCTCTCCGGTTCAAAAACATGAAAATAGTTTCCTTCCCATTTATTTCCTCCTCTTTCCTTCCATTTCAAAAGCACAAATAAAAAATTGTGTTTCCTTCCTCTTTTTTAAATTTCCATTTTTTCTCTTCCTTCCCTTTGTTTTATTTACTTCTCAAACTGAAGAACACAAAGTAAGTGTTCAAGTTTCATTTTGATCAACTCAACCCGACCTACATGGTTTGGTTGCGGTTATACTTTTAAGACGATTTGAACAGGTTGAAATTTTGTAATCATGTGGTTGGGTCGTTCAAACGCCTTCAAATCGAACCCAACCCAACCTGCATGGTTTGGTTGGGATTCTATTTTTAAGACAATTTGAACGGGTTGAATTTTTTTAAACCACAATCATGGGATTGGGTCATTCAAACGCCTTCAAAAGTTCAAATCCACAACCCAACCTGCATGGTTTGGATTGTGGTCATACTTTTAAGACGATTTGAAAGGGTTGAAACTTTTTAAACCGCAATCATGGGGTTGGATGGTTCAAACCTCTTCAAATCAACCAACCCAACCAGTGTGCACCGCTAAACAAGATCCAACCACCAAGTACACCCAACTGGCAAAGTGTACCATTTAAGCAGTATCTCATGATTTCTCTCCCATATTTCCTTTACACTACATTGTATGGTCACATCTAATACCTTTTATTAAAGAACAAAAGCTTATCAAGGCTGGGTGGGAAGGGATCAGAATATGATTTTGTGACTTTTAGGGGACAAGAGAAGGAGATTCCCCTTTTGTCCATCATATATATTTATAATTATTGCAATTATATATACAGATTCTTTAAACTGTACTTTCAGAATAGACACACAGCCAATCCTATACCGAACAACAATTAGAGCCTATATATCCTATCCTCTTACATTTATCAAAAGAATAAACTAAAAGAGAGAATGAAACTAGACTCAGTTACCATCTTCAACTATTAATGGGTCTATCTTGTCCCCTGCCTAATATTAACCTAAACCCTTTCTAATTTTTAACAGGAAATTGACAATCTTCCCAACTCCATTCACTTTTTAGCTATATTTTCAAGACAATTACCAAAATAGTCAATTTTTTTACGTAAATGTTTCACGCATTTGCATAACCCACATTTTTCTAATAAAAAGAAAAGTAAAAATGGGCATTTCGTAAAAAAAAGTACGCGTTTGTGTAAAGAATTACTATTTTGGGAATTGCCTTAAAAATATGGCTAAAAAGTGAATGGAGGTTGGAAGATTGGCTATTTTAGGGGATGTTTGGTTCAGACTGAGGATTGAAAATGGAAATTTATTTTTATTCCCTCCGGTTTAACTGATAACGAAAATATGGGCTTATGGGAAAATGAGCCTGTTATATATTTATATTATATAAAAACAAACAATTTCTTTTATGTTCATTCATATTATATATTTATATTATATGCAACCAAACAGTTTCTTTTATTTTCATTTATATAGTTTATGTTTAAATACCTCTAACCAAACACCCCCTTACTCAATTTCCCTAATTTAACAAAGGAGTGAAAGACAGAATATCATATTAAAAATGAAAGATAACTTTTCAAGCCTGCAGCATACTTATATATATATATGATATAATTAGATTTCATATTATAAAACTTAAGGGAATATAGGATATTAGGAGCATGCAGTGGGGTTGCAAAACAGTTGTCCTGTGGAACAAAGCATGGGTTGCCACACTTAGATGGTGCAAGACTGTTTGAGAACATTTTAAGCTAACTAAAAAAATGGGCTTCAATTAAAGAACAATCAATTATTTGCAAGAATAAAAATGCAATCATACAGAAAAATGAATTTTAGATTATTTTTAAATTACCTTATTTCATCGCAGCATTTGTTCTGCTCTTGTTTGCAAGATCAAATGCCATCGCTAAGAAGCTTGAAACGGCCCTGTAAAAAAGAGGAATAGAAACACACACAAAAAAACAGAAAGAAGTGACTGCCATGAAGATGAAAGTCACCAAATTATATAACTAAATATTAAATTGAAATTTTTTTATATTTGTCATTCAAATATCAACTAGAAATGCTTCAATTTTAAATTATATATCGCACAACAACATGAAGTTGAAGGATGAAAAGTTATGACATATTTAGAGCTGCATTCTTGGAGGCTTCAAATCAACGACAATTACTGAGAAGTTATCACTGCTTGATCTCGAGCATGCTTCTTTGAACAGACATTCAGCAACATATTGCGTTGGGCTCTCACCGATATCTGCCGTTTCCCGCTCATGTCTCATGAGTTCACAAGCCAGATTTCCCACGTGTTCTGTAGAAACGACATCCCACAGACCGTCGCTAGCTATTATCAAACATTCGTCTTCTTCAGACCTGGTGGTGAAAGTCAATTCAGGAACGGAACATACAGACGGCTTCAACGACTTATCTCCTGAAATTCAGACATTTCCAAAAAGTCCAATTTAACAAACAGAAAATAGGAAAGCTTCAAATTAAGTACCTTAATACTTCCAACAATGTGTCAAGTAATAAAAACATGGAATCAATCAGTAAGATGAGCACTAACATGACACCTAGCAGGTATCTGAGTTGTGTGTGAGTTCATTTGCCATATATAAGTATTATATACTTAAAAAAAACTATGATTTTGTACACAAGTTTCTCCAAAATCAATTATCTATCAGAAACCCTTTCCAGGTATGGTCTTGACTAATCCATGAAATGTGGACTCGAATTTGGATGAGGCATAAAACAAACCACAATAAGTCATTCAGAAGTATAAAGCTTCCCAGTGTAAATGAATTAGAGTAGATAGTATATATATGCATCAGAAAGTGGATATCAAATTTTAAAAAAAGAAAAGTTCATAGAAATAATTTAAACCTATTGCCCTCGACATCGCAAGAATGCCATCCACTCTCAGTACACCCCACAAGTCAGCTAATATACGACCCCCACTCTCCGCAATCCTCTGCTCCTCATCTTCTCTGTCAGGCTGTCACAAGTAAACAGTTATCGAGTGTGTTAGTGAAAAATACTACATTATTTGAAAGGTAGCAGAAAATAGTTAATCCTACAGACAGGTGAAACAAGCAAAAACTAATATATCTAGAAGGTAAGGATAGTAGAATGAGACTTTGGGGGTAAACTTCATTAGGATAGTTGATTGAAATAATCATCAACTACATATTGAATTTAGGGCTTGTTTGTTAGCAACTTAATGAGCTTAATGGGTCTCACAGCTTATTCAGTCAGCTATACATGACTGTTTAGTAGTGGCTTAATGATATAGAAAGCAGCTTATTTAATAAGTTTCTAGGGGGAGCTTTATGCAGAAAGTCAAATTTTTTTCTTCCAAATTTACCCCTCCCAATTAAAAAAATACGCTCCTTCTATCTATGAAAAACCCCTCCCAAACAAAAACTTTCTCAATCTGTACAGACAGATTAATCCACACAGATAGCTTATTCAGATAGGACTTAATGGAAAATCAACCAATAGCCCTTTAAGATAATTCTATTTGAAGATACAAAAGAAAAGATAAACAATCAAGCCAAGAAAACATTGGAAAAAAAACCCATGTTGAGAAAAGGTGAAATAGAGACCTTATGATCCTCCGATAGAGGAATGATCTGAGAACCTCTACAAAGAATAGCCCTACTATCACCACAATTTGCAGTAACAATTTGGCAAGCTGAAACAAGCACTACAACTGCAGTTGATCCAACCCCAGGTTCCTCCTCACAAGCCTTATCAGCATTGTCATAAGCCCTAGAAAAAGCAGATTGCCACCTTTTGTTCCATTCATTTGTACAGTCTTCAGACTCCCATGCTTTTTTCACTTCTTCATGTAGTGAGTCAGCACAATAATCACTGACCTGTGGCATCATCAATGAAATAATGATTAAAATCCTTAAGATTATGTATTGCAGTCGATTCATTAAATTCAAACCTGGGAAAATAAGCAAACAGAATCGAAGACGTATATTTGATGGTTAGTTCCCTTAAAGGAAGTCAGATTAGATCCAAGGCCAAAAAAGCAAGAATTGACAGAATATTGTTGGAGATTACAAAAAGATGTCCTTCATCACTTAGGTAATGGCACCAACAGACAATAAAAAAAATACAAAAATGGAAAAGAGCTTCAAATGACAAGTAGTAATCTTGATCCTTCACAACCACAAGTATCACCCGTGGTTACCTTATTCTTATTTCTCTTATATGGATGTGTCTTATGATTGACTCATAAGAGAAAATTGGTCAAAACACTTGCAATAAGTAGTCTAAGTGTGTGAGTGTCTGAATATAGGACTACATACTTAAGTGGTAAAAGAACTCATTTTCATAATGCTACATCTAATTAAAACCATAAGCATAATACACGTGTAGATGCAAATTTTCACAAAATTACCATTGAAGTATATGTTACCATTAAAGATTTGCAAGCACAATTTTATCAAAATCGACAAAATGTTTTCAACGCAAGTGGCGGCGTGTGTAAGAATGCGTAGCAGATCAATCAAACAATTTATTGCCATAGCACTAGGACCAATTAAACCCATAAACCATAGTAGGACCAAACCTGTAATTTTATTCTTAGTAATGGCCTATCAGTGACTTACAATTTGACTCACATAACTACATAAGATAGGCCCATATGGGCCTCTATGAGAGGCTACTTTCTATGCTACCTCTTTTGTTAATTTCCTCCTAAACATAATAATTACCGACAAAAGATCATCAATATCCGCTATAGTAGGCAAGTTATTAGCATGCTGTATAACTGTATTCATAAATAAACAAAGTAAAAAGATTAATCATGTACATTTTCATTCAGATGTATCAAATCAATTGATTAGGTTTTGCCATCTAGGCTCCTCACCTTAAGATTATTATGTTCTCGCTTTGCAAAAAAGGTTGAAAGATAGCCAATACATGCATTTTCGTCAAAGTAAAAAGGTAATTTCAAGCTCCGTTTTATTACCACTAAATTCCGTGTATTAATAGTTACTTTCATTGCAAAACTTGGATTGAGACCTAAAGATTACATGCTCAGATCCTGTAGAAAACTCTGAACTCTCTTTTGCAACTTGTCGGACCTCTCCCATGTCATATTGCTAATAAAGCATCCCAAAGACACTAACTAAGCAATAACACCAAATTGCTAACACGGCGCCTTGAGAAAGAAAGTAGAAGTAAGAAATAACATATGAGCCAATGAAGCAAAGAATTAAAATTTAAGGGTTTGTTGTATCATTAGTAGTCAATACATTCCTATACAATAAAAAACTTGCATTAATAGTTACTCATAGGTGATAGATCTAAATGTCTAATTAGTGGTCAACATGCCTCTGATACTTTTAATTGTTCAAAAAGGCTGCCCTTTGGCAAGGAAGTTGATATTAACTATTAAGATCATCATTATCCATTGTCATCCTTTTGCTAACTTTCTTGGTTATGCATTTTCCTCAATCTAAATTGTTCAGGAATATGACAAGTCCTCTAGCACACTTGATTTCAACTTGTCAAAGGTTCTATCCAATTCATAATGAAGTTAATTTGACTACAATGCTCAACACAGGATATCATATCATTAGCATGCAACTCCAAATTTGACCACTAAGTCCATAATGAAGTCAAACAAACGACAATGCCTTCTCAAAGGATATCAAATAGTTATCATATGACTATGCTATTTTATATTATAAGTATTGGTGTATATCAACTTTTCACGTACAAATGCTACTTAATGCAATTACACGTACCTTTCTGATTGATCGTCAAACAAGCAAATAGCTAGACAATATCGTCACTTACCACTCTTCCATATCATTCTACACCCTCACAGTAATACCCTCTCATGAGAAGGACGATAAGGCTAAAATTGTGCCTCTAGTACAATCACCTAAGGAAACAAATTTTCTTACCAAGTATTTAATATTACACTCACCTAAGGAAACAATAATTTACCAACTCCCCAATAAGACATAAAAGCAAGGCTAAGAAAGAAAAGAAAGCAATCGAGGAAAGAGTTTGAGATCATGAAAAGCATTTCCGCACAAAGAAGACAGGAGGCTGGGAAGCTTGCTTCTAGAATGCCCACTACACCTTGTAGCTTATGTAATTGGCACCAAATTAGAAATAGAAGCGCTTAACAGAAACAGGCTCACCGAGGATCAAATAAAATTGAATAAATATTCATCAAACGGCATTATATAGATTCATCATTTACCCAAAAATATAAAAGACAAAACATAACAAGGAAAAAGGACCTCTATTCCGTTTTGCTAAATACCATACAAATATGAAACACAAGTCTATCCACTGTTGTGGCACAAACGGATTGCACCGGCAAAAACAGAAGATGGGGCTGGGGTTACACACAGTTGGGACTCAAACACCAGTATGCAGGCGAGTCAGGAAGGAAAGCAAATTGGATCATAGGTGCACACTAGTGCAGAAGATATGCTAGCTGGACAGATTGCTGAAGTCAGGTTCAAATAGCTTAAGTGATATTAGCATGGAAACCTACTCACAACATCCACTATATATGACAATCTAGTAAGGACTAAGGACTCCAAATCCAAATAGATCAAGGCAAACGCAAATGCTATTAGAAATTCCGATGATGAACTATGAACTTATCAATTGCAGCAAATCCTCCCAAAATCTCCGTGTACAACCAAATCAAATCACGTTAAGACGGGAAACAAGGCGTCATTCCAAATCTAACATAATAAAAAAACTACAAGAGTATGATGTGATTGCTTCACCTACGGTAATCAAGATCTAAAAACTTATCGAGATTATATCGCGCTCATCACCATTAAAATGCATTGAAGCTTACCTTTTTGTTCTACCGCGCTAGTTTCTTCTTTTTCCCTATTTGAACGTCCGGATATGCCATTGAAGGCGCGGCGAGGACTGAGAAGGAGTGTTTCACAGAGGGATTTAAATGTGATCGAAAGCATACGCCAGATGAAACAGGTTTAGGTCTGAATGGAACCACTTTGATAACTCTAATTTTGGTCTCAATGGTTTAGTGCAATCTAAAAAAAGTGATAGTCCTTGAAGTTATCCCTATTTTCAGGCTTAAATCTTATTCATTCAGAAATTTAATCATTCAAAATATTTTAATTTATTGGATTTTTATTGAATTTTTCTTTAAAAAATAATCTAAACTTTGATCACCTTATAAATCACTAATGATAGTGGTTCTTCGTTACTGACTGTGTTAGTTTTATTTATGTGACTGAAATCTTTTGTGCATTTAAACTACTCCCTAATTCTCTATAAAAAAATTAATTATACATATTATATTTATTATAGAAAATTAAAATTATTCATAATTATTTTTTGATAGAAGATTAAAGTTTATATAAATATAATAATTATCCATGATTATTTTTCATTTATTATAGAAAATTAAAATTTGTAAAGTAAAATAAAACATTTTGTAAATTATTTATAAATATTTTTAATGATTAAATGACTAAATTGGATGGAAAAAAATCCTGATCCAAAAAATAAAGAAATATAAATTAATCATCAAAAATACTTATGGGTAATTTACATAAATGTAAATAAATTATCCATAAATATTTTTCATTTGTTATACAAAATTAAAATCTATAAATTAAAATAAAACTTTTTGTAAATTATTCATAAATATTTTTTATGATTAAATGAATAATTGAATGGAAAAAAAAATTATTGAGAGATCGAACATAGGTATTGGGACCAAATCAAACATTTTTGCATACACAAGATTTTTCTTGCAATAACAATTTTATAGGGACCCAAATCAAAAAATAACAAACCATAGAGACCAAATTAGCAATTTACTCTTCAATTCAAAAAATAAAGAAATCTAAATTAATCATCAAAAATATTTATGGATGATTTATAAAATGTTTTATTTTAATTTTTTGTAATAAATGAAAAAATATTTATGGATAATTTACTATATTTATTTATACAAGTTTTAATTTCTTATAGAAAAATATTTATTAAAAAACTAATTATGAATAATTTAATATATTACGGATAATCTTAATTTCCTATAATAAATACGATGTATTATATATATAATTTTATTTTTTAAAAAATTTAGGGAAATAGTCTAAATGGACAAAAATGTCTATGCTACTAACAGATAAAAATAACGAGTTAGTGATGGGTGCCATTTTTTAGAGCAAAATAAGAATCACAGGGACCAAAATTTGAGCTTACTCTTAAATTGGATAAAATAGTTAGCTTAAATTAATACATCTATTTAGATTGGGAAGTTTTCATGTTTGGACGTTTTTTTATAAATGGAAAGAGTATATTTTTTTAAGTAGTTGGGACGTACTTAAAAATACATTTGGCTTTTTGCAGTTCATCTAAATAAGTCACTACCAATGCACCATGTATAACTTATCGAATAAGCTAACAAATTATGAGACTCATTAAGCTCATTAAGATGCTAACAACCGGACCCTAAATTAATTATATTGTTGAATAGCATCATTTATTCTTAATGTTTATTTATTTGTGTAATTTGTATTTATTTGAGTATTTTTGTTACTTTGTTACAGAGTAACTTTTATTTTTGTAATTGTAGGCCGGTATTAGAACTAACTTACGTCTACCGATTAATCTCTTGAACGACCATAAACGGTCTAAAGTAATTATATGTGAACCTCCATATCTGAAGATGTGATATCCATAACATCTCATTGAACCTTAACCAATACGTTATAACCTTACTGGTTTTATTACATAATAGTATTTTCTTTTATTTATTTTTATGTATTTTAATATATTATTATTGTTATAAAATATGCTATGGAGTGGTTCCTACTTCCTAAGTCCATTATTATTTCTTCCTATCTTCACCTATTGTTACTTCCTCCCTTCCAATTTGTTTCACAATTGATTAATCATACACAACCTTCAATTAATAAATTACTTCTTATTCGAAAAGCAGATACAAAGTTAAAACTTATATTTTACGGGAAAGTTATAACTATTGTAAACTATATTAAAAGTACCAATATTTTTTTAAGACCCTATTTATTGTTACATAACTTGGATGGATACTAGAAGTATATCTATGTCATGTATTGTTTCTTCATTTTTTGGTGTGTATTTGAAAACATCAAAAAACCCATACTATGATGTAACGACAAAGCTGAAATTGAAGCAGTCTATTTTTTCCTATTCGACCCTTTCCTTTCATGATTTTTTCAAAACGTCTCAAAACAAATCTATAATCATGAACTCTTTAGAATACCAGAGAAAGACAAGATCAGAAAAAGAACCAAAGAAGGGAGCGGTGACAGAAGAGAAAGGAGGGAGGGTAGCGGTGACGATGGGGCAGTGATGAAGGAAGATGGCTTATATGGCATTGTTGGAGGAAGATTTCGGTGAGAGTGGCGCAGATGGACTATTGATGGAGGGTCGCATACAGAACATAAATGAACCAACAATGGAAGGTGTTTTGTTAAGAGAAGGCTTGGGAATAAATCATTATCTTACTGAACAAGGCATAACCAAACACTCGTGTATGACTTAATAACGAATAACTGATACAACTCATTAAGTAAAGTAAAACAATACCAAACAAACACCTGCTCTCGTAATAGAAATAACATCTTATTCACCATAAACCAGGTTTCTAATAGTTAAGAAAATTTTGCCATTGTGTTCGCATTAATCATCATCCATTTATATATTTGACAATTGATCTTTCAAGTTAGCGCCGGTTGTGTTGTCGTTTAACTCCAAGTTGTAACCAAATGGTATATAAGCATTCAATAATGTTGTAACCTGATATCTATAAAGCATTCAATAAACTACACTTGTATTCATATTCTTTAAGAATTACGCATCTCATCGTATTTAAATAACGTGTTTCAAAAATCATTTTAACTCCCTCATTTAGGTCTAAGATCCCAAGCACCTCATCTTTAAACGATTAACATGTATTAGTTCCATGTACATATATAGTCCGCTAGTCACATGCATTATTTACTTAACTAGTTCAAAATGCTTAGTATATAATTGTGGTTGTTATATGTTATTAATTATATCAGGATGTAAATATATATATATATACACACACACATACATATCCAAGCCAACACAAAGATCAAATCAAACGGACACAATGAATCTCATGTATGTAAACTTTGTCTCAAAAGGTAGAGAGACTATATATTTCTAAAGATCATTGACTAGCAATACAACAATTAAAAGTAACAAGCGGGACAAGTTATAAGAGTATGTGCAAACAAACAACATGTCCAATAAACAAAAAATGCAACCAGTGACAATTAATGTGTGGGAAAGTGCGACACATAAATAAGAAACACATAAACACGAAGCACTGTATTGATAACTACTAGCATAAAAAGAAAAACTAAAACATGTGTACAACAATTATGTCACACAGTAGAAACATACATATATTTGTTCCACTGATATATACATATGTATGTATATGCATCGATTGTTACAAAATATACACAATATTAGGTTCTATATATTGAGCTCATATCAGCAAAAGATAAATTTCTATATACTGTATATAGTATCTACACATTCGATATTATTATAACAAAATTCCATTTATCATAAACACACCTTAATTAATCGTAAACAATGAAAAATGTTAATCATTTTCATCTTCTTTTAATTTTTTCTATGACGATAAAGAATTTCATATATATATATATCAGATATTTCAGAGACACAATTACTAACATATATAATTAACGATTTATAAGATAGACGTTTATTACATATATATATATATGTATGTGTCTGTGTGATTTGTATTATTCAAACAATTCCAACATCTTATATACAAATAAAAATCTTTTATTTCATTTTGTCACATTCAAAAGTATAAAAAATCGATCACTTTAAAAATTTATGAGTAAAATTACATGTTAATCTCATAATATTTGAGTAGAAAATACACAAAAAATTGGTATCTGAAATATTTATAAATAAATATGTCAAAAGAATTATCAAATCGAAATCCATTTATGATATATATATATATATATATATAATACAAAGTTTTCATTTGAACCTTCCTCTATATATATATATATATATATAGAGGAAAGTTCAAATGTGAACTCATTTTTGGTTGTGAACGTGAGGACGAATCTCAGACACTTATCCGGTCAATAAAGGCGAGCACTTTTGACGCAGTTCACTCCTTTAATAATCTCCACCCTCCCATGAATCGCGTCAATCCTCCGTGATCGCGTCCACCATAACCGAAGATGTGTGACTGAGATTCGTCCTCACGTTCACAACCAAAAATGAGTTCACATTTGAACCTAACCCTATATATATATATTTTGAAACATTATTTAGTTACCTGAGACCCTCCATGGCCATCAAAGACGGCAAAATAATGAATCGGAGTCTCCTCCGACGCAAATCTACATCTCGGCGCCGTGCAACCACCGAAACTGTCACATCGCAGCGTCATTAACGCCGGAAAAGTCACAATCCGATCCTCCATATACTTTCTCGCCCCCTGATCTAAACAAAACCCCCACGATATCTTATGGTTGTTCCTTGCAACACAGATCTGATGATCATCACCTTCAATCTGCACCGTCGGATCGCCAAATTCTTCACCAATACTAAAATCGTCGACTAGATCGATCGATATCAGATCCTCCGGAATCTCAGTACCAGCTGCCGCCGGCGCAGACGATCCAAGCACCAGATTTCGATTATTGAACTCGTCTTCAGTTATTTCGAAGATCTCAGAATCTGAGTCCGATATGTTGCCGGTAGTATCGTTAATCGCCGGTACTCCGGAAGCCATAATCGATCGGAAAGTCGTCGGCCGGCGGTGCTAGAGAGAGAGAAAGAGGAGAGAGAGGCGGCGATGTTTGTTGATTTTGGTCTGAAATGCGAATTGTGAGTGTTTGCGATAAGATTTAAAGGGGGAAAATCTAGGGTTTTAGATTATGAGGGATTAAGAGAGGGCCGATGGATGGATAGATGGCAAAGCTGCAAAGCTTGCATGAACAAGTCTCAGTAGTGTCACATGTTGGTCATGTTTAAATGATGAATGTCCAATTATATTTTAACAGCTGGATATACAAAAACACGTGTCAGGTGTGGTAAGCTGGATATTATCGTTATACGTTACTTTGACTTGTTGACTCCAGATAAGGAATTATTTCAAAATTTTGTATTAGGCGCGGATTAATTTAATTTTGATTTGTAAAATTTATAAAATTTATTATGGTAAGTGATTATTATTATTATTATTATTGTTATTATTATACGCAAAATAAATATTACATTTTTTAGTTGTTGAAGAAAATAGCTACTTTTAATCTTATACTCCATTCGTCTCAAATTAAATTTATACATTATTATTTTTGTTTGTCCCAAATTAAATGTCAACTTTTAAAAGTAAGTTTTTAATTTCTCATTCTACCCTTAAATATGAGATGGAGAAAATTTCTCTCTATACTATTAAGGGTATAAGTGTCATTTAGTTATTTAAAAAGTGTAATAATTACGCATTTATAAAACTGTATGTCATTTTATTGTGGACACTTATTATGGAACAGTAGCAGTATTAATATTCTAACAAGTATAATATGAGATATTTTTTTGTTACAATACCTTAAAAAAGGGTGCTTTTATTTGGTTTTTTCGTTAAGTTCTTTATGAATAAAATTGTAGTGTGTTAATTTCTTTGTATAGATCATAAAATATTTTATTTATGAGGGTTTTTTTCATAGATATAATGAATATGTTTTGTTAATTGAGATAAAAATATTTGAAAAAATCTTGACTTTGACATGAACCTCCATTATTGAATAAACCATTTTATATATAATTAAGCACTATCAAACAATCTTGTACATGACCAAATAAACTATGAGTCCAAATTAAGTTACTAACAAACATATCTTTAAAGTTGTTGATAAACATTAACGGTTTACGTTGTGCTCTCAAAATATTTTTTTACAAAGGAAAATAAAAAAAATCGTGTTTTCAAAACTTTTTTAGGAGCGTTAAAGGAAAATAATGACAAATTTTTCTCCTAGAATTTCCTTCCAAATGTAGGAGGAAATGAAAATAAATAAATTAAAATTATTTAAAAAATTACTAAAATTACAAAACTACCAAATCTTTCATTACAAATGATATATCTTTAAATGATTTATTTGTAAAAATGACGTATTTCCTTTCCTTCTCTTTTGTTCAAGTACATGAAAAATAATTCTTTTATTTCTTTTTCTTCCCTATCGTAAACATAAATAATAATTGATTTCATGTCATTTTTTTTCTTTCCTTTTCTTTCCGGATTAAAGAATACAACATAAAATAACATTAGACGCAGGTTGCCCAACCCATTAGAAAGTAGGCTTGGACGTAATATTTGAATGAATCGGCATGTTTGGACTGGACTGTCAAAATTAATGGATAAATCCTAGCAATATAAATAACCGGGACAAATCCTTTAGATCTGTCTATATGTTTTAAAATAAATTAAAACTTATTTATAACTAATATTTTTTTCTTAGAAGAAAGCTAGAAGTCCACTTTGTCAGCTTTGGGGCTAGACTTCCGCTACATTGATATATATGATATGTAATATAGTACGTCTCAAATCTCGGTCATTAAATATTGTATGTAGAAAGTATTTTTGTTATGAGTCAATATTGACAAGAAAATGTCTATAATCCACATTTTGTGAAACTGTTTTTTCTAACGTTATATACATTGTTACGGTGTTACTTCTTATTTTAAGATGGCTCATTAGTCTGTGAGCAAGTCCAACCCGTTTACAAATCGGGTACGGATCATGAGACTGGGCAAGTTCTCATATTTGTAAAATGGGCTTGAATTTTTCTATATTAGGTATGTTGGACACAAAAATTAGTTTTTTTTTTCTCAAACCCGTAGATGATAACTTCTACTGTATTTATATGTTATTGTGTTATTTTAAGAAGACAATATTGAACTAAACAAAAACATTTTTATTATTAGACCGGCGATCACTCATCATCTCCGCCGCTATCGCCTCATGTTAGGACTCACAAGCTTGTTGTTTATAGCTCTCTCCGTTTCGAGTTAGGGCTTTGAAGTTTGAATCACAGATTCATAGCTCGAAGATTTTTCGTCTTAATTTTGAATCATTTTTATGTTCATAAATGGTTGATTACTTGATTATGTGAAATTGAAAGATCAATGATTATCAATAAGTTAGCTTATAAGTCAGCTTATGTGCATCCAAACACGTACACTGAAAATAAGATAACTTATTTTTGTTAAACAATGTCTATATCTTTACTTGTCTTTTTTAAAAATCTTATTTTCCAGAAACCTATTTGAAGCTTCGTGCGTTATTCATTTTGTAATCTATAGAGACATTATTATAAGATATAGTTTTTGAATAAAAATTTGCTTTTATTAATTAATTTATTGATAAATTGTTTATTTATTAAAAATATTTGAAACACAATTAAATTAAATAAAAAATCTAAATTATTTTATATATTAATAAATCAACAATGATAAATCCCTTGCAACATGTGATAGCGGTTGATTACTGTTTTTTGTGTTCACAAGGTAATAAATCAACAATGATAAATTTCATAATTTGCAAAATAACCACAAATACATTTATTTAAAATTTTAATTTAGAATTACCAAAATTATTAATTATTTAACTTAGATTATCTTTTCAAAAGACAGAAACATAAGAGGGGTTGAAGAATCGAAAAAAAAAACGGTTTGAATTATCCTATCTTTAAATAAATCATACATAAAAGACCGATAAGATTCATTTAAAAAAACATGAGCTAATTAACTATGTGTTCAAATTTCAACAATCAACACCATCTCTTATCCATCCATTAAATAAAACTTCAGATTTCAAGAACACTTTAGAAATAAACATCTAGCTATCAAAATTCATATAATTAATTCTAAAACGATATAATTTTACCAAACAATATGTTTTCATTAGATTATCAAACATCAATCACAACACTGTTTACATTACAAAAAAAAAACATAAACATAAATTATTATAAAAAATAAAAATAAAAACAAAAACAAAACAAAAAACTCCTAAACACGTATTATTTTTCCGTTTACATAAAAATAAAAGAATAAAATATATTTAAATAAAAACCAAAAAACACACTAATCTAACACACACCCATTTTATAACTTGCATGCCAGTAAGTTAAAAACCAAAACCAAATGAAACCACATTTTCAAATTGGCCGGAAACCATTACTACCACCACCCTTGTTTACACCTGAACCACCGTCACCCACCGCCGGAGTACTGGCGTGAAACGCCGACTGTCTCGAGGGTTCCGCCAGTAACTTCAACGAAAGAGGTGAAGGTGAAGGTTCGGTTTCTTTTAGACTTAACTGTGACGACATTCCAACTAATTCGTCTAAATTCATGGGTTCTTTTGAAAAGATCGGGATTGGTTTCAAGACTCGATGATGAGATGGATCTGCTCCTTTTTTGTTGTCGTTATTATTATTATTATTATTAGTTGGTTTTTCTTCGAGTGGGGTTATGGGTGATGGTGGCCATACGGGAAACGGAATGGGGATGTAAGCGGGATAAAATGTTGGTATTATTGGTGGGAGTTCACTTATGGTGGTCGTTGATGATGCTTCTTCTTTGATAATCACGTTTTTCATTTCGATTGGAGGAGCGGTGGTTTCCATGGATTGATCGGAATCGGTTTTTAAAGAGAGTTTTAATGAACATTGGGGTTTTTCGGTATGATCGGATGGAGGGAGCATGAAATGATCTTCCGGTGGTTCTGCAGCCTGTGAAACACCCGTTTTTCATCATGCATATAAACATATATATATATATATATATTGAAGCAAATTGGAGCAAATATATATATATATATATTGAAGCAAATTGGAGCAAATATATATATATATATATATATATATATAATTATTGAAAGAAACCTCATATCGCTAATAATAACATAAAAATGGAAGTTTATACCCAATTACCAAAATTATGTCGAGCAGGATTCTTCAAGGTAGTGTTTGGTATGCAAAAGGGACTGGACGGATGAGATTGAAAGTAGATGGGTGAAACAATTTTGCAAGATTTTAGGGTTTTAATTTGACGTGGGTAGTTTAGTAATTTACTAATTTATCAATCGTGTCTCGTATCCTTGATGTTTGTTCCAGTTATTTGGGTAATGTTTGTTAGTAGCTAATGAGCTTAATGAGCCTCGCACTTATTTCTATTTGGTAGTGGTTTGGTGATGTAAAAAATGGCTTACTCATTAAGCTTATATGGGGGAGCTCTATACAGAAAGTCAAGTTTTTTCCAAACCTATTAGACCCAATTAAAAAACACGAATCTTCTATCTATGAAAAAACTCAACCACCTCTATATAGATTTATCCATACAGGACTTAATGAAAACCCAACCAAACAGCCCGGTCTAGATTTGCACCATACGTGGGACAACAAGTTTTTGTTTTGTGCAGTCTAATGAACTATTATATACCACCATATGAGTACAAGATTTTTTAGTTCAATATCCCAAATGAGATCCTTTAAATTCTTATTTTTTATATTATTCTTTCTATTTAATTTGGGGGTAACTGTGGGTTTCCGGGGCAACTTACAATGGCCTGGAGTCATTGTAGGTGAACCTCCATGGCAATATAGCAGCGTTTGGTACTGTTCTTTTGGTACTGTCAAGAACAGAACCGAACATGGATCACCGTTCCATGTTTGGCGGGACTTTTACGTGGAACAAACGTGTTCCATCCCCACTACAGGAAATACGTCTTCCTCTTTACATTTTTTAAATTTTATTTTATGCTCTTTATACTTTCACTTATCAAAATATTATTTTTCTACGGTTTCTATAGTTTGATTAATTTGTATAATTTATTAAATATTAATAATAAAAAAAAAATATAGAGAAGGTATAAAAAAATTGGAAACTACATAAACTTTTTATTTTGGTATCATTTTAATTCTCTTGACAAAAACTTTCTAATGACATATTTTGCTATATAAAATGTATATATATATATATATATTTTATAATTTAATAAATTACATAATTAATCAAATCATATAAACAATTCATCAGGGGTAAATTGGTCATTTTATTTGTTCTGTCATGTCTTACCATACCTCTTGTTCTATCCTTTCCCAATACCAATCGCATCCTTAGAGATACATTATGCAAAAGACATTGATGGTTATTTCATCATTCATCTTTTTTTGCCCTTTTGTGTGTGTGTGTGTGTGTGTGCATATAGTGGTTAAAAGGTTTGATATTTAAGAAGCAATACCATATCTGGAGCCATGTCAAAGAGGCTAGAACGCCTTTTTCTTCGAGTAGCACTGCATTGCCTTATGAAGTACTTCTGGGCATGACTAGCAACCTGAGTAGGAGTCCTGGATAAGACATAATTGCGTGCTATGCCACGCCAGTCTCCTTTCCCCAGTTTCTGGAGACCAAGTAGGAACAATCGATGCTCCTCCTCTGTCCAGGGAGTACCTGCAAGTATTTAATGCACTACTCAATATCCGTCGCCTGTTCAAATTTCTTAAAATTAATTAATGCCTGTTAAAGGAAGATATATATATATATATATATATATATATATATGGAGATAATCAAATAAAAACCAAAAAAATGTTGAAAACTGTGAGGACCTATCTAAGTCTTAGATCTTATGATTTTCATTTAAAGCTATTTTTAATTAAATAAAGGGCATAATCGTCATTTTGGTAACAAAATTCACTAGATAAAACATAAAAATTCATTTTGGTGATGGCAGCAGCGTATAGGATGGAGATGAAGGTTGGAGCAAGTGGCTGAAATTACATGTTTGTCCTTAACTTTTCAAATTCGACATGAGATTGGAATCTTGGATGTGTATTTTGCTAATATTACAAAAATGCCATCTTTTTTAATAACCATTGATTAAAACCCTTGAATGTTTGAGATTAGTCCTTAAGTCCTTAACCTTTTTTTGGTTTTTATTTGATTATCACCCTATATATATATATATAGGAGCATGTTCAAATGCGAACTCAAATTTGGTTGTGAACGTGAGGACAAAGGAGAGCATGACACGTGTCCCATTCAGTCTGAATATATTCAGACTGAATGTTGTGTTATTAAAATGTATGAACTTCACCTTCGTTATTCATACCGAATGAACTTTTACATGACTGTAAGAGTGTAAAAAAGCATGTAGTAATTAGAAAAGAAAGCCAAAAAATAAGCTGAAAAGGTGGCAAGAAAAGCTAGACGGAAAGCATATTGGAAGCTCTACAAGAAACTAGGAATAGAAGTGAAGGAATATTACGTATGCAAAAGTTGACCAGGAACGGAAAACTTGGAAGTTGGGACGTAAATCCCATCAAATGCATCAATGATGAGAACCAAAGAGTTTTAGGGTCTGTTTGTTAGCAGCTTAATGAGCTTAATGTGACTCACAGCATATTCGGTCAGCTATACATGACTGTTTGGTAGTGGCTTAATGATATAGAAAGTGGCTTATTCAGTAAGCTTCCAGGGGGAGCTTTATGCAAAAAGCCAAGTTTTTTCCAAACACGCTCCTTCCAATTAAAAAACATGCTCCTTCCATCTATGAAAAGACCCCAAACAAAAACCTTCCCAGTCTATATAGACAGATTAATCAACACATACAGCTTTATTCATACAGGACTTAATGGAAAACCAACCAAACAGTCATGTATAGTTTACGGTTTACCGAATAAGCTGTGAGTCCCATTAAGCTCATTAAGCTGGCTAATAAACAGGCGCTAAGTCTTTCTCTAATGCTTTAGTTTCGGGTTAGCTCACTGATGATATACAAAATAGTATACCATGGTATTTGCTTTCCACCAGTGATGTATTGCTTCATGAGATAAGTTGAAATGTCAATGCAAAGTTTGAGGTCTCGAGAAATACCTTGAAATCTAGAGGTTTTAGATTGGGCATGGTCGCATGGATAAAGAAAAGTGTACGAAATTTTAAAAAGTGTGATGCTAATAAGGCAACAAACAGGTAGCACTGTAGCGCTTAATGTGACTGACAGCTTATTCGGTCAGCTATACATGACTGTTTCGTTTGTTAGCAGAATGATAGGATGATGAAGAGATTAGAGAATGTTCTGTTTGTTAGCAGCTTAATGTGACTGACAGCTTATTCGGTCAGCTGTACATGACTGTTTGGTAGTGGCTTAATGATATAGAAAGTGGCTTATCCAGTAAGCTTCTAGGGGGGAGCTTTATGCAGAAAGCCAGGTTTTTCCCAAACCTGTCTCTCCCAACTAAAAAACACGCTCCTTCATCTATGAAAAAATCTTCCAAACAAAAACCTTCCCAATCAATACAGACAGCTTTATTCATACAGGACTTAATGGAAAACCAACCAAACAGCCCCTTAGAGAGGAGTGCATTAAAGGGAGCTGCCTACTAAGGTTTTCTATTCGGATTTATTTTTAGCTTGTCCCAACTAGTCTGAGATCAAAGGCCCGTTACTACTGTTGTGGTAGACAAAGGGGAAACAACTGTCAACAAATTACAAATACAGATTTCATTGGACGATTACCTGCTGATTCATAATCTAACAGGTGCTCATTTGAAGCCATCTTTTATAATTTATAGTGTCATTATTCATTAATGGTTAGTTTTGCGGCTTTTTGGCAGCATAAGATAATGGAAAAGTACCCGATTATTTGGGTATATCATAAAAATTAAAAAGTACACCTCTAAAAGCATTTCACAGACCATAAACATCTCATGCAATATCTATACTTTCCATGTTCACCAGATGCAAAGTGTTTATCCCGTCTATTGTGCTAGCCTCCAAATGCAATTTATGGAATAACTATTTGGTCACATATGCTTTTCTTACGGACTCTTTTCCTGAATTCCCTCTGTAACTTCTCCACAATATCTTTCAGCAGTTAGTTTTACGCTTCCAGAATTATTCAATTTCATTTTCGTTTTTAGCTTTATGTTTCCATAATAATCCAATTTCATTTGCATACTGAGTTACTGACTTTATATAAGTGACAACACTGCTGATATTCATCCTCTATATTAGTCATTCTTTCCAAGCAAGACGGCTTTCAGTCAGCTATGGTGTTCTTCGGGACTTATCATTCCTTCTTGTGGCTTTATATCGGTCGCTTTGTGGCATACACACACATACAAACCCCTTAAAAATATGTTTGTCCCCAAATCTCCTATCCCCTCCCTATCCCACCAATCACGTGACTACACGTAATTATTTTACTTAATTTATTTAATTCATCTTTTATTCCCTCCTCACCAAAATGCTGATGTGGCTTTTACATGATTGGTGGACATGGAAGGAACAGGATACTTGGGGACGACAGATTTTTATTCAGAGTTCTACACCATGGAATGGAAGATATTTTGAATATTCAATTTCTAGTAGCAGCCTCCACATGTTAGAGTGGTCCACATTCTTGGTACAATAGATTAGGCAAGTCAGTTTTACAACAAGGTGGTTTGAATCACTTTGATATGATACAAGTGAACGTTGACTTTGTATGGAAACCCCCATCACCCTACCATATAATCTCCAATGCTTTCACAAACTAACTGGCCATCATTTTCAGTTATGAATTATGAGATACAAATGGCATGTTTAGGGTAAGATTGGCTTATTTTGGTGTATTCAAGGGTAAATGTTGACTTTGTATGACCCAAAATCGTTTTTTCATTAGTGCTTTTTTCCAAGTCCAGCTAAATGTAAGCTGATGTTTTTTAAATTGTTACTTCTTTCACTAAGCACTGATGAGATAATTTTGTTCTTGCCGATGAAATAATAGATGTAATAAACTAATAATCATACAACCCATATCCATGACCATTGAGTGACTGTCAAACATTGAAACATGGGGTTTAGATATAATTTTATGAATCCCAAATAAAATAGATTCTTTAGCATAAATAACTTAATACTGAATGGCATACTGGCATAGATATATAAACATTCCCTATATGTGTTTGGATAACCTCCCAGCTGTACCAAAGCCTAAAGAAAACAGTTAATTTATCCCACTATTGTCAAAGAATTGGGAACTATTCATCCATATTTAATTGCAACTTGTTATGCAAAAAGGACCACAAACTGTTCTAACCTTTTTAGAATTATAATGTTTCATCTGTTTGGGATTCACGACTAGATACATGAAAAGAAAAAAAGACAAATAGCTAGAAACCAAAGAGTCAGGTACTTTCTGAGGAGGCCCTATGAATTTAAGCCAAATATTCTTAGTTTTCTGTCTCTTAACCATATACACTCTGGTTTTACAACAGTTGTTTCCCTATGAGGAACTCTGGTTTTTCTTTCCAAACAAAAACAAAAAGGCAAACCACTAATCATACAAAACCAAAGGTGATAAAGGCAAAGACATCCATCCATCCATCCATCCACTCAAAAGGACCACATCACATTTATCTAATTTAAAATTCACAAACCTAAGATAATATAAAATATACAGATATATAAATAATGTGATATAAATCAACGATCAGGATCCTAATCATCATCATCATCATCATCATCATCATCTCATAAAAATGATTAAATATTATCGCTGTAGTTGAATGAATCATCATCCAATACTCTCCAATCACATTTCAATAACAACAATGAAGATCAAACAATCAAATAAGAGGAGATTCGATTGCAAATTGCAAATTTGCAATCTCGAATGATACCAAAAATTATAAAAAAAATCAAAAACAAAAACCTAAACTAACCTTTTTTACGATCGGCACGACGTTTAGCGGAACAAGATGCGTGAGCAGGATCATCAGAAAGGTAACCTTCGACGGGGTCAGAAGTGGCGGGAGAGCTAGGATTAGGTGAGACGGCTGCCGGTGAAGATGAGTGATATAGAGCAGATAAATTACCCATACTAGCACTCTTCTTCATGATTGAGCCATCAGTGAGTCTGACGCCAAACAACTTGACACCACCACCACCGGCTCGCGATGGACAGGTGCGTGAGTTGTGGCCGTTGTTGCTACAATGAGAGCATCGCCGAGTCATGGTTAGACTCGGCTCGGCCTAACGACGGCCAACAAAAGGCGGAAGGAATTACCAGTGGAGAGAATCTGTGATGAACATGGAGTCTGAGTTTGATTGAATGCCAGAAGATGAAATGAGGAAGAAGAAAGAAAGAATAAATAAGGGAAATCAATGGAGGAAAAGGGCTTGGATTTGGTTTTAATTACGGAAACTTTTTTTTTTCTTTTTCTTTTTTGTGGCACATTCAGATAACGTCGTGCTTACATTCTACCAATCATCAATTTTAAACTCTTTTTTCTTCATATGTGTATATGATATATCTATATCTATATCTATATCTATATATAGTTATATATAACCACGTGTGTAATTTAAGAGATAAGTTTATCTCGTTTGATAAAATATTTACATGTCAATTTCCTTTTATTTTCAAACATAAAAAAGAGTAAATTACAAATTCCGTCCATATGGTTATATAAAATTAAGAATTGGGTCCTCTAAAATAAAGTCATTATGGTTTAAATTTTATTATGGGTTAGATCTTTGTCGTGATTCTTTTGAGTTTTGAAATGAGGAAGGGCATCAGGGTTTCGAACAACGAGGTGCATCAATGACAGTTTCAACTGTCTCTATATAACATTCAGTGAAAACCCGACCATGCAACGATTTTATCAAACCAATATGAACGAAGTAGTGGTTTACGATTTTGATTTACTCCTTTTAGGTTTCTTCTCGTCTTTGTTTAATGGATACGAGTCTGATCAATTGTTGTAGATGATGTTTTATATAAAAAAAAATCATCACCATTGTGTTTTTTTTATAAATGTGTTATTGTTCATCTCATGTGCATTTTTTGTTCTTGTTGTTGTGCATTCCAGTGAAGTCAAGTCTGGTGGATTTGATTCAAAATGGATTTGAGATCTGATTTGAAGTGAATTTTGGATATGGATTAGAAATCGGTGTGGCAAGGATTTGAGATCTGATTCCAAATGGATTTTGGATCTGGAATAAAAATGGATGTGGCAATGATTTGAGATATTGAGAAGGAGAGGGGTACTGGATGGTGGTTATTGGAGAATAGGGAGACGAGACGAGGAAGACTACGAGGGAGGAGGTTGGAGAAGGTGGTAACAGGAATCCGGAGACGAGATGGTTGACGACAAAGGAATGCTACCACATTAATCAAGTTTTGTTTTTTTTAATGTCATTTATACTTGTACATAAATTTTATAAACTTGTACAATGGAAAAGATATTAAATGGTTAGGTAAAATGGCAACGATATCCATCACATGAATGACACGTGATATTAAACGGATGCATCTGAGATAGATTGAGGGACTCGATCCATAACAAAAGTTAAACCATGATGACCACATATGTAATTATTTTGTTTGGAAGATTCAATCTATAATTTTTCATATAACCACATGGACGAAATTTGTAATTTACTCGAACATAAAGTATGAAAATTTTAAATGAAACTGATTTCTTAAATTCAGTTTATAATGAAATTTTATACTCCCTCCGTCCCAAAGTAAGTGTGCACATTTCTATTTTATACATGTCCTAATTTAAGTGTCCATTTTCAAAAGCAAATAACCAAATTCTCAAATTTACCCTTAATTAATGTACAAATATTTAAGAGTTGTGAGTAGAGATAAATTAAATAAGGGTAAAGATGTCATTTGGTTAACAAAAAACTGTAATAATTATGCATGTCTAAAACTGTATGCCATTTCAATTTTGAACACTTATTTTGGGACCGAAGAAGTATTTGTTATATCGTACTTCGTACATGATCAAGGGTGTGTCTATGAAGGTTGGGTGAAATCTTGTGTACTTGTTCAATCATTTTCTTGTATTTTTTTGGTGTGAAAAACGCATATGTTAGACTTCGAGGGATACGTTAGGGAACGAGATATTAGAAAATATAAATGACATCGATAGAAAAACAAAAATATTTGTAAATAAATCAAAAAGGAGTTCATCTAAATCAACCATAAACTTAAAAAAATCCCTTGAAAATGGTGGAATTTTGTTAAAAACATATCATGTGACTTTGCAGGTTTTTTGATCCGCCTTAAAAGAACACTCGTTCGACAAGAATCATGAATTGGTGTTTAATAATTTGTAATAAAATACACTTCAAAAGAGTCACTGAGAAGTATAGGAGCCAGGAGGGTCTAACAAGTATTAAGAAGAAGTAAGCCAAGTCTAGCATATTTTAGACTATAGCAGTGGACTACACCATTGTTCTGAAGTATTAAGATTCTAGAGGAGGTTAGACTGGTATAGATAGCTCTAGAGCGTGAAGATTCTAGAGGGGGTTAGACGGATATATATTACATCGGAGAGTGTGAAGTCCATAAAGTGGTATATCTTTGACTATGCCAACAATTATGTTATAGTTTTTTCTTAAATAGAATATCAAACACCTAAATATGTAAACTAAACTTGTCTTCAACTTCAACACTATTTTATTTTAGCAACTTTAGTATTAATTATATTGTTATTTTTCTTATAAATTTATCATCTCAATACATTTTTTTTTATAGAAATCAATTAAAATAATATATCCATATTCTCAATATTAAGTTTTATAAATTTTTTCAGATTTAAAGACTTTGGTCTCTCTACCATAACATACATTGTAACATAGCTAGGAATGAGCATACAGACCGAAATCCCGAAACCGAATCGGTACCGGTACCGAATATCATTACCGGTTCGGTGTTCAGTACCGAGATTTTTCATATTCGGGATTCGATATTTTCGGTTCGGTACCGGTACTGGTACTCATAAATCCCAAACCGAACCGGGTAATATTAAAGAACACTTTCAATTATGAATTGGTAAAATAACCCCTTCATTTTCCCAACATTATATCTTCCATTTTTTATACCAAATCCACCTAAACATTTTAAAATTTTCGGTTCTTATAATATTCCACCCAAATACCGATTTTTCTTCATATTTTGGTTCCGTAATTTCTCCAAAACCCGGTTCTTGCATTAATCAGCTCCTCCAATCCGGTTTCCACTTAACATGGATCAATCTCAAGTAAATTTATTTATGTTTCTTATGATAAATTATCATCTCAAGTAAGTTTATTTCGGTTCGTTTATTTATAAATTTTATACCTTCGTAAATGGCAATCCATCAATTAATAAAATTACTTTAGCTGAAAAAAGTAAATGCTTTTCCAAATAAATTTTATCTATAAAAAGAAAAACGTCAATGGCCTTTGAACAAAAAGTCAAAAAACTTATAAAAATTTATCGTTCAAATATTTTCCTTAACCTTTTTTTTCAAGTTTTATTTGAAGTAATTTATTTTTGGTCCGTATGGTTGTTATTTATTAACAATTTTTATTTCTTTTCTAAACTAATTATAATTTTAGTAACTGTAGTTGACATTTTGTTTCACCTTTAGTCCCTTAAACTAACTAATGTTTAAAAAGTCCACTAACTTAAAGACTTTTTGGTCTTTTTATAAATTTTTTCATTTTCAAATAATAGATTGAGTAAATAAACATATTATACATAATGTTTTTAGTTTTCTTTTGTCATTCCCAAATCCTACACCCTGACCCACCTACACTTCTGTCAAACCTCTGTTGTTTCCCACTTTTTCCCTTCGTTTATTCTTCCGACGAACACACTACCCCTACAATGATTTGTTGGAGGAGTTTGAGGAGGTCACCTCTGATGGTGGGATACAGACTACAGAGTATGGGGAGAGGGACATGGACCATCAAGGTTTTATAAATTTTATAAGCAATATATTTATTTGATTTAAGATTGAAAAGTAAGTAAATGATTAAGAGGACTAAACTACTCCTGAGTTAACTGGCTTGTTTAACATAAGTTAGTGTGAGGGGTCAAATGTGAAATAAAATGACAACCACAATGACTAAACCTGTAATTAGTTAAAAGATGGAAGAAAGTTGACAGTGAATGACAACCGTAGGGACCAATAGTGTAACTTACTTATTTATTTATATTTTTAAGTGTTTTAGGCTATTTTTGGCAAACTATGTGATAAGCTAGCAGGTAGTGGATAAGCTAGCTGGTAAAAAAACCATTTTTGACAAAACTAGCGTATAAGAACGTAAAATGACCAAAAAAACATTTTAAAAAATAAAAATAATAATTAATAACTGATATTAATGAGGGTTATAATTAGAAATAATGACAATAAAGCTCCCAAAACGCTACTCCAAGTAGCGTTTCAATAAGCTAGCTTATGGTTTGCCAAACGTGTACACTGAAAATAAGCTACCTTATTTTTGCCAAACATAGCCTAATACTAAATTTATAAAATCATAATTATAAAAGATAACATTTTTGTGTAAAAAATTTAAAGTGTATTTAAATGACCCAATTAAAGATTTTTAAAGTGTGTTTCAATAAGATTTTGTTCAAAGAAAGCAAATCTTCAAACAATAATTTTTTATGTTGAAGATTGATTTTTGAAAAAAGGACCGATTTGCCGATTTGGGTTCGGGCAGAGACCGAGACCAGTTTTAAGGACCGGGCATTGTACATGGAAAATGGTCGTTGTTTTGGTCGGGAACGGAACCAATTTTTGACCATCTCTAATTTAACCTGAAATGAAAAATTGAGCTTCTATATTATATTATGTAAAACCAATATATGTTTTTTTATTTTCAATCCTATTAATTACTATTTAATACCTCTAACCAAACAACCACTTAGTTTTGTGACATCTGTAAGACCATTTTGTAGTTATTGTATGAGTTGATATCGCTAATAAGAAACAATACGATAACACTATATTCATACAATAAAATGGAATGACTGACATAAAACAAGTAAATACAATTTGTATATTGTGTGTTTAATGTTTGAACTTTGTAAATATTTTCAACTTTGTTGAAGTCGGTTATGTTTGTAGGGGCGGATGTAGAGGGATAAAGGTGGGGGGAAAGGACCCTACTTAAACAGTTAAAAAAATTATATAGGTTAAACAAAATAAAAAATACTACATTTAGCCTTAGTTCCCCCTAGTGAAATTTTTCAAGAGACCCCATCTTGCAGTCGATTGACAAAAACACTAAAAAGGTCTCTTGAAATCAATAAAAAAACCCGAAAAAATCTTTCGAAATCGACAAAAACACTAAGAAAATATCTCAAAATCGTCAAAAACACTTAGAAAAACCCTCAAAATCGTCAAAAACACTAAGAAAATTTGTTGAAATCAACTAAAACGCTTTAAAAATATTTCGAAACACGTCGGGTGACTTTATGCGTCTTTAGTCTACCTTAATGAGACCCCAGTGGACAAAATTTCTGAATCCGCCATTATATGTTTGTCCGAAATTTTAAAATCATTTTGCTCCAATCATACAACGCTTCATATAAATATCATGAGTTAACTAAACTACAAATTTCAACCATTATTTATTCAAAACAAATAAAATGTGTATATCAATCAAATTAAATTATGGTGTCGTTTTCTTTATCTAACGGTCTACTATGTTCAGTGTCTATAAAAAATCAATATCCACGTTAAAACCGTTACCTATTTGTTCGATACATACCAAGTGTCTCAAATATGATTTGAAAGTATAACAATTTGATTATAACAGGTAAACAATTTGATTATGTATCAGATATGCAAAATAATGAGTTATAAATAAGTTTGAACCAAAAAACCAAAACTTTGTTTACATTATGAAACCATAGAACAAAACAAAATATAAATATTATAAAATGAAACATTAATTATTTACGATATAGTGTCATAAGGTTGGTGAAATGTTGCTTGCAACTTAATTCTTGACGAATAGATATCTTGCTATGACTTTTCAGTGAAAAAATCCGTACTTGAAAGCTTTCTATAACCATGAAAGAATCGGAAAAATGGAATTATATATTATTATCTTCTCTATATTATAAATTTTTTGATATCTTTTTACAAAAAATAACTTATTAAAAATCGAGTACGTTAGCATCAATGTTTTAAAATTTAAGATTATAAATTATTATTGTCTATACACAAATCTGTAAAGTTGATAAAGCTAATTTCTAAACTTCATGGAGTTTCTAATCGTTAAATTATATTAAAAGTGAGTATTTTCTTTTCTTTATTTTGATATCAATATATATACACATATAGAGGAAAGTTCAAATGTGAACTCATTTTTTGTTGTGAACGTGAAGACGAATCTCAGCCACTTATCCGGTCAATAAAGGCGGCTTTGACCTGGTTCCCCTCCTTTAATAATCTCCACCCTCCCATAAATCGCGTCAATCCTCCGTGATCGCGTCCACCATAACCGAAGATGTGTGGCTGAGATTCGTCCCCACGTTCACAACAAAAAATGAGTTCACATTTGAACCTACCCCTATACATATATATATATATGTATGTATGTAGAGAGAGAGAGAGAGTGGGCCAAGAAAACCTCTGAAAAAATGAAAAAAAATATATTAAGAAACACTCTAATAAGTAATAACCATCGAAGCTTAACGACATTTTCAAAATTCCTAATAGGGTAATCATATCTTCGTTGCATAGAGTGGCACAATCTACAGTGTGTGTTGGTCTTCCCATAATCTAGAGAAATCAAAACGAACTGGTCTTTTATTGGCAACCAACGTTGTAATCATTATTATATAGTTTTTGACACACAACTGCTGTTTTTTGGGTTTCGTTTCGTCACAGTCAAAAGGCCTTAACATCTTATACATGCGATCTTATACATTTTAAACATGTTTTGCTACACATCATATGTGATTATGTTTTAATTGTTTTTATTTTCAATGTTTAATTTGAATAAATGTTTTTCAAACTCTATGAGTGTGTTTGGTTGGGGGGTATTAAGCAATAATTAATAGAAATGATAATAAAAGAAACTGTTTGGTTATATATAATATAATGGGCTCATTCCTCCAGAAGCACAAATTTTTATTCCTGATTAAACTGGGGGGGAATGAAAATTCATTTCCATTTTCATTCCCTGTTAATTTCATTCCCATTCCCATTTTCATTCCTTTACCAGAACCAAACATCCCCTAAATCTTATATGATTAGGAAAACATTTAAAAAACAATTAATCGTGAATCACGTATGAATTTGACGAAAATTATAATTCTACTAAATATTGCTTTAAATACAAAATGAGTTATTTAAAGTAAAATTCAATATACTTATTTTAGATGCATTAAATATAAAACACTTTTTTAAATAAAAAATTAAATCATATTAGAATGATAAACAAGGTAAAAGTATAATCATAAATAAATGTCTTATTAACTTTTATATAACTAAATTATTTTTATGTCCTTATCTATTTATTTATTTAAGAGTTAATTATTTAATGAAATGAGCGGTCCATATTCCTTCTATTATTTTTTTAATTACGTATCATTTTTATATGACCCCGACTCTATGATATTGATAAGATGTATATATAGGACAAATTTCTATTACAAACTCGGTAATTTGAGCAAACTTTACAAAGCAACGTGAACCAATCATATTCAACTATTATTATTTTCCCCCTATTTTAGCCGGTTACTGTGTTTTAAGTAATATCAATCAATTTCATTATTTAATTAATAAAAAAAATACAAATGGTTGAATATGGTTGGTTCACGTTGGTTTGTATAGTACGCTAAAATTACCGATTTTGTAACAAAAATCAACCTTATATATAATATTATAGATATATAACTGACCAGTAAACAAAACCCCCACCTAATAAATAAAAAGAACAAAACCCCCGCCTAATAAAATAAAGAACAAAAACCCCCACCCAATAAATAAAAATAACAAAAGCCCCACCCAATAACCCATAAAACGTAACAGCCGACGATGAATAGTATCATCACCTCCCCTTCCTGTCATCATCCACCATTATTTCCGACTTTCTTCCTCGTCGCTGACTACTACCATACTCCTTGCTCTTCGTCTTCTTCATTCAGTCCCTCTTTTTTAGATATTCCTTGTAAGCACCATCCGGTCAAAACCAAAGCTCAAAGGTTACCACCATCCCAGCCTCTTACAATATTCCCCCATCGTTTTCTTCAACTCGTCACCCCTTCGCTAGATCTCAATTGTAACCACCTTCCCATCCAAACCCATCGACCCAAGCCCATACCTCAAACCAGATCTCGAACCAAATACCGACGACTACCAGCTCCATTCATCGTCCCTATTGATTTTAAGGGATTCTCTATCCTAATGGGTATATAGATTTGAGTTCAATTATTGAAAACCCCAAACCTGATTTTGATGCATTTTAGTCTCAAAGGAGTTATATTTTGAGTTTCATGGCTTTATGGTTTTTGCACTCTCCTTTCACATATTTGTATGTGGTTGTAGGTGTTGTGGTTCGATTAAGGGTGCATGTTTTTGGGCGGAGAAGATGGCCGGTAGGGGAATTGCCAAAAAAAATGGGAAACCGGTGTTGATGGGATTTTTTTCATCATTAAATTTGTGTTTTGGAAACCCTTTTTACGAACGAAGGAGAGGGAAAAAGGAAGAAAGTAAAAAAAATCATGTTCTCATAAATTTTTTTAGTATAGAAAGTAAAGGAAGAAAGAAATCACAAGTTTTCTTCAAAAACTTTCCTCTAGACTCCATACATGAGAGGAAAAAGAAAAAAAAGCTAAATGATAGAAATTAAACAAATTAAAAAGATTATTAAAATTACAAAATTACCGAGTCTTTCATGATATAAAACATATTTTTAAATAGTATATTTATAAAAATACACTTTTCCTTTCCTTTCTCTTACGTTTGAGAACATGAAAAATTAGCTTCCTTCTTCCCTTTTCCTTCTTTTTTCATTATTTTTCGAGAATACAAATAAAAAAAATCATTTTCCTTTTCTTTTTCATTCCTTTATTTTCTTCCCAAATTCAAGAACACGATGTATGTTTATATCGGAAATCTAAAACTATAGAATAAAAAAAGGTAAATGGCTGATATCAACAAAATACTTTTAACTTAATGGAGTTTTTTTAAACAAGAGTTAAGGCAATGGACCTAATCATAACGGTAATGAAACAAAAAAGGTTTTAATCAATTTTTTTTTAAGGTTAGGGGCCTTGTTTATAAAAAAACATGAAACTAAATAGAACAAAGACATACAGTAGGCATTCCATATAAACACTGACATGACATAGTAACCTCATAACTTATGTCATGTTATCAAAATTTAAGTTAAAAGGTTACCCATAGTATAATTTTTAAAGTACAATGTCTAATAAAAAACAATACTTTGCTTTAATAAATAAATATAAAAATATAATATTATAATAAAGAAACTCATAAAAACAAAATTGCTATTTTATGAATTTAACCCGATCAAAACAATTAATAGTTACGATTATATATTTAAATTATGGGCCTCTTATATTAAAAAAAAGCTGGAAGTCCATGGGCCTGTTTGCAGAGGCAAGCCCACTAAGATTTTAAGACATCATAATTTCGAATTCGATGAATCGAACGGTGGTAAAGTTGCCTTAAAACGCCGCTGAAAGGGAAAAAAAAAACCCTTCACGAAGATGCTGAGGTTTGGTGCTCCGACCACCATCGCCACCGCCACCGCCACCACCGCCACCTCCTCAACCTCTGTAATCGCTCGTGCTTCTCCGACGACGTATTCTCACATTCCGTTTACCGTTTCTCCGTTGTCTGATTCTCAAAGAAGTAGCAATTGTTGCTTTCAGCAGGTTTTTTTTTCTTTCATAAAACGCTAACTCCTTTTCATTTATTTGGTTAGGTTTAATGTGTTATTATCTGTAGCTGATGAACTGTTTTGGTGGATTTAGATTTTAAGTTATTCATCGCGATTGAATTGTTATCGGAACAAGGCAACAGCGGAAGCTGCAGAATCCATGGCTGGCTCTATCGCTTCTTCGCCTGGTACTGATACTAACTTTACTTCGATTAGTTCATGTGCATGCAATGGATTTAGGTTTAGTAACATCTATAAGAAAGGTGAACTGTTGAACTTTAGTAAGACTGATTCGTTCTCCTAAATAGTGATGGAATGCTTTACAACTTCATATAAATCCTAAAGTTTAAAAAAAAGCACGGGGAATAGGACTCCAACCATGGCCTTTAAGGCACATAGGGGAGGGCCAACACGTCATGAACACTGAATTTGATCAAATTGGACTTGAGTTTCAGCAGTGATAACTCACAGTGAATGCAACTTAGTCAATGAAATAGCCTCCTTTATATTGCATTTAGGTAGGGAAAGAATGTCAATTTGCAAGTAAACTTGCAATGGAACAGTTCTTCAAGCTTTCCACATTGGCTTATGGCCTGTGAGAATCCATGGGAACCATCTGGAGAATTAAGGGTTACTACTTTACTGAGTTTACTTACATCAAGTGGTCTACTTTTTTTCAGGAAGCAAGCAGGCATTAATTTCATTGTCAGACAAGAAGGACCTGGATATTCTTGGCACTGGACTTCAAGAATTGGGGTGAAATACTACTCATATTTGTTAAATTATTATGTTTGATACATCTCTGCAGGCCTGTTTACTTTTGATATTTGAAATTAGTTTGATACTCGTGGGCATGATAAATTTTGATATGTTTTGCATTTAAACCGTAGCTGTCAAAATGTTGATGTATGTTTGTTCACATAATCATGTGTCCGTATGTAGTTAAAAACTTTTGACTCAACTTCCATAAAGTCACCTTTTTTTGTAGTTCACAATTGTGAAGTCTGTGACTTGACTTGTACATGCAGATACACAATTGTGTCAACTGGAGGAACAGCATCCGCTTTGGAGAAAGCTGGAATTTCTGTAACGAAAGTAGAGGAGCTTACTAAGTTCCCTGAGATGGTAACCATTTAACGCCTTCTTCTCGAAATTGGGGAGAAAAGAAAAGAAAAGAAAGGGAAGGAAAAGAAAATAAAGGAAAATAACTTTTTTATTTTTGTTCTTGAAAGGGAAGGAAAAGGAAAGGAAAGAAAATATTTTTTCATGTTCTTGAACAGGAGAGAAAGGAAGGAGAGATGTAATTTTTACCAATTTACCCTTTTAAAATGTATCCCTTAGAGGCTTAGAATAAAAAGTTGCATAGTTTTGTAATTTTAATAATTTTTTAATTAGATTTAATGTCTTTCCTTTCCTTCTCTTTCCTCCCACATATGGGAGGAAAGTTTTGGGAGGAAACTTATCATTTTTTCCCTTACCTTTCCTTTATCTCCTAAAAAAGTTTCAAGAACATGAGTTTTTTTTTTAACTTTCCTCTCTTTCCTTTCCTTCGTAAAAAAAAGTTTCGAGAACACATCGTAAAGCATCAGAAATACATCTTTCATTCGTCTATATGCGTGTTTTAAATTTTAATAGTGATCACTTTTACCATCTTTTGCAGCTTGATGGTCGTGTAAAAACTTTACATCCTAATATACATGGAGGTATTCTTGCCAGAAGAGACCAAAGTCATCACCTGGAAGCTCTGGACAAGCACAACATCAGTAAGTTACATAATTGATGTTCCCTGAGGAATTATCCCAAAATGTGATGGATCTATATTAAACTGGCTTCTAAATCTATCTCTTCTATTCTAGGTACGTTTGAAGTGGTGGTGGTAAATTTATATCCCTTCTATGCAAAGGTTACTTCTACCAATGGAATTACATTTGATGATGGAATCGAGAACATCGATATTGGTGGCCCTACAATGATAAGAGCTGCTGCAAAGGTGGTTATTTAAACTCAATGGCTGTTATCTGTTTTAATGCTTCTGAATAACCATTGTATATTTAAAAGGAACTTGCTACTTACACGAGTGTTGACCAGGCCAACTGCTCTACGAGTTAAAAGAATCGAAATTGTTTCTAGAGTTTTTATCTTAGATATCTACTTGTAGTTCAGTACTTCAAGTAGCTATTCATACAGCCATAATAGATGTTTGAGTTCAGCTGGTAGCTTAGAGAACATCATAGAATCACATTACTTTCTGAATCTTGATGACCCATCTATGATGATGTTTACTTTTAGCCGCAACATGATTGATGATTACTTATGTTTTTGTTATGTCGATTTTAAACCATTATCCTCTTTGAACAGAATCACAAAGATGTCTTGGTTGTCGTTGATTCACAAGACTATCCTATGCTTCTAGAATTCCTCAAAGGAAACAAGGATGACCAACAATTTAGAAGGAAGCTGGCGTGGAAAGCTTTCCAACACGTTGCTTCTTATGATTCTGCTGTTTCTGAGTGGTTGTGGAAGCAGACTGAAGGAGGTACTCTTTTTATTTGATTATTTAGTTTGCTATTTGTTTGATTTAGTTCATATTTTAAATTGAAGCCTTTACATGTCTTCTGGTGTTAAAGATAGAGATTCAATACTTTGGAAGTTTGGAATTGTTAATATGCCATTAAAAGTTCTATATTTTAGTACACTAATTTGACTATTCTGTCGATTACCTTTTCTGGTACAACATGAAAACTTACTGTTCTCTAATTTGTTCTCGAAGTTGAATTTCCACCAAGCTCTACAGTTCCATTAACTCTCAAGAGTTCACTTCGTTATGGCGAAAATCCTCATCAGAAGGCTGCATTTTACATCGACAGCAGCTTGGCTGAGGTTAATGGTGGTGGTATTGCAACCGCTGTTCAACACCATGGGAAGGTGATAGACTTTACATTGTTGATTATGTCTATTCTTAATTTTTATGTCCACATGTTCCATTTAAGTTTCTTGGATAATTAGCATTCTCATTTCTCACCTATAACTTTTATCCAATGATATCGAGTTTAAGACTCCTAAGACGATCTTTATTCTTTTTATAGTTCGATAATAGACCTTTCTTTTTTCATTTCTTTTTTGAAAAACGAAGGACATGTATGCTAAACTTGTGATGGAATTAGTTGATATGTTGAATGATATTTTCAATAACTCATCCAGTTTTTTTTACTATTCATTTGTATTAAAACTTGTTATATTTGTTGAACATTTTCTTACGAAAGGTATTCCATACACAACAATTCTTGGGTTCTGTTTTTTAAAAAGTATATAACAAATAAACTCACACCGTTTGGTTAATTCTTGGGTTCTTTTTTTTAAAGTATATAATATTTATATACAACAAACGTAACAAATAAACTCACACCCTTTGGTTAATTCTTAAAGTATATAATATGTATATACAGCACATGTAACAAATAAACTCACACACCCTTTGGTTAATTCTTGGGTTCTTTACTGGAACAGTAAATTCTACAATGATGAATAAAATAGATCGGATAACAACTGTTTCATTGTTTTTTTGGCACAGGAGATGTCATATAACAATTATTTGGACGCTGATGCAGCTTGGAACTGTGTTTGTGAGTTCGATAAGCCTACTTGTGTTGTTGTAAAGCATACAAACCCTTGTGGGGTAGCTTCACGTGATGATCTGATTGAAGCATATAGATTAGCTGTAAAAGCTGATCCAGTAAGTGCATTTGGTGGTATAGTTGCCTTCAACAAAGAAGTCGACGAGGTTGGTTTAATTTCTCTAACCGATAACTTCTTTTATCATACATGACTGTTTGGCAGTGGCTTAATGATATAAAAAGTGGCTTATTCAGTAAGCTTCTAGGGGGATCTTTATGCAGAAAGCCAACCTTTTCTTTTCCAAACCTGCCCCTCCAAGTTAAAAAACACATTACTTCCATCTATGAAAAAAACCCTCTCAAACAAAAACCTTCCCAATCTATACAGACAGATTAATCCACAGACAACTTTATTCATACAAGACTTAATGGAAAACCAACCAAACGACCGCTTACTCTAACCGCCCCAAAATAAATGTCCACAATGAAAAAGGCTCACACTTTTGGAAATGTGTGATTATTACACTTTCTAATTAACTAAGTGACAATTTTACCTTTAATAACCGAGACAATAATAAATTCCTCTACCTCATATATTAAGGAATTGGAAAGTAGATACTTTTGAAAGTTGACACTTGTTTTGGTACAAACTAGAATAGAAATGTAGAACTTACTTTGGGATAAAGGGAGTAAAATTGTATATATTTTTGAGAAAATATGAAAGTGGTTAAACTATGTCATGCTCTCTGACTATATATATATATATCACTTTGTTTTAAAGACTCTTGCTAAGGATATCCGAGAATTCAGAAGCCCAACAGATGGTGAAACTCGAATGTTCTACGAGATTGTTGTTGCTCCCAGCTACAGTGAAAAGGGTCTCGAGATTCTTCGTGGAAAGTCAAAGACTTTGAGAATTCTTGAAGCGAAGAAAAATAGCAGAGGCAAACTCTCACTTAGACAAGTTGGTGGCGGTTGGTTAGCTCAGGATTCAGACGATCTAACGCCAGAAGAAATTAAATTTGATGTAGTTTCTAATAAGGCTCCCGAAGAGAGTGAGCTTAATGATGCAAAATTTGCATGGTTGTGTGTGAAGCATGTTAAGAGCAACGCCATTGTAATTGCAAAGGTTCGTTTTCATCGCAACTTGTCTATTTGTATTTGTAATAACATATATAGAGGGCCGTTATTATGCAACCCATTGCAATCGTACAACCTTTACAACCAAATCATGACCGTCCATTTGATCATCAACGGTTATAATTTAATCACCTGTAACTACCATTAATTAAAAAAATGTAAAAATGAAAATTAAAAAGAAAATGGATGGTGGATGAGTGGGTTGCATGGGTTGTAGGATTGCAATGGGTTGTATTTGAACACCCCTCTGTGTGTGTGTGTATATATATATATATAGGGGAGGATTCAAATGAGAAGTCAAATTTGGTTGCGAACATGAGAACAAATGAGAGTCGTGATACGTGTCATATTCAGACTAAATATAGTATTTATTCAATGTGAATAATGCTTATTCAGTCTGAAGAAGCGCTTCTTCAAACCGAATAAATACTATATTCAGTCTGAATATTTCTTTGATTATTCAGTCTGAATAATCTACATTCAAGACACGTGTCGTGCGCTCATTTGTCCTCACGTTCACAACCAAATTTGAGTTCGCATTTGAACTTTTCTCTTTCTCTCTCTCTCTCTCTCTCTCTATATATATATATATATATTCTAACTTTGGGTCATCTCGTGGCAGAACAACTGTATGTTAGGCATGGGAAGTGGGCAACCGAATCGTGTGGAGAGTTTGAGAATAGCTATGAGGAAAGCCGGAGATGAGGTCAAAGGAGCCGCTTTGGCTAGTGACGCCTTTTTCCCATTTGGTAAAATACTAACCAATTTTTTATTAATTGTTTCAAATGATCCATCTTTTAAGTTTGCCAAAAGCATCTCCAACAGGTATACTGCTATAATAGAAATTTTGGTCATTTAGAGGAGATTTGTGCTCCAAAAGCTAATGCTATATAGGCCTTTTTTTTCATTTTAAGCTCTTAATCACCACTTATGTCTAATTCGTTTAGACGTTTCGTAACCATTTCAGAACTTAAATCAGACTTCAGACTTTAGCACCTCTTAAAGAAACACACCATAGTATTGTAAAATAGAAAAAGAGTGTAAAAATCTCTAAAAATTCTATATAGGAGAGATAGTATTTATTTCTTTCCCCACTAATAAGATCTTATTTGAAATTAAATATTTAGAAGAGAGAAAAATATTTTATTAAATGTAAAGAATACTTTAATAATACAGTTAGTGCTAGAATTGCTAAAATAGAGTAGCTGTTGGAGTTGTGCTAGAATTGCTAAAATAGAGTAGCTGTTGGAGTTGGATGTAATTTTTTTTAATAGAGATTTGATTTTGGTACTCTATTAGGTTCTTACATCAAAAAAACTGGAATTATTAAAATATTTGCCTTTTGTTTTAACAGCATGGAAAGATGCAGTGGAGGAAGCATGTGAAAGCGGGATCGGTGTTATTGCCGAACCCGGGGGAAGCATAAGAGACAGCGATGCAATCGACTGCTGTAATAAATACAATGTTTCGCTCGTTTTCACGGGCGTGAGGCACTTCCGTCACTGAGTATTAATTAAAAGCCGATAAAAATCGTGTATTTATTTATTTTATCATAAAAGCTTTTGGTAATATTTGATGTTTCAAGAGCTGTTGTAAGCTACGATTGCCTAATGTACCATAATCTGGAGTTTCTCAAATCTCATATGACTTTTTTTTAACTGCTTTTTATATCTTAACAGATCCTTCAATCCAAGTTAAAATTTAGAGGGTCCATGTGGTTTGTTAAAAATTGCAAATTCATTGCTATTTTGCGTCTTTATAATTTACAAACTATTTTTGTTTCGGTTCTTGTGACAATTTTGTATTGTTTTGGGATGAAAGTAATAATAAAATGCAAAATATATGATGAAAATTGTAATTTCTAAACCACAGGGACGGAAATAAAAATCAATAACAAACTATATAGGGATGGAAATTGTAATTTACTCGAAAATTTGATTATTGGTTTTATAATCATTATTTAGTTGTTTTGGGAAATGAGTATCGGCAGGAAGGTTCAGGGGAAAAAGTTAAAAAAAAGAGAAAACTAAAGAACACCCTGAGAGCCCGTAATCTGGACGGTATTTTTTTTCTATGCATCAATAAACATATATATATATATATATATGCATTAGTGCATATGCACAAATATAGAACTCTTTTTTTCTATGCATCAATGCATATGCACAAATGCATGTTAGGGAATATCGTCTAGATAGAAGTCTTCCAGGGTGTTGTTCAGTTTTTTTTTTTTTGACGTTTTCACCTGAACCTGACCCATATATCGGCATCTCAAATTGTAACACCAAATTTATAAAAGAACGGTGTAAACAATAAACTTTTTTCAATTGATGACATCAAAATGTAAAATTCTAGATATGATTTTTTTTAACGTTCTTCGATTAATTTCTGATGAAAATGTTCTAATGATATAATTATGTTTACACCACAAACATGCAATGAATAAAGGTACAACTAGCTCTTTCATATAAGAAATGGCAATAAAATATTGCCACATGTTTGCATGTTTTTATAGAAAATAAGACCAAGTAGACAAAAGCAAATGTTATTTATTGCATGTTAGATTATTGTTCTTCTAAAATAAGAAAATTACATCTTTCATTAAGTTTGTCATGGAATTGGTCTACAAATAGTAATTATATCCTTCATTAAATTATTGTTAATCTAAAAATAGGAAATTATATCCTTCATTAAATTATGGTTAATCTAAAAATAGGAAATTATATCCTTCATCAAGTGAAACGTATGATCACCCCTTCTATTAAAAAACAAATAAACAAAATGGACAAATCATGCTTACTAAATGTTGATTCCATGCTTTAAAGTTCAAATGATTATTTATCTGATAGAGATATCTTGGAACTGAACTAGAAGGTTATTCTCTACATTTCAAACATATATTCCTAGAATTTGTTGTCTAACTTTGTCGGGAAGTTTGAGTTTTACAAATATGGTTCATTCGTCAAAGATTTGGAAAGAAAAATGTGGTATTATAGTAGCTCAAAACTACGGTTTATCTTGTATTAGTATAGTTTAACGTTTATTTTTTTTTATTTGAACATGTTTATCTGTTAATTACCAGTTAGTTTTATGAGTTTAATTATTCGGTTTTAAAAACATATATTATTGTAATAAGTTATAAATTTAGATTTTAAAGTATTAAAATAAACCTAAAATAATACGTTTATGATATATAATTAAAAGAACGTGCATAATTAACCAAATACCCATAAAATTTAATTCAACCGGCTCCACCCTCCCATAAACTTGCAAACACGTGAATCAATATCTAGATTTTTTTTAATAAAAAATGCACTTTGAAAATCTAATATTCAAAGAATTCCAAATTTCAATTTTTGAGATAAACAAAATAAAAAATAATTGTTTAAAAAATTATAATTAGTAATTAAATATTTTTGTGGATTGTGATCTTGTCTCCTCCATTAATTTATGGATAACAAGATTTCATTTTCAAAGAAAGCGATTGGAATTAATTATTTGTAGATATAGTTAGTAGATTTGGGATCACCGTCAAACTGTTTTTCTGAGATTTGTAAGATCACTACTTAACACTTGAAACTTCATAGCAAAACACTGTGAAAACAATCTTGACAGTGTTTTTGTTGTAAATGTTCGAATTTTTTTACCTTCACAATGTTTTACTGTGAAACTTCAAGTGTAAAAATGTGATCTTACGAATCTCACGAAAACAACCGGATCTCGCATAATCCCAATCCATAGTTTGTAACTTCTTATTGATATAATTAAATAAAGTTAAAAATAATAATTTAAAATTCCAATTTAATTCAACAAAAACTGTATATAAAACCCATCCACCGGCATGAATCACCTGTCTTTAGTCTTTACCAAACTATTGGTCACAATTTTTTCTTCTTTTTCTTTTTGTCCTCAATTTATTTATTTATTTTGTTTTTTATCATAAAATAAATTAAAGTTATAGTATTTTTTTTTTATTTGTCAAAAACGAAGTTTGGCATGGGTGGGTGACTTTGACATCTTTAAAACCTTCTACGTTATAAATACATTATCCATTGGTATTATTGGATAAATTGATTATAATATCAGTTGTATATTTTATATGGTTAGAAGCGGATTTATAAAAGCTTTAGTAAGATTTTATATATCGTCTTATATGTGTGTGCTAAATTTTGAGGTATGCTCTGGATATTAAAAATTAAAAAAGACATCAATAAATAAACCAAAAAAATCTATAGAAACCAATGACAAAAAAATCCTCAAAATCAAAAAAGTACCGAAAAAATCATTTGAAATCAACCAATAACCTTTTGAAAATGCGTTAAAACAGTGGAATCTGGCTACAAACGCATCGATTGATTTTATGAGCTTTTGATCCACCTTAAAAGTGCATTTGCTCGACAAAAAACTTAGATCTGACACTGCATACAGTATAAACAAATAAAAATGTACCTTGTTATGTATGATCATTACATGTACATTTCTATATAAATGACTATTGACTAAATATGTTAAAATTATTTTGATTTTATTTTTTAGAAACTCCAAGCCTTCGAAACAAAAATATATTATTATGAAAAATTATTACAATAATACAAAATAATTTCTCAAACCACCACCAAATCCCAATTATACTTCTATAAAGATTTAACTTAAGTAGCAAAGTGCATTTGATTGTTATTTTTGGAATCAAATCTGTAAACTCAGTTTATTGGTAGAAAGCTCAATTTATCGTTTGTGGTTCCACCTATATAAACTATATTATATATGATACATGATCATTTTTGGTTGTGAACGTGAGGACGAATCTCAGCCACTTATTCGGTCAATAAAGGCGGCTTTGACCTGGTTCCCCTCCTTTAATAATCTCCACCCTCCCATGAATCGCGTCAATCCTCCGTGATCGTGTCCACCATAACCGAAGATGTGTGGCTGAGATTCGTCCTCACGTTCACAGCCAAAATTGAGTTCACATTTGAACCTAACCCTATGATACATATCTATATATGTATATATAATTGAAATATATACATATATATGTATAGAAGAAAGTTCAGATAGGAACTCAAATCTGATTATGAACGTGAGGACAAATGAGAGCGTAAAATATGTCTGAATGTAGATTATTCAGATTGAATAATCAAAGAAATATTCAGACCGAATATAACATATATTCGGTCTAAATAATGTTTATTCAGTTTGAATATTTCTTTGATTATTCGGTCTGAATATGACACGTGTCGCGCTCTCATTTGTTCTCACGTTCACAACCAAATTTGAATTCTCATTTGAACCGGCCCCTTATATGTGTATGTGTGTATATAATTAAAAGGGAATAATTCAAACGATAACACCTTCATTTTATAAAAACGCGAACATCATTACATGTGATATATAAGGGTGTTCTCGTATTTTCGTAAAATAAAGATGTTTTCGTTTGAACCTCCACCTATACACTACAACAAAAATGATTTTATAGGACGCCTAAAATGAAAAAAACGTTCTAAAATAATACTTTATAGGACGCTTTTAGGTGTTTCAACAAGTTTTTTATAAACCCGTTGTAACATTCCAGACCAGCCGTACCGAATATTGTCCGCTTTGTCGCCACACTTAGACTCACAGTTTTAAATCGTGTCTGATAGGAGGTATCCAAGTCCCTTATAAGACAACTTTTGTTCTTCTCCTCAACCAATGTGGGATATTACACCTGTATTTTTATAGGACACTTTTATTTATAGGACAATTTTCAAAATTGTTCTATAAAATAGCTAATATGACACTTTATTTTTAAAAGCGTCGTAAAAAACTTGTTAAAACGTCTAAAAGCATTCTATAAATCTATTGTAACGCTTTTAGATAAAACACTTTTTGGTTTGGTCCTATAAACTTGTGTCCTATAAAATATTGTTTTATGACGCTTTTTCATTTTAAGCGTCCTATAAATCATTTTTGTTGCAGTGATAATTGAAATATATATATGGCACGGTTTCCATTAAGAACCTAAAAATGATAGGAATCTTGAAGCCTTCAGAACACAATATATGACAGATTAATCAAGAATATGGATGTGTTATTTATCATTAATGTGTTGATTTGTTATGAATAACACTTTCATATTCATCATGAAAGTGTTATTCATAATGAATAATTCATCTTGAAAAAGAAAACATGACACGTTATAGACGGTTCCGGAGCTTTTAATCAATTTTCAATTTTGGGTTATTAACGAAACTTCTCTCTCTTCTATATAGATTCATATAGATACAAGATCTTGTTTTTATCCTTTAATTATCCCTAATTTATTTTACAATAATATACTATATTCTCTTCACATTAGCTCATAAAAATCATATCAACAATTATAAACCCAATCTTATTAAAAAAAACCTATCAATAATGAATTGAACTTTTAATCCGATAACCATGATAAGAGTTCAATTGTTTATTACAAATGCACTAAGAAATTAAGCTTAAATCAAACACCAACTTCTTGACTTTCGATCAACCTTATTTCTGAAACTTGAACCACCTAACCTAACTAACCCATGTGGCATTCCACTGGTTTAGCCTAACAGATAAAAAGATAAACAATTATTTCAAAATTAAGCGATGTAGTACATTGGATCCGGCACTTTAAAGACACGATCACCAAGGTTGCTCCCCAGCATATCGCTCCATTGATCGCCCATATTACCTCGAATTCTGTATCCATTCTCTTCTAACGCTTTCCTTTTGGCTTCTTTGTACACCACACCGCTCCCCTCGTTAAGTCCCCTATACGCATATTTAATAAATCTTGGAATATGTAAAACCTCATTAAATATTAAAGAAACCGTTATTAAAATCGGTAAAAGTTCCAACATAATGGTCTAAGTTTAGCTGATATGACCACTTGCCACCTTTTTTAGGGGTTGTTTTGTTTACCTTTTAACAGTTCTATTAAGAGGCAATCTCTGAATCGTTAAGAGGTGAGTCATGTTTGGCATAAAATAAGTGTTTCTCTTAATGGTTCAAAAACCATCTGAATCATTTTGTATTTTGAACCTCCTTGAACAACAAACTACATTGCTGAACAATTACCAAAAAATATATTTTATTTTACACTATATCATAAGAGTCTTTTAATTATTTGATAAATGTTTTAAACCATGTAAATATTTACCGGGTAAAACTCTTGGTTCTTGTCATGTCATGTTCAATCAGTAAAAGAAGTGATACCAGTAAACGTTCAATGAGTAAGTAAGTAATATCAGTATATGTTCAATAAGTAAAGTAAATGTCAATAAATATTCAATCAGTAAAGTAAGTGATATCAGCCCGCTCTTACGGTAAGCCGTCACTTACAGTCATTGTCTCATTGACACCTATCGAAAATTTTATCTGATAAAGTGAATTAAATCATTAATTACTTACTTATAAATAATTCTCTCCCAAATCTTATAACCAACTGCTTTCATATTTTCTGAACGTTGTTCACTGAAAGCTGCATTTGTTCCAGTGAGAAACACAATCTTAAACCCTAATTTCAAAAGCTTCTTATACAGTTTCAGAGACGACGGAATCGCCGGCGCCGATGCTTCCGCCACCCACTCATCAAACGCCGTCGCATTGTACGGTATCGCCCTAAAAATTTACATCAAAAAATTAACGATGACAGATTAAATCCGATCGACGCCATCGATTCCGATCCAGAAATCAAACAAATCGATTTTCGAATAATTTATTACCCGAAAGCAACGGAATCGCGAGCGTAATACGGAAGATTAGAAAGTGTAGTTTCATCGATATCGAAAATCCAAACGTCCTTGCCGTCTCCGGTGAGATTAAGGCCTTTCGCATATTCGTAAGCTTCTTCGGCGACGATCTCACAATCTCTCCGGTATTGTGATCCGTACATGTAATGGCCGACGTATTCTTCACATTCTTCAGGAACAACTTTCCATTTCTGGAGGTTGTTGGTTTCGACGGCGAGCCGCCAGCTCAGGCAGTTGAGGGAGGAGTGTTTGTGGCCGCCGGAGCCGGAATGTGGCATGAGTAAGTGGATGATGTTTCTCGGAGTCGCCGGAGATGCGGCGGCGGTTGTGACGGTGACGGTGACGATGAGGAGAAGAAATGTGAAAGTGAAACCCATGGTGTGTGGTGACGTATGCATTGGAAGTTGTACGTTTGTGTTGTGAAAATGGTACTGTACGTCGTCGCTTTATATATGTTGTAGTTTGCTAAAATGGGCTCTGTTTTTTGAGATATTACGATTACTGCCATGGAGAGGATACTATGATTTATATCATTATCTTTTTTTTTTTGAACGGCAAGTTAGTAGTTAGTGATTCGGACCCACAGTGACATCCATATGGGCAGTATGCGGGACCCGAACCTTCACCTTAGGGGATAAACCCCCACTCCTCGATCATTTTTAGGAAAACCACCACTCCCAAGGCTCGAACCCGGCGAGGATGATGTAAAAACCCCGTCTGCATTCGGGAGGCCATTTGGTATTTATATCATTATCTAAAATAGAGATTTCTCTATATTTCTAAAATAATGACTAAGAAATATTATTTTAATGATTTTTTTAAAAAAACAACCAATATAATTTTATTGATTTTTGAAATAATAAATTTATTGAATATTTTAATAATATAAATTTTTAATAGATTTTTTAAAATAGAAAAGTTGTTGAAGTTAAAAGATAATAGTTTAGAGATTTTGACTTTACATTATCTATTTTAGAGAAAATTTAAAGAAGCTTTTGGAGATGCTTTTAGTCTATGTGGTCTTTTTTTAAATTACGATTTTTGATTATTTTTTTTGAGTATATAATAATTATATACGTCAAATATAACTAATAAATTTACACACTTTTCTCGGTTTATTTTTGTTTATTAGGTTAATGTTGCTGAACTAATTCCTATAGTTAAATATAAGGAATTAAGACAATAAATAATTGTAAATTATAGGAATTGGAACAACAATAAATTGTAAAGTATTAAGACAAATATAGCAATGAATTGTACGTCATAAGGATAAAAAACGTAATTTTAAACAATAAGGAGGGAAATCACAATTTTTATAAATTTCGTATTTAGTCTTTGTGGTTTGTTACAAATTACGGATTTCTTCTCTATGGTTTTAAAGTTACGTTTTTCATTCCTAAGGTTTGCAGTTTATCTATATTTTGGTCATAGGGCTAACTACTATTTTTATGTATAAGGAACTAAGATAGAAATGAATTATAAATCGTACTGAAAAATAATAATATTTAACTATATAAACGAAAACAATAATAAAAATAAATTACAAGGATGAAAATCGTATTTTAAAATCTATATGGACAAAAATAGAAATTTTCAATAAATTATAGGGACGAGAAACTTAATTTGATCTAGAAAAGTAATTTTTTTAATTCAATCACATGTAAAATTTGTAATTAAAAATAGAAATAAAGTACATAATGGTTCATGTGGTTTGTCAAAAATTACGATTTTGTCACTCGGTCTTTAAATTACAATTTTCTTTATTGTAGTATGCCAAATATTTATACTTACAACAAATTAATACAACGACATTTTTCACGGTCTTATAATTTTTCACACTATAACGGAGGAACGTAACAGTAACATGTGCCACCACAAAACTCTCTGCGTCCGTTCCTGATGTATATGTATATATGATTAGAAGGGAATGATTCAAAAGATAGCACATCTTCATTTTGCTAGAACATTTTTTTTATTATAGTCAATTACATGTGATACTATATTTCATCACATATAATACACATGTGATACTAAATGATAGACGATGATGACTTTTGATGCGGCCTAGGTTGCGGGTCACCTCATACAAATCTAGGCAACCTCACATGCATTATCACATGTGATAAGAGTGTTGTCACTTTGATACTATAATCTAAATTAAATGTGATACTAAATAAGAGATACAAACAACCTTTGATACGCGATCTAAGTTGCAAGAAACGATGTTCATAGACCACCATGCATTACCACATGTGATAAGTGTGCTATCGTGTTTTTCTAAATTGGAAATATTCTCGTTTGAATATATATATATATATATGTGTGTGTGTGTGTATGTATATGGGGCAAGTTCCGTTAAGAACCTAAAACTGATTAGAAATTTGGGAACCGTTCAGAACACAACACATGACATATTTACAAGAATATTGACGTGTTATTCAAGGATAAGACCGGTCCAGCACCGGTACAAAACCGAGAGGTACCTAATTTATGTGGGACTCATAACTAAGAGCAGAAACCGAACCGTATGTAAAAGTTCGGTTTAAAATTTTTCCCAAAAAATACCGAAAATTGAAGTATCGATTTCCAAAAATGTAGAAAATTAGGAACCGAGTACCGAACGCATTACATGCATACGGTTCTAATTCAGTTCGATATTGGTTTGATTCGGGTATTGGTCCTCGAGTCTCGTCTCTAGTGGTATTCATCATGAATGTGTGATTCATAATATATAACACTTCTATATCTATTATGAATGTATTATCATTAATGAAGAATTATTAATTCCAAAGAAGAACACGCATCAAGTTATGAGATATTCTCGGCTTTTTAATCAATTTTGGGTTATTAACGGAACTTCCCCTCTCTCTATATATAACTACTAGAGAAATTTTATTTTTTATTTTTTATCTCTAATTTCTTTTACAAAAGTAATTTATATTCTCTTCACATTAGCTCACAAAAAACATATTAACAATTATAAACCTATGTTATTAAAGAAAACCCAGTTCAAACTAATAATGAATCGAATTTTTAATCCGATAACCATGATACAAGTTCAATTGCTATTTAAAATGCAGTAGTAAATTAAGCTTAAACTGAACACCAACTTCTCGACTTTGGACCAACCTTATTTCCGACATTAGAACCATCTAACTAACCCATGTGGTGTGTTCCACTAGTTTAGCCTATCAGATAAAAAGATGATCAGTTATTTCAAAATTAAGCGATGTAGTACATTGGATCGGGCACTTTAAAGGTACGGTCACCGGGGTTGCTCCCAAACAAGTCGCTCCATTGATCGCCCATATTACCTCTAATTCTGTATCCACTCTCTTCCAATGCTTTCCTTTTGGCTTGTTTGTACACCATAGCGCTCCCTTCGTTCGGTTTCCTAAATTTATTTAATATTGTTAAAATATGTAAAACCCCTTTAAATATTTAAAAAAACCTCTTCAAAGTCTGTAAAAGTTACTATATATATAAGGTTGAGTTTCAATTAGAAATAAAGTTAAGGTGAGAAGCATAAGAAAATATCTCCGCCCTTGGATGCACATTAGGATGAGGTGCACCGAAATGAGATGCACCGAGATCAATCCCCGTATCAAGCGCAATTAATGGGTGGGTTAATAATTGTGCTCCTTACGAGAATTGATCCATTGCATCTCATTAGACTGATCCAAGGATCCATATCCCTTCTTATGTTTCTCACTATATATATATATATATATAGAGAGAGAGAGAGACGGGTTCATACGAGAATTATACATATTAAATAAAATAAGAGAATTTAGAATCACATATGATTTTACACTAACATCGCGTACGAAATCACATGTGATTTATGTGACCTTGCCACAAGGCCATAGGGTCGTGTGCACACTTTTTTGGCCGTTAATAGAAAATCACATATGATTTTGTACGCAAATTGATCATTCTTTTTTTTTTTTTAAATAAGTATCATTCTCGTATAAACCTACCTCAATCTCTATATATTTAATGGTCTATTAGCTAATATATGTGACTAACCACACCACTTGCCACCTTTTTTTATGATTTCTTATTCGCACTTTAAAATTAATTAAGTTGACGTTTACTCGACATAAATTGTAGGAACTTACTAATAAATACAATGTGTCGCTCGGTTGATTAGAAGTGTAGGTAAACAACATCATACTATATCGACCTATTATCAACTCTTATTTGTTGGCAAAATATCATAAAGGGGTTGTTTACCAAATGCTAACCTAGTAAGCGGTTACTGGGTCACTTGTCTTACTAGGTGAGCGTGTTCACGACTGAGAATCTTACCTGGTGAGAAACATAACAAGAACCGAAAATTTTACCCGTTAACGAGGTAGAAGACTCTTATCTGGTTAGCATTTACCAGATAAAAAACACTTATTAACAATTCATTAAGGTAACTGAGGCGTGATTCTTGCCGATAACTGCTTACCTTCAGGTAACAACTGTAAGAGCATCTCCATGATACATGCTATTTTTTTTTCTTTTCTTGTTTTAAATTTGAAGATTTCTTTATTCTTTATTTTAAGAGGAGGGTTTAGCACTACTATTCGCAAAAAAAATTCAAAACTTTAAAATTTCTAAAATTGTATAAGGCTTTGTTTGGTTTTTCATTTTAAGCTCTTAATCACCACTTATGTCTGATTCGTTTAGACGTTTCATAACCATTTCAGAACTGAAATCAGACTTCAAACTTCGGCACCTCTTAAAAAACAAATGCCACCTAACAGACTAAGTGAATTAATTACTTACTTATAGATAATTTTCTCCCACGTCGTGTAACCAATTGCCTTCATATTTTGGGTACGTTGTTTACTGTAAGCCACGTTTGTTCCCGTGAGAAACACAATCTTAAACCCTAATTTTAAAAGCTTCTTATATAGTTTCAGAGACGACGGAATCGCAGGCGCCGATGCTTCCGCCACCCACTCATCAAATGCCGTCGCATTGTACGGTAATGCCCTAAAAAAGTCCATCAAAAACCATAACAAATAATAAATCATCATTTGACTATAAGAAACAGATAATCACAAAATCATCATCAGTATGTTGGTTATGAAATTGTTTTTCATATGTGACGTCCCGTGTTAAAGTCTTTTATTGGAAATATTTTTTTTCAAAAATGTAATAGATCTAAAATTAAAATCTACAAATCAAGAAAACGACATTCAAACTCAGATATAGGATGTAAGAAAAGTTTTGCAAACCAACTCTATCAAAGGAAACTTTTTATATATACGGTAACACATAACAAATTGGTACAGTTACAGCTTTCACGAACCTATATTTTTTACACTACAACGGAGGAACGAAAAGGTGGCACGTGCCACCATAAAAACCCTCTGGGTCCGTCCTGGGAACACAGGGACGAACCCAATTAAAGGCACACAGTGTCACGTGCCATCTACAAATCCTTCCATCGTAAATGTAAAAAAATTTAGTTTCGTGAAAGATACAACCGTATTGTTTTAAAAGGTGCAATAGTTCCCTAGAGTGCATGACACTGTATGGAAAAAAAAAATTCTGAGCCCGTCCTTGAATCGCGATACAAAAAGTTCAAAAAAACGATATTCGAATGACTTATACCCGAAAGCAACGGTATCGCGAGAGTAATACGGAAGATTAGAAAGTGTGGTTTCGTCGATATCGAAAACCCAAACATCCTTGCCGTCTCCGGTGAGATTAAGACCTTTTGCATATTCATAAGCTTCGCCGGCGACGAACTCACAATCTTTCCGGTATTGTGATCCGTACATGTAATGGCCGACATACTCTTCACATTCTTCAGGAACTGGTTTTCCCCGGAAGTTGTTGGTTTCGACGGCGAGCCGCCAGCTCAGGCAGTTAAGGGAGGAGTGTTGGTGGCCGCCGGAGCCGGAATGTGGCATCAGCAAGTGGATGGTGTTTGTAGGAGTTGCCGGAGAAGCGGCGGCGGTGGTTGCGGCGGTGACGGTGACGGTGACGATGAGGAGAAGAAATGTGAAACTCATTGTGTGTGGTGACGTATGCATTGGAAGTTGTACGTTTGTGTTGTGAAAAATGGGTACTATACGACGTCGGTTTATATAAGTTGTAGTTTATGAAAAGGGGATTTGTTTTTGGATATATTACGATTAATGCCATTGAGAGGATTTTAATTTTACGATAAAATAAGAGTTATGAGAATTAAATTAATACTATTTATATGCACACATAAATGAATACAAGAAGAAAGAGTAACATTGTACTAAATCATTATTTTTGCATAGAAAATGACCTTAAACAATTACCAAATATAGGACCACCCTAAAGTTGTTAAATGTATATCCAAATCCATCATAAATTGATAAAATGTGCGTTTAGTTACAGAAAATTTTTCTGTTTTCTAGGAAATTTTCGAGAGAAAATAAAACATTGGAAAACGCGTTTAGTTCGTTCAGTTTTCAAAAAAATTCTAAGAAAACGAAAATTCTCATTTTCTAAAATTACATTGAATTTAGAAAAATACTTTTACCACTTTTCTCAAAAAAAAATTCTAAAAACTTTTCCACATTCACACACATTCACACACACACACACATACACACTTTCACACAGACACACACACAAACACACTTTCACACATATTCACACACACACACACACACACACACACACACTTTCTAATTTGAAAGAAAAATGGAAAATGAAAAGTGGTAGAAAATGCACAACCAAACGCGTTTTCTAATTTTCTAAAAATAAAAAATGAAAACTCCACTATTTAAACTAAATGCGTTTTCTAAAATTTTCATAGAAAACTGAAAATAAAAACTCAACTCTATTTTCTGAAAACGTTTTCTTGGAAAATGAAAACAGTTTTCGCTAACTAAACGCACCCTAAATGTTTCTTTGAATGCTTTTGTAATTAGTTTGTCGGTGTTTGCAATTTGTAAATTGTTGGATATTTGATAGTTTGTTATTACATTATCTCCGGGTCTTTCCTTTTTTTGGAGTTGGTTGTTCTCTTTGGAATGGAGTCTCTCGCCTTTTAAGTGTAATTTTGTTTCTTTTCTATTTATAAATTGCCACGAGTACTGCCTCCTTTTTCAAAAAACTATTATTATATAGATAACTAAGTAAAAAACTGTTGCTTTGTCGAACCTGAATTAAAAAATATTTTAAAACAAAATGGTGTAGAAAATACCTTTGTGTTCCACTTTTGTAATGAAAATTGTTAGAGGTATTTGTTGAACTTGTAAAGGTCGGTATTCCAATTTTATAATGTAATTAGATACATTTGTTTCTTGATAGAACATTGTTGTTAATATAGTATTTTTCTATGTCTTTTAAGAGGATGACTCTAAGTTATATTTACTGGTTTTGCTCCTACTTATGAGAGTTGACCTAGAAAGAGAGACGGTGCTACTGTTGCTTTAGTCTTCTTCCCAAATTTGTTTTTTCAGTTCAACAATGTCCGCTAAACAAGAGAAGACGCAACTATTGATTGGGTTAGACCCATATGTATATCTTCCAATCTTCTTTGTTGACACATCGGCCATTTGAGACAATAACCATGCAAAAATATGGGTCTCTTAACTTATTTTCAGTTAGACCCATGTGCATCTCCTTCAATCTTTTTTTCTTTTCTGAACAACTATGTCCTTTTCTTTTTAGAAAAAATAAAGGTCATTAGAAAAGATGACTGATGGGTGGGCCGTGTTAGGTCGTTGAAAGGGTCAGGTCCAAAAATCAAATCCTTAATAAAACACAAAACAATAAAGATTACAGATCCTTTCACGAAATTAGAGCGTCTCTAAAAAATTCTGTCAAATTAAACAGAGTTTAAGACATTTAAATACTTTGAATAACCAAATCCAACAATTTTAATATATAATTGAATCAGCCGTTACTTGAGACCTGATTAAATTGGCCGATTGTTAAATTTATGTGTACTTTTAACTTAAACTATTAATTATTTGTTATATAAAAATAAAGTTTATTAACTTAACAGATAATGAAATTTAAATTTTAATATACTATGAAAGTGTTATGAAACATTGAAACGTATTAAAAGTGGTTTTCATATATGCTTTAATGTTGTCTTTGGTATGTAGTTCAGTTGGCAAAAAGATGTAGAGTGATGACTTTGCCGAAAACAATATTTAAAATGGCTTGAAACGTGGTGTGACGGTGAACTCAAACTTTAAGACATGACATAAGACAGTAAATTTGTATGTCATATATAATGATATTTATACATATATGTTTTCTATTTATTATTCAATAATATAAAGATATTTAAGTTTTCACATTCATATTAGAAGGAAAAAAATCATATGTGTTAACTAGTATTGTATAAAAAGTTTGTGATCAAATATTCAATATAAAACTTGGAAGAATTCACAATTTCGTTTTGACTGTAAGTCCCTGACATGTGTGAAGCCAAGAAACTATAACTGATATGATAAACTAAGTTTGTAAAAATATAATATTTGAAGTTAGAAAAGTAAAAACACAAAATTCAAAAAAAAATTCACAAAATACAGTAAAAAGAAGTCACATCTTACAAAAAAAAAAATACACGTCATGGTGTAAGTCATGTCATACACAAACGCTATAACCTTTATTATAACAACGAAGACACGTCTTACATCATGACACATTTTTATAACACTAGCCGAGATATAAGACGGGTCTCAGATATCCCAAAAAGATATTCTTTCACATTGTTGATAATCAACTTTTACCCAAATATTTGATTAAGGGGTCGTTTATAAAACACTTACCCGTGTAAGTGCTTATTAAGTCACATTATCTTAACGGATGAATATAGTAAGGACTAAAAGTAAATTGATACATACGATGTTGTTTTTGTGGGCTGAAATCTTACCAAACAAAATAAGTAATACTGTCAAATTTTACCGATAAAAAGTTACTAAATAAACGTTTATTAAACAGCCTATTGAAGACAGTCACATGTGCCACAGCTTCTACTTTTGGAGTTGTGTGTACCTCTTCATCAATTATGATGTCTGGCACGTTTTTCTCATTTTCGAGTTAATTAAATTGTATGATTTTAAACAAAAGTTAATTAATTTTTTTATTTAAGATTAAATAAAGAGTTGATTACTATTAAAATAGTTATTTTAAAGCGGGATTTTTATAAATTAGTCAACTTTTTATGGAAATGGGACAAAATTGTCATGTAGTTTGAAAAATGGTTTACGTTTTCAGAAAGATTTGTACACAATAAAAAGTTTGTAAAAAAAACACTTTTTCATTCCAAATTAAAGCTGATTCTATTATAATTTGTCTTAAAATAAATGTTTATTCTTAAAAACAAGTTTTCCAGTTTTTATTTTACTTAATTATGAGATGAAAAAAATTTCTTTTATCAAATTCCTATATATATATCGACTGGACTTGAAACATTGATTTTCTACTGATGTTGGAATCTGGCTTTCTTCTCAATTACTCTTTTGAAGAGTGATTGGAGAGTTTCACATATCCTCACGTCTCTCTATTTTTAGGAGCAAAAATGTTATTTAATTATTTAAAAAGTGTAATAATTATAATATTATATTATCCTAAAACTGTTATGTATTGCTATCAGTGACGGACCCAAGATTTTTTACGAGCGGGTCCCCGGAACGTCGAATGAAATAGGTGGTCGGGTTCTTTTTCTACGACCCTTTTGATATAGTAGGCCCGGCCCCAGGACCCCTATCCCACTCTTAAATTTGATCAAATGTCCGCAAAACCGTTTGATGTATTTTTGATTAATTCCGATGGATTTTTTAGCCCAATTCCCTGTTCGGGGATTTTTTTAAGTTTTTCGGTTGATTTCAAAGGATTTTTAAGGTTTTTGGTTGATTTCGAGATTTTTTTTTGGTTTTTGGTTGATTTTGAGGGATTTTTTTAGGATTTTTGGTTGATTTCAAGAAATTTTCAAAGTTGTGCTCCTTTAACCCTTGAAATATCAAAAAATGAGCGGGTGCACCTCATGTAAACCTTACGAAATGCGATTTTTTTTTACCCTTACAGAACACAGTTGAGCGGCAGCACAGGACCTCCTTCCCAATAGGGTGGGTCCGCCCCTGATTGCTATTTAGACTAATATATTGATGTGAACCTAGGAGCTTTGTAAGTTTTAAATAATTAAATTCCTTTGAACTATGAATTACTTATTTTTCTTGTAAGAATTTAAAACAAGTAAGAACATCTGCAATGGATGTTTCATGGACGTGTATCATGCCTTCTAGGAGTGTACTTTAATACCAAAATGAACCATTTTGGAAAAAAAAAGCATCTAGGAGTACTTTAACTTGTATTATTGTAATTTTTAATATTGCTCATTATAGTTCAGAGTAACCTACAAATTTGGTTCTTATGGTTGGTTGAAAATAACATTTTTTATTTTTATAATTTTAAAATTACAAGATGGTCATTATAGTTTTAAAAAACGTGCAAATTTAGTCTCCTTCTCTAACGATCGTTAAAAAAATTGGTTGAATAAGAGATATCTTGTTCTTTTATTGATTGTTTTTTCGTATTACTTAATAAAAATCGATTTTATGATTTGCTAACACTTTTTATTTTACAATAATTAAAAACTTAAGGAAACCTTAATTCATTAAATTTTTATAGAATCTAAAGAAATTAAATTTTCAATTATATTGACCAAATTCTGTTCATACTTTTGATAATATTATTATTTTCAACTAAGTAGTAGATGCCATAGTGCTTGTTTCATGCCAAATCTAGAAGCACAAAATGAAGAGTCAAATATTAGATATGAATATTTTAAGAATATTTTAAATGTAGATTTTGAATCTTATTGTCAAAGTGTCAATATGTTAAAATGACCTATATGTATACTTAATGTAAGTATACATATAGACACACGATATTTTTTAGGTTCTACTTAAAAATACAACCTTATAATTATTTCCCTAAATATATTATTTGTTAAATTTAAAAAATAAAATCTTAAAATTTACAGCATACATTTGAGCATAAAACAATTTTAGGTAAGACTAAAATAAAAAGCAAATTGGCCATTAGATTGTTAAGTTCATGCTTCATAAATATTTGATGTAATAAATTTATCAATAAAAATAATAATTAGTAACAAAATTAAATATAATAATTAATAACAAAATTAAAAATAATCACATAAATAACAAATATCAGTGTCCTCTCAAGTCTAAACCAACAAAGATACTATACGATAACACCAACGAACAACACTAACATATAAATCATTTGTATTTGTACAATATATATAATATAAAAAATAATTTTTTTCATGATTTTTTTCCATCAAATACTATGATTTAAGATATTATTGCACATATGTTTGTTTCATAATGTAAAAGTTTCACGTGTATCTGTTTTTTATAAGTTGAAAGTTTCTCATATATTTTTTTATGAAAAGTTTCATATGTTTTTGTTTCATAGTATAAAAGTTTCACATGTAATTTTTCACAAGATGAAACAAACATATGTGCAATAATATCTTAAATCATAGTATTTGATGAAAAAAAATCATGTAAAAAATTATTTTTTATATTGATTTGTCAAAGTTTCTATAGTTTCTACCATTCGTCTAGTTTTTAAATGAACCAGCCTATATATATACATATATATTGGAGGCGGGTTCATGCAAGGACATGAATTCATGTACAAAATCATATATGATTTTGTACTAGCATAAAAAATGACATTTGCGTCTTTTGCCGTGGAAAAAATCTCGACTAATCATATATGATTTTGTTTGTGAATCATATGTGATTTTATACATGAAAAATTTCATGTACAAAATGATTGACTGAGGATTATCCCCGTATTTTCGTAAATTGTTACCGTTATCGCATTAATCTATAAAGAGATTATATCATTTCTTACAATTATGCTATTTTGGAGATCTAATTTTCTTTATTTCAATAACTATACTAATTTCTATTTTAAAATGAATCATATTTTTATCATATGTTATTTGATCTATTTTTAAATTATTAAATATAAGTTTTGGAATTATTGTCCACCAAAGATTCGAGGACCTACGGCAAGAACCGACATAAAACCCGTGTCCCAAAAGCAATGACCAAATAATATCTGCCACGTGTGTTGAGTTATTAGATCGTGCAAAAGCAATTAAAAAAAGAACCACCCTAAACCAATATATACAAAAATGTAATTTTTTTTTAATAAATGATGATATTACCTTTATTATTAGAGATTAGAAGAGTATTCGTATATTAATTTTAATGTTTTATTTTATTTTTTTGTCTTTATCGATGTTATAATGCGATTTTATTTTTTGTGTATTTTCTTTAAAAAATTTTTAATTATAATCTAGCTTTAATAATTAATAATGAAATAATATATTTTGGTTTAATAACATAATTTTTTATAAATATAATAATTAAGCATTTTGTTAGAGCTGAATGATTATTCTTATTATATGTTACATTTTTATATTCAAAATTAAATGTTTATCTATATATTTAGTTGTATAGTTAGTTACACGAATTCAAACATGAAGCTATACTAAGTTGTACCAATGCATGTATAATTTGTATTCTTGAATTTTAAGTAATTATGCTTTAATCAAGTGTACCTATTGCATAATAATATGTTTTTAAGAGTTTTTTGTCAAATATTTTATAATATAGTATAGATAAAATATCTAATAATTAAGAGTAAAATAGATATTTATCTTTGAAAATAAATATTTAAAGTGAGAAAAATTAAAATAGTAACGTAAATATTTATTTTAAGACAAACTCGAATATATTTTAACCTAATATTAAAACTACGAGTTATTTTTATTATTGTTTTTTTAGTGGATTATCGATTTGGTCCTTGTGTTTTGGTCAAAACTACTAAATTGGGACCTATACCTAATTTATTATACAAAAAGCCTTGAGGTTAGCATTTTGTTTGAAATTGGTCCTTTACACTAATGATCCTTCATATCTTCGTTAAGATCAAAAGTAACAGGGTGTTTGGGACTGCTTATTTAAAATAACTTATGTTTTTATATAAAATCGTTATTAATTTATATGGTGTCAAATCAAAGTTTTATAAAAAGTATTTGAATTAGCTTATAATGATATCAAAACGTAATAAGTTAATAAGTTATTTTTTTGGGTGTTCGGGGTTGCTTATGCATTTAAAATAACCAAAAAACTGATAAGTAGTTCCAAATAAGTTAACAAGTCAAAATGTTCTAAGTCTAACTTATCAAAAACTCATTTTACCGGTTTGGCACTGGTATAAACATCTTATTTTTTCGGCATCTAAACACTAAAAACTGATTATTACCAATACCACACTGAAATAAATTAAAGTGCTTCTCCATGGCTGACGAAAAGTGGATCGAAGATCGTACGAGTGACGTATAAACATAAAGGGAAGAGCCGAGGAATTGATCGGGTGCGGCACCATTATCCGTCAGCAGCTGAGGCAAGTTTTACCTCTCACAAAACAATCTAAGTTCTGAAATGGTGCGTCACTGTGCATCAGTTCCTTTTTTTTTTGACTGTGGGTAGGATTTTCCTAATTTTGGTCTACTGCTTCCTAGTTTTTGTCTCCACTAGTGGAGAGTTTGAAACTCTTGTTTTGTAATTGGTTGGTGAACATTCTTGGTGGTAATAAATTGGCTTTTCAAAAAAAAAAATCCCAAACACCCCCTAAATTAATTATTGTACCCTTTTTTATTTTAACTATTTTTTTTCGTGATCATTAATTCATCTTCTACAACCATCAAAATCATGATAAATCAACCCCTAAATTTGAATCTTAAATCAAGCCACAAACATCGTCTTAAAACCATGATTTTTGAAAATATGTACATGTTCGACTTAAGAAATTGTATGCTCTTATGAATGAGCTGGGTTCGAATCGACAAAAAATATAATAATCGAGCTTTTGAACCAACCATGTTGAACACTGGTGTTAACGAACTTAGGTTCAACCAACTCGTTAATTTCACTCTTTAGTTGGTGAATATTCCTCAATTAAAATTTTAACCTTGAAAATCACAATTGTATTATTTTCATCTCAAATGGTAGTCGTTAATTGGCAATATTTGTTGGATTTTCCATCTAATTAAAAACGGGTCGATTATTATTTTTTGTCATCTCCAATAGGTCAAATAAATAAACTTTTAAAACTCTAACAAAAATTTAATCTGAACAACGAGTTGCATGAAATATGTTTGTTTTGTAAATTACCTGTATTTTGAACACTTGTATAGATTTAATATTTTTCAAGGTATCGGGTTGAAATTCGGCCCCCTTGATAGTTGTGGGACAATTATAGTGGAGGCTTTTATGGAGGATAACACAAACCCTTTTTTCTATAACTATGTCAGTGTTTATGAGTGAAATAATATCTTATTACATGTATAAAATTTTAAAATATAACTGATGTTTTTAATCTCCAAAATGGTAATTTGTTGCAATTGAATATAATTTCTTTTTGAATATTTTGAGTTTTAATTCTTTATTTTTTAGAGATTTCGAAACATCTGCCTAAAATGTTCTTAAAAATCATAGGTGTACATGTAACCTATAATATCCAAATAATGTATGGTGTGGTAGGACTAAGCTCTAAATTAGAACAATAACATAAAAGGGTCGCACGTTTTCAATACTACGGTAAGGCTATTTTTTAGTCATTTTTCGACTTAAATTCACTTTTTAGTCAATCTTAATGCGGAAAGCTTACGCATATCTTTAAGAACTGATTTTTGACAACAAAAAAAGTATGCATATGCGTAAGGACTCCTTTTTTTTGCCGAAAACCGCACATATATGAGTAATGATCCATTTTTTGGTATAAATCATAGATCGTTCCTAGAATGATATCAGATCATCTGCAATCGTTGGTGAGTGTGTTCTTCCTTTAGGTCGGTGAGTCGTTTCCTGTGCTTAGTCTTTTGTCGATGACCATCTACAACTGGAATATTATACCATCTTCTCCCCTTCTATAGTCGGTCTCACCCATTTTTGGCTCCCTCTTTCTAGTCACACCCCACCTCTTCATCCCACAGATGTGTACCAATTTGTAATCGAGCAAACTTTAATGATTGTTAGTAATAGCGACCATTCCATAATGATAGTAAACCACATGTTCTCTATCCATATGCGAGAGAACCAATCTGAAACTTCTATGTAACCACAATAGTGATATCTATAATTACTCTAATATGTACAAAATATCTACCGTAACATTAAAAATTGATCGTTTATCGTACTCTGATGTAATCAACGTTTGACAAGTGTAAGATCTGGGGTCCCCTATGATTTTTGCATTTAATATAGGTATTCATAATGTAAATAAATTTTCTAATCAAAATAAAATGCAAAATTGCAGAAAAAAGATCCAATAGACTTTTATTTTGAGCTAAAATTTTAGACAGTTTTTATTAAATAAATCATTTAACTTACTGAAACAAAACAAACAAATTTCTTAAACTTATTGAAACACAAAAATCCAAATAATGTTTTATATTGTATGCGATTAAATCGTTGGATATTTCTTTAACTAACAAATTTTACACTTAGAAAATAAAAATAAAATACCATCATTTTCTCAATGTAGCACCACATGAGTGACATAATATTATCCACCACCTAAAATATAAATTGAATGAAATATACCTTCTTCATTAATTAATCATTGTTTATTTTTTAATTATATTAAAAAAACTATCCATAACCTTAATCACAAAAATATGAAATTCTATTAGGTTTTTTTTTAATTTCATTAAATTCAAAGATATATTTAACGATCTAATTCTTGGAAAAATGTCAATTTAAGGTTTTCTGGATTTTTCTTAAAAAGAAAAGTTTTTTGGAATTTTCCCAAATAAAACTTTTCAAATTTCATATGTATGTGATGTGGTCCTACCATTGCATTATAACTAAACTATGTACTAAGCATGTGCCAAATGGTCCAAAATAACTTTAAAATTTTGATTGAAAGTTGATAAGGATTGTTTGTATTGTGGTACTCAAATAATTTATCATCAACCAACGTTACTTTTGAAAATATGACACGTTTCGTTAAGGAATTCGGTATATCATTTTGGCAAGGCCGAGATTTTCTATCAAATCGAGAATGGAGATGGGATCAAGTAACGTGGCCTCTCCTCGTCTCATCTCTGTATATTAACTATATTTATTATTAAATTTTTGAAAAGATTTGGGGAAAATCCTAAGAAAAAAGAATCATAGAACTAAAGAAAAGAAATCAGAATAAATGTCAAATTAAAGATAATATAAAGTGATCATTTTTTTGATGTAATTTATTTCACTGCAATTTTTGTTGTTTTCGTTATTTTTTTTTTAATTTGGAGGGAAATATTTGTATTTATCTAAAAAAGATAGTTATAACCACATTTTCGATCTCATCTATTGAATCAACTCAATGTTTCAATCTAATGGTTTTGATGAGTTTTTCGGTTCTTTATTTTTTATGATTTCTCTCTTGATCTCATTCCTTTTACATATATTGTATATTTATTATTAAATATATTATTCATATAGAATTATATATAATATCTTGTAAATTTACAAAGAGTCATGTGTTATTTCATATTATTTTTTTCTATCTAAGAATAATATTTATTGTACTTATTAACATATATTTGTTTTACAATATGAAACTTTTTTATGTGTATATTTTTTTGTCTCATAAACACTCCAAAAAGTTTCACATTATGAACCAATTATATGTGAGACAAACACATTGTGAAACAAATATAAGTTATTTAATATTCCAAATTCTAGTATTAGATTAAAAAAATATGAAATAACATATGATGCATAAATTCTCATGGTTTATTCAGACTGAATAAGCATTATTCAGACCGAATAAATACTACATTCAGTTTTATTCGGTCTGAATATTTCTTTGACTATTCAATTTGAGTATAACATGTGGCGCGCTATCATTTGTCCTCACGTTTACAACCAAATTTGAGTTCTCATTTAAACCCGCCCTATATATATATATATATAGAGAGAGAGAGAGAGAGAGAGTAGCAAAATGGGCCTTAGGGTAGATGGGCTTACAAAAAGGGATCAACAAATGTACTAAACCACTACCCCAAAATTCAATAGAAATAAGCCCAAAATTTGTACTAAACAAGACCCAAAAATGCATCTTTAAACTCGGTTCACAAAATCGGCCCATTCAAGATCTGTGTTTTTTTTATTTTATCCATCTTTCTTACGGTGATGAGTGTGAACCAATAAGCTATTATCCTATAAAAATATGAAGGAAACAAACATAAATTTAGAGAATATTGATTAATGAGGCTGGTTCATTTAGAAACTAGATGAAGGGTAGAAATTATAGAAACTTTGGCAAATCAATATAAAAAATAATTTTTTTCATGATTTTTTTTCATCAAATGCTATGACTTAAGATATTATTTCACATATGTTTGTTTCATCTTGTGAAAAAAATTACATGTGAAACTTTACACTATGAAACAAAAACATGAAACTTTTCATAAAAAATACATGAGAAACTTTCAACTTATGAAAAACATATACACATGAAACTTTTACATTATGAAACAAACATATGTGCAATAATATCTTAAAGCATAGCATTTGATGAAAAAAATCATGAAAAAAATTATTTTTTATATTGATTTGTCAAAGTTTCTATAGTTTCTATTCTTCGTCTAGTTTCTAAATGAACCAACATCATTGATTAACTAACGGTATCAATCCAAGAAAAATAAATTCTTAATCCATATTCTAAAAAGTTAGAAAAAATATAAAATAAAAAACAAATGACTTAATGAAGTAAGATAAAATAAACTAAAAAGACATAAAATAACGTAAAAATAAGGTTAAAGAATTAACCTTATCAATTACAGAGACTTTAAATTACTAAGTAAATTATAAAAATTGTCAAATAAATATATTTTTATATTATAATTTACTCTAAATAAATTATAAAAATTGTTTTTGGTTTTCATCAATCAACGTTAGAAAGTATAACATGTATAAATAAACCAATATTTTTAAACTTAGGATATTTATAAAAATGATATCTAAAGACTATAAGAGTTGTTAACCTCGTGGGTGTTAGGGTTTATATTAGTTTATTTTATAAACTTTATGATACAATAACAAAAAGAAAATGAAAATTGATCAAAATCACATCATGTGAGCAATGTGCCATGAGCACTTTACGGAAGATTTTAATACTTGTTAGGTTTAAGGACGAAATCGTAATAAAATGTAAACCATAGTGTATTATGTACTTTTAAAAGTTAGAGTCATGAAAAATCAAAGTTTTTGTAAACGATATGGACGAGTTTTGTAATTTAATCTATTTTCTTTATATTTGTGTGTGTGTGTATATAGGAGAACGGTAACAATTTACGAGAATGTGAGGACAAACCTCAGTCAATCATTTTTGTACATGAAAATTTTCATGTACAAAATCATATGTGATTTTGTACAAAATCATAAATGATGCGGACGACTTTCCATGCGACTTAAGTGGTCTCAAAAGTCGTCCGCTACAGTTAGTGCAAAATCACATGTGATTTTGAAGCTCCTCGCATTCTCGTAAATTGTTACCGTTCTTCTATGAATTCGCATATATATATATATAGAGAGAGAGAGAGAGAGAGAGGGGGGGAGAGAGATGGTTCATTTACAAAACCAACCATAGAGGGGGAAAATACTATTTTTCATAAACCACAGGGGCTAAATTTGTAGTTTACTCCATTTTTATATTATAAAAATGATAATATTATATAATTGTTATGCTTGAATTAAGTTTACTTTAATCACCCAAATTTATGAATTTAAAACGTGATAATGATATCTCAACAACCCAAAGACATCCTTGTCATCTCTCTTTTTTAATGCCCTTTCTAGCATCTTACAATATTAATAAAACTGCCGTCGATAAAAAATAACAATCCCAAAACATCAAATCATTCAAATGATTTTTTTCCCTGATATTTCCCACGTGGTTCTTGGAGTTTAGAATATGATATTTATACCTAAACATATGAGTTTAGAATATGATATTTATACCTAAACAATTATGTTTGTTTGGTTTTTTATTCAATTATGTATACATAAAGTTGTCTATGTGTATTAGTTTGGTTGTATAGTTTGTGGACTTTTTTTGTTTGTAAGGTTTTTCCTAATAAATGAAATGAACGTGTTTTTTAATATTTTTTAAAAAGAACTTGGCTTTCGGGAGTTCTGCATAAAGCTTCCCTTTAAAAGTTTACTGAATAAACTAATTTCTATATCATTAACAGAGATGTAAATTTATCCGTTGGGGTGGATATCCATGAGTACCCGACCCTAATGGGGTGGGGATTCCCTGGTTTGACAGGTAACAAAGCAGGACAGGGATGACATTGCCCGTCCATAATCCGTCCCTGATTAATTAATTTATTTTATTTAACATATGTATATAGTATGTGTATAAATAAATAAATAAATATGTGTGTGTGTGTGTGGAGGGGGGGGGTATATATATTGGTAATTAATGTAGTGACGATTTATTATAATTTTCATTTTCATTTTAAAATAAATTTTTTTATTATTATTTTTGCTAAACGGATACCCAATGGGTTCCCCATACCTGTCAGGGATTAACCGGTGCTGGGTTAGGGATGTGGGGTTTAAACGGGGATCGGAGACGGGGTATACATTACCCACCCAATACCCGTCCTGTTTCCATCCCTAATCATTAAGCCACTACCAAACACCAATATATAGTTGACCGTATAAGGTGTTAGTTTCATTAAGCTCATTAAGCTGCTAATAAACACACCTTTAGTGAATTACATTTTTTGTCTTTCTAATTTAATGTATTTAACGAACTTTATTCTATTTTGAAACATTAAACACGCATAATTTTGTGGTTGCATTTTTTTAAGCAGATGAATACATGTGGTTGCATTTTTCTTTAACAAAATGGGTACATGTGATTGCATTTCTGTAACGAGTTAGATTTCTGTGGTTTTAATTTTTTAACAAGACGGGTCTGTGAATAAATTAATGAATTGGGTCCCTATTGAATTTACAACCCAACTTCCTACAAATACACAACCACAAGAACCTAACTCGTTAATTTTTCAAAATTTAGAACACATCTTTTAAAAATACCAAACCAAATGGACTAAAAATATAATTCACCACTATACATTCTTTGTAAATGCAATAAAAGGAACCTTTAATCTTTAAGGAGTCGTTTGGTTTGCATGAATGAAATGGAATTGGAGGGATTTGGATTTCAAATTCATTCCAATACTGTATTTGGTTAGCAGGATTGTCAGGATTTGAAATACAAGGATTCCTTTGAAATCCCACGAATGATGAATTTGGAAATCCTTTGGAAAGACGAAAGAGTTGGTATTTGAAATCTCAATCCCATCAGATTTCTTGTTTTTAATCCCAATCTCGACATGCATCCTTAATTCATTTTTTGCATTGACCATCTTTATTTATTTTAATATTTTATATCATTTCATACCTATCTTGGATTAGTTTTAAACATATTAATTGTTTATTAAAATTTAAAAATAAAGAAATAAAATATTTAGATTAACTTAACATGTTTTAATTCAAATACCCTACCCAGCCAACTCGTATATATTTTCCGTGTAAGAGACTGTTTACTTAAATGCTTATCCAGTAGGTGCTTATCAGGTCATTTACCTTATCGGATAAACATGATAATCATTGAGAATCTTACCCGAACTCGTTTATGTCGAACTCGTACATGGGTGTAAACAATTCGAGATTAAAAAGTTACTCGAGTTCGAGATTAATAGTTCTCAAGCTCGAGTCGATCTCGAACACAAAAATATAACTCATTTAATTTAACGAGTCGAGCTTTATAACACTAATGTTCGACTCGACTCGTTCAAGAACTTGATTCGATTTTTCGAGCTGAGGCAAGCCATTCGAGCCTACACATCGTACAATAAAAATATAAAAATTATCGAGCTCAATCCGATAACTCATAAACGAGCATCGAGCTCGAGCTCGATAACTTAAAAAATATTCAAGCTTGAGCTCAGTGTTAATTTGTTGAGCCCTACTCGATTAATCTTTTACTCGACTCGACTCAGTATCGCCCTATTTGGTTCCCTCTTTCTAGTCGCACCCCACCTCTTCATCCGGAAGATGTGTACCAATCCGTAATCGAGCAAATTTAACGGTCATTAGTAATAGAGACCATTCCATAATGATAATAAACCACATGTAACCTATCCATATGAGAGAGAACCAATATGAAACTTTTATGTAACCACAATAACGATATCTGTAATTTGCTCTAATATTTATAAAATATTTATCGTTACATTAAAAAATGATTGTTTATCGTACTATGATGTGATTAGGGTTTGACCGGTGTAGGGTCGAGGGTCCCCTCTGATTTTTGCATTTAATATAGATATTCATAAATTCCAAATATTTATAAATTAAATAAATTTTCTAATCAAATAAAATGCAAAATTGCATGAAAAAAAATCAATAGACTTTTATATTTTGAGCTAATTTTTAGACTTTTTTTTATCAAATAAATTATTTCACTTACTGAAACCGAACAAATAAATTTCTTGAACTTATTGAAAGTGAGATTTTTAAAGGAAAAAAAGTTGATTTTCTGCATAAAGTTTTCCTCAGGAAGTTTACTAAATAAGCTAATTTGTATATCATTAGTAGAGATGAAAATTTTATCTGTTGGAACGGATATTCATGGGTACCCGACCTTAATGGGGCGGGGATTCCCTGGTTTGACGGGTAATGAAGCAGGGCAGGGAGGACATTACCTACCCATAATCCTACCCTAATTAATTAATTTTATTATATATATATAGTATGTGTATAAATACATATATGTATGTAAGGACAGGTTCAGGAAAAAACTTTTAAAAAAACTGAAGAACACCTTGGGAACCCTTCATCTGGACGGTATGCACAAATACATACCGATAATTTGTAACATGCATTCGTGCATTACAAAAAAAAACGTTTGTATGCATTTGGCATACCGTCTATGCACAAATGCATATTGTCCAGATGGAGGTCTCTGCCTCTCATAATGCTTTTCAATTATTTTATTTTTTTGAGATTTTCTCTTGAACCTTTCTCTGCGTGTATATACATTTATTATTAAATAACAAATATATTTAATATTCAATATTGGTAATTAATGCAGTGACAGCTCGTTATAATCATAATTTTCATTTTAAAATAAATCGTTTTTATTACTATTTTTACTAAACGGGATACCCAACGGGGATTCCTTCCCAGTTCCCCTGAACCTATCGGGGATTAACCGATGCAGGGTCAGGGATAGGGGGCTTAAACAGGGATTGTATACGATGCGTATATTACCCATCCAATACCCATTTCGTTTCCATACCTAATCATTAAGCCACTACCAATTACCAAATATTAACCGAATAAGATGCTAGTCTCATTAAGCTGCTAACAAACACATCTTTATCAAATTACATTTTTCTTCCTTCTAATTTAATGTCAGTATTACTGTAATTTTAAACAATACTTTACTTTTAACTTACAAATTTATTAAACAAACAAAAATACAATACACGTTTTGGAAAGAAATGGGCATTCACAAAAGACAATCATTATATTATTATTAATAATTTATTAATCATAATTATTATGCACTTCCAAAAGAACCTGCGAAATGAAATTGCATACATCTTATCTCAGAAACACCCTCATCCAATTATTTATTTCGTTTTTTTTTTCCATTGGACGGTTTACGGAATGAAGAACATAGGATTGGGCAACTTGAAAGTCCGATTACCGTTATTGGCACCGATTAAATCGCTCCATTGATCACCCATATTTCCATGGATTCTATATCCCTCTCCTACCAGTTTCGTCCTTTTCTTCGTTTTGTACACCTGTGCTGTTGTCCCATGCTCTGACTGGCTCCTGCAAATTAAAAACATTTGATCATTCAGTGATGAACTTAGAGAGCAAAGGGTAGTTTTGTAAATTCAACTTACTTTAGCAAAAGCTTGTCCCAATTGTAGTAACCTGCTTTGTTCAAATTGGCAATCCTTATATCTCTTTGGGACTCTGATGTCCCTGAAATGAACACAATCTTGAAACCTATTGATTTTAGTTTATTGTACAGTTCAAGAACTGCCGGAGTTGCTGTTGCGGTTCCTTCCGCCAGCCATTCTTCAAATCTAGTATCGTTATACAAGATTCCCCTGGAAAAAACCAAATGTAGGAAACAAAATCAAACCCAGTATATCCCACTTGAAGGTGGGGTCCACAAACTTGACCTCTGCTCCAAAGAGTATATTCCACAAGAAGATAGGGTCAACAGACCTGACCTATGCTCCAAAGAGTATATGGGGTCCACAGACCTAACCTCTGCTTCAAAGAGTATATCCTACTAGAAGGTGGGGTCCGCAGACCTCACCTCTGCTCCAAAGAATATATCCCACTTGAAGGTGGGGTCCGCAGACCTCACTTCAGTCACCTCTACTCCAAAGAGTATAAGGTGGGGTCCTCAGATCCCCCCTCTGCTCCAAAGAGTATAAGGTGGGGTCCTCAGATCCCCCCTCTGCTCCAAAGAGTATAAGGTGGGGTCCTCGGATCCCCCTCTGCTCCAAAGAGTATAAGGTGGGGTCTACAGACCCGACCTCTACTCCAAAGAATATATCCCACTTGAAGATGGGGTCCACAGACCCGACCTCTACTCCAAAGAATATATCCCACTTGAAGATGGGGTCCACAGACCCGACCTCTACTCCAAAGAATATATCCCACTTGAAGATGGGGTCCACACACCTGATCTCTACTCCAACGACCACTTGAAGGTGGGGTCCGCAGACCTAGCCTCTACTCCAAAGAGTAGAATAACTATTTCCACATAAGGGGAAAAAAGAGGAAAATGAAAAATGCAAATTATGTTTTTTACCCAAACTGGACATCAGGACGAGCATAATAATCTAGTAAAGAAAGGGCAGTTTGGTCAATATCCAAGACCCAAGCATCCTTGCCATCATCGGTGAGGTTAATGGTCTTGGCATAGGCAAATGCAGCATCAGCAGCAGCAGTGCAGTCTAGACCATGCTGCTTACCCATCATGTAATCCCCTATGTAGCTTATGCACTCTGCCGGCACTAGCTTCCAGTCGCGGAGGTTGTAGGTTTCCACCGCCAGCCGCCAGCTCAGGCACTTACTTCTGGCGGAACCAGAGTGGCGGCGGCCACCTGAGTTTGGGACAACCGTTCGGATTACACGGTGGTCGTTGGTTGCATGGGATGCAGCAGTTGCTATAGCAACCACAAGAAACACTAGTAACAGTTTCATAACTCCTATCTTTTTGGTAAGTAGGAGAAATTATAGTTGAAGGGATGATTATGAGGTATTTTAAGAGTTGTTTATATAAACTACTTAATGGCAAACTAGCCATCATTTTTGCAGTATATTACAAATCTGCCCTCTCAAGAACCCTATCTATCTTTTACTCCCTCCATTCCAAATTTAAGTCCGTATTTTATTTTTAAGGGTCGAACGTATAAAGTTAACTTTTTGTAGAAGTATAAATACGGGACCTTATCTTTAAGGCATGTATCGTGTTTGGTAGCAGCATAAGGACCCTGCTATCTTTGTTACTCATGTCAAATCATGCCTCTTTTGCTTTCAAACCCATCACGTGAATGTTTCTAAGTGGTCGGTTATGTATATACATATATATATATATGTACATCACATATACATACATAGAGGAAAGTTCCGTTAAAAACCCAAAATTGATTAGGAACCCCAGCACAGCGTGCAACGTGTCCCTCTTCAGAATAAATATTCAACATGAATATCAGTATAACACATTCATGATGAATATGCCACATGTCGTGTTGCGGGTGGTTTGCCGGTTCCTAATCAATTTTAGGTTCCTAACGGAGTCTGCCCCTACATACATTCATACACGCATATATATATACACACACACACACATTTGTGGGTATGTTGTTTTATGAAATCTTATTACATTTTATGTGTCTCGATGGTGCCTCAGTTCAAGAATCAACCTAGAGTAAGCACTATATGGTACAATCCATGCACATATGATGAAACTGAAGCAATCCAGCATACAAGTACACTGGGAAAGCCAACTAAATGCATCGCGTACAATGAAGTAAATGTATGGATGAACAAGCATAGCGGTACAGCATAGAAGATAAACTATTATAATGTTCACTTCCAAATTATGTTATGTGAATATTGAGAAGCCCATTATGACGATAAAAAAGAGCTTAGAGTAACTGCAACTATGAGGATCAAGAGAGCATACATGAATATTGGATGATTTCTTCTGTGGTTGGTGTTCGGATTAGGATGCTCAATTAGCTAGTTATGTATAGATATTTAGACAAAGGATCGTGTGAGTATAGGAGTTAAGGTGAGAAGTGTAAAAAGGGATTTGGACCCTTGATCACTTTTAGGGTGCATTTGGTACACTGGACAGGACAGGACCGAACAATGACTATTCCATGTTTGGCAGGACTTTTATGTGGAACAGACCGGAACAGGCCTATCCCACCAGCACCTCATGAAACAAGGTGAAACAGACTTATGTTTTACCGATGTAACCTCAAAATAAAACTCAATTCTCTTCTAAAACATCAAATACGTCTTCCTCTTTACGTTTTATCCATTTTTGAATGTTATTTATTGTACTATATGCTCTTTAAACTTCCAATTTATTGTCCTCAAAATATTATTTTTATACGGTTTCTATATTTTAATTAATTTATGTAATCTATTAAATATTAATAATAATAAATATTTATTTTATTGTCCTTAAAACTTTTTATTTTGGTGTCATTTTAATCTTCTTAACGAAAACTTTCCAATGATATATCTTGTTATATAAAATATTTATTTGATTGTTGTTTTAATAAATTACATAATTAATTAAAATATAAAGTATAAACAACTCATTAGGGGTAAATTGGTCATTTTATTTGTTTTGTCTTGTCCAATTATGTCTTGCCAAACGCTAAACAACTGTCATGTCCCATTTTGTCCTCTCTGGATACCAAACGCACCCTTAATCCCAAAACAACCCATGAATTGCGATTTAGAAGGGAATTGATCTAGTGTATCTCCTTAGTGTTGATCTAGAGGTTCTCTTCTCTTCAATTAGGATTGATCCAAGGGTGGAGATCCCTTATTACCCTTCTCACCATTACTCTCATTCTCACACCCAACCCTGGATATTTAAGGCCCAAAGGTTCAACAAACAGGCTACAAGCCTTAAATCTTAATCCATTAATGGCTTAAAAAGGCAGCCAAAGGAGCCCAGACCGAAAGGTTGGTACCCAAAGCTCATCCAACCCCATGGGGGTATAACAAAAGGAACTGCTGGCATAGCATAGCACCTAATTAACTTTCAACTGAAAAAAATAACCCTAATGAGCTTGGGCTTGGGCTTGGGTCGGTCCCTAACAATTTCACTAACTATTAATAACACAAACTATTATTAAAAAAATAATCCAATTCTTTAATAAAACAATTTAAGAAGTCATAAAACACCTGTGCATACTTAGGAAGGCTTGGCTTTTAAATCGGATGGACCCATTTCCTTTTTGACTATTTTTTAGTTATTTGACTTGTTATCAATAAACTATTAACTTAAATTAACCCATTTCAACAGTTCCTTTTTTACCAGAGACTTATTGGATTGCCAAAATCCCCTACCAGGAGAGAAGATACGGTATACAGGCTCTAAGCATTAATTCATGACTGCCACACACAGACTAGCTATATCCTGAAGTGACCTGCCAAATTTTAAAAGTTATGGTAATCTCATAAGGCCATTGAGGTTGTCATGCTACTCCTGTCCAATCATTTTGTAAACTAAAGACAGTTGCTTTTACTTCTTTCTTTATAAACATGGAGCACCAAATATCACATGGAAGATATATATATATATATATACATACATAGAGAGAGGGAGGTTTAGGGGAAAATGCCAAAAAAAGAGAAAACTGAAGAACGCCCTGTAAGCCCTCCATCCGGACGGTATGCACAAATGTATACAAGCAATTGAAGCTCTGGGTTTTTTTATTATGCATTAGTGCATATGCACAAACGCATGTTACAAATTACCGGTATGCATTTGGGCATACCGTCCAGATGAAGGGCTCCCAAGGTGTTCTTCAGTTTTCTCTTTTTTTGGCATCTTCCCCTGAAACCTGACCCTATGTGTGTGTGTGTGTGTGTATATATTAGCAATCAACCCAAGAGCAAAAGCAAAAGCAAAAGCAAAACCATTGTCAAAATTCTATACAGGAAAAGCAAGAGAGATGGGAACGAAATTCTTTAAAAACTAATTGGAAGTTAAATTGAATCAACGAGCCACTATAAGTTACATGAAACTTACCAAGCATATCGAGGGGAAGCAGCAGACAAACTTCTTTTCCAATGAAGATAAATAACCTCAAAAATTCAGCATTAGGACGTCATCCGGAGGCACCACTGGCAACCCAACAGGTTTATATTTAATAAATAACGACATTCAACCATTGAGACCGGAGTTCATCTTAGCATCCTCTGTGACATCGGGTTTGATTGTAACCTAGTTATCACCTTAAAGGACTAACAACCCATCCAGTAATTGGATGTTGTCTTCGACTTCTAAATTTCCTATGAGAACCGCATTGTAAGCGTTCAAGAATAGAATACGTAATCGAATCAGGTGTTAAACCCTGTTCTTTAAGCTTTGCATACAAATCAACAGCTTCAGCAGTTCTCCCACATCTCTCAAGGCAATCTAATAATATGTTATACGTAACAATATTTGGGTAACAACCTTCAGAAAGCATTTCATCGAACAATCTACAAGCCATCTCTACTTTATCTGACTTCCCAAAACACTCAATAAGTGTACTATATGTTACAACATCAGGATTTAATCCCTTTTCTTCCATCTCTTTAAACCTCATGTGGGCTTCATCAACATTACCATTTTTCCCTAAACAATTGATTAAAGAGTTATATGATATAATATCAGGTCTACAATCGCTATTCTCCAGCTCATCAAAGATCTTAACAGCCTCATCAACTCGTCCAGCTCTACCAAAACTCGAAATCAATATATTATAAGTGAATATATCAGGTAAAGGGCCATCTCGTTTCATCTTTTCGTATAAATCTTGAAGATGAGATGTTTGTTTTGATTTCCCAAGAGCAGTGAACACGGTGTTATACATAATAGTATCGGAACTTATACCCTTTTCATGAATCTTACTTAATAGATCCAAAGCTTCAGTAACTTTACCCTCTTTGCATAAACTTTCTAACATAGATAAGTAAGCATCTCTATCTCCTTTATCATGGAAGTTCCACATGTAGCAAAATAAGCGGTGAGCTTCACTGGCATGGCCTAATTTACTAAGTGTCCGCACAAGATATGCATATATACCCTTGTTCATGTATTTCTTTGATAATTCCACCACTTCATCGAGTCTACCAAGCTGTCCTTCTGAAGTGAGGACATTTAGAATGATACTATAAGTAAATTCATTTGGGCGGCAATCATTTTCTACCATTTTTGAGAAGAGATATATAGTTTTGTCAACCATCCGACTCATAGCAAGGACCTGGATTGTAGTATTGTAAGCAATTAAATTTGGAGCTAAGTTCTTCGATAACATTTCTTGAAAGAGGGCTATGGCATCATCAGATTTCCCAAGTTTTCCAGTCATTCTGATCATAATTGTGTATGTATATTGATCAGGCTCACAATGCTTCCTTTTCATATCTTCGAAAACCTTATACGCATGATCAACCTGAAAAGATGCTGCATATCAGATTATCAGACTCCATAAAACCATTAATTCACAAAAAAGATAGAAACCAAGGTCATATACTGATAGAAACAATCTTTAACTATCATTAAGAAGTGTTAAATTCCATCATGCAGAACTATAAAATAAACACGAAACTCGTTAAGCAATAAGAAGTGTCATAAATGGGACCTTTTCATCTTTAGCAAGAGCATCAAGTAGCATATTGTAGGCAAAGATATCCGGTTGATATCCTTTCCTTCTCATTTCTTGATAAACTTCCAATCCTTTGTTTGAATCACGAGAGCGCAAATGAGCCTGGAGAAGGCATTTATATGTATAGCGATTCATCTTGAGCTCCCATTTTTCAACCAAACGTAAACACATGTCCAGATCTTCACCACTGCCAAATATTCCAATCAAAAGATTGACGGTGGAGATGTTACCACGAACACGCGACCGTTCCATCTCATTAATAATCTGACGGACAGAGTCGAACCTGTCAGGCAAGGAAGACTTGGAGAGGATCAGAAGGATGCGGTTATAGGTGAAGCAATCGTGGCGGAATTTAGGGATTGAAGTGGGGCAAAATCGAAAAAACTGGAGCGCAAGAGATGTAGAGTGGATGGATTTAAGGATTTCCGAGGCTTCAGAAAGGGTTAGGGTTAGGGTTAACGTTTCTAGATAGTCGGATAGTTCGATGAAGGGGTCTAATGAGGTGGAAGACTGAGACTGGAGAATGTTGACGACCTTGCATACAAGATCACGGCGAGGGAGAGGGTAACCTTTAGGGTCAAGCTGTTGGATGTTCGGGACTTGGACTTCAACCGCAAATGAACGGCCATTATCCATTTCGGTCACCACTCTGCCGCTGTACTTGGTGGCATAGCCACGGCGGAGGAGGAGGCGGAAATTGTTCATGCTCAATTTCTCTGCTCTCTCTCGACTTCCCTGAGTTTAGAACCTGAAGAGTCAAAGTCAATAAACCTCAAAAAGCTCAATCTCAATCACAAATGGCTGTCGATTACTTGTATCTAACAAAATCAATTATATCCAAATGCAATTATGCAAGAGCCAGAGCATCAACAATTTCTTCAAACACATTGATCAAATCAATCAATTTTACCTTAAAATAAGCCCTAATTCACGCTTTCCTACATCATAGTAATCAACCACACGTAAATACAATGATACAGAAGACAAGCAAGTATCACAGAAGTAACTAAATCCTAACTACAACATTCGATAACAAATACCGAAGTAGAAACAAGAAATTAACTATCAGAGAATCACTATTACGAAGCAAGCAACAAGAATTAGCTATCAGTATATCACTAACTACGAACCAACCTCAGTCGACGGTGGAGGAACACAGCAGTCGCAGATAGACTGAGATTTAGAGAGGCGATGAAATTCGCAGTCTCGCAGTTGGTGGTGATGCCGTTATTGAGCACCGGCGACCGGAGACGACGACGGCAGTCGGCTGAAGCGAAAACGGAAGAAGCTAGAACAGAAGAAGTGACTGTCTCATGATTCTGTATATTTGTTTCTAAGTTTTAATATTTAAAGGCAAAGCCCATTTATTTGTAAGCCTATATATATTTTCTTTTTTGGGTTTTCATCTGAAAAATTTACGAGCCTTTAAATATTAAAACCGAATTATAACTACCGTATCTATTATTCGGATGGTATACATAAATGCATACTCTTTCTTTCACCAGAACCCAACTGATATATACATGTATCAAATTATATATAAACTATAATCCGGATCAAATAGCACGACTAAACTATTTTTCAAAGCAAACCGAACTGTCAAAAAGTAAATCTTCTTAAATAAAAACTAATACATGTATACGATTCATTTTTTATACGGTTTTATAAATTACATTGTTTTTTAAAAATACCATCCATTAGGAAAGGCAACAACTTTAAAAAGAACTGAATAGCTTTTCTATTGGACACGTTTTAAAAATCATGAGTTCATGTGTGAAAAAAACAGATAATATCTGATATAGTTGTTATGGGTGGATGTTACAAATTGTATCAGAGTCACGGACTAGTATGCAAACGAAGATGTTGGGCTCCCAAGAGGGGGTGGATAAGACACACTTTGGTCAGGGAATGAAACAAAAGTTGATCTGAAATGGTCCATGTACATACAAACAAGGTGGAAAAACTTGCTAGGCGGTAGTCGGACGGCCGACCCCCTTGTAGCGAGTACTCGGCCTAGGCGGGGAGTACTCGGATTGGAATTTTTTATATATAAATTTTAGAGAGAGAGAGAGAGGTTCAAATGAAAACTTGGTAAATTTAAAGAAACAAAGAAATACCTTATGGACCATATATGATGTGGGTCTCACACATTATAAAATTATATCTGCTTCAATGGTGGGTCCCATTGAATCAGATATGATTTTATAATGTGTGAGACCCACATCATATGTGGTCCACAAAGTGTTCCTTTGCTCCTTTAAATAAGGGTGTTCTCGTATGATCTCTCCCATGTATATATGTAAATAGCATGTTCATAAATCATAAATAACCAAATATAAAGATAATTGTTCATAGCACCCTATATATGTTTAAAAACACAACATAATTGAGAAATTGTAAACCAAAATGGCAAAATCAGTCCAGATTTTGATTCAATCGCTTCTACTTCAATCTGAATGCTGGAAACGGGCCAAAAGTTGACCGGGTTTGACCGGCTTGGACCGCCTAGGCCGATTACTCACCGAGTAGGTCGATTACTCGCCGAGTAGGCCAATTACTCACCGAGTAGGCTGAGGACCGAGTAATCTGCCCGATTAACCACAAATCGCCTCGGTTTAGGGCCGAGTACTCGCCAAGGCCGATTTTTACAACACTGCATACAAAGCCAACAATATCTGATACAGTTGATATGATATGTCACAAAATTTCCTTTAGAAAAAAGAGTAAAGGATACAATTTTCTTGATGGAGTAACACTATACAAAAACAATCCACAAAACACCATTTGAAGCACACACACTTTTAACGTGTTACAAACACAGTGTTAATAACCTCTTTAAGATTAATACACTCCAAAATCTCGATATCTCCGAAATCCAATCCTCGCAACGATTTCTCGGCCGATATCGGAACAACGCACTTTTTATACCCGAGTTTTGCCACCGTACTCACTCTCTTCTCCATTTTCGGTACCTGCGGTTAAAAACGTCAGTTGTGCAGTAATAAAATTGGTATGCGTTCATGTTTTTTTACGAAGAAAAAAAAAAGATTACAAAATCCTCACCATCCGAAGCTCGCCACTGAGGCCAATTTCTCCGATGAATGCCACATTGTTAGGGATCGGGAACTCGAGAAAGCTAGAGATCATAACGAGAATGAGTTTTGAATTTGGGATTTTGCTAATTAGCTTTGTAAAGATAGAATATATATATACAGGGATAATCACAAAAATAGTCAAAATTGGGAGTTGACCCGACACAAAATAACCAACTTTTTTCGCAAAAACACCAAGCAAAAGGGTGAGCAAAATAACCAATTTTTTCACCTATGATGACTCCAAGCCATTTGTGGTCGTCCAGTAGAAGTATTCGGTACATGTAAGCTGGTCCAGATACCCACAGTTATCCAAAAAAAAAAAAAACCTTTTTTTGCTAAAAGGACATTTTTCAGATTTTATTTTTGTGGGATTAGTTTGCAAAAGGGTGAGCAAAAACCATTATTTTTTTCCCAAAAAGACGGTTTTGCTCACCATTTTTTCAATGTGCACCCACAAACACGAATAAATATAACAAAAAACACATTTCGCAAAAAAAAAAGTGGGTTTTTGCTCACGCTTTTAGCAAAATAGGTAATTATTTTGTGCTAATTTGGAAAAAATTGGTCATTTTTCAACGTGTCAACTCTAATTTTGGCTATTTTTCTGATTACTCTTAAGGGTCAGGTCCAAGGAAAAACCGCAAAAAAAACAAACTTAGAAACACCCTGCTAACCATTTATATGTATGGTATGCACATTTGCATACACGTAATTTGTCCAATATGCACACGTGCATAGAAGCCAAGAGACAACTTCAATCAATTGTATGCATATATATATATATATATATGTATGTAGAGGAAAGTTCAAATGTGAACTCATTTTTGGTTGTGAACGTGAGGACGAATCTCAGCCACTTATCCGGTCAATAAAGGCGGCTTTGACATGGTTCCCCTCCTTTAATAATCTCCACCCTCCCGTGAATCGCGTCAATCCTCCGTGATTGCGTCCACCATAACCGAAGATGCGTGGCTGAGATTCGTCCTCACGTTCACAACCAAAAATGAGTTCACATTTGAACTTTCCTCTATATATATATATCGCACAGAAAAACGATCACCAGGGTGTTCCCCAATTTTTCATTTTTTTATGGGTTTCTCCTAAACCTCCCTCTGGACTTGAAATATATAAGTAATTTGAGATTAACAAAGAATTAGATTAGATATAGCATGCCTGCTACAAATTGCTGCTGCAACTGCTAAATCTCCTGCAGTTTCGGTTAAAGTAAGCCCACTAACAACGTTCAAGAAGATCGCCTGTAATATACAAGTTACCAAGATTCAGGTAAAAATAGATGTATTCAAACTCGAATCAAATGAAACCTTGCCAAAAAAGGAAAGAAACCCTCGGATTACATTTGATTGGAGCTTAAGACCAGCTTGCTTCATAAGAACCTACAAGATAAGAGATATTGAATGTGGTAAGACTCCAAAAAAATCTTGACATTTTAACAAAATGGGGATTTTGGGATGCTTAGCTGTCCTAAAATAAGCGTCCACTTTCAAAAGTAAATAACCAAATTTACCCTTAATTAATGCATAAATATTTAGAAGTTAAAAGAGAGAGAAATGAAAGGGTAAAGATGTCCTTTTAACTCAAGTCCCAGGTCCCTTTTTTTAATAAATAAACCACAGAACTTCCAAAAAATTGGTTACCTACTTCCTTCTAACTTAAAAAAGCTACTTGTAATCGCTCCCCTCACCAGTTACAGGTAGATTTTTTAAGTTAAAAGAATGTAGATAACCAATTTTTAAAAGTTCGATTTGGTTTATTTATTCAAAAACTTAATCATTTAAAATCCGAAAGTTCAATGGTTTATTCATTCAAAAAATTTCAGATACTTTTTGATCATTCAAAATAAGAAATTTCATCAGGTTTTTCTAGACTTTTCCCTTTAATAAAACTTTTTACATATTGCACTTTTAAAAAGTGAGATATATAAGACGATTTACTTTGTGTCCCCTAAAAGGCCTATTTTGTTTTAATTTGCATTATATTTGACAAAGAACATTTGACGATAACTTACAGATATAATCATATCAGCTCTCCCAGCTTGAACTCCATTAACTTGCCGTGAAAGTGAGGACCCGGGTGCGCATAGTGCCTGCAAAGCAATCTCTCATGTCACCAATCCCAAAATAGAGGTTGGTTCAAATACAAACCAGTTGAAAGGTACAAACTATACAAACTGGTTCAAATCAATATAAAAATAATTTTTTTTCATGGTTTTTTTTCATCAAATGCTATGATTAAGATATTATTGCACATACGTTTGTTTCACCTTGTGAAAAATTTACATGTGAAACTTTTACATTATGAAACAAACATGTGTACTGATATTTTAAATCATAACATTTGATGAAAAAAAATCATGAAAAAAATTATTTTTATATTGATTTGAACCCGTTTGTATAGTTTGTACCCTTCAAGGCTTCAAGTGATCTGTATTTGAACTTCCCTCTCCCAAAATATACGTAAACAATGTTCATTTTTGGAAGGAAAAAAATGTTTTAATGGAGGGGTTATTTTCAGAACCTGAATTTCAATAACAAATGTTCGAGATCCATCCATAATTACAGCGATTGCAAGACCGGCTAAAAACTCTGAATCTGAGCGTTCTTCGCTCAAGAAAATCTCGCTCGGATTTGTGACGGCTTTTAATCCACATGGCGACATTTCAAACACTCCGAGCTGAAATAGAAAGTAATCGAATGATCTTCCAACCACCAAAAAGATAGGGTCTACGAGCACAAAGGGGTGTTCATCCAAACCACGGTTCAAATCACACCTCACATTTCATATATAAAATTTAATCTAGATTATATTATATATGTATAATAATAATTAGGCTAGTTTACGTAACATTTTTAGTTTTCTTAGAGTATTTATAATTGTGTAATATTTTTAGTTTCTTAGACTATTTTTAATTATGTAATTTTTTACTTTTCTTAGACTATTTCTAATTATGTAACATGTATTTAGGAATCAGATGTATTTAAAAAATTTATTTGTTTGGACTGCGGTCACATTATTGTTTATTTTATAATAAAGTTTTAATCTTATAATTATTGGTTTGTAGGTGTAACGTGACTCCAAGATTAAAAGAAAAACATAGAATCAACACGATTAATACCTCGTCGGTGGAGCCAAAACGATTCTTAAATGCACGAAGCAGACGATGAGATGAATACTGCTCCCCCTGAATAATAATAACAATAAAATAATAATAATAAGTTAATAACGAAATAAACATAAAATGACAAATTGTTCGAGTTGATATTGGCATCTTAAAACAATAGTATATCAAAAGGATTGATCTACAATAGGTAAAACAATTTAGCAAAGATCGATTTTAGAAATTGATATTAGAAAGAAATCAACATCATTAAATATACCACCAACACATAGTACACAATAAATACAAAGGAATAGGTACCAACTTCCATATATAAAACTGCATCAACGATATGCTCCAAGGCACGAGGTCCAGCTATGTCTCCCGACTTTGTTACGTGGCCGATCTGACACAAATCCAAAAATATTCGATTTAGTTCATCATAGCATACATTTAACAAACCAGGTAAAATGACCAATTTACCCTTAATGAGTTGTTTATATATTTTAAATAATTTATGTAATTTACTAAATTATAATAAAAATAAATATTTTTTATTACAAACTATATTATTAGAATGTTTTTGTCAAGACAACTAAAATAAAACCAAAATAAAAAGTTTATGTTGTTTCAATTTTTAGTTTATACCTTTTCTATATTATTTTTTCTTGTTAATATTTAATAAATTACATAAATCAACCAAAATATAGAAACCGTATAAAAATAATATTTTGAGAACAGTAAAGGTCTGTAATCGCCATAAAAAAAATATTTTGAGAACAGTAAAAGTCCAAATAACTCATACTTTATAGTTTATACTCACCAAGAATACAGGTATGTTTGTCTTTTTAGCAAAACGTAACAAGGCTGCCGTGCATTCTTTAATCTGTAAAAGTAAAACACCCCATCAGTAAAAAGTCTATAATCACCATAAACCTCCACCCCATCAATCATATCTAACAGAAATAGACACTTACAAGAGTATATTATTTAATAGAAAATAGAAAAGGCTAACCTGGTAAATACCTCCGGCACTTCCAGTAACTCCCATCAGATGAACGGTCTGGATGGAATCAATGATTAGCGCACGAGGAGAAAGAACGTGGGCCTTTTGCAGAATATCCTAAAAGAAACAATGAAATGGACTTCCATCATGTATAAATAGTAAATTTAAATTTTGAAAATACGGATATGTCAAACAAATAGGACCATTTATTAAAAATCATACGTATTTTAAAATACGCACCTCAATGTCAGTACTTGAATATAAGAACAATTCCTCTGTGCTGATTTCCATACGATCAGCTCTGTTTCCAATTTGCTCAACACTCTGCATCGGAAAAGGCTTGTTAAATCAAAGTAGCTTGCTACCTTTTCTATGAAACTAGAATGCTTTTAGATAGATATCGACTTAGGGCCTGTTTGTTAGCTGCTTAATGAGACTTACAGCTTATTCGGTCAGCTATATATGGCCGTTTGGTAGTGTCTTAAATGATATAGAAAGTAGCTTATTCAGTAAGCTTCTAGGAGGCAGCTTTACGCAGAAAGCCAAGTTTTTTTTTTCAAACCTGTCCCTCCCAAATAAAAACACGCTCTTTCTGTCTATGAAAAAACATTCCCAAACTATACAGACAGATTAATCCACACAGACAACTTTATTATACAGGACTTAACGGAAAACCAACCAAACAGCCCCTTATATTTCCCATGAAAAATGAAAAAATGAACTGTTTTCCGGAAACAATAAATCAAAACGACAATCATAGATTCATAGTACAGATACTTCTAGAAGCTTCCTGAGTACCAAGTGTACAGAAGAAAAACGATTTAAATGATTCTAGAAACAAGTTTAAATCTACATGAGATAGGTAATTAGTGAGGCTGTAAATTCGATTATCAAACAACAAAAATTGTAGATTAAAGGACTAATTAGCTCTTTATATGATATGATGAAATAGTAGTACTGACCTCTTCACCTGAGACATATAGCACAGGAGCTGGTTTACCGATTTCTTTCCCTTCAGCTATAATTGCTGCTATCTTGCATATTTTTCAGTATGCAAATTTAAACATAGTTATATTCTTGGAGTAGAAAAAAAAAACTACCTCAAATTTAGAACGAAAAAACACTTCCATAAGCAAGAGAAATTATATTACAAATTTATACATAAAGTGAAGATTATAAGAATGTTTTAGCCAATACCTGTAACATTAATGTACTTTTGCCGACACCTGGATCACCACCAATCAAAACCAAAGAACCTGCAAAAGCAAAAAAATCTCTCCTCACTAAATCCATTTATATTCCTTTTTTATTATTGTTTTTAACCATTTTATTTTGTTTTTATAAATCTATAAAACATATAAGTTAAAATTGATACAAAAAATATAAATTAGTTATATTATAAAATATAATATATTTATTACTTTTTTTTCCTACATTCCACAATATTTTCATTTTTTTCTAAATGTTGCTCAATCTCCAATTTTTAATCATCGTCCTCGATATTAACAAATTAAAATTAATATAGAAAAATGAAAGCCAATTAATTATATTTGAATTTTTTTAATAATTTTATAATAGATATAACTATATATGTTAAATTTATATAATAATCTATAAATAAAGTTACATTTTATAAATAAAAAATGGAAAGTGAGGTTTTTGTAAGAACCTCCGTTGTGGAGTTTTAGGAGGTTTAACCACAATAAAAATCTCCAAATTTGGAGAACTCTCCGATATTAAATGTTGAAGAGAGAGATTGTTTTTTATCGTTCCCACCAATGAAGTTGATTGTACTATCATTTTATTTTAATGATATAATTAATGTTAAAATCTACAAAAACTAGAGAAATTGTTGGAGTCGAATGTAGTCTTTTTGGACATTTTAACTTTTGCTTCACCAATTTTAGAGAAATTATAGAGAATTCGTTGGAGATGCTCTAAAAAAAGGTGACACAAAAAATAAATCAAAAAAGGGATTTGCACTACATGGCAACTACAAAAGTATCAGGTTTCAAATGATAAATGTCATTGCAAAGCAAGCTACCTGGTACGAGACCACCGCCAAGAACCCTAGAAACTTCATTTCCAAACAGCCCAGACCTGAATAACAACCAAGACATGTTTATATATATATATATATATATCATACAATTAACAATTTGTTACAGTGAGTACTATAACAATTGACAAAAAGAAGTGAAACTACCAACCATTTGCAACAAAAAAGTTTCAAATGGGGCATTTTACGTCAAAATACCATAATACCAAATCACAGGAGATAACAATGACAAAAAATGAACAGTTGGACGCTTTTGGTGATTTTAGTGTCATCATCAATCATTTAGTGTAATTTTGATTTACATGAGATCGAAGGGGATTTAGTTAAGCTATAATACGAGTTAGGAGGTGAGGAGAGCACGCTCATAGGATCGGCATAAAGTGGGGATCAAGATGATTTTAGTGTCAGTAATATTATGGAGTAACCGTTTTTCACTCTTATCTATTGGTAGTTACTTGGTAAATATTTTAGCACCAATATAACTTGGCTTCCCGCCAAAGCAAGTGTCGATTAAATTCTAATTTTTGAAGATCTGATCTCAAAAGATAATATATGAAACATGTTGGAGTCCCAACTTGGACCATTTATCCTGTGTATATATATATAGAGAGAGAGAGGGGGGGGGAGGAAAGTTCAAATGGAACTCAAATTTGGTTGTGAATGTGAGGATAAATGAAAGCAGAGCATGACACGAGTCTGAATGTAGATTATTCAGACCGAATAAAGAAATATTCAAACTGAATATAGTATTTATTCAGTCTGAATAATGCTACATTCAGACTGGATTTAGCATTATTCAAACTGAATATATACTCTATATTCAGTCCGAATATTTCTTTGATTATTCGGTTTGAATATGACACGTGTCGCGCTCTCATTTGTCCTCACGTTCACAACCAAATTTTAGTTCTCATTTGAACCCGCCCCTATATATATATATATAATATGTGTGTTGGAACTTCTCCTTTCTCCTCAAGGGCTCGTTTGGAGATTGATCTGGGGTTCCACATATTCTCACATGGTATCAGAGTCGAAGTCTGCCACTTTAGGGACCTGACACTTTGGGACAATTTGTGTACATCTAGCCTCCATTGGAGGGGCATGTTGAAGTCCCACATCGGCTAGACTTTGACCATTTCTCCCGTATATATGTCATGTATATATGTCAGAACTTCTCTTCTCTCCTCAAGGTGCTTGTTTTACTCTCGTTTTTTCCTAGAAACTAGAGTTGAAATTTGGATTATCAAAAAGTGAATTTCGTGTTAACCAACGCTGTGAAAGTGGAGATATATTACTTTTGGAACGCAGTTGGTAAGCGATCCTTCATTTGATTTTGATCCTAGTCTAATTTCATTGAAATATCATCCAAACCCAAAGTTTCTAACATAAACTACACTCTTTTAATCCTTCTACTATAGGGTATAGGCAGCCATTGTTCAACACTTTTCGCAATTGATAGTTTGCAGCCTCATAAACATCATCTTTTAACAACAAAAATTTGACCAACAACAACAGTTGAATAAATGAAATTACTACTCCTAACTCCTTGCTAGAAGATGAGCAAACTTACAAACGAAATCGCCAATCCGACTGGTTGATTCCTCTGTTAACATCCGTTAACCTCATCGGAACAGCATCTCCTGACCCTTTCGGTAACCACGACTTCACTATTTTTTCAGACACTTGGAATCCAGTCGTTTTTCCTCCTCCATTATCACTTTCTGTGAACTCCTTCATCGTATTAACATTATTACACTCACGGCAGTATCCCCACCACTGTCCATCTGTGTATCCACATTCAGAACAAACCCAAGTACTCTTGCTTTTACTCTTCTTCTTGCTAAAACCAAAACCCTGGTTCCCCTTCAATACACTCCCGTAAGATCTGTCGTCTTTCAGAGCATCGGCGTAATCGGAATTATTGGATTCCGATTCCGAGGGCTTTGAATTTGGTACTCTTTTCGTTACGAGACGTTCACTCACGGGATCGTAAACTGTAGAGACTGTAGACGATTCGTAGGTGGAAAGATGATCAGTGGAGTGAAAACCTCTATAGATTTTGAAGATTTGGGGATGTTTTAAATCAACAAAGTGAGTACGAGAGATTAGAGTTTGAAATGCTCGCATCTCTGTTACAAGTATGTGAACACAAAACAATGAAATTGGGAAGAAATTTGGGGGTAATTGAGATTTTTAGGGTTTATGGGATGAACGAATTGAGGAGGATGAAGGGTTTTAGGAGATAAGTGGCGCCAATTTCAAAAAGGGGGGGAGAACAATAGGTTACTTTGGTGCTTGATGCAAAGGTTTGTTTGGCCGACAAAATCTCTGGATCATCTCACTTTGCTCATGATGCATCTTTGATAGCTTTTGGTTAGCATAAGAGGAATGAAATATGTTAAATGGTGGAAAAACGTTTATAAAAATGAAATTTTGAGAAATATTACGGTAATTGTTTATCTGGACAGTATATATATATATATATATATATATGCATACAGGAAATTTATAAGCAATTTGTTCGGTATGTACATCAAAACCAAGAAACGACTTTAATTACTTTATTGGAGCAAAACGTGTATTTCCCGGACACACAAACCGGTCCACACATGCTGTCAATTCCCAATGTGAGGGGCATCTGATTCACTCAGCACCAAGGCGATTGCGAGGGGGTCTGGGATCGAACCCAAGACCAACGGCCTATTGAAGCAAACATCTTATCGCCTCTTAACAAACTGGGCTACACGCCATTGGAAGCTTTAATTACTTTTTGTACATGCACATACCCTTCAGATGAATCGTTATCGGGTAATCTTTAATTTTCATTTTTTGGGAGTTTTCCATAATCCTCCCTCTTCAAACCAATTTTGGAATAAAATGTTATTCGGTTTGATTATTGTTCTAAAAGGTTCGTCGCAACAACCATCATAGTTGTCATTGTGTCTCATCTCACGTTAAGTATGTGTCACGCAATAGCTTAATGTGCGGTTTTTATAACACGATATTTGGAAGAAAAAAATGTATTTTTAATATATAGTTTTATTTGAATTTTTTATTACTTTTGACAATTCGAGTAATAGTAGAAAACATATGTTTGTTTATGTATATAAATATAGAGATCTGTCGCCATATGTCATGCCTTGAAAAACATCGTGGAATTCGATGTTGTTCTTGAGGTTTGGTCTTGCCACTACGCCATGACGTCTGTGTCTTATGTCATTTAGAACCTTGGGTTTAACCATGTGTTAAATGAAAATGTAATGTTGATGTTGGGCGGGTTCAAATAAGACCTCAAATTTGGTTGTGAACATGAGAGCGACTGAATAAATACTATATCCAGTCTAAATATTTCTTTATTTATTCAGTATGAATAAGCTACATTCAGAAACTTCAGTTATGCACCATTCCCCATCTACGACGCCATAGTGTTGCGCCTCCAAAAACTTCAGTTATATGTCATGTATTCGAAAATGTCTACTGTTTTTATCTTCATCCTCAACAATTCATCTCATGTCCTCCTCAATCTTCCCCTCCAAAAACTTCAATTAGGTGTTTGCTTTCTACCCATTTCCCATCTACGGTCGATTACTCTGTTCATCCCCCTAGCATTCGTAAATGCCTCTTCCTAATATGCTTAGCCCACCACAGTCCTTTCTCTCTTTAATTTATCCATGATATATGCAATCTCTATCTTTGACCTAAAAACTCCATTTGTTATCATGCACAATCTTTGTACGACTACCATCTCAACATTCTTATTTTTGCAAACTTAAACTTCCTCTTGTGAATGTAGGTATACACAATCATGTGTACATATAATTGTGTATCTAATAAAACCATACAATATTAATTTTGATACAAATAAAGTAATCAAAATAAATGTAGTTACAATGAATCTGCCCAACAGATAGCCGCCAACCTGGTGCACAAACGTACGAAGCACATACATTGATTGTCGCTTTGTATGTAAAAAAGTTGAAGATAAGTTTTTCCGCATGATGTCCATTCAACCAACATTTCAACTTAGATGTATCTTCATGAAACACGTACCAAAGAATGAGTTACAATCATTGGTTTCCAATACGGCATTGAAAAACATATTTTCTTCATGCTTAATTGCTCATTTTGAGGGGAATATTACACTTGTATTACTATGCATGAAGGGTAGTTTGTATTTTTAATTAATCTTTAACTGATTTATTTCTGATTGCTTAGATTAGTGATTGGTAGTATATAACTACGTATAGATTCTCTCCTACATGGTATTTTTCTTCAATGATAAAAAACAATATTTTACCTGATAATAAATAAACACTAATACTTTTTTTTTGAACGGGAATAAAAACTAATACTTATTCAACGAAAAACATACTTTTCTACAATGGAAACAATCGTATCAATTTATTTTGAACAACAATTATTAGATCGATTATTTTTAGTATAGTTGAAATAAACACACCGAAAAACAAGCTCAACGAAATACTCGAAACTAATTGATTTTACTACTTCTTTAAAAGAATTTTTTTATGTATATATTCAATTTAAAACACAAATTTTCATACCTTTAAAACGTGATTTAGGCATCTGATTCTTTCACGAACACACTCATCATACATTTTTTCTGGAGAATAAATTAAAAAAAAAAAACCAAAAATCTACATTTAAAACACACAACAAAAATTCAATCTCCATCTTTGATTCAATTTGCAGTTTCATATAATATTCGAAACCCCCATTTCACCAATAAGAATCAGCTCTCATCTGTACGTATTTTCCCCCTTTTTGGTTTCTCAAATTAACATTCATATATCGATTAATACGTGAAAAGCTTCAAGGGTTTTGTTAATTTGATCCTTTTCTCAAATGGGTATTGCTTATTATTTGATTTTAGGATGAATCGATGGCTGATGATAACGATGAAGATGAAGAAAAATACAAAAAATGTATTCATTTAAGGTTCTTCAAGATTCATTAATGGTGGAAATTTCATAAAGGGTTTTTGTTTATTAAAAAAAATGGGGATCGAAACGAGAGATTTAAGGCCAGATTTATTGAAATTTGGGGTGGCTTTAGCATTGTCTATTGGTGGAATTCTTTATTCTTTTCTGATAAACAAAAGAATTAAAGCTTCTGAATCGCGATCGGATCATCATCGTAAACATTCAGGTTTTGTTTGTTTGTTTGTTTGTTTGATTTTAACGTTATTTCGTTTGTTGATGTTTTTGAGGATAAATGTGTGTTTTAGATTGCAATAATCAAATGAATGCAGGATCGGGATCGTGGGTTTCGAGAACCGATCATCAAGCATCTCAGATAGCACCGAATTCTCTCCATTTTGATCCTCTTGCAACCGATAAACAAGTAAGTGTCTGTTTCCTTAAGGCATCTCCAACAGCTTCTTCAAATGAAGAAAATGAGGAATTTAAGCCAATTTTTAGCTCCAACAGCTTTCCCAAAACTATCTCTAAAATAAAGAAAGTAGGAGAGTAGAGGGTTTTTTCTCAAAGTTTGGAGAACACGCAAAAAATGATTACAAGATGAGACAACCAAAAGAAAATTTTAAAGAGAGAAATAATATTTTAATAGATGAATGTAATACTTTAATATTATAATTAATGTTGGTTTATCCAAAATAAGGAATCTGTCGGAGAAGTGCGCAATTTTTTTAGAGATTTTAACTTTTTGTTCACCATTTTAGAAAAAAATTGGGTAATCTGTTGGAGATGCTCTTAGCAGCTTAATTAGCTTAACAGGACTTACAAATTATCCGTTGACTGGATAATGGTTTAATAATATAGAAAGTGACATATTCAATAAGTTTCTTGCGAGGGGTTTTATTAAAAAAAAAACAAATTTTTTTCTCCAAACGTGTCTCTCCTAATTAAAAAACACGTATAAAAAATAATCTAACAGGACTCCATATATTTTTATACAGTATCAGACATTTGGTTGTTTGAATCTAATGAAATTAGAATGATCAATTCTATGTTATCTTCATTCCACGAGTTTTAGTACGAAATTTAAATTCCACAAACAAATTAATTTAAATTTCTTGGATCTCAAGTAAAAATTTCGAATTCCATTTAATCAAATATCTTAAGAAATACTAGAAGGGTACTCGCGCAATACAGCGAGATTCATCTTGATTTTAATGTTTAATTTTATTTTTTTGTCTTTACCGACGTTATAATACGATTTTACTGGTTTTGAAAAGAACATTTTCTTTGTGTAGTTTCTTTAATTCAAAATTTTCATTATAATTTAGGTGTAATATATAACGAAGTAATTTATTTTGATTTAATGATATAATTTTTTATCAAGATAATAATTAGGTATTTTGTTAGAACTTAATGATTATCCTAATTATATTTTAGTTTTTCTATGTTTAAAATGAGATATTTATCTTGTATTTGATTATGTGTATCTGTAGTTAGTTACACGAATTCAAACACGCACCTTTAAGAAGTTGTACACATGTACAGTTTACGTGTAATCTTGAATTTTAAGTAATATACATAATTAAATAGTATTTAAAGCATAAAAATATGTTTTTAAGAGTTTTATGCAAATGCTTTATAATATAGTATAGATAATTATGCTTTTATATTTATTTTAATCAATTCCATCTCACCATCACGGTCACCACCACCGTGACCATCAATTATTATTATTATTATTTAATTTTATCATAATTTAGTACTTATTAACTAAACAATACGATATGGAAATATCATGAAAAGGGTATTTTGGTAATTTAACACTTTTTTCTATTATATGACAAGATGTGTCTTTTTATGTCATAAACACATGATATCTAATCTAATTCATCTATGAATTCCTTTGCTTGCAAATTGGGCAATTCTTTCCTTTTCTACCATGATAGTTTTTTTCTTTTTCGGTAATCGTGGATTTATAGGCCTAACTTATTTATAGTGACTAATCATCTAAACGACCATAAATAACCTGTATTCATCACAGATAAACCTTCATGACCACAAATGCGTTAGCAACATCTGAATTCAAACACAGAGTAGATTAAATTTTTCATCACATCCAATAGTTAATACCATAATCTTTGCATTCTTGTTTCTTGATAATCTTGTTTTTAATATGATGCAGGAAGAGTTACCTCATTCAAACATTCCAATTCCTGATCTTTCGGCAAGTAGAAGATCTAACGGCGATAAAGACGCCCACGATCTCCTACCCGAGTTTAACGACTTCAACACGGCCGGCAAGAAAGCGAATATGTCGCCCATTAAAGATTCCGAACTCCAAAAACCAAAAGATACCCACGAACAAGAGATCAAAAACTTAAAAAACTTGGTCAAAATATTGAAAGAAAGAGAGAATAATTTAGAGATCCAATTGCTCGAATACTACGGTTTAAAAGAGCAAGAAACGGCCGTTATGGAGCTTCAAAATCGTCTTAAACTCAATAACATGGAGGCCAAGTTTTTCGCTCTAAAGATCGAGTCTTTACAAGCGGATAACCGACGATTAGAGGCACAAATGACGGATTATATGAAAGCCGTATCGGATCTTGAAGCGGCAAGAACGAAAATAAAGATTTTGAAAAAGAAACTTAGATCGGAAACCGAGCAAAACAAGAAACAATTAATGGATTTCCAACAACGGGTTTCAAAAATGGAGCAAGATGAACACGAGAATGTGGTCGGGAGTGATCCGGAGATTGGATCGAGTCTCGAGAAACTCAAGGGTTTGGAAGCGGAGGTTGAAGAATTGAGAAAATTGAACCGAAGTTTGGAGTTGGAAAAATCGGATTTGGCTCGGAGGTTGGATTGTGTCCAAATGCTTGCTACATCCGTCTTAGAAGATAGTGAAGTAAGTCGATATTCGATTCTTTTGTTATTTTTGTCTGATATTTCAATCGCTTATCTTACTAATTACTACGATAAATCAGTTTTATTGGATGTCAAATATGTGTATATGTCCTGAATCCTGATAAACTGTTTTATGGGACCAAACAGTTGTTCGTCATACGTAAACATGTTACAATAAGTTTAGATAAAGAATTGAACAAGTTTTTTGAAATAAAGTGTCATATTAGTTTTTTTTTTTTTACGTTTTTACATAAAGTGTTGTTTGAAAACATCTTTTTGTTAACAATTGTTTTTAGAGTAAACTACAAATTTGGTCCCTATGGTTTGTAAAAAAACAATTTTAGTCCCTACAGTTTTAAAATTACAAGATGGTAATCATGATTTGCAAAAACGTCTGGGTTTGGTCCCTTCCATTAACGACCGTTAAAAAAAATTCCGTTAAATGAGGGGTATTTTTGTCCTTTTATTGATTTTTTTTTGTCTTTGACTCAATCAAAAACCACATAGACCATCATCATAAAATCGATTTTGATTTGTCAAAAGACAAAAAAATTGATAAAATGCTTCTTATTTAACGGATTTTTTTTTTACTGTCGTTAAAGAAAGAGACTAAATCCAGACGTTTTTGCAAACCACAATAGCCACATTGTAATTTTGAAACCACAAAAACAAAAAGTGTTATTTTCGACCAACCACATTGACCAAATTTGTAATTTACTTGTTGTTTTTATAGCAGAACATTTTATTTCAAAATGGTAAAGAACTGGTTAAGACGCCTATTAACTTATTGTAACACATTTACACAGGACTCACAGTTGTTCGGTTTTATAAACTTCAGTTTTTAAAGCAGTTTATTATAACATCTAAACATATTTGACATCTGATTTTAATATTAATAATGAAACTGAAATTCGATCTTACGGGTTATTGACTAAATCCGCAGACAGAAAAACTCAGAGAAGAAACTCAAAACTTGAAGAAACAAAACGAAGATTTATCCAAGGAAATCGAGAGAATTCAAGCAGATAGATGTGGTGATCTCGAAGAACTCGTTTATCTTAGATGGATTAACGCATGTTTACGACACGAGCTTCGGAATTATCAACCGGGACCCGGTAAAACAACCGCTCGAGATCTCAGTAAATCATTAAGCCCAAGATCAGAACAAAAAGCCAAACAGTTGATTCTCGAATACGCCAATAAAGAAAGTGGCGCCGAAAAGGGTATCGATTTACACGAAATCGATTCCGACCGATGGTCGAATTCCCAAGCCTCCGGAATCATGGATTCCGGAGATCAATTCGATGAATCATCAGTGGATGATGATTCATTACATCATAAAAACAATAATAATAAGTTCTTTGGGAAGCTTTTGAGAGTTATAAGAGGAAAACAAAGCCAGACTCCGAACCACCAGGTTCGGAATCGGAATCATAGTAGAAATCCGTCTTTAGGAAGGTCGGAATCGGGTGGTGATGATCTGAATTCATTCAGTGATTCTAATTCCGGGTTTCATCTGGGGAGTTCTTCGGAGAATCAGAGGCCAAGAACGCCATCTAGGGAATCGTCATCTTCTCAAAGATTAAGTCATCGGCATAGCGATCATGAGTGTTTTTATATAAAACAAATTGATTCCGGTGGCGGCGGTGGTGGCGGCAATGGCGGCGATGGTGGTGGTTCGTGTTCGACTCCTTCGTGTGGTAAGAAATCGGAGTTGATGAAATATGCAGAAGCTTTGAAAGATAGTCGTTCGAATTCAAACTTCAAGTTTCATAGAAGTTCCCCCTCGCTTAGTTTCCTTTGATCGTTTTAAAGTGAAATATAAAGGCATGTTGTGGTTCAAGACTTGTTGTGTCTGATATACCACGTTAAGACTGTGGCATGCCATGACTTGATGTACGGTTTTTGTAACGCAGTATCTGAATTTTGTTATCTTTTTTTAGTGTCTTATCGTTTAGTTTTCAGTATATAATCTAGTTTAAATTTTTTAATATGATTGAGTCGGTGAGTAGTATTTAAGAAACATACGTGTGTATATATAATTATATTATGGCAGAAACATTTGTCGTCATAAGTAATACATTAAAAATGCAGTGACCTACTGTGGTTTTAGTTTCTAGGGTGCATCAGAAACATGATAGGGCATGACAATTGTTTCGTTTGGTAAGACAAGAATTGACAGAATAAGACAAATAAAATTATCAATTTACCCTCTTATATATATATTTTTTAATATGTTAACTTATGTAATTTATGAAATTATAATAGAACAAATATTTTTATAACAAATTATATCATTATAAAGTTTTCGTCGAGACGATTAGAACGACAATAAAATATGATTTTTTTTTTATTAATTTCCAATTTTTACTTTATACCTTTTTTTTATCATATTTTCATTATTAATATTTAATAAATTAACCAATATACAAAAACAATATTTTGAAGATGATAAAATGAAGGTTTAAATACAATAATATACAACAAATAAAATTTAAAGAATAGATAAAATATAAAAAGAGAGACATATTTGATATTTTAGAAATAAATTAAGTTTTTATTTTAAGGTATATTGATAAAATATAGGCTTCCATCTTATTACAAGAGGTGGTCAGGTCACAGGTGGGGGTGAAGTATGTTTGTTCCATTTTATTCTACTATCCTCTTAGTTTCATAAAAAAATCATTTTAAACTTAGAAGTCGTTTATTAAAATTTATCTGAGTAAACGTTTACCATGCTACATTACCTTACAGGATGAATATGATAAGAACCAAGAATCTTATACAGTAAGAGCGAACAACAAGGACCAAGAATCTTACCCGGTAAGTGAATACGACGACTCTTATCACGGTAAGCACTTACCGGATAAATTATTGCATACGATGTTATTTTTGTGGACTAAAATCTTACTCAATAAGTAAATTCTAATGTTAAATTTTACCAATAAACACTTACATATATTTATTTTATTCTGTTATGTTCTATTTTATTCAATATAATAATGATTTAAGTTCTATTTTAGTTCAATATAAACCTCTATTAAAATAATAAAAGGGGTGATCAAAACAAAATAAAAGATTTTGTTAGTTGACCTTGACCATGACCCAATAATATAGGACCATATCCAAAAAATAATCCACGAAACGTTATCGTTTTAACCCTTTACAATCCGTACACATGATATATGGCCGTACGTCTCTATATAAAGAAGGATAATTCATAATTCCTTACCATAAACAAACTTAACAGACTCTCTCTATTCTATACGTATAGCCTATACATACATACACACAATCAAAGATTTGCTTCTTTCAATTCAAGTTCAGAAAAATAATAATCACTATTGTAGGTTTAATTAGGTTTTTTTTCGTTTAATCGTTCTTTGTTTCTTTTCAATAATGGCGAAATACATTGTTCTTCCAACACCACCACCACCACCTCCGTCGTTGCCACCGCAAATTAACCACCCTTTTTCACTCTACGCCGGCGATCTCCATCCAGACGTCACTGAACCTGAACTCTTTATCATCTTCTCCATGATTGGACCACTACATAATGTTCATCTCTGCAGAGATCGTCTCTCTCGCAAATCTCTTTGCTATGCCTACATCAATTTCTTCTTCCCAGTTCACGGTTTGTCAATTTACTCACCTTCTGTTCGTTTATTTGCTTAATTTCTCAACTGGGTGTTGTTAATTTTGTTGAATTCTTTCTGGGTGTTCTTAATTTTATTGAATTCTTCATTGGGTGTTGTTAATTTTATTGAATTCTTTCTGGGTGTTCTTAATTTTATTGAATTCTTCATTGGCTGTTCTTAATTTTATTGAATTCTTTTCTGGGTGTTCTTAATTTTATTGAATTCTTCAGTGGGTTTTCTTAATTTTATTGAATTATTTTCTGGGTGGACTTAATTTTATTGAATTCTTCATTGGGCGTTGTTAATTTTATTGAATTCTTTTCTGGGTGTTGTTAATTTTATTGAATTCTTTTCTGGGTGTTCTTAATTTTATTGAATTCTTCAGTGGGTGTTCTTAATTTTATTGGATTCTTTTCTCGGTGTTCTTAAATTTATTGAATTCTTCATTGGGTGTTCTTAATTTTATTGAATTCTTTTTTGTAACAGCTGCTGATGCTTTGTGTCGATTAAACCATACTGAAATTAGAGGGAAATCAATCAGGATAATGTGGTGTCAAAAAGACCCAATTCAGAGAAAAACTGGAATTGGTAATCTGTTTGTGAAGAATCTTGATTCATCAGTTCATGATACTCGATTGGAAGAGGTATTTAGGGAATTTGGGAGGATTCTTTCTTGTAAAATTGCTAAAGATTGTTATGGAAATAGCAAAGGGTTTGGATTTGTTCAATTTGATTCAGAGGAATCAGCTAAAGAAGCTATCTGTGGGTTAAATGGCTCTAAACTTGATGGCAAAATTTTGTAAGTTTAATTTTTGATCTTATATATGTGTTTATAATTCAAGTAACTTTGCGGGTTTTCAATCTTTTTTTGTTGAAAGGGTGTCACTGGCTATGCCCGGACTAATCCCAACAAATTCTGACTGCAAAAAGATTAGCGCTGATAAATTCAATGGTCATAATTGTTCTGTACGCCTAGAATAGAACCCTGAACCCTTGTGATTGGGTTTTTGATCTTTGTTGTCTATATCTTTTTGATTTCTTGATTTGATTAATGATTAATGATGTGTTTTTAATGTTTTTTCTTGTTTAGAACTGTTGCTAAGTTTGTAAAGAAAAGTGAACGGAAGGAACCCGAGTTTACGAATGTGTATGTGAAGAATCTTGATAAGGATTTTACCGAAAGTTTGTTGAAAGAAAAGTTTTCGGAATATGGGAAGGTTACAAGTGCTGTGATTATGCACGATACTAAAGGGAAATCAAGAGGGTTTGGATTCGTGAATTTTGAGTTGCACGATGATGCTAAGATGGCGATCCAGGCTCTAAATGGTGCAAATATCGGTAAAGAACATAAAACTATTCATTTGTGAATAAGTTTAAATAAGTTTTCCTGCTTTTTAGAAGGATTTTTACGCTATTCATTTGTGAATGAAAACCAGGTTCCAAGAAATGGTTTGTTGGAAAGGCGATGATGAAAGCCGAAAGGGATGTGTTCTTACGACAAAAAGGTGGTTCAAACCCGAACCCGAATGCTTTGAATCTGTTCGTTAGAAATCTTGCTATATCTGTAAATGCCGAAGATCTCAAGAAAGTTTTTGGTGCTTTTGGATGTGTTACTTTTGCGAAAGTGATATGTTATAAGAATGGGATTAGCAAAGGAATCGGATACGTATGCTTCTCTAAACCACAAGAAGCAAAGAAAGCAATGGACTTTCTTAACGGTAATTAATCCATTTACATCTTGTTTATGTCTTTCTTATCTATATATTTGAGCAAAAGATTGATTACCAATTTGCCTGCAATCCCAACCGGGCCCCACATGGGAACCCGCCTTCAGAGTTGACTCAGTGGCTGAGGGCCTGATGCTATATATATATATATATATTTACATCTTGTTTACATTATACTTATCTATATATTTGAACAAAAGGTTGATTACCAACAATCCTGACCGGGCCCCACATGAAACCTGCCTTAAGAGTTGACTCAGTGGCTGAGGCTATATATATATATATACACACACACACACTATCCCTAACTTGATCTTGGTTGGTTTTGGCAGGATTTTGTTACCATGGAAAGCATATGCAAGTGACTGTGGCTCTAAGTAAAGAAGAATGCGAAAAACGATTGCGGGCCCTTTATGGTTTACATGATGTATTTCGGTTGCCGTATAATCTCCCCCCATCAGCGGCCAGATTTCCGATCTACAACTCAAACTGGCAGAATCCCGTTATAAGGTCCGGATTACTGAAGGTATCGAAATTTGAGAAGAAGTTTGGAATGGAAGTTGAGAAAGATGATATAGCAAATGAAGCAAGCATTTTGGATGATGATGATCATGATGGAGCTTCAAAAGATGGGTCTCCTATTAATTCAGATTAGCACCCATAGAAATATCATTAGCAGATCAATTTCAAGATTTCTTGATCATGATTAGCAATATCCATACAAATCTTTTAGCAGTTTTGTGTACTATACATTCTTTGGATAAATTTCAAGATTTCTTGATCATGATTAGCAACATCCATAGAAATCTTTTAGCAGTTTTGTGTACTATACTCTTTAGATCAATTTCAAGATTTCTTGAGCATGATTAGCAACACCCATAGAAATCATTTGCGAGCATCTCCAACAACTATGTCAAAATAAAGATTTTGAGTATATTTATGCTATAATGGAAGCTAAAATAGAGAGAGAGAAAAAGAGGATGGAAATCTCCAAATTTGAAGAAATCTCTAAACATCCATGTTTAAGAGTGAGAAATAATGTTTAAATCTTTATCATTGAAATTAAGTATTCAAGACAAAGAAATAATATTTTATTGATATTGGACATTTAAGTAATATAGTTGATGATATGATTGCTAAAATAGAGGAGTTGTTGGAGTTGAATGTAATTTTTTTATATAGATTTTAACTTTTGATACTCTATTTTAGAAAAATTATAGCATAATTGTTGGAGATGCTTCTGCAGATTAATTTCAAGATTTCTTGATCATGATTAGCAACACCCATAAAAATAATTAGCAGTTTTGTTTACTATATACCCTGTAGATCAATTTCAAGATTTCTTGATCATGATTATCAACATCCATAAAAATAATTAGCAGTTTTGTTTACTATATACCCTGTAGATCAATTTCAAGATTTCTTGATCATGATTAGCAACATCCATAAAAATAATTAGCAGTTTTGTTTACTATATATATACCCTGTAGATCAATTTCAAGATTTCTTGATCTTAATTAGCAACACCCATAAAAATGATTAGTAGTTTTGTTTCCTATATACCTTGTAGTAGATCAATTTCAAGATTTCTTGAATAGAAGAAGATATTGAAAACAAAATAGTGAATTGTGCTTAATATTGAATCTGAGATCTCTGAATACAATACAGTCTTATAAATCAAGGAAAGATCTTTTACATGTGGTTTTTTGAATTCACATAAACGGAAAAACAGCAGTGGGTAGTGATGGAAACCGAGTGGCCCTTTTCGGAATATAGAAGAACATTTGTGTACATGAAGTATACAAAGTTTAAGAAAAGAGTAATGGTGATTTAACTAATGAGGGCAATTCCTTGAAGGATTAAGGCATCTGCAAGAACTTGATTAGCAGCTTCAGATGGATGAACACTATCCCAAAATACGAATTGAGTCGCATTGTTACACGTCCCTATCGATTTCGGATTGCATAAAAATACTGTTGTTTCTACCCTTCCTGTTCCACAACACCCTCTTGTAGCTTCCACAAAACCTTAAAGAAAGACATAAAAACACCAAAGATTAATGTTAAAGAAGCATAAACGTTAATGGTTGAGGCCCTGTGGGATGGGATGTGGTGGAATTAGAATATCCCATCTGCACAGAGTTTGATTCCAGACGTACGCAACAGTTGTGGCCACTGAGTTTATCAGGGCTGACAAAAAAGAAGAGAGCTTGACTTAAAAATGACCATTCTCATTATTCAAAATTGGTCTCATAGTCATTTCTCTCCAGACTTTACCCAAATGTCATTAGGTCCTCAGTACTCGGGACCGCAATATTACGGACCTAGCTAAACTAGCTAAATAACAAAAAAATGCTAGGAAATCGGACCAGGTTTGCAATAACGCTAGGTCCGCAATAGGGACTAAATGTTTAAAATTTGTAAGTTTAGGGGTTCCTCCTAGTGATGACACATGTGGATCCGCAATCATTGTAGACTTATCATTATGGACCTAGCCAAAAAACTCAAAATCTTTGTCGTTTAGTGGGCCTGCAATTATTGCCGACCTATTGACATTTGGGTAAAGTCCGAAAAAAAATGGTAATTTGAATGAATGAGCAAAATGGTCATCTACAGTAATTTCTCTAAAAAGAAACATACTTTTGACCATAAAGATTCAAACCCGGTACTTTCTTGTCCAAAGTTTGAATCTTAATGTTAAAGAAACATATGTTTCTCTAAAAAGAAACATACTTTTGACCATAAAGATTCAAACCCAGTACTTTCTTGTCCACGGTAAGAATAGTAGTTATTATGAAAAAGTTAAGAAGAGATCTCCACCCTTGGATCAATCTTAATTGAAAAATACCCTTTTAAGCTAATTCACGAGTTATTTCGGAATTGATTTGAACCATTAGATCAACACTAGTTAAAAGTAATCAAGGGTTCAAATCCCTTCTTACACTTTTCACCTTTAACTCCTATTCTTGTGATTCGATAAAGATTCAAACCCAATACTTTCTCATCCAAAGTTTGAATCTTTAAACGAAAACTTCATTATAAAGATTCAAAAAGTTCGAATCTTTATGTGAAAATTTCATTATTTGGGAAACATAAGATTTGTAAGAGATGGTACCATGAGATGAAGGATCTTTTACGAGATCGTAAAGTGGTTGAAATATGTCGAAAATAACAATCTTGAGACCGGGGAGTTCTTTTCCTAATTGGGTTGCGGCTGCATTCACTTTCTTGTTGAAGGCTTGAGCATCTGTATTGATCTTGGCTACACATCCCTTTTCGTGGTATCCGAATAAAGTTCTGACCGCCGGTAAGCACCCCAATGGCGGAAGTGATGTCACCCCGATTCTCCTTGCTCCTAATCCATGCAAATCCTGTTTCATTAGGGCCGGTTTGTTAGCAACTTAATTAACGAGCTTAATGGGACTTGCAACTTATTCAGCCAACTAGCCAACTATACAAGACTGTTTGGTAGTGGCTTAATGGTATAAAAAGTGGCTTAACGAGCTTAATGGGACTCGCGACTTATTCGGCCAACTATACAAGACTGTTTGGTAGTGGCTTGATGAGCTTAATGGGACTCGCGACTTATTCGGTCAACTACACAAGACTGTTTAGTAGGGGCTTAATGGTATAAAAAGTGGCTTGATGAGCTTAATGGGACTCGCGACTTATTCGGCCAACTATACAAGACTGTTTGGTAGTGGCTTAATGGCATAAAAAGTGGCTTGATGAGCTTAATGGGACTCGCGACTTATTCGGCCAACTACACAAGACTGTTTAGTAGTGACTTAATGATATAAAAAGTGGCTTAATGAGCTTAATGGGACTCGCGACTTATTCGGTCAACTATACAAGACTGGTTTGGTAGTGGCTTAAATGATATAAAAAGTGGCTTATTCATTAAGCTTCTATGGGAAAAGGGGGAAATCCAAGTTTTTTTTTCCCAAACCTGTCTCTCCCAATTAAAAACACGCTCATTCCATCTATGAAAAAAACACTTTCAAACAAAAATCTTCTTAATCAATATAGACGGATTAATCTACACAGATAGCTTAATGAAAAACCAACCAAACAGCACCTAATTAAGTACCTTAACGAAGCTTGAAAAGATTCCAACGAGATACGATCCATACTGATCGGGAGTGTAGACTTTATTAATGAACGGATTAACGTAGTAATTCTGAACGAAATCGCTATTACCGGCACTGAGCAAGTATAAAGCATCTTTAGTTATGGAGGCTGCTTTACTACTTCCAGCGACCTGTTGTAGCTTGGTTTGATACTCTTTGAAGTATTGAAGTTGTTGTGATAATGGAATTGCATGCTGCAAATTAAATTAACCATGAGTTAATTACCATAATTAACACCAATTAAAAGTAGAGGTGCTCAAAAAAACCGAAAAACTAAAAAGAAAACTCAACTTGAGAATTGAGAAATCCTGATACATAGATGATACAAAATTAGGTCAGAACTGCATCTATTTGATTTAGGATAATTTGAGCATAACTCAACTTTATATCTTTTTATATCGTGGATTTAATATGATTGTTAAGTATTTTATTAATATATGTATATTAGACATTAGACCAATCTTTAATTAGTTGTATTTAAAATTATATTATAATTTCAAAGATAATTTTATTTTCTTATTTGCATGAACTTTCTAACCTTTTTTTTTGAGTTTATTAGTTGTTTTTGTATGTTCTTATTTTGATTTTAATTTTTTTAAACAAAACGTTTAGCTAGATTGTAAAATGATGTTCTAAGGTTTCAACCCAACCTAAACATATGGTTATGATTTGGGTTTGGTTGTTCAAATGCCTTCAAAACGATCAACTCAACCCATTTGCAGCCTAAGCCCCTAACCCTAAGACCATCTCCAATCCAACCAGTAAATATAAACACTAAAAGATTATGGGTCTATTAAACACTAAAAAGAATCAACTCCAACTATAATTTAAAAAACATCTTTAATATAATAATAGTAATAATAATAATAATAATAAACTTAATACTATTTAATATATTAAACTATTAATCAATATATATATATATATATAGATATATCTATGTATACTTACAAAATTTTAATATTATATTAATATTTCATCTATAGAGGTCATATTTTTTTTATCTCAAAATATGTATGTTAAGTTTGGAAGACTTTATTTTTTTATTTTTTAGTGTTTTAGGGACCGGTGCAAATACTTACCGATAAGTGATAAAATTCAATATTATCATTTACTTATGGGGTAAGATTTTAGACCACCAAAATAGCATCATATGCAACAATTTACCTGATAAGCGTTAACAGTGATAAGAGTTGTCACCGTCACTTACCGGGTAAACTCTTGATCACCGTATCTTTCTTTTCAGGTAAGATTTTTAGAGTTTACTATATTTATTCGGTAAAATATTATGACTTGCGTAAATGTTTACTAAACGGTCCCTTAGTCTTAGGTTGAAAATAAATAAATAAATAAAAACTCAATTTTTATATTTTTAGCTTTGGGTTGGAGATACAGTAATTAAGAGAGTAATTAAGTTGAAAAGTTTGTTATTTTACGCTTCCAATGGCGGTTTTATCATCATAACCAGATCCAGCCGACGCAAAATTAGCTCCGATCAGAAGATTCTTTCCGGTGGCCTCCGGACTGAGATACGCCGGCGGGTACGTCGTGAAACCCAGAGTATCAGCTGCCATTAATTAATTAAAGTAGCAAACATTAATTTAATTCATCATTTAATTAATTATCATCAGTTGAAGTAATTTGAAACAATAAATTTATCGATAATTAAGAATTATTTACCAGTGATATCGGTGGCAAGTTTTCCGTTGCAGAATCTTCCGGTGGGCTGGTGGTTGGCGAAATCACGGCCGTACGGTGGATAATTAGCTTTAAAAATGGTCGGAAGATAGTCGTTATTACCCACATCGACGGCGGAATCTCCGAAAGCAATGATGGCCGGAACTAAACTGGTGGAATCTTGAGCTTCGCCGGAAAATACGAGAATCGCCGCCACTAATGAAAGCAGCAACGGCATTGTGGTTATGGAATCCATGAAAAACGACTTTAATTTTTTTTCCAATTAAGGTTTTGTAGTAAATATTTGGTGAAGAAAGGTGTGTTTTTATAAAGGTGAAAATTGCATTTAATGGATGCCATTAATGTTGGTAGAAGATGAGTTGAGTTAATTTAATTTAATTTAAAGCAAATGAATAAAAATATACAGATGGATGATGATTGTTCATGGTTTTGGTTCGACAAATATTGAGGAAGGATGGGTAAGGTGTGTTTTACTTTTTATTTATTGATGGTAATATAATAAATGGTAAAGTGTCACTAAAAGTAGATACTTTTATATATATATATATATATATATATATATATATACATGTTGGTCTTCATATTTAACTTCCAAACATCAAAGGAAGTTTGTTTTTGCCCTAAATGGTCTTGTGTATATATATATATATATATATATATTATATACAGAGATGGAATCATGTGAGAATTGAAGTTAACATGAGAAGCGTAAGAAGAGATCTATATCGTTGATCACTTTGATCTCATGCTCGCCCATGATTTACGCATTAAGAGAGAATTGATCCAGCGTATCTTACTGTATTTCATTAGTGTTGATCTTCAATTAGGATTTAGGATTGATCTAAGGATGGAGGTCTCTTCTTATTATTCTCACCGTAACTTTCTTTCTCATCGGAACCCAACCCTATATATACATAGGGACGAAGGATCGTGTGGGGATAGAAATTAAGGTGAGAAGTGTAAAAATAAATCTTCACATTTGATCAGTTTTAATCTCACCCCACCCTATGAATTAGAATGATCCAAATGTGAAAATCTCTTCTTACTATTACCATAATAACATTCATTCTTACCGGAACCCAACCATACACATATATATATATATATATGTAAAGAAGAGAGAGAGACAGAATATATATGTATATATATATATACATATGTAAAGAAGAGAGAGAGACAGAGAATATATATATATATATAGAGAGAGAGAGATGGTTTATCATACAACCTATCTTATTAATTTGTACAGCCATTGCAACTCATCAATCTCAACTGTCAATTTAATCTAGAGACTAGAGAATATGTGGTTTCATTAATATCTTGATTATTTTTTCTAATATAAAGTCTTGATCGTAATTAATAATAAACTATAATATTTTTTCGTAAATATCTAAACCATAATAAATGAGTTTGCGTCATTTTCATATATATCTCAATTGATTGAGTTACATTGATTGTACAAATGTAATAAGTTGCATTTGAAGCATCCCCCTCTCTCTCTATCTCTATCTCTTTATATATATATATATATGTGTGTGTGTGTGTGTTTTTCAATATAATAAGATTAATACTAATATACTATCAAGTAAATTCTTGTTAATCATGGTTCGTTTTGGTAGCTTATTTAAGAGTTAGCAGACTCGTTTACAAATAAAAGTGAGATAGGGAAATAAATGGACGAAAAGAAGCTCAACTTATAAGGATGAGAAGTTTTAATTTGTTGGGGGTTATACTATTATATTAATTATAGGGTCAAGGATCAAGATATACACCAAAATGTTACAACGGGCAGAACATCATAATAAATGGTGTCTCTCTATTATATATGTTCATATATACAAAAAGGGGGATTCAAATAAGAGAATACGAACCGTCAAGTCATGTGCAAGTCACATGGCAACACAACGGTCAACGGCTGAACGCAAAGGTGTGCGGGAGACATAGCCCGCGACCTCAAGTTATGGTCAAAGTTGCGTGAATCAAATGTGATTTTATCCGTGATTTTAATGTAAAATCACATTTTATTCGACCATTGTTTTCATTATCTTATTTTGTTAATGTTCTTGTATGTATTAATCCGACTCTGACTCTATATATTTATATATATATATATAGAGAGAGAGAGAGAGAGAGAGAGATGAATGTTCAGGAAAAATCTGAACAAAAAAACTGAAGAAAGCACTTCATCTGAACGGTATGCACAGATGCATACAAGTGATTGAAGTTGTTTTTTTCTTATGTACGTGTATATTACAAATTACCGGTATGCATTTGTGCATATCATTCGGATGGAGGTCTCTAAGGGTTTTCTTTAGAGTTTTTTTCAAGTTTTTTCCTAAATCTGACCCTATATATACACACCTTTGAAAGAGTGAATAAAAGACCGAGTTTTATAGTCGAATCTATTAGATAATAATATATTTCATCTCATGATAAATAATATATGTGTGTTCTCACTTTCGCTCTACTATTCCAAGGACAATGGTCTAGAAGGTCATGATGCATGGTTAGTCTAATCAAACTCGAATTATGTCATCAGAATAGAACTGTAAACGAACTAAACATTTAACAAATCGTTAGACTGCCGGTTTATTTAATAAATATGAACGAATATAAACAAGTCTTAGTTTGAATATATTTGATCTTTAAGAGCATAGTCCATAGTAAATGAACCCAAAATATTTGTTATATATATATATATATAGGGTTAGGTTCAAATGTGAACTCATTTTTGGTTGTGAACGTGAGGACGAATCTCAGCCACACATCTTCGGTTATGGTGGACGCGATCACGGAGGATTGACGCGATTCATGGGAGGGTGGAGATTATTAAAGGAGGGGAACCAGGTCAAAGCCGCATTTATTTACCGGATAAGTGGCTGAGATTCGTCCTTACGTTCACAACCAAAAATGAGTTCACATTTGAACTTTCCTCTATATATATATATATATATGAACTTAAAAGTTTAATTGAAAACAAGTTGTTAGTGGTAGAATGGAATTGAATGAATGGAAATTAAAAGGGTAAGTAGTTGGGGAGATGAATGAATGCATATTAAGAAGCAATGCATGTGATGGTATTTAAAAGCCTTTGCATGTTTTCAAGACAGCTAAGCCCTTCCTACACATGGATGCATTCCATGCATGGATATATATGGGTTCATTACAACAAAACATAAACCATTTTAAAGAGTAATACATTTACGTAAGATCAGCCTCTTTTTAAAAAATATATGAGATCATAAAATAATATTAAAATTTCACATAAAACATTGTGAAAGTATAAAAAATATTGAATATTCATAGCAGCCTTCACAACGTTTTGTTGTGAATTTTTAGTGTTATTTTGATGGTATCACAGGTTTAATGAAACAAAGAAATATATGCATAGAGAGAGAGAGAGAGAGAGAGAGAGAATTGGGATAATGTGAAATCAGACTGTTTTCGTGAGATTCGTGAAACCACATTTTTATATTTGAAACTTCATATCAAAACACTACACTGTAAAGATAACCTTCACATTATCTTTGATACGAAAGTTCAATTTTTTTTCATTTTCATAATATTTTACCATAAAGTTTCAAATGTAAAAAATTGGTCTAAGAGTATCCTAACTCTCTCTAGGAGCATCTCCAACAACATCCATAAAAGTCAAAATCTCTAAAAAGAATTGCATTCATCTCTAACAGCATATTCATTTTGAAGAGCCCAAAATTAATTATGTTATTAAAATATTCAATATATTTAAATACTTTTAAACTAACTTTTATATTATTGGTGAAAAAATGAGAGTATGAATAAAATATTATTTATTTCACTTGATAATCATTTTTTGGGTAATCTCCAAATTTGGAGAAAAAAACATTCTCTCTCATGTTTTCTCCATTTTGGAGAAACTTTTACAGATGTTGTTGGAGCATAAACTTAGTCCAAAATCTCTATTTTCCTTAATTTATCTATTTTAGAGATGTTGTTGGAGATGCTCTAACATAACCAAATGAAAACCATGTGATAACCTATTTTGACAATAAAAGTTATGTTGGCAACTAAACTAAGGGGTTGTTTGTTTACCTCTTAACAATTTCATTAAGAGGCAACATCTGAATCATTAAGAAGTGAATCATGTTTGGCAAAAAACAAGCATGCCTCTTAATGGTTCCAAAATCATTTGAATCATTTTGTATCTTGAACCTCACTTAACCATTAAGAGCCCTGATTACATCCTCAACAATTACCAAACAATTGTTTTTCATTTTGTATTATATCATAAATCCCTTTTAATCATTCTATATCAAGCCATTCAGCAACTACCAAACAGCCCCTTAGCTAGTTCTATATAGATGTATGTATAGATATGGATATGCTATAGATATAGATATAGATATAGGTAGCAGTACAAAATGCAAATAGGAGGTGGGGCTATCGGTGGGTTGGAGTCAGCAGTGAGTGAGGTGTTGACTTAATTTGTAAACGTCTGTCTGGCTTTCTATTATTATTTCTCAAAGGAAAGGAGGTGCGTTAATGCATTGAGTTGGGGGATCTCTATCACCTTTAATGCATGCCCTCCCCCCAACTGTAATTTATTATCTCTCTCTCTCTCTCTCTCTTTTTACCTACCTAGCCTTTCTTTTAACCCCATAACATACTTCATCATTTAACCCATATATATGAGAAGATTTACTTAAAGAAGTGGTAAATATTTGAGAAATAAAAAAGTAATTGTAACACTGTATTTGATCAACATCTACCGTTTTAACTCTAAGGCATCATTTAGTCGGATAGGTATGCAAAAGATAAAGAAGTATTTTGTAACTTTTACAAATAACCAACAAACGGGTTCATGTGTGAATCGGTTAATTAGTTCATATGTGAATCAGTTAATTAGTTTATATGTGAATCACAAAGTTCATATATGAATCAGTTAATTAGTTCATATATGAATAAGTTAATATAGTTCATATATGATTACACGGGTTCACATATGAACATATAGTTCATATGTGAGTCATTCACAAGCTTATTTGTAAAAATTACAAAATTACACCTCTATTTTTATATAACCGTAATCTTTTGCTAGTCAAAGCCGTAATGTTTGAACAGTCAAATTCTATCTTGACTGTATGAAAGGTTATGATCACTTCTTCACTTCTTAAAAAGTTACCACTCCTCAAAATAACCTAGATACATACATACATATATATGGGTCGGTTTTCATGAAACACATAAAACAACAAAGTAACATTGAATCTTCACATAAAAACACTACAAAAATATATAAAAAAAAACAGTGAACCTTTACATTAAAAACAGTCCACCTTCACAACCTCATAAGTGCCATTGACCATTTTTCAAGTTTTTGCTAATATTCGGAGAATAATGTTTAAATAAAATAATTTCGAAGTTAATACTATAAATCCAAATATTAAATAAATAAACCAAAACCCTATATATATATAATATATATATATATATATATATGACCAAACTCAAATCTTGGGTGGTTGGGCCTTGGTCCAATTTGGTAAACAAAAACTTATGATGAAATGATATGTAAACCAGAGATAGTTGAAGTGGGCCTGGTCCAGCTCAAAATGGGCTAAACTTTTTACGAAAATTCAAGGTTTAGTCCGAAACCTATTATGAGATCAGGATCGGTAATCGGGACTAGATTGATCTTATGATTTTTGGTCGGAACCGAGATCAGGATCGTTTGAACCTATTTCGAAGGAATTGATTTGAGACTGATGAGACTCATCCTAGGACCGACTTTTAGCCATTTGTAATATAGGGTTCGGTTCTGGTGAGAAGGAGAGTTACAGTGAGAAACGTAATAAGAGATCTCCACCTGTGAATGCACATTAGGATGAGATACACCGAGATGCACTAGATCAATTCCCTTAGTGGAGACTCCATAACGTACACAAAGAGTAACCGATCTATGAATATCATCCTAATTCAGGTCGCAATTCATTGGTGAGTTTGAGATTAAAGGTGATCAATGGTTCAAATCATTTTTTACGCTTCTCACATTAACTCTATGCTTGCCAAGAGTTTTGGTTTTGACTTCTGGACGTTTGGGTTGTAATTGTGTTCTATTCCTGTTCTTTTTTTATAAAATTGTCTGCAGGGATATCTCTTTTAAAAAAAACTCTACTTCTCACACGATCATCCACCTTGTAATATAAAACCAGTTTTATATTATTTCCTCCATGTGAGAATTGGTATAATCCAACAAAAATTCCACCGGATTCAATGTGTATATATCATCCATATATCAATATGACAAATCAATGTAGTTCTAATTATTTATCTTTTAAATGAGCACATTATTGTTTGCATTTATCTTGTATACCAAGACATGTTATACATCTTTCAAAAATAATCCTCATTACTACATAAATAACTACCTTATAAATATAATGGATATTATAGAAACTAATTAATAGTCATTATATATTAATATGAATTTAATTATTTAAATATAGAAATCAATATTTAAAAATATATAATTTAATTCAATATAACTTAAAATTTAACCATTAAAAAAATACAGTAATCAAAATATATCATTATTACTCCCAATTAAAAAATACGCTCCTTTCATCAATAAAAAAACCATTCTAAACAAAAAAAAAAACTCTCAGTCAATATAAATAAATTAATCTTCACAGACATCTTTATCTATACAACACTTAGGGGTAGTTTCAGTTTGGTTGGTTTTTCATTAAGTCATGTATGTATAAAGATGTCTTGCCGGATAAATTCGTCTGTCTAGATTGAAATACCTTCATGTTTGTTTGTTTGTTATGTTGAATAAACGATCTGAGTGTTAAAAAGGATTATGTGCTTAATGATGATTCTGAAAAATAAATACTAATAGTTTAAATAATATTTAAATAAAAAATAAACTTCACCAAACATAACGCAAAGAAGTCGATCATTTCCCCCCTTAAACTAACACAAAGAACCTTGAGAAAACAGTTATATGTAACAATATCAGGAGGGTAGCCTTTTCCCCCATATCTTCCAAGAATTTATAAGCAACCTCAATTTTCCGAGCCAAACATATACCTTTAATCATTTCTAGTTAAGTTGAAAGTACAAGTTTAAAACATACATTCATTATATTGCTACCAAGTATTAAGCTCAATAGCTCATTAAAGCTCATTAAGCCGCTTCCAAAAAGACCCTCAGTTTGTATTTTGAGAGATGTCTCATCCATCTGAAGCTGGTAATCAAGTTCTTGCATATGCCTTAATCCTCCAAGGAATTGCCCTCATTAGTTAAATCACCATTACTCTTTTTTTAACCTTTGTATACTTCATGTACACAAATGTTCTTCTATATTTCGAAAAGGGCCACTCGGTTTCCATCACTACCCAATGCTGTTTTTCTGTTTATGTGAATTCAGACCACATGTAAAAGACCTTTCCTTTGATTTATAAGACTGTATTGTATTCAGAGATCCTAGATTCAATTTTAAGCACAATTCACTGTTTTGTTTTCAATATCTTCTAATCAAGAAACCTTGAAATTTATCTACTATAGGGTATATGGTAAACAAAACTGCTAATCGTTTTTATGGGTGTGGCTAATCATGATCAAGAAATCTTGAAATTGATCTACTATAGGGTATATACTATTTACTATATAGTAAACAAACTGCTAATGATTTCTATGGGTGTTGCTAATCATGATCAAGAAATCTTGAAATTAATCTACATAAGCATCTCCAACAATTATGCTATAACTTTTCTACAATAGTGTGTCAAAAGTTGAAATCTAAAAAAAAATATCCAACTCCAATAAGTCCTATATTTTAACAATCATACCATCAACTATATTACTGAAATATTCAATACATTTAATAAAATATTATTTCTCTATATCTTTTCATTACTTGATTTCAATGAAAATATTTAAATAATATTTATCTCTCTTAAATATGAAATTTAGAGATTTTTTCAAATTTAGAGATTTCTACCCTTTATTTCTTCTTTTCTATATTTTAGCATGCATTATAGCATAGATGTTGGAGCAAAAATGTACTCAAAATCTTCAAAATCTCTATTTTAACATAATTCTTAATTAGAGATGCTCGCTAATAATTTTTATGGGTGTTGCTAATGATGATCAAGAAATCTTGAAATTGATCTATAGAGTACAATACACAAAACCGCTAAAAGATTTCTTTGGTGTTGCTAATCATGATCAAGAAATCTTGAAATTGATCTATAGAGTAGAGTAACACAAAACTGCTAATTTCTTTTAAGGATGTTGCTAATCATGATCAAGAAATCTTGAAATTGAACTGCTAATGATTTCTATGGGTGCTAATCTGAATTAATGGGAGACTCGTTATTTAAAGCTCCATCATGATCATCATCATCCAAAATGCTTGCTTCATTTGCTGTATCATCTTTCTCAACTTCCATTTCAAACTTCTTCCTCAATTTCGGTATCTTCAGTAATTCATACTTGATAATGGGATTCTGCCAGTTTAAGTTGTAGATGGGAAATCTAGCCGCTGATGGGATGTTATATGGCAATCGAAATACATCCCGTAAAGCATAAAGGTCTTGCAATCGTTTTTCACATTCTTCTTTACTTAGAACCACAACTTGCATATGTTTTCCATGGTAGCAAAATCCTGCCAAAACCAACCAAAATCAAGTTAAGGATAGTATGTATATATATATATATATATATATAGCCTCAATCACTAAGTCGTCTTTGAAGGCGGGTTCCATGTGAGGCCGGTCAGGATTGCTGGTAATCAACCTTTTGCTCAAATATATAGATAAGAAAGACATAAACAACATGTGAATGGATTAATCACCCTTAAGAAAGTCCATAGCTTTATTTGCTTCTTGTGGTTTAGAGCAGCATACGTATCCGATTCCTTTGACAACCCCCTTCTTATAACACATCACTTTCGCGAAAGTAACACGACCAAAAGCACCAAAAGCTTTCTTGAGATCTTCGGCATTTACAAATATAGCAAGATTTATGATAAACAAATTCAGAAATCATTCGGATTCGGTTTTGAACCAACTTTTTGTCATAAGAACACATCCCTTTCAGCTTTCATCATCGCCTTTCCAACAAACCATTTCTTGGAACATGGTTTCATTCACAAATGAATAGCGGAAAATCCTTCTAAAAAGCAAGAAAACCTATTTAAACTAGTGATAGTTTTATGTTTTTTTTTACCTATTTTTGCCATTTGATACCGATATAAACATCTTTACTTTTCCATCTAAACACTAAAAATTGTTTATTATCGATACCATACCAAAATAAATCAATAAACACTTTAAATAAACAATCCAAACATATCTGGACTAAAAAAATCTATTAATGTTACTCTTAGATATTTGAAAAGTTTGGGGAAATGGTACCTCCAATTCCAAATAAGTCACACTGCCCCACATTATTTAATAAATTATTATTTTGTACTTTTATAGAGAAAATTTTGGGCCTACAAACCCCAAACAGGTTTCCCACTGGGTTAAGTTAGATATTTATAGTTTGCTCATTTTGTATTAACATTTTTTTCTTATTTATTTTTATAAGTATAATTGATTGATATATCTTTCTGTAATGGGTTTTTTGATATTAATAGCATCTCCAACAGCTATTGTAAAATAGAAAAATGAAGGTTTTTTGTAATTTTAGGTTCCAACAGCTATGGTATACCATATGCTAAAATAGAGAAATGCTAAAAAGGAGGAATTTTTTTTCTAAATTTAGAGAATATCTAAATAGAGAGAAAAATAAGTATTTAAATAGTTCCACCAATTATTTGAAAGTTTGCTTAAAAAGTTGTTGGGATATTAAATATATATAATATTTTAATAATATAATTATGATAAGATTGTTAAAATAGAGTAGCTGTTGCAGTTGGATACAAATTTTTTTAGAGATTTTGATTTTTGATATGTTATTTTAAAAAAAGTTTAGCCTAGCTGTTGGAGATGCTCTAACAGACCAGCCCCTATGCGTGAAATATATGAGATCATTTGTGAAAGTATACAAATACACATTAAACCTTAACTAAAAAAATAAAAATATATAAAAACAAACATTCATAATATTTTTATCGTCAAGGTTTAATATATGATTTTACTTTTATAGTGTTTTTCAAGGTTGAATGTAATTGTGCTTACACACCGAAGTATATTTAAAGTTAATCAATTTGAATTGTTTTAAAATAACATTTATAACCAAAGTTTTAACAAAAATTATAGGGTTCAATTGTTTAAAAGAATTCCAAAAAAATTCTCATATATTTAATACATCTTAAATCGATTAAGATATGTTAATTTATTTAAAAAGAAAATTAATTATTTAAATGTATACATCACGAAGTAATACATTTTATTATAAGGATGGACTTGATAAACTATCTAGTATTTTCTTCGGTATCTTTTACCAACCAGTTATAAGATATGTAAAATCTTATATCGTGTGCGTATCAATTATGTTTGATGCAGACTTTTTTCAGTTGATAAATGTTGATACTGATTTTTTTATACCAACTTTAAGTTACATAAATGAAAACTTATATTTTGTTCAAAATTTGTGTTTCTAGGTAACACAATGATGTTTAAGGGTTTCTAACCATAACCATTCAAATGTTCAAACAAAGTAGTTAAAATTAAAATTATTTAATATCCAATATAAAGAAAAATACAAAAAACTAATAAATAATTAAAGAAGACGGTACCATTGTACCGCCGTACCATGCAACTTCCAATACTGTGTACCAATTAAGTTTATATACTTGTTACGATACTATCAACCAAACTTTAATATTTTACAATTTAATTAGATATGATTGGTACTCAGATTGACTTGTATAATTTGATACAAATTTATAAAGCCCATGCATAAGATCGTTTGAGAAGAAGAAATTAAGACGAGAAACGTAAGAAGAGATCTGAACCCTTGATCCCTTTTAGTCTCATACTCCTGATGCACCTCATCCTATCGTGTATCTAAGGGTATATATCCATTCTTATGCTTATCACCTTAACTCTCATTCTCACCGGAATTCGACCCTATAGCCCCGTACATTTTAAAATTTAAACCATCCACATTTACGTCCCGATATACCTCGTTTCGGCCCGTTAAAATTGAAAATAAACCAAGGTACGTCAACTAGAGATGGCCAAATGGGTCTGGTCCGGTTACGTTAAAAACAAGGCCCGAACTGGCCCGGACTAGTTCTCATAACTAGACCTTTCGTATTTGGGTTGGAATCTAGACCGGTTATGCCGGCACCCATTACAGGATCACTAGTCGGGCCTTCGTATTTGGGTTGGGATCAGGACCGGTTACGTTGAAACCGGCTAATGAGATCACTATTTTGAGACCAAGATTGATTTGGGCCTGGCCCAGCCCATTGTTGGCCACCTGTATAATCAATACCGGTTTGGGCCAAGAAAGCCCAACCCTCTTTGAGCCCAAATACATTCCAATCATCCTAACGACGCCGTTTCACCCCTAAAATGTTCTAGGGTTCCAAACCCATCACCAAACGGCGGTCAAACATGACGTCACCATCATCCCACAAACAAATTTCAAATTAAAATTCGTAAAAATGCTTTTCTTAAAAAGAGAGAAAAACTCAAAAAGCTTAGCCCCCCACATCATATACTACTACTACTAGAGTAAAACTAAACATATAGAATCTGGTTAATTGATCCAAAACCCCCAAAAAAAACACATAATAAAAGAACAACAAACAAAACATCTAAAAAAAGCTCAAAATCAACATCCATGGCGGATGAGATGATTTCAAACCTCAATTTCAATGGTGAGGACAGAAGGTAAGCAAATAACTAGCACCGGTGCACGTCGCAATGCTCGTCGGATCATCATACGCATACGAATAAGCCCTAGGACAAGCCACTTTGAATATCCGTGAATACGCCGTCGGCTTACAGGTCGTCGGATTTCCATAACTTCCGGTACAACAGAATCTCGGCGAGTTAAAAGCCGAACACGCGCTCTTACACGCCACCACGCGCCGCCGATCATGAGATCTAACTTGTAATCCAACCGGACACATAACATTCAGATCGCTAACGCAACCGGCGTAACTACATTTTCCGGTGCCTTTAAACGGAGTTATTGCGATCGGAAGGTTGTAACCGTCGACTAAACTGACGTCGTAGAAATCCTGTTCGGCTGTGAGTGTGATTTCGGCTAGGGTTGCTGGTGGTGTACCGCCGATGCCGTTGCAGTACAGTGAGCCGCCGCAGTCGCCGGTGGCGCATTTACCGCGGCCGGATTTGTCGAAGTTGCAGCCGACGCGGCCCCATAGACGGCCGGACCAGGCGGGAGGGAGGAAGAGAGTGTAGGATTTTTTAGGAGGGAGTTTGAAGCCGCCGCGAGCGAGGACGGGATGGCCGGCGCCGGGCTGGATTCCTGGCCAGACGGCGTGGTTGCATTTGTTTTCCATCATGATTGTTGTGGCGGAGACGCCATGGATGGAGAGGATGATGAAAAGGAAGATGGAGATAGAGAGATATCTGAGCCTGTGTAACTGCATTGCTTCCATGGCTGAACAGAATGAGAGATTTGTGGAACAGAAAGAGAAATAGAAAGAGAAAGAGAGCTCACTCAACACTGATGTTGGTCCATTTACTGCGTTGTTTATCGTCTTTTTAAAAGAAGTTTTGTATTTTTTTTTTCACTGTTTGAATATATATATATATATTATATACATATACACATATGGTATATGCCTATATGGTATATTGTACTGGACAGAACGGGAACTATTATGTGTTTACATAAGGGGAGGCTAATGGCACCCAAGGTTCTAAATCACGTGAGGCAAGTGGTGGTAAGGTCAAGTCTTAAGACTTATAAATCACAGCGAGTCATTACGTTTTTTAAGGCGTGTCTTATGATGACAAATTTATATATCATATATAATATTATACATATATAAACCTTTGTTTTCTATTATTACTCAATGTGTTAATGATATTAAGTATTTTAAATTATATTGTATATTAAAAACAAAAAAAAAGGCTTTAAAAGGGTAAGAAAAAACAAATATGGTGTTACAAAAATCACGCATTGGGCCATGTCATGCCACATGTATAACGTGGCGTCAGACACAAGCCTTAAACCACGGCGCGCCATGGTGGCTGTCGCGGCGAGTTTTTTAGAACATTGATGGCACCCCTAAGGTATGTTTACGGCATCTCCTAAGAGTGAATGTCATCCTCGTACAAGTCAACATCTACACCTATTATAGTATCAAAAATTCTGTAGAGACCCCTATAAAGTGCATGAAATTTCGTGCACACCCCTATATTATGGGTGCCATTAACACTCCCTTTTCATAACTTTGTGTGAACAGACAATAAGTGAATCACAAGGCTTGTGGCGTACTGATTCAGGCTTGTGGAAGGATGAGACTATATAACCCATGTACCCTATGTTTGAATCCAGACTCCAGTACGGAAGGATGGTCACTGGGGAATTATATCAGAGTTGCACGTTTTACAGTTTTAAAATTGACAAATATTAGTCTAGCCAAATGCCTAGAATATCCTTTTAAAAAAAACTGAGCAGAATAAAGTCGATCAAACGTGTTTCACCCCATCTTATAGTTGCATTACAAGGAATGAATTTTTATTTCTTTAATTTAATTTGGAATGAAAATTTAAATGTATCGTAATTGGATCCATTATGCTAGAAACGTACTCGTGTAATAGAAGGATACAACGACCACCCAGGTATATTTCGGTTTTAATATTTTATTATATTATTTGTCTCTGTCGATTTTGTAATACGTTTTTCGATGGTTTTTAGAAAACGATAATGCTTTTATATTTGAATAAGATATAAATATGAAAGAATGCATAGCAATAGAGTTGGGTTCCGGTGATAAAAGCGTGAGAATGCATCTGGACACTTTCATCAATCTTAATTGATAATCGACACTAATAAGATGCACTGACATGGCCCATGTCAATTCTCGTAAGGGCGTAATTCATGGGTCATGAGTGGGTGTAAGATTTAAAATGATCAAGGGTACAGATTCCTTCTTATGCCTTTCACCTGAATTATTTTTCTCAACTTTATTTAGGTTTAATAACATAATAATTTTTATAAATATAATATTAGATAATATATATTTAAAATGATATGTTAATTATGTATTTGACTATATTTATGAGTTAGTTATATCGATTTAGATATAGTTTTGAAAAGTTGTATTCATAAACCATTTAAACCATTTAGTTGTAATACTTAAACTTTATGTAACAAAAATCAATAATCAGTAATTAAGACATGTTTTAAAAAGTTATATTCATAAACCATTTACTTGGTATCAGTGAGAAATGTCTTCCACAAAGATGTATTACATACTTTCTAAAAAAAAATTATCGAAAAATTATTAAAAATTTCTTAATAGCATCTCCAATTAAGTGACAAATAAAAATCTACTTCTTTTATATTTATTTTTGTGGGTCATGTATATTCTTTTTAATAAAGAAAGTCTTTTTAGGATACAAGAAATATTTGCTTCCAAAAATAGATAATTAAAAGATAATTTAATTATTTTGACGATTTTAGAAAAATCATTTATCAAAATAATTATTTTCTTTCTGAGTTGACTAAAATGACTAAAAGTTAATCGAAATACATGTCGATGATCGTGTTGCCCAAAACCGCCGCCCCAAATACTCTAAAACCTCCGCCACACCTCCAAATCCTCCGCCAAATTAATTTACCAATATTTTAAAATACTAATCTTCTTTATTAGCCTTAAAGTGCATCACAGAATAAAGAGGTAGAAGTGATGTAGCACAACTCATAAATGGTTCTATATGATAAGTATTCATGTTTAAAGCTATATTATTTTCATTGTGAACATTTTTTAAGACCAAAGTAATAGTATTACGAGTGAATTATAAATTTGGTCCATGTAATTTGTGTGTTTTAACACTTTTGGTCCCTATTTTGAAATATCTATTGATTATATTCTTGTAGTTTGAATTTTATAACACATTGGGTTCATATGTTTTTCTTACATATTTGGTTCTTATGATTAAGGGGGTGTTTGGATTAGCTTATTAATTTATAACTTATTGACTTCCTGAAAAAGTTCTTATAAAAAATTGATAAGTTAAAAATTTTAACTTCCTAAAAAACGACTTATACCGGTTTGACATCGGATAAGTTGTTTTTCTGAAACACTCAAAATGACTTATTACCATTGTCATACCAGAATAAGTCAATCAGTTGTTTTTATAAGCTAATCCAAATACCCCCTAATATGACTAAAATGCTTTCTTAATTAAGCTACTTGAATTAGAAAAAATCTAAGAGCATTTCCAATAGCTTCTCCCAAATGGAGAAAATGGAGAAAAAATGGATTTTGAGCAAGTATTTTGCTCCAATAGTTTTCCCATAATCATCTCTAAAATGAATAAATTAGGAGAGAGTGTGAGTTTTTTTTCCAAATATGAAGTTCACTCCAAAAATGATAACCAAATGAAATGACCAATAGGAAATTTTGAAAAGTAAATATTTAAAGATAGAAATAATATTTTAATAAATCATGCAATATTTTAATATTATTTTAAAGAAATTATAGTGAATTTGTTGGAGATGAATACAATTTTTTTTGAAAATTATCTTTTAATTTTCTATTTTAAAGAAATTATATGAAATTTGTTGGAGATCTTCTAACAAATTTACATTTAAGACCCAATAAATTATAAAATGTAAACCATACGAATTTAATCCATATATATATATATATATATTAAAATAATAACCGAAAGTGTTTGAAACACATAAACTACAGAACCCAAATTCTTAATTCACTCTAATATTAATTAACCCTAAAATGTATAAGTGTGACCATTTTATCCTTACATCTAAAACAAGCTATAATAAATTTGACACTTAATTAATTTTTCCAATATTTACTACTAACAAATGCTGTAATCTATTAAGTTTGTAATTAAACTATACTCCTAAATCACATTAATAATATGTTGATTTAATCAAAGTATATGATTTAATGGAATTTGAAGTAAAAACAATAATAATAATTGGGAAGTAGAAATAAATGTCGTATTGGGATTGTGAGCATGTGGAATTGGCTGACACAAATGGTCTGTCACGTGACCACTCACTGATTCTCCTTTTTTTTCTTTCTGTCATCCACAAACAAACCCCTTGGATTTTTTCAACATCCCCTCAATTTTTATTTTATTTTTATCATGAAAAAATGTGATTTAAATAAAATTATAATATCAACGTTAGATCTTGTTTACCAATAGTGGGTTATCCTGACTTCCTGAGCATCTTTGCTTTTTACTATTTAAATATGGGAAAATTATTAAAATATCTAATTAATAAATTTGTATATCAAAAACATCTAAAATATCTATCAAATTACTAAAATAACCAAAGTCTCTGTTAATATATTTAGGCTATGTTTAACAAACTAACTAGTAGCTGATGAAAAAATAATGTTTGGCAAAACTGACGCATAAGAATGTAAAATGACCAAAATGACATATTGAAAAACAAAAAGAAAAGTATAATTAGTATTAATGAGGGTTATAATTAAAAAAAATGACAATAAGCTCCCAAAACACTACTCTAAGTGGTGTTTCAATAAGTTAACTTACAAGCTAGCGTATGGTTTGTCAAACGTATACACTGAAAATAACCTAACTTATTTTTGTCAAACATAGCCTTAGTATCTCACGAAATCCACATTGCACCCATACCATTCTGTTTACTTTTCGTTTTACATTATTATCACATTAACATATATAAGCAAATGTAAATTAATTAAAATACGTTTTCATTTTAACAAGTTACATCATTATAGTCATCTCGTTAATACCTTCAAAATGAGCACTATATTGAATAAAATTATGTATTTTAACGTATTTTTAACATATTTTAGTTAATATAGTATTATGCATTTTAATGTGATAAATGTGTAAAACAAAAATTAAAAAAACAAATGATGTATCATAAATTAAATAAATATATAAAGTGTAAATATTAAAAATATTTTCGTATTATATAATAATAATATAATTAAATCAAAAAATATTTTTCTTTTAAAAAAATCAAAAAATATTTAATATTGATTTATTTTGAATGTATTGACGAGACGATTATAATGATATATCTTGTTAAAATAAAAACGTATTTTTTAAATACATCTTAATTTATATACATTTATATATGTTAATTTGATAACGGTGTAAAACGAAAAATTAAAAAAACAATGCATAAAGTTAATTAATTAACTAATTATAGAGGTAAAAAATATAAATTCAGAATCACCCCCCCCCCGTGTAAATTGCATTTGTGTCTGTGTGTTGTGATTCATACGGGAATGCATTTCGTGAATTAAACCCCCCCCCCCCTTCTCTTCGTGTAAATTGCATTTGTGTGTGTGTGTTTTGTGATTCCATACGGAATGATGTGGGTGCAATGTGGATTCCTTGGGTATACAGATCTGTTAATTGGATATTTTAATAATTTTCCCAATATATTTAGAACATTTAGCATTGTTATTTTAAATTTTAATTTTAAAATTTTGTATTAATAAAGAAAATAATGAGAAATATAGAATATCTTAAAAATTAGAAAGGAAAAAAAACAGCATAGTTGTTTAAAATGTTACACCATATATGATTTAAACTTAGACCTTGGACAGGGGTGGAGGGTAAAAAACTGGATTTATTATCTCTTTGTTGAAGGGTAAAAAACTGGATTTATTATCATTTTGTAGGGTGCCACCATATATATTTTAAAACAAAAATATGGATATAAGTTCTCCTTAGCAGAATTGGTTTGCAAGGCACTTCCTACACACAAGACCCAAGTTTGAATCTTGCTGGTGTCATTTTCTTAGTTTTTTGTTTTTAATTTCAAAGTTTAAAGTAAACTCTAATTTTGGTCCCTGTGGTTTACTGAAATCTTTGAAAGTGGGACTCGAACTTTGATAAGTCTAGAAATCATCCTCATGGTTTGCATTTTGATTTGAAAGTGGTCCCTATTCACTAACTTCATTAAAAACTACCCGTTAAGTTTGGGTGATTTCGTCCTTTTTACCATTTTCCTAAACCTAACGGATTGCTTTTTACGGAGTTAGTGAATATGGACCACTTTCAAAGCAAAATGCAAATCATGAGGATGATTTCTAGACTTATCAAAGTTCGAGTCCCACTTTCAAAGATTTTAGTAAACCACAGAGACCAAAATTAGAGTCTACTCTCAAATTTATTATGTTTCTAAAAAAATGTACAATAAAAGACTTGAATCCAAGACCTCATATATGAAAATCAATGAACCAACCAAAAGACCAATTATGATGTTCGTGAAAAACATCTTGACATTTTTTTATAGTTAAACGGTGCAACCGTTTGAAAAATTTTCTGGGTCCTTCCCTGACCTTGGACATTGTTTATTTGTTTTCTCTAAACAACAAAATAATTAGATCAAAAGACTAGTAAAAAATTAAAGAGAAAAAATTACTAAGAAATGGTCACTAAAATTTTCAACCCAAGAAAAATTAAGTCAATCTTAAACTCAAGATAAATATATAATCAACAATAAAAAAAATATTTCATTAAAACTGATTTTAATGTAGCCTTTTTTAAGTGAAAATGTTTAATTCAACTTTAAGGATTCATTCATACTTAAAATAAATTGAATCTGAATATATGAGTAGCAAATCCATCATATCTAATTTTTAGAAATATTAAAAATCAAATGATCAATACTTTTTTTTTTAAGAATGATAACGTTTTATTAAAACTAAAATGGTACAATATATTGAAACAGTATGATTGAACAGGACTACATCCAAACAAATCGATCACTATGTTGTCACAATCCAATTCATGGTTATTTTGTAGTTCCACTACTTCTAATGTTCCTTTTCTGGTAAATATTTGACGAAATATCTGTCTCCACCTATCTTTTAACAATCAAACAATACGGATTAACTGTTTTACAAATACAAGGACAACTTAAATACAAACTATTCAAGGTTACAAACCGTATAAATAAATCGGTTCAGATATTTATGCAAATTATAAATGTTAATGACTTGAAATACGTTCGTTGGTGTATGCCGTAGGGAGGATAGGCCCCCCAACAAACCCCAATAATCATCCACTAAAACATTAGTTGAATGTTCATTTTTATTTTTGTTAGCCTAAAAGTTATTAATAAGCACCCAACAAATAAAAATTAAGACCCAATTCTAATTCTTGCCATCTCATTTAAAACTCTTATTCGAAGGAGCCATTACTTTGCTTCCTAAGAACATCTCCAGCAACTTCTCTAAAATAAAGAAAAACTCATTTTTTGTTCTCTAAACTTCTCTAACAGCATCTTGATATTATTCTCTAAAATATAGATTTTTGGAAAAATCTCTAAATATAAAGATTTCTCTATATCTATAATAGAATGAGAGAAAAATATTTTTTTAATGATTTCCACCAATAATAACACTTATAATTTTAGAGATTTTTGGAATAATAAATTTATTGAATATTTTAATAATATAACTTTTAAATAGATTATTTAAAATAGAAAAACTGTTGGAGTTACAAGATAATAAGTTTAGAGATTTTAACTTTATATTCTCTATTTTAGAAAAAAAATTAAAGAAGCTGTTGGTGATTCTTTGAACTCTATCTCCTCTTACTTTTAAGTGTCAATCCGTTAATGCTCATTTTATTTCTCTTATTTTATTTGTTATAATGCAAATGCTTTGATCAAGATCACTTTTGCATTTTATTATTTTATAATTATTGTTATTAGTTTATTATTAATTTACAATTTCTTAGCCGTTATTTGATTTACGATTCTTGAGTTTGTTATTTTAATTTAAGGTTTTTTCTAAAGACGTAGCGGCTTCGAACCCACGAACGACTACCACGAACACATGTTCCTATAATTTGTAATTTTTTATTTTTTTATGTGGTTTTATTTGTTCATATGATTTACAATTTTTTGCTATTTAAATCGCTCATACTTACATATAAAAGTTACTCTAAAAAATGAAAAGAATAATGAAAAAAATAATGAATTATAAATCATTGAGACAAGAACTATAATTTCCAAACCATAGGTAACAATCCGCAAATTTTAATAATCTGTAGGGACAAAAAACGTAATGTACTGATTTTATAATTTAGTAATACTACATTAAATTTTTATTTATGCATATGAGGTACGGCAAAAAGACCAGATTGATTGATAAACCGGTCTTGAACTCGATCTTCACTTCATTACGTTGAATCAGGTCAAAGTCAAACTATTAGTTTTTAATCGGTTCAATATTTGTTTGGACAAATTAGTGCTTTTTAGGACAACATAGAGCCAAAATTAGATAAAAGGTAGGACTATGCTGGAAGCCTGGACCAGAGATACTCAAATGGCCCAGCCTGACCCAGATCAACGAAGGATCGGGACCGACTTGGGCTGGCCTTGGTCCGGGACCAGTTGGGACCTGAACTGACCTGATGTCCGTAACCGATTACGATATCCCACCGAAAACAAGGCCCCTCTCGGACTGACCCGGAGACCGGTCCAATTTTTTATTTTAAATTTATTTTTAAATGTACTTTTAAGTATATTGAAGACCAAAATGTATTTTAGTGTATTTGATTGATTCAATTATAATAAAAATGTATTTGTTAGTGTATTTGATTGGCCAAATTCTTCAAAAATAATTTTTAGTTAAAAATCAGTTATAATTTTTTTTAAGTGGGACGGATTTGAGCCCGGCCTGTTTACGGCTTAATTGTGCTTTCGTATTTGGGTCAGGACGCTGGAACCGGGATCACTATTTGGGACACTGTTGGTCCAATGTCAATCTCTACTCTATCAAACTCGGACTGATCTATACTACTATACCGGACCAAATTCCTTATTGTCTAACTTAACCATAACTAAAATAAACATTTTAGAACTAGTATGTGACAATCTCTACCACAGTGGATATCCTTTGTCAACATGCATCCATTAAATGGGTTATTTATTTACATAGTTTCTTGCTTTTTCATTCAAAAATATTTTATTAATTCAGTTAATTTTTTTTTAAACGGTAATAACACACACGTTTCCTGGATATACGGGATCCATTCGGACACCCGATTAATCCCGATGACCAGGACCCACCATATAGTGGTAGGCCAAGATCTAGATATCGCCACATGCAGCCGCGGGGATTCGAACCAGGGTAGTCCGGGATACCATTCACTGATCCTGCAGGATGTTACCTTATCACTGTGTCAAATATGTATTGATACTTCAACTATGTTTGGTATGATAACTATTGGTTGATGACCTAACTATTAACTGAAAAAGTTAGCTATCGACTCAAAAATCAATAAGTAAATTAGAAACTAACTATATTTAGAGTTATTTAAATTACGTTTAGCAAAATAAGAAAAAAAAATGCATTTCATTTTCCTGCAATTTCATTTCATTTTGATTTTCATAACAAAAACCAAGAAAATTATCTGGAAAAGAAGCCCAGCCCATTAAGAGACCTTCAAACGGCCCATTAGGTTTGCACCTGCAAACCGACTGCTTATAATCCAAATCTTTGTTGTTAATTTGATAAAAAATAGCTTTATAAACTCTCATCCGTTACGTCTTTCATCTTCTTTCACCGTTTCGTATCAAATCCATTTCTCCATTTTTTTTAATGTTTTTGAGTATTGAAAGCTGAGAATTCTGGATCGATGATGATTTGAAGAATCTGCGTTATCTATCTGCAAATTCCTTTTGAGGAACTGATGATGATTATGAATCTTATCTTCCTGAGATCTGATTTCTCTATATTCGGTAACACATTTTTAGCGCAATTAAAACATATCTAAATTTCATAGAGTAATGTAGAATTAGATTGCAATTGCAATTGTTAGTTAAAATTGTGATTATTTTTGTTTATCGCAATCGTCGTGTGTAAGTTTTTTTCATAAATTTGCAGGTTTTTCGATCTGAGTTTTTGTTTTCAAATGCTTCATGCTCGATCGAATTGGACTTAATGAGTTAAGTTTGATTCAAAAGAGTTCATGTTTCTGTATATAATTTGGATTCCTTTTGAACTGTGATCTTCCTGCGCGATTAAACATGATCGTTTCAAAAACAATAAATTAAGAGAACAAAATTATGCAAAATTATATATATATATATATATATATTTTGTAAATCAAAATGAAAAATAATTGTTTAACTGTAGCAGGTATTAAAATTTCTCATCAAATCATTTTTCGTTCTGTTAATTGGTTGATTGTGAAGTAATGATGTGTAGAAAGTGATAACTATTACATGATTAGTTATAATTGTTCACATGATCATATCGAAGTCCCAACATTTTTCGTTTTTATTCTTAAAATAATTTCTATATTTAATAAAATGTTATTTCTACCTCTTAATTATCCTCGATAGATTAATTAAAATGGAGAAAATAGAGTTTTTGTTTTCTATATTACTGTAATAGAATTCTTATTTTGTTCTCTAAAATAAGAGTAGGAGGCTATTTAACCAAATATTTACCTGATAAGCGTTTAATGAATTTCTTGTCGAATTAACATGACAATAACCAAGAAATTTTAATGGTTAAGAGCGATGGTAGACATCAAGAGCTTTACCGAGTAAGTTAGGACAATTATTCTTGCATGGTTAGCACTTACCAAATAATATGTTACATAACAACACCTAAGAGAGAACTTCAAATATATAGAATTATCTAAGACTCTCGCTAAATAGTTGATTTTTTTTATTCATTACAGCAATGAAATTGAATTAAAATTATTCTAAATAGAAATTAAAATGTATTGAGATCATAAAATTATAAAATATTTAAATAATATAATTAACGAAGAAATCTCTAAAATATAAAATCTGATTAAGTTAAATCTAATTTATTTTAGAGATTTTGATTTTTAATTATCTGTTTTGTAAAATCTGTTGGACATTAAATTTAATTTTAATGATTTTTATCGATGTAAGTTCTCATATTCGTAGAAATTTGTGTTTTTGTTGAAATGTGATGGTGAAATAAATTGTTTAACATCTTTAATTTTTAATTTTTTTATTTTGAAGAATATGTTGACTTGTATTCCATTTATGTTGTTTTATTTTATTCTTGTGTTTTGTAATCTCAAAATGTTTAATTTGATGTAAAATGTCATTTTTACGGTTTTTGACTTGAATCACATAATAGCATGATGACTAGTAGTAGATTATCAACACACAAAGATAGTTTTAATTTCCATGAAATCAAACCATAACAATACCACACCTAGACATATAAAAGTACAAAAGAGCTGCTAACAAACCAACATAACTAAATTAACGTCTATTGTGGTCTAATGTTTCGATTTTGTTTTATGCTCTAGTATGAGCAATTACTTATTTTTATTTATGACATTGTAATTAGCTGAAAACGAACTTCTTAATCATCGCCTCACCACCTCAGTTTTGTTGGAAAGTACTGCATTCAACAAATTAACTGTATGTAAGCATTAATAAATACTTGGATTGATTCAAAGACTTTGGCTGAAAAAGTGCAATCACCTTATCGATGAGAGATTGATAGTATGGTTTCACGTTCTCAACGTCAACCCGAACTTTGCTTTTGCTGTAGAGGTCATACTTGCTACATTTTTACACAAATATAAAGAATAAAAACACTGACAAATATATTACCAAATTTTGAAACATTGTTACAATTGAAAGCTTACTTGAATATTTGAAGCCATTTTAGATTCTCAACGTCTTCCTCGTTCATCAGGTGCTTATATGCTTTAGATTTATGCAATGCTGTTGTCAAAAAACGAGGATTAGTAAATAAGTTATTTCTGCCCCTCCCCCACCAGGGAATTTCAATCTTTTAACAAAGTTTGTACCATAGAACGAATGGTATCTTATGATGAAAAGACCAGCTGATGGAAGACTTGTCCCATTGTCCTTTGCCACCTAAATAATGATAATGAACACGTTAAAATTGATGACCATAATTAAAAGTTATGTGTAATGGATGGACATTTTGAAGAGAACCAGTGTTAATTAGTACCAAATACATGTAATCATCATGCCCCCACGACATCATAACATTGTCGAGTCCACAATGTTCCGAGTAAATTCCATATTTTGAATTGTAACTGGAGTTGTTATAGTCCGGATTTTCCTGAAAGTACTATTTTCACAAAAACAAATAAAAATTGATCATGGAAAACAGATTATTATGAATAGGTACTAATGTAATATGTTTATATGTATGAATCCAAACCATGTTGTGAACTATTGATTTGTTAAAAGCACACCCTACTGGAAACGTGTCCCCTACAACTGCCCATTGAGGAAGTTCTCCAAAACTCGGGTGAAGCAAAACCTTTCCAAGATCTATAAAACACAGATTTTCAAGTCGGTATAACTTTTCAGATATAGAATCATATAAGTAGATAACCTTGTTTTATTTCAGTACTCATAAGTACCATGGATTAAGGCAGTTAAGTGAAGCCAATCTTGGTTAGGATAGTCTTTTCTTATAGCCTCAGCAGTTTGCAACAGGTGCTCAATTTGAGGTTCATCCAAGTCAGGATCACTCTCATCAACAACCTGGTTCAGGAGTTCGCAACATTCCCAAATGCTCATCTCAACCTTGTCCAATTTTCTATATTCCTCTCTCATCGTTTTGACCTGCCCATGCATCCACTCAGTCACTACTTTTTTAATTAATATTATGTAAAAGAATAGAACTGAAGGAAACCATTATGATCAAGAAAAAGATACCCACAAAATCAACTGTTTGATTTATGTGATTCGTTCGGTAAAAATTCTCCACTCCTCTTTGTCTTTCGCTTTCTACCTCATAATCCCTGTATAAATAGATTAACATTTAGGCCTTTTTCCTAATGAGATATTTTAGTTAAAGTTTAAATCATCAAAAGGAATTTATCTACTCTAAATCCCAATTGTCTTTTATTTTGTTTTCCAGTTCTATTTACTTATTTACTTTTTTATCCCTAAACCCTCTTTAATTATATCAATGATCAATGACCATTTTTGTAAATTCATTATTTTTCATATTAACATCTTTTTATTTAGAATTCCAAACATATTTCAAATAGTTATCATGGTAGAATTTCATTAGTAAACAAATCAACAAATTTTATATAAAATTAATTTTGGAAATTAAAGAAACCACCTAAAATTGTGGCCAAAAGAATTGGCATGGGGAATACAAAATCCACCATCCAACACCAATCCTGATTCCTCCCCATTCTTTGGCTTCTGTTCCTCATCACCATTTTCTGTTCAAAAACAAATATAAATAATAAATTAAAATACACCAACAATTAAAAAAGAAATTAAGAACTTCAATTTTTTAGTTTTATATTAAATAATTCAAGAAAATTATATAAGATCCTCAAGAGACCTTCTTTTTGAGAACTTTTTAAATCATAACCTTCTTTTGAGAACTCTTTAAATCGTAATATTTTTTTAAACTAGCCTATATTGTGTTATTTCATATGACTTTTTTCATCTATGGTTAGAATTTAATTTATTAATTAATACATAATTATTTTACAATAACAAAATCATGTAAAACAAAATTTTAAGATAGAAGTTTACACAAATCTCATATATTTTGAATTTCTCAAATTTTTAAGCCTATATCTTCACAAATTAACTACAACATACCTTTTTAGAGTCCATTAATAATAATAAAAATATTAGAAAAGTGAAATATCAGTCTAAAATATAAATTTCTAGCGTTGATCACCCGCTTTTAAAACAAGATCTTGAAAAACCCCGGAAGCTAATCAATATACAAATAAATAGATACATATTAAAAAAAATTAAAGACCGTAGCAAGATTAAAACATAAGTAATATTTTCAGCTATATAATTAATAACAAATTTAAATAAAATACAACCATTTCCAACGTTACAAAAATACATAGCATCCCGTATAGGCGTGTAGTATGTGAAAAGATAATAAATAAAGTGATAAATTACCGAATTGGGTTTGATCAACGATGATCGTCATTTATAAATATCAGTATAACTATAAAAACAGAGGAGTAACAGAGAATAATTATTGACAAATTATGAAGAAAAAAGAAAGGGTATTTATAGCATACCGGAAAGTCCTTCCCTGAGAATTCAGATTCACCGGGTCCTTCCCTGAAAACTAAAACTCTTTCCACTCCTTCTTTCGCAATTTTTTTTTAATTTTTTTTAAATTATTAGAAAAAAAACCCAGAAAAAAGTTGATAGGTGCCGGTTTAAAGGTTGAACCGGCCGAGTTAGGTTGGGATTTTTGTCTGTGGTGGGACCGGAAATGACTCAGCCATGCGTTGGCATCAACTCACAGCCACTCGCTTTCTCTTGCTCACCACCTTTTTAATTTTTTTTTTTGATTTTTATTGTTTACCACTTTATGTTTTCAATATTCCCTTTTATATTATTGACATTTATTAATTTATTCATAATCATAGGAGTGCATAAAAACTCATTCAAATCGATTTAAATCGACCAATTAAATTAAAACTGGTAGTCTATAGTTGGATATCTAATTGTAAATTATTTCAGATCCATAATTTTAACATCGAAATTACATTGACCGGTTTTTAGATCACAATTCAATGTATTATGAAATCGAATAAATATAACCCAATGATCATCCAATTGTTTTACAACCGTCATCCAATTAATAATCATCGATATTTTATGATATTGTATTTTAGTTGATACTTATATGTAGAATTTTTAATAAAATATACGAATAATTAGTTGAAAATTTGATTAATTGATTGTAAATTGTATCAAAATACCTGATGGATCCAATTCAATTTCATGAATAGCCAATAATAATGTCCAACGAATGAAAATATTCCGATCCAATCCAATGGATCGGATGGATGTCTAACATTAATTAGATTGGACCTAGTATCCATTGGATTATTGGATCGAAATGGATCCATCTAAATTCATTAGATTTCAACATTATGAAGATCCCGTTATTTACTATTTACATTTACTTAAAAAATAAAAAAATTTAAGTAAATATATATAATAAATAATTGTTTAATTTATAGTATAGAAGCTGTATGTGTATAACTTTTTGTAATTTAATTAGTGCCAACTAATAAAATGTCTGGATACAAGATAATTGTTAACGAAATATTTTATCATTATATTTATCTAAGAAACAAAATCAAAAGAAAACTAAATGAGATCCTTATTTTAAATATAAAATATAAAACATCAAAATTACCAACTAAATATAATATATAAAAGATTTCTTAATACACATATAAAAGATTTTTTAATATTTTTATTTGATATAATATCAAGATATATATATTTTATACTTCTTTTACTAGATCTTCAAGCTAGTAAAATATTTCCAACTACAAAGTTTATCTAAACATAAATTTCGGATTTTCATAAAACATTTTAAGTGAAATGTATAACTTATCATTGTAATAACACAATTTTATAAAAGTTTACCACTGAAATTCATAAATTTTTTAATAACATAAGGATAGATTATATACAAATACATGATAAATACTAAATATTATAAACACAACAAAATACTTTATCCACTTTAGATTTTATTTTTCATTCTAAGTTTATAATAAACTTTACATCTCGTTATAGCTAACTTTACAAGAAAAAACATTTTTGAAATCCATATAACGGTTATCCAAAAAATAAAATGAAACATAATTTATTTTTTTCTGAAAAAATAAAAATAAAGGTTGTTTATATTGAATGTTCAAAAGATCGACTCCAATTAACCCTGGATAAATACAATAAACTTCAAATTGGGTCTTTATGGTTTGTCAAAAAGTGCTTTTTTCATTCCTGTAGTTTTAAAATTACATTATGACCATCGTGACACATAAAATCCGGATTTGATTCCTCTATCTAACAGTTGTTAAAAATTCCGTTACATTAAGGACATTTTCATCCTTTTATCGTTTTTCTTATTTTACCCATTCAAAAACTATAGTCTATAGGAACAAAAATCATAAAATTGATTTTATGTGGGTAAAAAGAAAAAAATTAGATTAAATGATAAAAATCTCTTAGAGCATCTCCAACAGTTATGCTAACAAATTTCTATAATAGAGTATGAAAAGTTAAAATTTCTAAAAAAAAATTCATTCAACTCCAACAGCTATTCTATTTTAGCAACTTTATCACTAACTATACTAATAAAATATTCCATCATTTAATAAAATATTATTTCTCTCTCATACACATTTAACATCAATTATTTTGATTGGTTGGATATAATTAAAATATTGTTTATCTCTCTTCTATATACTTTTAGAGATTTCTCTAAATTTAAAGATTTTTTCAATCTCTCTCCTCTATTCTCTATTTTAGCATAGATGATAGCATAGCTGTTGGAGAACAAAAAAATGCTAAAATCCCTCTTTTCTCTATTTTAGCATAGTTGTTGGAGATGCTCTTACGTAATGGAATATTGAACAATCGTTAGAGAAATGAATAAAATACATATGTTTTTGTAAATCACGATAACCATCTTATAATTTTAAAACTATAAGAAATTAATTTGGAGTTACTCTAAAAAGTATGAATTTCAATAAAAAATATAAAAGATATTGTCACACAGTTTAAGGTAGGTAGGGCCAGGTGAGGTGTAATCGACTCATGAGTTTGTATTTATTAGGCTGAAGCCGTAACAATATTTGTGACTGTTTTCCACGGGCTTACGTGTCACAACCCACCGCCGTCCGTAGTCGGGTTCGGGTTCACACGTTTATTAACTATCCGAATGAATTTGTCGACAAATATTTAATTATTGTTTAACTACTTTACATCCTTGTGATTTGTGAAAGATTATGATATAAGCGACCAAAGGTGTGTAGTTTGACCTCAAACCGCAAACAATACCGCATCTATTATATGGTATGAACATTTTTTTTACCATAAACTGTACCGCATATACCTTAATTTGTAAAAAATACATTTTGTGGTGTTCAAATTATATAATTAAAAATGGTCTAAGAAGTAAAAATGTCACAATTAGCCTAATTGTTATTAAGTGTGTGTGTGTGTATATATATATATATAGATATATGTTATATAAATGCCTAATCATTTGAGAACCCATGAAATTATGATAACCTTAAGAACTTGTGCATAATTTGTTATTTATATGATTTTTTTTTTCTATCTAAGCACAATATTTAATGTATTAATTAACATTTATTTGTTTCATAATGTTTTTATTTTATATGTATTCGTTTCATAATGTAAAACTTTTTTACATGTATCATTTGTTTCACAAACATGCCAAAAAGGTTCACTGAGAAATAATCAAATTGTAAAACGAATATATGTTAATCGATATTCTAAATCCTAGTCTTAGATAAAAAAAAATCATATGAAATAACAAATGACACAAGTTCTCAAGGTTATCACAATTTCATGGGCTCCCAAAAGAAGTCCCCCATGTTATATATAAATTAAAAAAATACATATATAATATGTTGTGCAGTACGGTTTGAATCGCAAATTGATAACTCAAAACCGCACCGCATAGTACGGTTTAATAAAATGCAAACTGCACCATGAAAGTTCAACCGCGCTTTGTGGTGCGTGTGGACGGTTTATGCGGTTTGACGGTTTCAATGAATACCCCATAGGCTTCCACAAAGGTTTGACCGCTCCTTAATTATGATTTTACTCTTAAATCACATATGATATAGGTGTTTCGTGTTCTCGTAAGTTGACTCTGTTGTCATTTAACCCATTTTTTAGAGGACACAAGTACTTGGAGGCACATGACTAGAGGGACCGGTTTTGTAAAATACGATTTGGTTGAGGGTGATGTCTGGTATATGTTTGTGCCTGGCATTGCTGATATAGCACCACCGAGCGAACTAGAAAACGTACGATAAAGAGAAAGAAAGGTGTTCCAAACAGAGGAAAAACCCTCCGAACTAGAAGAATTGTGTGAAATAAGTGAATTTATCCAGTTGAGCAGTTCTAGAGGAACGAGGGGGTGCGCTATCGCTATAAGGGTTCAGGACTTGCTGCTTCTTTTTTCTTTGCTTTCTTGCTGTATGAGAAATTCCATGAGGGGGCGCCACTCTTTCTATGGATTGATCACAAGCAGAAAGATGGTTAGAGCGTCCATCAACTAAAGATCTCGTCATCTTTTTTTTTTAGGGGTGTCGAGCGTATATGGTAAAGATACTGTGTTGTTAGTTTATAATTGTTTTATCTGATTACATTGTCTCCTACACATCTTTGTAGAGTGAACAATTAATCGAATCTCTATTTACTTTATTCATCTATGTTTTTACCTGTTTGACCAATGTTTGTATCGTGCATAACAATATAAGCCGAAAGTCTTTACAGAAACATTCCAATCCTGATGATTTTCAGACCCTACTTCCAAATAGATATATCGATTCTTTTTGTTGGATTTATAAATACAAATGATTGATTAAATAAAATTTTTTAAGAACTGAATGACAATTTACATGTCTAAAATAGAAAGTTACCATACCATTGCTTACCACAAACAAACCATCATCGTAAAGATTCAACTTATATAAAATAGAAACTTATCATATCATTTATTTCTATATAAAACAAAATATAATATATTATCAATTTAATTAAACAAATATTTTATCTTCCGTAGCTGGCATAACAATCTTATTATTTTCAATTAAATTATTGAATTACGTTTATGTCTTTTATTGGTGCTGTTATCTCATTTCAAAATTAAAAAATAAATATCACTATATTTTCTTCAATTACATATACGAACAGTGACGGATCCAGAATTTTTATCCACTGGGGTCCCACTAAAATAGACTAAAGGCGTGTAAAGTCACCCGACGTGTTTCGGAAAATTTTTAAAGTTTTTTAGTTGATTTCAAGACATTTTCTTATTGTTTTTGTCGATTTTGAAGGATTTTCTTAGTATTTTTATTGATTTCGAAAGATTTTTTTGGGTTTTTTATTGATTTCAAGAGAGTTTTTCAATGTTTTTGTCAATCGCCGGTAAGATGGGGTCCCTTGAATTTTTTCACTGGGGGGAATCAAGCCTAAATATAGTATTTTTGATATTTTTTAGCCTATAATTTTTTTTTTAATATTTCACTGGGGGGATGGGACCCCCCCTTTTCTAATCTAGATCCGCCTCTGTATACGAACATATTTATCTGCTTATACAGATAAATACGAAAACGATGACGTTTATATTTAATTTTAACGTTTATAATAGACTTTGGATATAATAATGTATATGTATTAAGATTTCAAAAATGCAAAACCTAAGTTTAGGTAGGAAAAGCATGTGCCAACATGTATGTTGCTTAAGATTATCCATTGAAAACGTTACGTTAGCCATATGTTTTCTTATTCAATTATAAGTTTGGTTACATCAAACCCATCATGAATTGCGTCTGATACAGAGATTGATCTGGTCGATCTTATCTCAGTGCATCTCATCCTACTATACATCCAAGGATGAAGATCCCTTCTTATCCTTTTCACCATAACTTCACTTCTTACCGGAACCCAAACCACATATATGTATATATATATATAGAGAGAGAGAGAGAGAGAGAGGAAAGTTCAAATGTGAACTCATTTTTGGTTGTGAACGTGAGGACGAATCTCAGCCACTTATCCGGTCAATAAAGGCGGCTTTCGACCGGTTCCTCCTTTAATAATCTCCACCCTCCCATGAATCGCGTCAATCCTCCGTGATCGCGTCCACCATAACCGAAGATGTGTGGCTGAGATTCGTCCTCACGTTCACAGCCAAAATTGAGTTCACATTTGAACCTAACCCTATATATATATATATATATATAGAGAGAGAGAGAGAGAGAGAGGAAAGTTCAAATGAAAACTTATTTTTCATTGCAAACGTGAGGACAAAGGAGAGCATGACACGTATCCCATTCAGTATGAATAATGAATGTGAAGTTCATACACTATTCATAATGGATGATACAACATTCAGTATGAATAACATAACATTAATTGTGAATAATAGATGACCATCATCTATTCAGGATAAATAATTTTTGGCGCAGGTGACACGTGTTGCACTCATGGTTGGGTTTCGTGAGAATGAAAGTTATGGTGAGAACTGAGAAGAATAAGAAATGATCTGCACCTTTGAATCAATCATAATTGAAGATCAACAATAATAAGACACACCCAATCAAATACTCTGAATCAAGTGCGAATGTGTAATTCATGGAGGGTAAGATTAAAAGTGACCAAGAGTCCAAATCCCTTCTTACACTTCTCAATTTAACTATTATTCTCACACAATTCTTCGTCTATACACACACGTATATAGATACATACATCCATACATACATACACGATTTCATTATATTATTCCAACAAACATATCCCTAATTTCATCGGTGTTCTTCAGTATCAGTTGATTGTCTATGGTAAACGAAGAGGATTAAAGTCAACAAAAATAGTTTCAACATGGACAAATTGGTAGATGGTGGTGACAATTTTTAGAGCTTAAAGTCACAACAAATCGATTGAGACATTTGTGTTTTGGACGCATGAGCTATGCCTAAAATTGATAGATATATAATGATATGATGAATCCTATGGACGATATGATTTCTTAAGATAAGTTTTTTGCATCAGAGCCAGATGATTTAAACGCACGTGAGGATATAAAAAGATATGCTAAATGCCCTATAAATATAAATGGATGTATCAGAAAATATGAATGATGTTGATAAATACTATAATCCAAAGATTCCCTCATTTGATGTTTTACTTTGGTGGAAAGAAAATGTTAACAATTATAGTATTTCACCACAACGTTACGTTTACAAAACACCTAAAATGTTTAGACATCATAATATGATACTTTTTATAGGACTTATGTTTTATAAGACGAAACAAAAAATATTCTAACCAAAACTGTTACACTATATATATATATATATATATAGAGGTCACTTTTAGGTGACTTAACAAGTTTTTTGATGCATTTAAAATAACTGTTGTATCAATTATTTTATATGTTGCTATTTGAAAAATTGGCATTTAAACAGAAGTGCCCTATAAATAGATGAATTATAAGACATTTCTCAAAATTGTTCTATAAAATAGCTAAATACAAAACTTTATTTAAAAAAAACATCATAAAAGTCTTGTTGAAACGTTTAAAAGCGTCCTATAAATCTATAAAATATTTCATTCGTCAAATTTTATGTAACTACTAACCCGTCAACCCAACCTAACCCGTCACAACCCGCAAGGGTTGGGTTATACTTTTGAATATGTTAGGCTGGGTTGAGATATCTCCAAACCACTATTATTGAGTTGAGTTGTATAAATATTATAAACCGTTCGAACCCAACCCTACACCCCTAATCACACAAATAGCCATCCTAGTCCCTGTCCTCACACAAAATCACATTATCGGTGCTCAGTCAAAGCTACAACCCTGACTCGATTGTTTCCTAATAATTGTTGTACCTCAGAAGTTACATTAATTGGTTCACCAACAGTATCTCGACCCTTAACTACCAGAGCGTTATAAATATTAGGCATTTTGCCTGGCGGAAAAGCTACATCTAGTACCGGACCAATGATCCGATTTCTTTTCATTTATTTGTATTTTCTTTTATATTCCATTTCGACACCAAATTTTTCTGTACCCGTATCACTTGTTTATACCAATGGATGTTTTTTTTGTGAAGGGTATCCCAAACTAATTCCGACAAAGTTTTTTGACTGCAATAATCAACCCTGATAAACTCAGTGGCCACAATTGTTAAGAGCGTGTGGATTCAAATCCTGAGTGGCCGGGATATTCCTTCAAACCCCAGGCATTCGACCAGAAGATAAAGCTATCATATAACTGCTAAAAGGATGGTTAAAAGAAACAACCAAAAGAAACAAAAACATCATAAAGCTATTATATAACGGCTAGTTTTCCAAAATGCCTAAACCGAGCTTTTTTAACTGGTCCCACATAACCAGAGGTCTAAAAATTCGATGAACCGACCCTAACTAGTCGGTTATAACCGGTGCCGATCATTCTTTAACCAGTTATAGGTTGGTAAAAAAGAAGGCCCGGCCCACTTAGACCGTCCTCTAGTATTATAGTCTCGACTAACTTGATTCACTATCTCCCTTTCCGTAGGAACTATGACATTACCCTAAGAACGCTTTTGACATCCAGGGGTCACATACTGACCATAGAACCTTGTTTAATAAGTGGAACGCATTAGCTGTCCATTAAAGCCATCCATGAAGGCAATAATAATTTTTTTTGCCAATTACTTTAAAGCTAGCAATTTCTAATCTCTGTTGCTAACAACATAAAAAAGAAAACAATTAAATAATGATGCATCTAATCTAAACTAGACAAAGTCAACGCTTAGTATGACAACCAAAAACATTCCCTCCACCTCATTCCATCCATGACTTTTTAGTCAAACTATTTTTTTTTTCAATTTTAAAAATAGAAATCTATCTATCATCATTCTATATAACTTATAGACGAGCATGTTTATTAGCAGCTTAATGAATTTAAGGAGATTTATAACTTATTCAGTCGGCTGTACATGACTGTTTGGTAGTGACTTAATAATAAAGAAAATGACTTTTTCAGTAAGCTTCTAAGAGGGAGCGCTATGTAGAAAACCAGGTTTTTGCCAAACCTGACCCTCACAATTAAAAATCATGCATATTCCATCTATGAAAAAACCCTCCTAAACAAAAACCTTCCCAGTCTATACAGACAGATTAATTCACATGGACAACTTTATTTAATGGAAACTAACCAAACTACCCCAAACAATGTATAACAACATTTCCAATAGATCTTTTAAAATTGAGCATTAAAGTTTTTGGGTGTATTCAATATATTGTATTTTTTAATAATACAATTAATGTTGAAATATTTAAAATGGAGAAACTATAAGAGGTAATTTTATTTTATTTTTAAGCATTTAACTTTCACTTGTTCATTTTGGGAAAATTATGGAGTCAGAAATCAGAAATAAGAAAAAGTTACGAGTACCGAAAAGGAATAGAGTCATGAATATAAGAAATAATGGTTTATTTTTATTACAAGATGAAGGGAGCATGCCACATTTACATACACTATGCCTTTTATCGAGTAAAATTCTCGAACCTTGCCATGCTTACCCAATAAGATGACACTAGGGTGGCGTTTGTTTTTTAAGAGGCGTTGAAGTCTGAAGTCTGATTTCACTTCTAATTTATAAGAGGTGGTGCTGAAGTCTGAAATTTAAATCAGTAAAACTGTTTGTTTTTACGTCTGAAGTATGAAATCTGAATCAATATGACTATTTCTTTTCATCTTGTGTGAAATAACCGGAGGCGTGGGAAGATAATAAGAGGGATTTAAGAGGTTAGGTTACCACTTATTTATTCAGATCATATTAAGTGATAAGAGGCTCTGAAAATAATAGAAAAACAAACAACCTTAATTATGAAACGTCTAAACGAATCAAACATAAGTGGTGATTAAGAGCTTAAAATGAAAAAAAAACAAACAAACAAGGCTAGGTAAGCGCTTACTGATAAGTGTTTGGTAAACGACCCCTTAATTTAAAAATAACGAGCAGATGATGTGAAATATTCCAGAGGAGGTTTCCACCAATTTACTAATAAAAAAATGATGGGTTGAAAAACATAGTTGATAATCTTGATTAATTATGGTACAGCACTATATCCGTAAGTTCAGCTAGTCAACACATATTATATAAATTTTTTAAGGTTTCATTTCCATATTTTTAAACCAGGCACAATGCACGCAGGTGGGTGAGGTGGTCCACAAAGAACCTCCCCAGTCTGACATTAAGATGACGTTTTTTTTTTTTAAGAGGTACTGAAGTCTGAAGTCTGATTTCAGTTATGAAATGGTTATGAAACGTCTAAACGAATCAGACATAAGTGGTGATTAAGAGCTTAAAATGAAAAAAAAACACACAAGACCTAAATCAATGAAACCCAATATATCTCATTTGAAGGTAGGATCCAGAGGGGTTCGAAAGGGTAGAAAACTAGAAATAATGTAGACTTGAGTTGTACCCCAAAGGGGATGACTTTAAACATCAGGCACAGAGATGCGCAATTGTCACACAAGTAGATAGAAACATGTAGGAATGCTGAATGCATCTAGTAGCACAAAAGAGCAACAAAAAATTGAGTAAGCGGCTGCTTAGTTGGTTTTACATTAAGGGGCTTTTTGGTTGGCTTTCCATTAAGTCCTGTATGGATAATGCTGTCTTTGTGGATTTGGGAGGGTCTTTTCATAGATGGACGTAGTGTGTTTTTTTAATCGGGAGGAACCGGTTTAGAATCCTTTTGGCTTTCTGCATAAAGCTCCCCGTTAGAAGCTTACTGAATAAGCCACTTTCTATATCATTAAGCCACTACCAAAAAATCATGTATAGTTAACTGAATAAGCTATAAGTCTCATTAAGGTCATTAAGCTGCTAACAAAAAGACCCTAAGAGGGTGTTTGTTTTCAACTTAATAAGCTTAATGGGCGGTTATCTTAATTGGTTAAGTTATATTAACATGTTTGATTTTAACTTAATACTAAGAGACTGGCTTAACATGTTAAGTTAGCCTATCTAATCTTAATGCATTAAGTGGGAATCTTTTCCAAAATTACCCTTGTCCTACTTTTTTAATTAATCACGTCTCATAAAAAAATAAATAGTTTACCACCATGAATAAATTAAAATTTGTAATCAAACAATAATACTTTACCGTTTTACATGTATTTTTAGTTATTTAGTATTGTCTTATGAATTCATTGAATTCATATTATTTATGTTATTTTAAATAATTTATATTATTTTAATTTTTTGTCTTTTTAAATATTTATCAAACAATTTATTTTCATTCAACACTTATATAGAGATAAGGTTATAATGGTAATTTTTGTTGTTGAGATTATTTTTTCAGAACAAAAATCAAACAACAATTTATCTTAATTTATTCAGACAGATTAATGTTTAGAGACAACTTAATAGATTCAGAACTTAGGAGTTGTTTGATTATTTATCCATTAAGTTCTGAATTTATTAAGTTGTCTCTAAGCATTAATCTATCTGAATAAATTAAGATAAATTGTTGTTTGATTTTTGTCCTGGATAAATAATCTGAACAACAAAATTACCATTTTAACCTTATGTCTACATATCCAATTTGCATTTCCTCATACATTACACGACTTTCTATATAGATTGTGAAAGTTCTTTTTTATGAGGGTTTTTTCATAGATGGAAGAAGCGCATTTTTTAATTGGGAGGGACAAGTTTGTAAAAAAACTTGCCTTTCTGCATATAGCTCCCCCCTAAAAGCTTAATGAATAAACCAATTTCTACATCATTAAGCCACTACCAAACAGTCATGTATAGCTGACCGAATAAGCAGTTGCTAACAAACAATCCTTAAAACATGTAAAACCAACCTGGCAGAATTCAGGCTTCGATATCATACCAAGTCTCCAGCTCAAACATCAGGTAGTTGGAACCTAGAAAGGTATAAACACATATTTAACAAAGAAAAATGTTTATTAGTTATTCAGCACCTACAATACATCAACAATAAGTATAAATAATAATAATTATTATAAAATACTAAATGAATCAGGAATCTTTTAAGTATGTATATAAGATGATAATCCCATATCTAGAAAGTAGAAACTTCAAAATAAGGACTTTGGTAGAGAAACCAAAATGTGTCAAGGTTTTCTTCCAATCTTGGTTTTTATTGGTTTACTTCTTACATCAATATTGGTTCATGGCCAAGATGATCAATCAGGTACTAAATTATAACTTTTCAAAAATACAATTAGTCTATGTTTGGCAAATATAAGCTAGTGTATTGAAACGCTACTTGGAGTAGCGTTTTGGGAGCTTATTGTCATTTTTTCCAATTATAACCCTCATTAATCTTAATTTTAATTATCAATATGTCCTTTTTGGTCATTTTGCATTCTTATAAGCTAGTTTTTGCCAAACGTGATTTTTTTCACCAGCTAGCTTATCCACTAATTTGCCAAACATAGCCTTAGTAACCATTTTCTATAAAATCTCAAATTCAATCTCTCTTTCTTGCAGGCTTTATAAGCATAGACTGTGGGATAGTCAAAGGGTCAACTTACACCGATAACGTAACCAACATAAACTACGTATCAGATACCGACTTCATAGACAGTGGTGAAATCCATACCATATTGCCGATATATAATTCGTTCCTTATAGATACACAGCTTACTACACTCACTAGTTTTCCTCAAAACACCAGAAATTGCTACACCCTCAAACCAACCCAAGGAAAGGGTAATCGGTATCTGATACGGGCAAGGTTTATGTACGGGAATTATGATTTTAATGGGAAGCTTCCGGAATTTGATGTCTATCTTGGACCTGATTATTGGGATACGATGAAATTTAATTCGTCGTCTAAACCAGTAAATATGGAGATTATACATGTTCCATCATCAGATTATATACATGTTTGTCTTGTAAACACAGGTCGGGGAACGCCTTTTATATCAGCGATAGAATTACGGCTTCTAGCGAGCAATATGTATAAAGAAACCGATTTTGGATCGTTATATCTTTTTGCACGTGTAAATTTTGGAAGTGCATTTGGAACAGTCAGGTTAATCTTTTATTTTGGGGTTATTTGGTTAAATGACATGCTTACAGGTGTTTTTTTTAAATCCATGACCTTCTTACAAGTTTCTAGGCATTCTAGTATTTTTTTTAAATCGTTTGAAGCGTACACCTCGAGACAACGCGGCTAAACCGCACCTGAGACGGCGCCTCTTGGTTCAGCGAGGCGGTTCGGTGAGGCGTTAGGTGGTGTACGCCTCAAATGATCTGCTTTAAGTAATGGTGTTTTTGGCTTTTTCTATAAGCTTCGTGGCAGTAGTAGTCCTTCTCTTTATAGTATATGGGTTCTGTTTTAAATTTAAAAAACTAAAAGTCAAAGCCCAGTGGTCCCAAAGTGTATTTTTAATATTTTAAAACCCAAAAAGTTAGTACTTTCTCCTCTCAATAAAAAAGTGTGGTTGGACCCCTCTTCCTCCAAGCAACCAATTTTTCTATACCCTCTCAGCCTATCTCACAGTTTCACTCTTTCCTCCGTCAAAAAACACCGAACCAACGCCCTTAGTAATTTAGTATTATATATATATTGTATATAAATGTGTATAAATATATAATTGTGTAGTATATATACATATTTTGGTGTATATATATATTTCCACCTCGGGACTTACGCCTCACCTTGTTGAGAGAAAATGCCTTGAGGCCCAATTCCGCCTTTTAAAGCCTTGGTCGCATTCTTAAAGCTAAGGTCATGGATTTAAAAAAAATCTGTCAGGTCATTTGACGAAAGGACCCACTTTTTAGAATGTTTTCTCACAACCCTTTACTTTCAATGCTTGGATAGTTATCTATACGAAAACAAAAATACTAACTACATTTTTCCTGATTCTCAAATTAGGTATAAAGCTGATGAGTATGATCGTCTATGGGGTCCAATTAATTGGCCTAATAGTACTTACTTATACACAATAGACAAAGTTTATACCGGGCTTTTCACAACCATTGATCCACCATCAGAGGTCATGAGTACCGCCATCACGCCAAAATACCCGAAGGATCCATTTAACATAAAGTGGACTCCCGATAATATAACCGATAAGTTTTTTATGTACATGCATTTTGCAGAAATTGAAATACTGAAAAGAAACCAGAAAAGAGAATTCAATATTTACCTGAATGGGAACCTCTCTTATGGACCTTTCTCGCCGCTAAATCATTCGACCACCACCATTTATAGCACGGAACCTGAGATTGTAGCACCAATGTATACACTCACAATAAACAGAACTAAAAATTCAACCCTTCCTCCCATTATCAACGCTCTCGAGCTTTATATTTTAAAACAGCTACCACAAAGGCAAACAGATGATCAAGATGGTAAGTTTAGAATCTGTTTATATTTTATAAATTATAATAAAGAAAGTTTAAATATGAGTTCACATACCTTAACTCCTTTCTTCTGTCTCTATAACGAATATTAGCCGCTGCAATGTGGAGCATTAAGTCAAGTTATATGGTAAGAAAGAACTGGCAAGGAGATCCATGTGGTCCACAGGAATTTATTTGGGATGGTATTGGATGCAGCTATAATGATACCGGGTCTCCTAGGATTGTATCCTTGTATGTATACGAGCCCCATATAAAAATTTTGTTTTTTTTACTTTCAATAATTTATTCACAGTTGATTTGAAATCAGGAACTTGTCAGCCAGTGGATTGAACGGAGAAATAGATCCTGGATTTGCTAATCTCACAATGATGCATACCTTGTAAGTGTTTATAAAGATAAAATAGAACTATGATAAATACAAAAGTTAGTTAACTCCTATATATATATATGTCCTATATTTCAGGGATTTGTCAAACAATAATTTAACAGGAGCTGTGCCTAATTTTCTTTCTGGAATGAACTCCCTGAAGGTCCTGTAAGCAATCTGCCCCTAGAACTAGCATCAGAAGTCTAGTTTCGTGGAATAAAACTAATCTTATTTTATATTTGTTATAGCAACTTAAAAGGAAACAATTTCATTGGGACAGTTCCAGCAGGGCTCCTAGCGAAGGCAAATAAGGGATCATTGTCATTAAGGTTTGGTACCCATTTTTGAACACTATGAATGAAATGTTAATATCTTTTAATATCTTTTAGTGATTTACCATTTAACATTTATAACCCACAATCAGTTTTGATAGCGAGGGCACAGGGGATACTCTAAGTTCATGTGGCACGAATCGTTGTGGAAGCAAAAAGGATAACAAATTCATTGTTCCAGTAATAGCAACAGTTGCTTCATTCTTTGTGATCTTGATGGCACTCATCGTCATATGGATGATTAGAAAACAAATAGAAAGCGGTAGGAAAAGCACTGATCTTGAATTCTAAAACATTGTAAAGAATCTTTAAATAATTTATATATGCATGAAAAACAAACACAAACTTTAAGTATGCAAGATCAGTAAATGAAAGATTTAATGCAGGTAAACGGAAAACAGGCACAGGGCTGGAAATAAGAAAACAACAGTATACATACTCAGAGGTAGAGAGCTTCACCGACAACTTCAGTGTTGTTATTGGGAAAGGAGGATTCGGAACAGTTTACCATGGGTATATTGGCGATACAGAAGTTGCTGTCAAGATGCTTTCCGAATCATCACTCCAGGGGGACAAGGAATTTCAGGCCGAGGTAACTTTTGGTTCAGTGAATTCAAAGGATTTCAAGGGAATTGGAATGATCAATTCCTTTGAACAAATTCCAATTCCTTTGTTTTAGATTAAAGATTTCACGATTTCATGGAATATCCCAAAGATTCCAATCCCTAACAATTCCATCCAACCAAACTTGTGGTCAAACTCCATCAAATTTCATTTCAATTCCTTCATAGTCAAATTCCTCTGATGGATTCCAATTCCACCGAATTCCATTCTGCGAACCAAACGCCCCTTGTTCCATTCTGCAGTAAGGAGTAAAGAAACCATAAGGCTTGTGGCATACTGGTTAAGGCTTGTGAGGGATGAGGCTAGATAACCCATCTACCCCATGTTCGAATCCAGACGCAAACAACTTGTGGCCACTAGGGAACTATCTCAGGGCTACATGCTTTAGCAGTCTTAAAATTGCCAGGGATTAGTCTAAGCAAATGCCTAGGATACCCTTTCAAAAAAAAAGTAACGAGTAAAGACCGTATGCTGAACTGAAATATTTGAACATATGTTTACAAAAGGGGAATTGGTATAGTGGTACCCGGGTTACCAGTAGAACCCAACCTCTTAGGAGGTGAAGGGTTCAAACCTCACCAAAGGTGAGGAGTGTGCGTGAGTATTTTTCTGTATATATATATATATATATATATATTATATGTGGAATGAAAATTGCATGGCAAACTAAAAAAGCTATCTCATGTACAGGCCTATCTTCTCCTAAGTGTTCATCACAAAAACCTAACTTCTCTAGTTGGGTACTGCAATGAAGGAAACCACAAGGCAATCATTTACGAGTACATGGCTAATGGGAACTTAGAAAGGCATCTTTTTGGTATTTGTCATCATTGACATTTTATTTTTCAAATTTAGACATCTATTTTTTTTTCTCAATAGATCACCTAAGACTAAGCGCTACTATTTTAAATCACTTGAGCAGACACGAGTTCAAGTGTCTTGAATTGGGAAGAAAGACTACAAATAGGATGTGATGCAGCACATGGTCCGTAAGCAAATTATTTGGATTAAACTTGCTTGTATTTTTGGCTTATATTATCAAATTTTTAACCATTTGGGAATCTGTTTTTTTAGGGCTAGAGTACCTGCATCATGGTTGCAAGCCACCGATAGTCCATAGAGATGTCAAGGGTACCAATATCTTACTGAATGGAACATTTCAGGCAAAACTAGCAGACTTCGGGTTGTCCAAAGCTTTTCCAACAGAAGGTGGTAGCCATATTTCAACAGCAGTTGCTGGCACTCCTGGGTACCTCGACCCTGAGTGAGTTTTCATAATCTTATAGATAAAACTTATTAACTTATATTTACTGCCATTAGAAATAATAAGTTTCAGAAATAGGATGTGATTCAGTAACAACCCTTCTTCCCTGTAGACTCTTGAATTTAGATCCTAGAGTTGCATATAATATATATATATATATATAGAGAGAGAGAGAGAAGGAGGTTCAGGGGAAAACCTAAAAAAAAACTGAACAACAACCCGGAAGCCCTTCATCTAGACAGTATGCATAGACGGTATGCACAATTGCATACAAACGTTTTTTTCCTATGCACAAATGCATGTTACAAATTACCGGTATGCATTTGTGCATACTGTCCTGATGGAGGGCTCCCAGGGTGTTTTTCATCTTTTTTTTTGAGGTTTTCCCTGAACCTGAATATATATATATGTATGGAATCCTTTTATACTCGATATACACCTTAGATTTTACGACTGCTCTAGGCTGCATCTCTCTCCTACATTATTCAAAATACATCAGAATAACGTGATGAAATGAAATCATACAATTTCTTCTCATTTTATGTTTATACATGGATCTTTTGGTATAAATGCAATAAGAATTCTGGCTTGCAGGTATTACACGTCAAACTGGTTGACCGAGAAAAGTGACGTTTATAGCTTTGGGGTTGTACTTCTAGTGATAATTACAGGCCAACCAGCAATAACCAAATATGACAAAGACAACATGCACATAAGTCGATGGGTTAATTTAATGCTCGCAGATGGGAATGTGAAAAATATCGTTGATCCTAGGCTGTTGGGAGATTTTGACATCAATTCAGCATGGAAGGCAATAGAACTGGCAATGGCCTGTGTTTCCCGCACACCCAGCAGAAGACCAACCATGAACGAAGTGGTCATGGAGCTAAATGATTGTCTGGTGATAGAAAGAGCTCGCCCGGAGACCCAATCAAAAACTTTAACCGGTCTCATGTCTCTTAATATGGAAAGTGCACATGATCCGAATCCAAGATAGTGAATTAAAAACACCTTTTTTGTGATATTTGCCTAATGTTTTATTTGTCTATTGTGTTTTTTGGTTTTAGATGTCATCTCCTTTTAGAATGAGAGATAAGACTGCACAAGCTTAGCTCTTTTTCACTTAAGATTTTTGTGTGTAATAAGTGTAACTAAACTTAAGCCATTGGACCCTTGAAAACTCTGTGTTCCCATAGTTGGATTTTGATTGTTTGGTATTCCTATATCTGAAATCATTAAAATTATAGTTGATGCATTTAACTGTAATTAACAGCCTTGAAATCATAAGCATATGATCTATGGATGGATTTGAAACACTTTATATTTTATAATACCTTGACTATTTGTGCTAGAGCCTAGATAATGATCATTAATGCAAATTACTTTCAGTATATGGCTATTTGACGTGATGAAACCGTGGTTTCATAGAAAACACTTAGGTAAATATTATGTGTACCAAAACTGTCATTTCCTTTTAACCCTATTTGTGATGGGGCATTACTTCATACATGTTCTGTTGGACACATAATATAAGAATAATGTTGGACACATAATATAAGAATATTATGCTTGGTGATGCACGATGGGATGGCAACAGTTTAAGCACCCGAGAATGTTGGATGTCCTTTGATGATCAAGAATAAGTGAACTTCAATAACACGAGAATAAGAGAGAAAAAGTAGATCAAAACATGAACCGAACTCACGAATTTTAGCGAATTTTTATAAGTTCTTTTTTATGGGTGTGAGAGTTCGTAATTTTTTCTATACCCCATAATACTTACTTATACTAATGGAGGTTAAAAAGGCCAAAAAAACAGCCAAAAGATGCAAAAAGACGGTCATAAAGCCATTAGATAACGACTAATTTTTCAAAATGCCTGACTGAGCTTTTTTAACAAGACCCCAATAACCGGTCATTTTTAAACGTAGGTGTAAAATTTCGATGAATCGGTCCTCACCCGTCTGATCCTTCCTTAACTGGTTACGTGTCCGGTGGTAAAAAAGGGGAGCTAGCCCACTTTGATCATCTTTATCTGGTATTATACTCTCATATCTCAATTATTGAAACTAACCATGACGCCAATAACAAAAAAGTTTTCCGATTACTGTAAGTTGGCAATTTCTAATCTTTGTTGCTAACTATATAACGAAACAATATAAATAATGATAATGCATCTAAATTGGACAAATTCAACGCTAGCATGACACACACTATTTTTTTTTCAGTCAAGCTATTTTATTCAACTTTAAGAACGAAAGAGATCTATCTATAATCATTTGATATAAACTAAGACCACATTAAACAATGTAGAAGCACCATAAATAAGAAAGAAAGAAAGAAAGTTACAACTACCCAAAAAGATACGAGTGACAAATATAAGAAACACTAGGTTTGACGGTTTATATTCATTACAAGACGAAGGGAGCATGCCACATTTACATAGACTAATCTGACAATAACGAGCAAACAATATGAAATATTCCAGGATGTTTCCACCAATTTACTAATCAAAGGATGACGGTTTGATTAACTTGATAATCTTAAGTAAACAACGATGGATAATTTTGATTAATTATGGTCCGGCACTATCAACGTCAGTTCAGCTAGTCAACCCCATTTTATAAGATCTTTTAAGGTTTCACCACAGATTTTTTAAATCAAGCATGATGGATAATCTTGATTAATTATGGTCCATCACTATCAACAATTCCTTAAGTTCAGCTAGTCTACCCCATATTATATTATCTTTTAAGGTTTCATTATATATATTTAAACCAAGCAGGATGCACACAGGCTACAAGGTGAATGAGGATGTCCAAAACAAAACTGCCCAGCCTCCAAGGGTATGACTTTAAACCAAACCAAACGAACCCAATATATCTCATTTAAAAGTAGGGTCAGGAGGGAGGGACCTGTCCTCTACTCCAAAGGATATGGCTTTAAACATGCCCAACTAATTTTAGCGTAAAGTCAAGCTTAGGAGATACTAAATTGTGTATGCATGTAACTATTCATTCAATGGTGTTGTGCCTAAATGAGCAATTCTGTTTATAACTGACTGAATGTTACATAATCCCTCATCTAAAAGCAAAAACAATACAGGCATGGACAATTTGTCACACAAGAAAGAACATATAGAATGCCCAACGATTGTCAAACAAGTACAACCACATAGGTATATAACAGAAGTTGAACCATATAGAAATGCTTGGCAATTGTCACACAAGTCCGAACCATATAGAAATGCATCACCATGAACAAAACAGAGTCCGCTTGCATTAAAGACATGTTGAGTGCAATAAATTTGAGAAGAAGACGTAAAACCAACCTGGTGGAATTTAGGTTTCGTTTGCATACCAAGTCTCCAGCTCAACCATTAGGTGAGTAGTTCGAAACTAGAAGGTGTAAGCATACCTTAAACAAAAGTGAAAATTGTTTGTTAGTTATCCAACACCCCCAACATAATAAGTATATTTAATAATAAAGTAGGAATCTTTTATGTATAAGATCATCACATGTCTAGATAGTAGAAGCTTCAAAATAAGGACTTGGTAGAGAAATGAAGATGTGGCAAGGTTTTCTTCCAGTATTGGTGTTTCTTGGTTTAGTTCTTACATCAATATTGGTTCATGGCCAGGATGATCAATCAGGTACTAAAGAATAACTTCTCTAAATACAACCACTAACCATTTCTAATTTTCTATCAAACCTCTTGATCAACCTCTCTTTCTTGCAGGATTCATAAGCATAGACTGTGGGATGGTTGAAAGGCCATCTTACACCGATAACAGAACAGGTGTAAAATACGTATCGGATGCCGACTTCATAGACAGTGGCGAAATCCATACCATTTTGCCAATATACAACTCGTTCACGATAGATAAACAACTTATCACCCTCACTAGTTTTCCTCAAAACACCAGAAACTGCTACACCCTCAAACCAACCCAAGGAAAGGGTAATCGGTATCTGATAAGAACAAGGTTTATGTACGGGAATTATGACTTTAACAGGAAACTTCCGGAATTTGATGTCTATCTTGGACCTGATTATTGGGATACGATGAAATTTAATTCATCATCTAAACCAGTAAGCATGGAGATTATACATGTCCCTTCATCAGATTACGTACATATTTGTCTTGTAAACACAGGTCGAGGAACGCCTTTCATATCAGCAATAGAACTACGACTTTTGGCGAGCAACATGTATGAAGAAACGAATTTCGGATCATTATACCTTCACGCACGCATTAACTTTGGAACCACATTTCAAACAGTCAGGTCAGCCTTTTAAGGAAAAAATTCACAACCATTTACTTTCAGCATTTATCCTTATGAAAACAGAAGTGTTGACTTCACTTTTCTTGATTCCCAACTTAGGTATAAAGCCGACAAGTATGATCGACTATGGAATCCCATTAGATGGCCTAACAGTACTTTCTTATACACATCAGACAAAATTTCTACAGGGTTTTTCACAGCCATTGTACCACCATTAGAGGTCATGAGTACCGCCATCACGCCAAAATATCCGACGGATTCATTTAACATACGGTGGAATTCTGATAATACCACCGATAAGTTTTTTGTGTACACCCACTTTGCAGAAATTGAAATACTGAAAAAAAACCAGACAAGAGAATTCAACATTTACATGAATGGGAAACGGTGGTATGGTCCTTTCTCTCCGCTAAATCATACAACCACCACTATTTATAGCACTGAGCCTGAGACCGTTGCACCTACTTATACACTCACGATAAATAAAACTAAAAATGCAACCCTTCCTCCCATCATCAATGCTCTTGAGCTTTATACCCTAATGCAGCTCACACAAAGGCAAACAGATGATCGAGATGGTAAGCATATAATACGTGCTTTGATTTATAACAAATCATGTTAAATGCTAGTGATGAGAATCACCACTTTTCGACATGCCTTAACTGCTTTGTTGTATCTATGATGAATATTAGCTGCCGTGATATGGAGCATCAAGTCAACTTACAGAGTAAGAAAAAACTGGCAAGGAGATCCATGTGCTCCACAGGAATTTGTTTGGGATGGTATCAAATGCAGCTATAACGATACCATGTATCCTAGGATTGTTTTCTTGTATGCATACGATTTTGAAGACCCCCCCCCCCAAAGTACAATTTTAGTTTTGATTGCTATAAATTATTCACGGTTATTCTGAAAGCAGGAACTTGTCGACCAGCGGATTGAACGGAGAAATAGATCCTGGATTAGCTAATCTAACAATGATGCATACCTTGTAAGTGTTTATGAAGATGAATAGAATTTTGATGAATACAAAAGTTAACTCCTATTCTCTCCATTCCTATTTCAGGGATTTGTCAAACAATAATTTAACAGGAGTTGTGCCTAATTTTCTTTCTGAAATGAACTTCCTGAAGGTCCTGTAAGCTATCTGCCCCTTGAACTAGCATCAGAAGTCTAGTTTTATGAAATAAAACTAATATTAATTTCTATTCATTATAGCAACTTAAAAGGGAACAATTTCATCGGGACGGTTCCAGCAGGACTCCTAGCGAAGGCAAACAAGGGATCATTGTCATTGAGGTCTGGTACCCATTTCTGGACACCGTGCCTGAAATTTTGATATCTTTCACTGCTTCAATATTTAACATTTATAACCCACAATCAGTTTCGATGACGAGAGCACAGGCGTAACTGCAAGTTCGTGTGACACAAATCCTTGTAAAAGCAAAAAGGATAACAAAATCATTGTTCCAATAATAGCAACAGTTGCTTCACTCTTTGTGATCTTGATCGCACTCACCGCCATATGGATGATTAAAAAACAAATAGCACATGGTATGAGAAGCACTGCTCCTTTATGCTATAACCTTGTAAAATAATCTTAAATCACAATTCATACATAAAACAAACACAAGCTTAAGTCCGGAAGACCAGTAATTGGAAGATTGCATGCAGGAAAAAGGAAAACAGGCACGGGGATCGAAATAAGAAAACAACAATATACATACTCAGAGGTACAGAGCCTCACTGACAACTTCAGTGTTGTTATTGGGAGAGGAGGATTTGGAACAGTTTACCATGGGTATATTGATGATACAGAAGTTGCTGTCAAGATGCTTTCCGAGTCATCACTCCAGGGGGACAAGGAATTTCAGGCTGAGGTAACTTACGTTCATGCAGTAAGGACCTCTCACGTGTATAATATTCTGAACTGAGAAATTAGAACCTGTGGTAAAACCACGTTGGACAGAAATGAGAACGCTTAGATGGACCTGTGGTAAAACCATGTTGGACAAAGTACCAAATGGAGCCTTCCAGACAGTGTTGAGAGTTGCGCCTATCACGGATAAGCCGAGTGTAGAAAGTGAGACGGTCGAGGTGGAGAGGAGGATGTGGGATGGGCTACTAGGATTGGATATGGAGGATTTAAGCCTTTATTAGGACATGACCTATGATAGGAGTTCTTGGAGACGCAAGAGTAGGGTAGCAGGCTATGGGTTATCTGGAAGGGAGAAAGGGAGCTGGAGAGGTAGAAAGTAGTGGATAGGGTTAGTGAGTCGGTAGTTAGGTTACCGAAAACATAAGTTGGACTAGGGGTGTGTTGTTTCCACACATTGGGTATGTTTTTCCTATACTTGCTTCTATTTACATTTTTGTTTCTTATTCCTATCTAGTTTCTCAAAATTCAGCATGTCTGTCTTTATCCTTTTCCAGTTTTATTGTTGACGTCTACTCTTATCTAGCTTCCATCTGTTAACATATCTGGTTTGATTTGGTTCTAACTACACCATTGAACATATACTTACACAAGAACCAGCAATAAGAAAATGTGTGGAATGAAAACTGCATGGCAAACTAAAAAATCTCGTGTACAGGCCTATCTTCTTCTGAGTGTTCATCACAGAAACCTAACTTCTCTTGTTGGGTACTGCAATGAAGGCAGCCACAAGGCAATCATCTATGAGTACATGGCTAATGGGAACTTAGAAAGGCATCTTTTCGGTATTTCTCATCACTCATCATTGAAATTTCAGTTTTAGTTTAGACATCGATTTTTTTCTCAATGGATCATCTTTAACATTGATATGGATAAAAATACTTATCAAAACTTTTAAAGTTCAAATGAAGAAATGAAGGAAGGTATTATATGACAAGTGCTACTATTTTAAATCACTTGAGCAGATACGAGTTCAAGTGTCTTGAATTGGGAAGAAAGACTACAAATAGGATGTGATACAGCCCATGGTCCGTAAGCAAATTATTTTGAATCTACTTGCTTGTATTTTTGGCTTCTATGATCATGAAGATTTCTAACCATTTGGGAATCTATTTTTAGGGCTAGAGTACCTGCATCATGGTTGCAAGCCACCAATAGTCCATAGAGATGTCAAATGTACCAACATCTTACTGAATGAAACATTTCAGGCAAAACTATCAGACTTCGGGTTGTCCAAAGCTTTTCCAACTGAAGTTGGTAGCCATATTTCAACAGCAGTTGCTGGCACCCCTGGGTACCTCGACCCAGAGTGAGTTTTCTTAATCTTATATGTAAAACTTATATTTTCCATCAGTGGAAACAATAAGTTTCAGAAAGAGATGTGATTTAGTAACAACCTTTCTTATTTGTAGATTCTGGAAATTACATCCTGAAGTTGCATATGTTCCTGGAATCTTTTTGAACTAGATATACACCTTAGAATTGACAAATGCTCTAGGCGAATAAAATCATACAATTTCCTCTCATTTTATGATATACGTGAATCTTCTGGTATAAATGCAATAAGAATTCTGGCTTGCAGGTATTACACGTCGAACAGGTTGACCGAGAAAAGTGACGTTTATAGCTTTGGGGTTGTGCTTCTGGTGATAATTACAGGCCAACCAGCAATAACCAAACAAGACAAGGACAACATGCACATAAGTCGATGGGTTAATTTAAAGCTGGCAGATGGGAATGTGAAAAATATTGTTGATCCTAGGCTGCTGGGGGATTTTGACGTCAATTCAGCATGGAAGGCAGAGAACTGGCAATGGCCTGTGTTGCCCGCACACCCCGCAGAAGACCAACCATGAACGAAGTGGTGACAGAGCTAAATGACTGTCTGGTGACAGAAAGATCTCGTCGGGAGACCCAATCAAATAATTTAACTCGTCTCATATCTCTTAATCTGGAGAGTGCAGATGACCCAACCCCGAGATAGTGAACTAAAAACACATTTTCTTATGATATTTGTCTAATGCGTTATTTGTCTGTGTGTTTCTTGGTTTAAATTGTCGACTCCTTCTAGAATGAAAAATAAGACTGCACAAGGTTAGCTCTTTTTCACTAGAACTGTTGTGTGTAATAAGTGTAACTAAACTTAAGACATTGCGCCCTTGAAGTCTCTGTGTTTCAACTTTCAATCTTGGTCTCTGTTTCAACATACTCTTTGTAGGATCCTTTTGGATGTTTATTGTTTGGCATTCCTGTGTATCTGAAATCCTTAAAATTTCTGTGTACCAAAATTGGCATTGCCTATGAACCCTATTTGTGACGAGGCATTATTTCATAAGCGTTTTGTTGGACACATAATAAATTTAGCCGTCCAAGGTTTAAATTAAATTCAAGGCACACTAGATAAATTTAGGCAATTGTTTTCACAAAGAGTAAAAAGGATGCACACCAAGTATAGATAATTTTGTGCTGCTGTTGAATGAGGACCTGTTATGCGATTTTGTTGAATCAGGACCTGGACCATGACCGGCTTAACCAGTTGCTACTATAGGACACAGGACGGGACCGGTTATAACTGGTCCTAAGTCAGGTCTTTGATCATCACTATTTCCCACTAGCAAGAATCACCAAGTTGGAATGTTCCCAAATATCATTATTTTCGACCATGCTCGGGGATGACTTGCACAATGGGATCGGTGACCGTTGAAGCACCAGGGATGTTGGATGTCATTTGATGATTAAGAAAAAGAGAACTTCAATAACACGAAAACAAGAGAGCAAAAGTAGATCAAAACACGAACTCACTACGAAATTTCGTAGTTTTTTTTTTGGGTATGAAAGTTTGGTAACTTTTTCGATACCCCATAACACTTATTTATACTAACGGAGATTAAAAAGGCCAAAGAAAACAACCAAAATATGCAAAAGGACGGTCATAAAGCCGTTAACGACTAATTTTTCAAAATGCCATGACTGAGATTTTTTAACAGGACCCCAATAACCGGTCATTTTTGTTGGAGTCCCACGTCGGCTAGACTTGGACCATTGCTCTTGTATATATGTTGGAACCTCCCCTTTCTCCTCAAGGGCTCTTTTGGAGATTGATCTAGGGGTTCCACATATTCTCACATGGTAACTCTCGGGACTCAACACTCTGGCTAACCCCCCTCTCGACACCCTGGGACAATTTGTGTCCATCTAGCCTCCATTGGAGGGGGCGTGTTGGAGTCCCTCATCGACTAGACTTGGACCGTTGCTCCTGTATATATATTGGAACCTCCCCTTTCTCCTAAGGGCTCTTTTGGAGATTGATCTAGGGGTTCCACATATTCTCACAATTTTTAACCGTAGGTCTAAATATTTGATGAATCGGTCCAGACCGGTCCCAACCCGTCCTTAATTGGTTATGGGTCCAGCGGCCAAAAAGGGGACCTAGTCCACTTTGATCATCTCAATCTGGTATTATACTCCCATATCTCAATTATTGAATCTAAACCATCACATCAATAACGAAACCGATTGCTGTAAGTTGGCAATTTCTAAACTTTGTTGCTAACTACATGACGAAACAATATAAATAATGATAATGCATCTAAATTGGACATATTCAACGCTAGCATGACAAGCAAACTATTTTTTTTTCAGTCAAGCTATTTTGTTCAATTTTAAGAATGAAAGAAATCTATCCATAATCATTCTAAAAATGTAAAAGCCCGAAATAAGAAAGAAAGAAAGTTACAACTACCAAAAAATACGAGTCATAAATATAAGAAATACTAGGTTTGACGGTTTATATTTATTAGAAGACGAAGGGAGCATGCCACATTTACATAGATTAATCTGACAATAACGAGCAAACGATATGAATATTCCAGGAAGTTTACACCAATATACTAATCAAAGAACGACGGATTGATTAATTTGATAATCTTAATTATACAATGAAGGATAATCTTGATTAATTATGGTCCGGCATTATCAACGTAAGTTCAGCTAGTCAACCCCATATTATAAGATCTTTTAAGGTTTCACTACAGATTTTTTAAATCAAGCATGATGGATACTCTTCATTAATTATGGTCCATCACTATCAACAATTCCTTAAGTTCAGCTAGTCAACCCCATATTATATTATCTTTTAAGGTTTCATTATATATATTTAAACCAAGCAGGAGGCACACAGGCTACAAGGTGAATGAGGATGTACAAAACGAAACTGTCCAGCCTCCAAGGATATGACTTTAAACCAACCTAAACCAAAAATGAACCCAGTATATCTCATTTAAAAGTAGGTTCTTTAGGGGTAGGATGTACGGGGACCTGGTATGACTTTAAACATGCCAAATAATTTTAGTGTACAGTCAAGCTTAGGAGATAATAAATTGTGTATGCATGTAACTCTTTATTCAATGGTGTTGTGCCTATATGAGCAATTATATTGAGTGCAATAAATTTGAGAAGAAGACGTTAAACCAACCTGGCGGAATTTAGGTTTCGATTGCATACCAAGCCTCCAGCTAAAACATTAGGTGAGTAGTTCGAACCTAGAAGGTATAAGCATGCCTTAAGCAAAGCGAAATGTTTTGTTAGTTATTAAAATCCCACAACATAAGAAGTATCATTAATAATAAAGTAGGAATCTTTGAAGTATGTATAAGATCATTATGTCTAGATAGAGAAACTTCAAAATAAGGACTTGGTAGAGAAATGAAGATGTGGCAAGGTTTTCTTCCAATATTGGTGTTTCTTGGTTTAGTTCTTACATCAATATTGGTTCATGGCCAAGATGATCAATCAGGTACTAAACATTAACTTCTCAAAAATACAATCACTAACCATCTTCTATCAAATCTCAAATTCAATCTCTCTTTCTTGCAGGCTTCATAAGCATAGATTGTGGGATGGTTGAAGGATCAACTTACACCGATAACAGAACAGGCATAAAATATGTATCGGATGCCGACTTCATAGACAGTGGTGAAATCCATACCATTTTGCCAATATACAACTCGTTCACGATAGATAAACAACTTATCACCCTCACTAGTTTTCCTCAAAACACCAGAAATTGCTACACCCTCAAACCAACCCAAGGAAAGGGTAATCGGTATCTGATAAGGGCAAGGTTTTTGTACGGGAATTATGACTTTAACGGGAAACTTCCGGAATTTGATGTCTATCTTGGACCTGATTACTGGGATACAATGAAATTTAATTCGTCATCTAAACCAGCAAGCATGGAGATTATACATGTCCCGTCATCAGATTACATACACATTTGTCTTGTAAACATAGGTCGAGGAACGCCTTTCATATCAGCGATAGAATTACGACTTTTGGCAAGCAACATGTATAAAGAAACGAATTTCGGATCATTATACACTTTCGCGCGCGTTAATTTTGGAACCACGTTTCGAACAGTCAGGTCAGCCTTTTAAGAAAAAACTTCACAACTATTTACTTTCTCAGCACTTGGATAGTTTATCTTTATGAAAACAGAAGTACTGACTACTCTTTTCTTGATTCTCAACTTAGGTATAGAGACGACAAGTATGATCGACTATGAATTCCCATTAACTGGCCTAACAGTACTTTCTTATACACATCAGACAAAGTTTCTACAGGGTTTTTCACGGTCATTTTACCACCATTAGAGGTCATGCGTACAGCCATCACGCCAAGATACCCGGCGGATTCAATAAACATACATTGGAATTCTGTTAATACCACCGATAAGTTTTTCACATACCTCCACTTTGCAGAAATTGAAATACTGAAAAGAAACCAGACAAGAGAATTCAACATTTACATGAATGGGAACCGCTCGTATGGGCCTTTCTCACCATTAAATCATACCACAACGACTATTTATAGCACTGGGCCTGAAACCGTTGCACCTACATACTCACTCACGATAAATAAAACTAAAAATTCAACCCTTCCTCCCATCATCAATGCTCTTGAGCTTTATACTCTAATACATCTCCCACAAAGGCAAACAGATGATCGAGATGGTAAGCGTATAATATTTGCTTTGATTTATAACAAATCATGTTAAATACTAGTGATGAGAATCACCACTTTTCGACATGCCTTAACTACTTTCTATTGTATCTATGATGAATATTAGTTGCTGTGATATGGAGCATCAAGTCAACTTACAGAGTAAGAAAAAACTGGCAAGGAGATCCATGTGCTCCACAGGAATTTGTTTGGGATGGTATCAAATGCAGCTATAACGATACCATGTATCCTAGGATTGTTTTCTTGTATGCATACGATTTTGAAGACCCCCCCCCCCAAAGTACAATTTTAGTTTTGATTGCTATAAATTATTCACGGTTATTCTGAAAGCAGGAACTTGTCGACCAGCGGATTGAACGGAGAAATAGATCCTGGATTAGCTAATCTCACAATGATGCATACCTTGTAAGTGTTTACGATTAATAGAATTTTGATGAATACAAAATTTAACTCCTATTCTCTCCATTAATATTTCAGGGATTTGTCAAACAATAACTTAACAGGAGCTGTGCCTAATTTTCTTTCTGAAATGAACTTCCTGAAGGTCCTGTAAGCTATCTGCCCCTTGAACTAGCATCAGAAGTCTAGTTTTATGAAATAAAACTAATATTAATTTCTATTCATTATAGCAACTTAAAAGGGAACAATTTCATCGGGACGGTTCCAGCAGGACTCCTAGCGAAGGCAAACAAGGGATCATTGTCATTGAGGTTTGGTACCCATTTCTTGACGCTGTGCCTGAAATTTTGATATCTTTCACTGCTTCAATATTTAACATTTATAACCCACAATCAGTTTCAATGACGAGAGCACAGGCGTAACTACAAGTTCGTGTGACACGAATCCTTGTAAAAGCAAGAAGGATAACAAAATCATTGTTCCAGTAATAGCAACAGTTGCTTCACTCTTTGTGATCTTGATGGCACTCACCGCCATATGGATGATTAAAAAACAAATAGCATGTGGTATGAGAAGCACTGCTCCTTAATACTATAACCTTGTATAATAATCTTTAATAACTCATACTTGCAAGAAAAACAACCAAAAGCTTAAGTCTGGAATATCAATAATTGGAAGATTGCATGCAGGCAAAAGGAATACAAGCACGGGGATCGAAATAAAAAAGAAACAGTATACATACTCAGAGGTACAGAGCCTCACCGACAACTTCAGTGTTGTTATTGGGAGAGGAGGATTTGGAATAATTTACCATGGGTATATTGGTGATACGGAAGTTGCTGTCAAGATGCTTTCAGAATCATCGCTTCAGGGGGACAAGGAGTTTCAGGCTGAGGTAACTTAAGTTACAACCTGTGGTAGAACCATGTTGGACAGAAATGAGAATGTTTAGATGGACCTGTGGTATAACCATGTTGGACAAAATACCAAATGGAGACTTCCAGACAAAATACCAAATGGAAACAGCCGCTCTACTATTTAGGTAAAGGTCAGGTATTCGTACAGCCCCCCACCCCAAGACCCGTCCAGGTGGATATATACTAGGCTGGTTTGGTTTGGTTTTAACTACAACATTGAACATATACTTACAAGTTACAATGAGAACCAGCAATATGCAAATTGCGTGGCAAACTAAAAAAATCTCTCATGTACAGGCCAATCTTCTTCTAAGTGTTCATCACAGAAATCTAACTTCTCTTGTTGCGTACTGCAATGAAGGCAGCCACAAGGCAATCATCTACGAGTACATGTCTAATGGGAACTTAGAAAGAAATCTTTTCGGTATCACTCATCATTTACATTTCCCTTTAATTTAGACATGCATTTTTTGTCAATGGAAAAAAAACTAAGTGCTACTAATTTAAATCACTGTAGCAGATACGAGTTCAAGTGTGTTGAATTGGGAAGAAAGACTACAAATAGGAAGTGATGCAGCACATGGTCTGTAAGCAAATTATTTTGAATCTACTTGCTTGTATTTTTGGCTTCTATGATCATGAAGATTTTTAACCATTTGGGAATCTATTTTTAGGGCTAGAGTACCTGCATCATGGTTGCAAGCCACCAATAGTCCATAGAGATGTCAAATGTACCAACATCTTACTGAATGGAACATTTCAGGCAAAATTATCAGACTTCGAGTTATCCAAAGCTTTTCCAACTGAAGTTGGTAGCCATATTTCAACAGCAGTTGCTGGCACCCCTGGGTACCTTGACCCTGAGTGAGTTTTCTTAATCTTATATGTAAAACTTATATTTACCGTCAATAGTAATAAGAAATTTCAGAAAGAGGGTGTGATTTATTTAGTAACAACCTTTCCAATTTGTATATTCTGGAAATTACATCCTGAAGTTGCATATGTTTCTAGACTCTAGAGTCCTTTTAAACTACATATACACCTTAGATTTTACGAATGCTCTAGGCTGCATCTCCTACATCATTAATCAAAATACAACAGAATAATTTGAATAAAACCATACAATTTTTCCTCTCATTTCATGTTATACATGGATCTTCTGGTATAAATGCAATAAGAGTTCTGGCTTGCAGGTATTACACGTCAAACAGGTTGACCGAGAAAAGTGACATTTATAGCTTTGGGGTTGTGCTTCTGGTGGTAATTACAGGCCAACCAGCAATAACCAAATATCACACGGACAACATACACGTAAGTCAATGGGTTAACCTAATGCTCGCAGACGGGAATGTGAAAAATATTGTTGATCCTAGGCTGCTGGGGGATTTTGACGTCAATTCAGCATGGAAGGCAGTAGAACTGGCAATGGCTTGTGTTGCCCGCACACCCAGCAGAAGACCAACCATGAACGAAGTGGTGATGGAGCTAAATGACTGTCTGATGACAGAAAGAGCTCGTCGGGAGACCCAATCAAATAATTTAACTCGGCTCATATCTCTTAACCTGGAGAGTGCAGATGACCCAACCCCGAGATAGTGAACTAAAAACGCATTTTCTTCTGATATTTGTCTGTGTTTTTCTTGGTTTTTAATGCTGTCCCCTTCTAGAATGAAAAATAAGACTGCACAAGCTTAGTTCTTTTTCACTTTGAGTTATTGTGTATAATAAATGTAACTAAACTTAAACTATTACACCCTAGAAATCTATGTGTTCGCATAGTTGGTCTCAGTGACATACTTTTTGTAGGATCCTTTTGGAGTTTCCTTATTGGCGTTCCCTTAAATGAAACCCTTGATTTATAAGTTATAATTGACGCACTTAACTGTAGTTTGTAATCAGACATATATTGTCCATGTATATCAGCCTTGAAAGCATAAGCATACAACCTATGGATAGATTTGAAACACTTCATAATAGCTTGACAATTTGGAGCTTAGACACAAAGGTATATTATATCCTCCTTCCCAATTCAGCTAATGATCATCATTAATAACAGCCTACAATCAGATACCTAAAAAAGTGATTTACTAATTGTTTTGATTTTTCATGAGAAGTCGAATTAGAAATTCAAATAAGCTCTTTTTACTGGATTGAAGTATAAGAAAAACTCTTGCAAATCAAAGTACATCACTAGCTAACACCGAATTTCAATATAATTCACTAGACCAATTTTCCTATTTCGTATCATAATACGAAGCATTAAGCCAGACACATTCATTGGTCGACTCTTGTGATCGAACATTCGAACACAAACAATTCCTGTAATATATTGAGGATGAATACAATTATACAATCAACATCAAAAAAATCCTTCAGAGTCTAAAAACATTGTTGATATCAACTGCAGACACAATACTATAGAGGAAAACAAATCGGATTTTGAGATACTTGACCGCTATTGTTTAAATCATCGAGAAAATACAGCCAGTGATCACAAACACAAAGTTAACATACCTCTGCAAACAAAATGTTGACCTAGAAACACGAAGAAGACGCGTCGAAAGCAAATGATCCGCCTGATTTTCACATAATCACGTTTATTACTTTATTTGGAAGAGTAAAACATATGATCAAATATACACGGCCATATACACAAAGTACGCTAATCGTAATTTATTGATAATATTTCTAATATATAGTATTTAAGGGATAAAACGCAGGGGTCATGACCCCCGGACCCCTATTGTATTTCGGCTCTGAATATATTATTATATTTTATTTAATTAATTAAACAACAATTTTAATTTTTATTAAAATTTAGGTTATGTTTGACAAACTAACTGATAAGCTAGTTGATAGCTGATAAGTTAGCTGATGAACAAATTATATTTGATAAAAACTAACTGATAACCATTTAAATGATTGAAAAGGACATTTTGAAAAAATAATAATTAATATTAATTAAGGTATAATCGGAAAAGATGACAAAAAACTTTTCATAAGCTACTCAAAGTAGCTTATCAATAAGTTAGCTTATAAGTCAGCTTGTGTGCATCCAAATATGTACACTGAAAATAAGTTAGCTTATAAGCTAACTTATTTTTGCCAAACAATGTCTTAGACCTTGTTTAAAAAAATAATTTGTTTTTTCCAATTTTTTAAAGACACTTGTGTTTTATAGTTTTTCTATCTAGCAATGGTTAAACCAACCCCTCTTGTCTATCTTCAAAATATTCTTTAAAATGAAAACTAGAAGTCAAAATTTACAATAAAAAAGAGCAATATTAGAGCATCCATATTTGGTGTAACCTTTAAAAACCTCACTTATCATTATTTTTCTTGTCACATCATTGTCACCTCAAAAAAAACTCAATAAAACTCTACAATAAAAGTTCTTTCAAAAATCTCGTTTTTCCTTATTTTTTTATTTATATAAAATGAGTAAGAAAACAATAAAATAACAAATAATAAATAAGGAATGTTTGCAAAAACTTGGGTTCTTGTTCAAGCGTCTGGGTGCCTATAAGAATTTGTAACTGCACAAGAACTTGTGTCCCACAGTGGAGGTTTTTATAAAAATCTCAACAAAAACCTTAAGAAGAACCTCCATTGTAGATGCTGTTATTGGTAATGGTCCTTTTATGCAATTTTGGTGCTTTTGTAGCCTAAAAAATGTAAAAAAAAAAATGGTTTTAATGTAAATGTGTGTGAAAAGAATTTATTTGGTAGGGTGTCATTAATCTGCAAAAAAAAACATTCATCTCCAACAGATTTCAGATTTGAAGAATTCAACATTTATTATAATATTAAAATATTTCATTTATTTATCAAAATTATTATTTTCTAAGTATTTATTTTTAAAGTTTCCTATTAGTGCCCTCATTTGATTATCAATTTTTGGTAATCTCCATATTTGGAAGGAAAAAAAACATTATATTTCCTTTCTCCATTTTGGAGATAGTTTTAGAAAAGTTGTTTGAACAAAATATTAGTTCAAAATTCTCATTTTCTCCATTTTCTCCATTTTGAAAAAGACGTTAGAGATGTTTTTATTTACCTTTTATTATTCTCAAGACTCTCAATAACAACTTGTTTCAATCGATTAACTTTAATCAATCTTTTCCCTCAATTGATGTATTTTAATTTTTAATAAGAATTAAATGTGTTAAATTATCGCGAATAACATATTTTCGTTTACGTAAATAATAATTTTATAACCACAATAACCAAAACTAAATTAATTTTTACTATTTAAAAAGTTTATAAAAATTTGTTCCTAAAACTACATATTCTAAATTAATTTAGATTTGAAGGGATGATATATGCACGACATAAGTTTCTAAAAATAGTAAAGAAACCGTAACCACGAAAACTCAACGGTCTATTTTGATCCAATCGTAAACTTGAATGTCAATCATGAAAGTGTGTTTTCAAGTCAAATTACATCGTCAATGTCAATCATCAATATATGAGATCAAGATCCTCACGAAACATACAAATATTTTATTATATATAACTTCAAACTTTAAATACAAAATTTTTAATTGGTATAGAATCATATGAATCAATTAAATGAGATATTTATAAAAATATGAAAATACGTCTAAATGTAATGAAGTTTGATTTAGTATTAATATTCAATGAAACGTACTTTATTTTTTCTCAATTAATATAACAAACTTCTACATTTTTTCCTATCTTTATACATATTTTACCTACTATAAGCAAGTTGTTCATAACTTCTGTTTATTGACATGACATTTTTTTTTCTTTTTTAATTTCAAATCAATCTAATTTAAGTCATTTTAGTATTTCGCCCTCTTATAAGTTTTGTTTCTAATGTACAAGTAGTTGATGTATTATGTACAAACATTTGGCGAACGGTGGATACTGGATACTATCAATTATAAATTTAAGTTTATCAGGTGAATGTGTAGGTGTCAGTTTATTTTTTGAAATGAATTTTTACTAAACAATCAATATTTTCTTTTAATTTATAAGAATGGTAAAGGAGAGTTACGGCAAAGAGGAGGACCTGGAATAACCACGGGTGAAATAGGGAGCGTAAAACTTGAAAATGATTGTTTAGTAAAAGTTCATCTCAAAAAATAATTGGCCCCTACACATTCACCTCAATTTAATAAATTGACAGTATCCAATGTTCGTAAAATGCTTGTACATTATAAAAAACTTATAAGAAGACAAAGTACTAAAATGGTTTAAATTAGGTTGTTTTGGAATAAAAAAAGAAAATGTCATGACAATAAACATTGTTGACATGTAGATTAGTAACGTGTTTAGTAGATAAAATATGTATAATAAAGGAGAAAAATAGATGCTTGTTATATTGATTGAGAAAACATAAACTTTCTTATACTAAATAGGAACTAAAACCAAATTTCGTTACATTTAGAAAGATGACCAGAGATTCAGAGTTCATTTATTTTGATTGAGAATGACACTTTATATCGGGAAACAATCCAGATATTTATAAAATTAGATATACATTAAAGTAGATAGACGATTATGTATAATTGTTTTGTATGGTTTGTACTAATTAAAATATATATATTGAAACTCCCTATATATACTATATTATAAAAATACTTGTTTTAGATTATTAAATCTATAAAAGCTCAAGTGTATATCTTACTTTTTATATAACATATATATACCTAAAAATTTAATGTTTGAACTCTACAAAACTAACCGCTAATTATACTAAAATGATTTAAATGATAAGTGTTGAAACTCTATTAAAAAATCATTTACTTAGAAACATAAATTTAAATTTCTTAATGGGAAAAGTAAATTAATTTTTCATTCTTGATCCAAAATAAAAACTTAAGCATTCTGTTGCATTGTATAGTTACATAATAAGGGATAGGATTGTGTGAAAAATAAAGTTGCGGTGAGAAGCGTAAGAATGGATCTGAACCCTTGATTACTTTTAATCTCGCATCCACCCATGAATTGCGCTCCTTACAAGAATTGATCTGATGCATCTCGGTGTATCTTATTTCGGTGTATCTCATTCTAATGTGCATTCTACAGTGAAGATCACTTCTTACGCTTCTCACCATAACTTTTTTTCTCATCGAAACCCAACCCTACATAATAGTGGGTATATAATATTTTTTACACACTATAAAAACTACACATACACGTCTTCCAATGCTTGCACAAAAAATAATAAACTCTCAAATGATGCATTGTAGGGTTTATTAGGTTTAGTAAATAGTAATCGTTCAATCTGTTTACTTTAATAAAAGGGTAACCTTCTACACATCTAGTTTGGATTTCATAACTGAAGTGTTAATCTTAACAACATAGATATATAGTAGCCTAATCGTAATGAAGTTGTTGAGATATTTGACGATTGATAAAGAAATTTTTGGGATATTTGACTTGACAAGAACTTTGACGGTGTCTGGCAGGGATGTACCCAATGTAGAGCACATTTTTTAGTTATTAGCTTTTAATTTCAAATTTATTATGTTTCTGAAAAGTAATGAACTAACCAACAACCAGTGATGATTTTATAAAAAAATATATCTATATTTGTTTCTTACAATTAAATGGCACCACCTGGCGAAGAATATAGCATTACTTAAGAATATATCTATATTTTTTTCGAGTGCCAACTGACGAAGGACATCTGGAAGAACATAGGTGGGTGGTGGAACTTTGATATCCCTATGCTCAACTCCGTTCAGGATTGGAAAAACTGGGTGGCGTCCCTAAGGTTGAGGGAAAAGGTGTATGATTGTTTGGAAGCGGTTTCGTTTACAGCGCTCTAGTCCTTATGGTCATTTCAGAACGGGACCCTTTTCGGATCCATCAAACCTAAAATTAAAGGCGACTCTTTATGATAACATTGTAACGCACTCGTATATCATAGGAGCAATGACTGCAAAATTAATCAGGTTGGTTGACTTCACTTACTATTTCCGTATTGTAATTCTCGTCTAGCGTCTTGCTAGTGTTTTAATAAAATGCAGTTGTTCCAAAAAAAAATTGGTAACACCTTTTGAAAAAAAAATCAGCATCCATCTCTGTCCCAGATAAATCTTATGACTATAAAAACTTTGATTGTAACAACTCGTCCCACATTGATAGAAAATGTGAACTTTATTTTTTTATAAGTCTCAAGTAATGGGTTACCAATAACTTCCACCATAATTTTAAGTTGGATTAAAAGTTACTAAGGCCTTGTTTGCTTTTTCTTTTTCAGCTCTTAATTACCTCTTATGTCTGAATCGGTTAGACATTCTTACATTCAGATTGTTTGTTTTTCGATTATTTTTAAATTTCAGACTTCAGCACCTTTTAAAAAACAAACGACACCTGAGTCAATCGGTTGCTTTAGGCTTTGAGATGTTATATTGACAGTATCTGAATTTGAACCATAATCATATAAAAGATTATTAAAAGGGAAATTAAGAAAGCATGTGGTAAGCAATAGGGGGGGAATGGTAATCGAGGGGCACGCCTTTGGCTTTGGTTGGATCAGGGAGACAGGACCACTGGCACTGACTAAGGGCTCATGGCCCCATTCATATGTGTTCAACACAGAATGTCCCCCCAACCCTCATTCCATTTATATATATATATATATATATACATTATATAAAATATGGCCTACTTTCTACTACAATCATTTCGTTTAAAAGGTTATATAAAAAAGATATTAATTCAAACCTTCGTAATTGTCTAATTATGAAAAAGATATTAACCCCATTGTTTACCCTTTCACTTTAATAATATATTTATTCATGAATTAATTTTTTTTAGGTCGGTTACTAATATCAAAAATTGGTGATTACACGATTCAAATTATTTTAAGTTTGACTGAAATAAAAACTTATGAAAAGTTCTCAATTAATGATTTATTTTGATCTAAAAGTAAATATTTCTGTTTGGTGAATAACTACAGTTATATTGATTAGGAAGCGAAAACTGTGTATATCCTAAATTAAATGTCAACAATAAAAATGACAGACATGATTAAATGATAGAATAGGAAAAATTAGACATTTAATTTTGAAATTAGACACTTATTTTGAAAAAAGTTAAAATAGAAATGTGAACACTTAATTTATATAAAATATAAAAAATTGTTCTTGTACTATATTATTAAACATTTAGTAACGTATAATGCCTTAAAATTAAAGTTTACAATTTGTTATCATACTTTACAATTTGTTGATGCTCTACATTTGATAGTAAATATTTATACAACTTGTACATCTTATTCTTTCAGACCCCCATTCGGAAGGGATATTGTGGGCTCGTTTGGTTCATACATTATACGTTTGAATTTCATAAACTCCACTAATAAACACATTCACATACATAATAGACGTTAAGTAAGTATACTAATACAATATAATACTACATAATTTTTTTATTTTTTAATAAAACCTTACTAATGATTTTTCATTCTTGATTTACAACATTTCACATTTCGTTAGATTACATGGATACAAAATGTATCTAAATTCATATCATCAAGTTATTTTCAAAGCATACACATATTAATTAATGTTTTTAATTTAAAAAAAAAAGTAAACACAATGAATTAAAATAGTATATTAATTTGTAATTGAGCATGAGCAGAAGAGCTAAGAAACATCATGATGACAATAATCATAGTTCAAATGAAGTAAATAGCAGAAAGTATAGGAAGAAAATACAATCATGACACAATTATGATAAAATCCCATAAATCATTAATTTAACAAACAAAATGGGTTTTAGGGTTTAATCTTTCATCATTCATAATCATAACCATATCATCATCATTTTCTTGGGGTTAGCTAGCTTTCTTGGAAACAAGATTCACACAATAACTTCTGCCCTACTAGTTTTAGTACAACTTCTAATGCATAAAGTACAAGTCTTTTTATGCATGAGGTGGATTAGGGTAAAGATTTTGATGATGATGGTGATGTGGAAGTAAAAAATGGGTTTGCATGGGAAATGGGTTATGATTGAAAGGTACACCTATTGTAGTAACATAATTAGGGTTAATATTGTTTCCAATTATATGAGTTGTACTTCTTGCATTAGTAGTTGTACCACAACCCACATAATCAATCTTCTGTCCCACCTGTTCTGAAAGCATTGGAACAGAAGACGTCTGTTCCAATGCTTTCACTTGTGATCTCAAGAACTTGAGATAATTTGCAGCTTCATCCAGCATTGAAGCTGTATCCATCTTGTTTCCACCGGGAACAAGTTTCTGCAAAACCCTAATCTTTTCACTGATCCTTTCTCGTCGTTGTCGTGCCGCCACTGTCTGTGGATCGTTAGATATCCTCACGTTCTTCCTTCTTGGCTTCTCCACCACGTCCTCATCCGCGAAACTCACCGGCCGGAAAGCCGCCGCCCGGTATATCATTTCCTTCATTTGGGCAATCGCTTCGGAATCTGGTTCATCCGATTCCGACGACGATTGCCGGAAATTTATGTTTGATGAAGTGGGTCGGGTCGGATCCGATCTGGGTCTCTTTGGTTTTTGTGGGTCGTCGTGAAACCCGTTTGTGATTTTGGTTCTTTTAGTCGCCGGAGCTTTTTCCGGTGAGTGTTTGGAAACAATGCCGTCATCGGTCGTTTCTTTTGTGACGGAATCACCGGATGAAGAACCGCTAAAGTTATTATTTGTGACAACAATGTTGTTGTTATTGTTGTTATATAAATTCTTGTAATCTGAGAAAATGACAGAAATGCCATCGTCATGATTCTCCGACGTATCTCCGGTGCTATTTGTGGCGGAGAGTAAGCAATCCAGTGATTCCAGAGAGATGACGGTGGCGGCGGCGGTAGTGGCGGCGGCGGCGGTGGTGGTTGTGATTGGAATTACATTATTACCCTTTTGGAAGCCATTGACATCATCCGACCTTTGAGACCAATATTGACTTACATTCATGGAATCCAATCTCGCCGTCGCCGTCGCCGGAGCTAACTGATGAGAACCCATTTGACGTTGACCGGCGCCGGCAGCTCTTATGGATGAATCAGTTTGATTTTGAAGGTTTTGGATCGGGTTCAAGAAGATATTTTCTGAATCAAAAATGAAGCTTTCTTCGATTTCTTGATGATGATGATGATGATGATGATGATGATGAGTCCATGGAAACGACGTCGTGTTTCTTTCCCAACTTAAATCATCCATAATTCTTCAGATTTGCCTGCTGATTAATTTTCAACAAAATGAAACGATTTTTTCAGAAATCTTTTTAACAGAAATCAATGAAACCATTCTAAATACGGTGATATATAAAACATACCAGAATCGAAAATTTTGCAGAATAACCGACAGATCCGATCGATCAAACAGTCATCTGATCTATTTTAAGAACCGATGGATATATATGTATGAATATATATTATATATAATCCAAAGTGCATGCAGTTGGAGCAATATATAATCCTTCAAGAGCTATGTAAGTTGAAGTAGAAGAAGAGGAGAAATGAATCAATAAAAGGAGGAGACTTTTTGTATTTGAGCATGAATGGTCATTGATGATATAGTTACAGCTAGGTTATATATATAGATATAGATATAGATATATATATATATATATGTATAGAGAGAGAGAGAGAGAGAAAAAGAAAAAAGAGAGAGATCGGTACAACTTAAAAGTACAAGAAATGTGTAGTTAAAAGGGGTAAGGTTATTTGTTGAGTTTGGTGGATTTAATTTACATTTATTTTATTCGATTTGTAGTAGTGGAATGCATTTTAATTTTGAAGGCTTTTTTTCAACTTATATATCCAATCATCTATGCGAACTTAGTAATTCTAGAACGATCACCTGCTTTACGGATAGTTTCAGTGGCCACAAATGGATTTTTGTTTTTCATTGAATTCGAACTTCGATTTCTAGACACTTATGACCTTTGAAGTCCAAACTCAAATCAATTGAATACCACCCTTAATTGTGGTTTTGATTTTGAAGTTGAGAATTCCGATCTCATCTAGCCTTTTGTTTTGTTATATGTTTCCTCCCCTTTGATTTTATTTTTTAATATTTCATTGTGGTTATCAGTTTTTCAAGAGTATGACGGGACGTTTATTGGGGTGGACCTATAAACTCCTCTCATGGATTCGTGCATTTGTTCAATCGAGTTTCACAAACAATTTTTTTCGTATGAAAGATGCATATGTTAAAGTTTGAGTGGTGCTTCCGGATTTTGGAAAATACAGTTAACCAAAAAACAGATTTTTTTTGTTTGAAATGAACCAAATATTTGAAGTCCCTTCTCATCAATCAAAAACTCAAAAACAAATACCATATAACGGTAAAAATGTGCTATAAAGACTTCCAGAGATTTAGCGGGTTTCTGATCCACTTTAAGAGTATATTTGTTCAACAAAGTAGATCTATTGACAAACACTTCCATATGAACTTGTTAGTTTTATTAAGTTCAAATATGAAACTTAATTTAAGAAATTATATGTAATATGATAGTAACTTGTTTATATAAATGTTAAAAAAAATCATATGATAAATATTTCATAATATAATAACGATAATCGCATAATTTTAATTATTTCTGATTAGTTTCAAAATGAGTCTTACAATATAAATTTAATAAACATTTAAAAAAAATCAAATCTAACCTTCTATGTACAAACATTTAAAAAAAATCAAATCTTAAGTTTGGGTTGAGAACTGTATTTTCATTATAAACAAGAGAATTATCGAGAGCATCATGTATCTGGGATATATATCATGAATGTTAAGATTCACATTCATTATTCATAATGAATAATCATACGGTGCAATGGGACACCTTTTATGTACAAACGTAGTTCTCAACCAAACTTCCTTTTAGAAATGCATATATGATACAAAAATATAGAGACACATATAAAAATATAAAGAAGTATTTTTTTGTGCACACAAATACATACATACATAGAAGTCTTCATTTGATAACATATAAAATTATGATAACTTTGAGAAATCGGTGCATTATGTGCTATTTTACAATGTGTTTGTGATTAACATATATTTGTTTGTTGTATTAATATTAACATATATTTTATATATGTGTGTTAGCTGTCTTTAAAAAAAAACATATATTTATTTCATAACATGAACACTTTTATATGTTTGTGAAACAAAAAATACAACTAAAAATTTACACATTGTGAACCGAGTATATATAAAAAACAAATATATGTTAATCAGTATATTATTTCTAGTTTTATATACAGATCATATGAAAGAATATTTTACTATAGTTCTCACATTTATCACAATATATATTGGGGTTCTTAAATGATTAATTAAGCACCATACATACATGGCAATTCAGATTCTTCTTCTTCTTACAAATCATGTCTAGCTCAGTTGGTTTCCCAAAGACGGTAGATGGTATCCCAATCTACTCTGGTTCGAATACAAGGGAAGTCAATTTGAGGACATGAGGAGTACCCAGTCATTGGTCAGGTCCAGTCTCTGACTGGGCTGCCCCCAAGCCAGTCTTAGACTGTGGTTGGGCTCTAGGTTCAGCGTAAGCTGGGTCGGGACAGCGGCGGATTAGTGGACTGCCTGATACCGCCGGGAAGGTGTGCGTGCGTGTGTTTGTAGTAGTCGTTCGTTTGTTCGATGTCGCTATGTCTTTCAAAAAAAAAATCAGATTCTTCTTACTCTTATCGATGTAATTTTCATTCTCGTCAGTATCCAACATGTAATTATAATATCTTATTTGATAATATTTATAAATTCCAATTGTATATTTGGTCTGACCAAAGTACATAGAAGTAGAGTCTTTTTGGAATAAAGTGGAACCAATATGTAGTGGAGGTCCTTTTGTGGAGGCTCATGGTATGTTTCGTGCGCTCTGTAACAGGTCAGGAAACTGCAGTTCACAATTCAGCACTAATTTACTTCATCATCTTACAATCATTTTTTAATTTTATATTAAAAATATATATATATATATATATATATATATATATATTCATTAACATAAATTTATATATTTATATTAAATTTATGGAGAATCGTGCGACATGATAAACTTATGATAACTTAATATAAGTATAAGTATCAGAACGATCAAATTACATGTAGAAATTGGAAATTTGGAAATGTGGAGGAGATTTTAATCCTCATCTTCGTTTCTGATTCCAATTTTTGTCATCTGTCTTTGTGTCCATCTCTAGTAGGGAATATGATCACATTATCATCCCTACAAGGAATCTAAGATTTTTTTTCCCAGTTTATATGAGATATTTCGTATAAAATGTGTCAAACACCATAGTCGATCTAAAATGGTTCATGTTTAAATCTAATACTTACGAAAAGTATAAATTTGCTTTTCTGGAATATTAAATATTTATATGTGAACAAAATCACAACATAATATGTAATTGTTTGATCAACCGCTTTCGGCTCTCTGTTTTTTTAATCTAAAATGTAAGACAAGTAAAAAAATGAATATATAAAAGGAAATATATGTATATATAAGAAGAAAGAATTCTAAATTTAATTTCTTATAAATATTATTTTTAGTGATAAATATACAATATATTTAATAATAAATATATAATATTATGGGGATGGGGTGGGGATCACGTTACACGAACCCTTCCCCAACCCCAGTTTTTAACATTTGGATCCCCGTCACCATCTCCGGGTTGCAGGGAATCCTTACGCCCATCAAGTCATGTATATCAGGTTCCTCAATGGAGCGGGTCTCATTCACATGTGTAATCACATGTGATTCTAGAGCAAAATCACATGTAATACAACACATCTGGAAGGACGTGTGCGACCGTTCAATGCGACTAAGGTCGCACGTGCTGATCAACGTAGTGCCTGTGCATCATATGTGATTTTACTCTATAATTCACATGTGATGTGACCTTTCTCCCATATCATCTCTTTGAAACGAGTAAGCAAGGCAAATAACATGGGAACTTTGGTGAAATAGTCATTTCAGCCCAACTTTTTTTTGGCATTCTAGCCATTTTCTCCCTAAAATTAACAAAATAACCACTAAGGTCGCAGCATGTAGGGTCTCCATGGCGAACTCATTAAAAAACACAATATTAATTGCAATTTGGTCCCTGGGTCGTCATGGCGATCTTAACCCCTAAGGTCGTAATGGCGACCCTATATATGGCGACACAGAAACCAAATTGCAATTAATATTAGGTTTTTTAACAAGGTCGTCATGGAGACCCTACATATGACGATCCTAGTAGCTATTTTGTTAATTTTGGAAAGAAAATGGCTAGGAAACAAAATAACTCTGTTAAAATGGCTATTTCACCAAAATTCCCCAGGTAAAATAAATGAATTGTGATATTTTTAGATATGCCGCTTAATTGTTTTGTTTTATATCATAAGCTTTTTATAAAATCAATTTTTATTATAATTAAACTAATTTTAGAATATTTACTTAAGGATCTATAGCTTAAAAATATATATTCAAATTACTTTCAAAAATACTAAAAAGGTACTCGCCCAATGCAGCGAGATACATCTTAGTTTTTAAGTTTTATTTTAATTTTTATCTATATCGATGTTCTAATGGTTTTAAGAAAACGATTTTAATGTTTCATTTAAAAGTTCCTTTTTTATGTAATTTCTTTAATTCAAAATTTTTATCATAATTAAATTTAGGTTTAATAACGAATATAACTTTTTATATAGATGATAATTAAGTATTCTGTTAAAACTCAATGATTATCTTAATTATATTTTATATTTTTTATATTTAAAGTTATATGTTTATCTTGTATTTGATCATACTTATCTGTAGTTAGTTATACGAATTCAAAAATGAAGTTTTAATAAGTTGTACTTACGCATAATTTATTTGTAATCTTGAAAATTAAGTAATTAACATTAAATAACAGTACCCTAAAGCTTAAAAAGTTGTTTTTAAAAGTTTTTGGTCAAATACTTTATAATATATAAAAATATATCTCATTTATATGTATTTATCCACTTTGCAACCCCATGTGTTTTATGATGAGGGTCACTTGCCAAAAAAGGAAAGAAAAAACAAGAGGTGTAATTTTGAATAAGAAATTACATGATGAGTTGCAGATATACATGTAACTAACTAATTATAGCTATTTGGTAAATGGGGTAAGATATAATGCGCAAATATATATCCCTTCGTAGTCCATTGTCATATTGAAATAAAAGATTTTGACTAGCAAAAGGTTCGGTAATCCTGATCATTTATATACGAAACCTGTTTTTAAGAACAGTGACGGATCTGGTATATTAAACAGCTGGGACTTGTCAGCGTTTCGTTTCTCAATCTGTCGTAAGGTAACAAAAAGATCAGGTTAATGAAAGGTGTCATCGTATAGATTCTGAAACTACAATAATAACACAAGTTTGTCTTAGTACAGTTGATTTGGACTATTTTTCTCCCATTTCAAGTGCCAATTCGAATCTTATTTGAATTATTTTCTTATTTTTTAGGTGTTAATTTCTGGGTTATTATGTTTTTGAAAAAAATTTGCGATAAAAGAGTTGAATGCAAGACTTCACAATAAAAAGAAAGTGTCTATATTTATATTTTGTAAATTTTTTAAATTTTTGTAAATTTTTTAAATTTTTGTAAATTTTTTAAATTATGCCTTTTGTTTTAAAGAGACGTACAATCTATATACATTTTTATTATGAATATTTATTTTAAGACAAAAAATTATAAGATACCAAAAATTGTAAAGATAATATTAAAATAAATTGAAAAAGGAGGAGGAAAAGATATTGAGATCTGCAGGTGGGTTTTGTATGACGTGGTGGTGGGGAAGGTTTTAACAATTTTTCCAAGCAACTTGTTGGCGGGTAAAGCTACAATGAAAAATATTAATTAAATGTTTATCTGGTAAATGTTCATAAAACAGTTACTTTAACTGGCGACCATGATAAAAATTTAGAAAGTTACTCGATAAGAGAGAACGATAATTTTATCTGGTGAGTATGACGATTATTTCCAATTTATGTTTATTGGGTTGGGTAAAAGACGTTTATCAACAGTTTATTATTTACTGTCGATGGTTGGAAATCTTACCTGTTAAGATAAATGATAATGATGACTCTTAATCAGTAAATACTTACTCGGTTACCAGTGGTAAACGGTTCCTAATCATTTACATCAAATACCAAAATCGGCATCTAATCATTTCAATGGGAACACATAATTTTGTGTAGTGAATGGTAACATACTAAACTTAGCGTAACGCAAATCATTTACATCAAAAAGAAAAAAAAATGATTATATCTGTAAATTTACATTTTAGTATAAGATTTGATGTTACTTATTGAAGCAAATTAGTCGTTTGAACCATATTTTACACTGTTTTTATGGATTTTATGTAAATATCGATTTAACCCATTGCAAATTACATTAGTTTAACGACTTACTCACCCAGCAATAATAATTAAGAAATAATTTATTATGTTTTAAGTTATGACTTGAAAATATACAACCCGTTTTGATTTTTTTTTTGGAGGTAACAGTGGGTTTCCAAAACAGTTTGCGTATACTAACTAATCCCTCACGATCACAAATGGGTTGGAGTCATCGCAGGTGAACCTTTTTTGACATCTGATTCAAATATGTTTTGGTTTCAATATCACAATTTTAAATAAAAAATCTTAAATTTATTTTGAGAAAAAAAATGTACATGTCATTATTTAAGACGCTTTAAGTGTACAGGTCCCATGACTACCATGATGGACAATAGTGGTGTTTCAAATTAAGGCAAGTGAGATAGTGTATGCGTTTGAACTTAGACTTCGATCATTTGAGGATTCCAGCCGACCTCCTTACGGCAGAGAAAATTAAGCAATAATATAATAGACTCATTCCTCATTTGATTCTCTGTAGTGTTTCGTTTGTAGTATTTGGAATAAATTGAATTCCAGTTCTTTAAATAATTCATAAAAACAGATTATGAACATATATAATTTAATTACCTTTTTATTTCATTGATTGATTGTTACAAAACAATTTTTTTAAACATATTTTAAAATATCATTGCATACAAATTTTACGAAATCATATGAAATACCAACAACTGATGTGAAATTTCAAAATCTTATGTTTGTGGGATTTCAAATCTAAGGAGGGTTTTTGGTTGGAAGTATTAAGCAGTAATCAATGAGGATGATAACAAAATAAATTGTTTGGTTTATATAATATAATTGACTGATCATTCTCTCATAAACCCAAATTTTCATTCTTGATTAAATTAGAGGGAATAAAAAGTCATTCTCATTAGCTCACTGTCATTTTCGTTCTTCAACCTTAACCAAACAACCCCTAAATCTTTTGAAACAAATATTGGATTAGAAATTTAGAATTATATTCAATTTCATATCCCTTGAAATCCAATCCAATTAATCCCGCAAACTAATCCGGACCTTATTGACATGTTACTAATCACATTTAATTTCTTGTCTTTTTAACAGTGTTCAAATCTTGCATCACACACCCTAAAACCAGTTAAATCGTTTTCTTTCAATGACAGGTATGTTCCACCAACCAACATTATATATATATATATATATATATAATTATATATGCTATATTTTTGTAAAACGATAAATGATCTGATAGTAATCGTTGAACAGATCGAAACAACGGATTTGAATTAAGGTTAGGGTGCATGGTTGTTTGAGGTTCTGAATTATACCCATCAAGACAGCTCAATCAGACAATGAATGGGCTCCCATTTGACATTTTCTACACTTGCATACTTCACTTTCATCGTCAACCCCTCTCATTCCTCTTCAAACTTATTGTTGTTCCAATGCAAATATATATATATTAAAATATAATTTTTATTGATTTTTTGTAGATTTCCCATATAAATAACCATATCTCTTAGGTCAATATGATAAAAAAAAATCCAATTTAATTGCTCAATTTGGTATGAAAATAAGTAAATTTAATCAAAAAATAATATTTTATAAAACGATAATAATTCAGTGAATCAAATTAAGCATCTGGATCAGATCAACTATGAATCATTGGTTTTAAACAATAGTTACAAAAAGCAAATGAAATTAAACGAACTTAATAGATATTACTGGGAAGATGTACACAAACGTTTTCTTCACCTAAAGAGTTATAAATACTGTTTTCGAAAATAACCTTAACATTTTGTCAATAAATACGCATTATGTAAAGGGTTGGGTTTACATGAGACCAATTTGTTTTTGTCAGACATGTGACAGTGAGACCATAAAATTACACTGAACTTCACAACAAACATTACAAAGGTACAAAAAATACCAAACTTTTACAGCAAAAACACTATAAAGATCATGAAAGTTGATGTTATTTATGTTGTCTCATGGATCTCAAAAAACCAACATGATCTCAAAAGATCCCAAGTATTGTATATTATCAAAAAGTGTTTCTAAATGCACTACCTACTTACTATGTGAGTCTCAATAACACTAAAAATCAACATCAATTCTTTTTTATATTTTCAATACATGATTCTAGTCTAAAAAGATACATATTTTTACACCCATATTAAAATATGTTATCGGAGAAAGGTGATAACCAATAATCATGTGTTATTTCATGTTGTGAAATAATCCAGGTGAAAATACAATGTTGTCTTGCATTTTTTTAATGTGTATGTTTTGATTCACATTACGAAGCACCACTATATTTTCTTGTTCACTGGTCTGTTGGTTAGTTAATTACTTTTCATATATGATACTCTGTGTTTCAAGTCTTTTATTGCAAAAAAAAAAATCAAAAATATAATAGATTTGACAGTTTTCAGTCACGACTCTGGAATTTTTTACACTATGATAGATGAACAATACAATGGCAGGGGGCCACTTTATGCTCTTCATTGTGTCCATCCATACCTCCTATATATTGAAGCATCCCCAACAGATTTTCCAAAATGGAGAAAAATGAGGATTTTGAGGCAAAATATGCTCCAACGGCTTCCTCAAAACCATCTCCAAAATTGAGAAAGTAGGAGAGAGAACACATTTTTTTTTCTAAATATGGAGAACAGTCCAAAAATGATTACAAGGCAGATTATCAATAGAAAAATTTGAAAATAAAATATTTAGAGAGATAAAAATATTTTAATGAATGAAGATAATATTTTAATATTATAATCAATGTTGACTTCTTCAAAATGTTCAAAATGAAAAGTCTGTTAAAGATGAATGTAAATATTTTTAAAGATTTTAATTTTTAATTATCTATTTTTAAAAAAAAATTGAAAAATCTATTGAAAATGCTTTTAAATTTATTAATTTTTTATGGTTTTTATTTAAATACGATTGTACAATAATTAAAAGGAAAAATTCAAAAAAACCCAACAAACTATCTTATTTTGAATTGTTAAATCTCTAAACTAATTTTTTGATTGAAAAAATCCTTAAACTTTCTTATTTTGAATGATTAAGTCCCTGAACTTTCTCATTTTAAATGATTAAGTCCTTAATATTTTTTTTGAATAAATAAACCATCGATCTTTTAAAAATTAGTTAGCGACATATTTTCTTAAAATAAGTTATTTGTAACTCACTAAAAAAGTTTTTAAGTAAAATAAACTTAAATCGGTTTTTACGTTCCAAAAACCCTATACAATTAAAACCTCTAACAAACAATTGTATAGCTCCCCCTCGTCACTCAACATTACCTCAACTTGTCTGCTTTTCATTTCGCCTAGCACGTTGTTGGCTCTTGCCATCGATCTTTCCCTTTTTTGATCTATTTTTTATCCATCATAAGAGTGATAATTAAAAGATAATTTATTTATGTTTAAAATTTGTAAGTAATCAATTTTTAAAAATTCGATGGTTTAATTTTCTTGAAAAAAGTATTCAGAGACTTAATCATTCAAAATAAGAAAGTTTAATGGTTTTTTCATCCAAAAATATAGTTCAGGAACTTAATCATTCAAAATAACAAAGTTTAATGATTTTTTCATTTAAGAAAATAGTTTAAGGACTTGACCATTCAAAATAGGATAGTTTGTTGGGTTTTTTTAAACATTTCTCGTTATTAAAAAGAGTTTTGGGTTTGCGTTTACAAAAGATGGTCCACTGTTTACTAAGAAAGATGGTCCACTGTTCCTACTCATGGACTCGCAATCAGGGTATCAAAATCTCAAAATAAATGCAGGGATTTGCTGTTTTATTTTTTTTAACTCACAGTATTCATTTATGCTTTGCTAGGTTGTACACAAGGCCTTTCACGATGGGGTGGTGTACGTCCATATGCTGTGGGCCCACCCACTACCTTCCACACGTGAAACGCATGCGTATCCATACACGTGGCGTCATAGTAGTGGCTCAATCTCCACCTCCCAATATCCTACGTGGCATATCGTTCTTCTTTTTTTAGACATTAACATTTTTTGCACTAAGACTGGGGACCAAACATCCTCTGCACCATCCCCATACATGCATTCTTTAATTATATCGTTTCTCAAGAAATTAAAAATATAAATATAAATAAAAAATATAATATAAATAAAAATGAAGTTTTTTTTTTTTTGTAAGGATATTGTTCGAATAATGGCGGATTTACGAAGAAGCCGTGGGGATCCCGTGTCATGAAATTGTCTGTTATATAAAGTGTAACTGATGTAAGTCAAGCTGAAGTATTGATATACTTGATTCAAACTAGATAGCCATTTTCTAAATTTAAATCAGCTCAAAAACTCATAACTGAGTCACAAGTAGTTGAAAACTAAACTAAACTCGACAACAATTTTCTCAACTCAAACTCGTTGAAATTGTAAAACTTGAATCAATTTCAAACTCTAACTCAAATCCGAATCAACCTCGAACAAATGTCACTCGTTCAAAATTTGATGAACTATTTTAAGGACGTCCCAGGTTAGGCCTGGAACCCTGGACTAATTCCGGCAAATCGTGACTGTAAAAAAATCAGTCATGATAAATTCAGCAGTCATAATTGTTGTGTACATTTGGATTCGAATCTTGGAGATGTGAGATATTCCAGGACCTCAACCGCTACATCACAACCCTTGTGATTAACTTTTAGGGTATTCTCGTATGAATTATAAAAATTACAGGTATTTTCTCAAAATCTATGAAACCCAAGGGATTCACCTCAAATTCACTTACCTCTCCTATTTTTATAACATCTTTTCACCTTTCAATTACTAATTACTATATCTCTTATAATGTGAGACAACTTTACCAACGCTACTGTAGTTTTTTGCCTTTTGAATTATTATTTTAATAAATAAATAAAATCGATTAATTTTTATGGTTAAAAAATATCTAATTTTGTTCAAATATCAAAAAATATATCTTTTTATGTTGGTAAGTTTATTAGAGCATCTACAACAGTTTTCTATAACTTTTCTAAAATAGATAATGAAAAGTCAAAATCCCTAAAAACATCTTCTTTCAAGTCCAACAGATTTGATATTTTATAGAATCAATCATTACTTATATAATTATAATATTCAATACATTTAATAAAATATTATTTTTTTCTCCTACACATTTAAATTCAATAATTTTGATTGGTTTTATATATTAAATTAATGTTTCTCTCTACTAGTTTAGAAAATTTAGAGATTTCTTCCCAAATCTCTAAACTAACAAACAATATAGTAAAGCTGTTGGAGCAATTTAGAGAAAAAAAAACCTTTTTTTCTATCATAAAAAATTTGTTGGAGATGCTTTTAATAAACTTTTACATTATATTTTACAAATTATATTATAAAACTTATTATAAATAAAAAATCAAGTATCTTAGAAGTTTTTCAAATTGGATATTTGATAGTTCAACCCAACTCGTTAGTATGTCTAGTTGAGCTCAAATTTGGGTCGAGCCTACTCGAGTCGAGTGTTGACCAAGCTTTCACGGAGTCGATCTTAGATAATTTGGGAGTAGTCTCGTATCATTTACTCATACTGTAAGATCGTCTCCAAAAGATTCTATAAAATAAAAAGTCAAAAATCAAAATTTATAAAGAATAATTACTTTAATCTCCAATAGCCTTTTCATTTTGGAGATTACAATACTAATTATATTATTAAAATATTCAGTACATTTCATATAATATTCTAATGATACAGTTGATGTTATAATCTTTAGAATAGAGTAGCCGTTGGAGTTGAGTATAACTTTTTTAATTTTCTTTTTTTGAGGTTTTGATACTTCATTTTAGAAAAATAGAACATAGTTGATACTATCATTCAAAATGAAGGTTCTTGTTGAAGTTTCTATAAAGATTTTGTTAAGAAGCTCGACTATGGTATATAAGTTTTCATCCAGACCCAGTCACATATTCTAATAAGAACCCAAGATGCTTAAACAAAAACCTAATTTTTTGTCTACATTTCTTTTTATTATTATTTATTGTTTTATAACCAATTTATTTTGTTTTAATATATTTATAAAAACATATAAGTTAGAATTGATAAAAAAAAATATTAACTAACTATTATATATTTTTTTTCCCGTTTCTTGACTCACGTTTCCGTATTTTCTTTTGATAAATTTAATTTTTGATTATCTTATTATATTGTTATGTCTAGATTATTGTTTGAATACTTTTATTTATATATATATAGAATAATAATCAAATAAAAACTACAAAAAAATTATAAACTCGTAAAAATCCACTATAAAAATAAACTTTTATATAAATTTTTTTTTATCAAATATTAAGATTTAAAATATTATTACAAATATATTTGTTTTATAAAATGAAATCTTCACGATATGTGAAACACTATCTTAAATTATAGGTTTTGATGGAAAAAAATTATGTAAAAAGTTATTTTTATAGTAGTTTTCACGAGTTTATAATTTTTTTGTGTTTTTTGTTTGATTATTGTCTTATATACACACACACACATATATATATATATATATATATATATATATGTGTGTGTGTGTGTGTGTGTAGGGACGTATTCAAACGAGAACTCAAATCTGGTTGTAAGCGTGAGAACAAATGAGAGCGCAACACGTATCATATTCAGATTGAATAATCAAAAAAATATTCAGACTGAATATGGTATTTATTCAGTCTGAATATTTTTTTGATTATTTAGTCTCAATAATGCTTATTTAGTATGAATAGTTCTTGAATTATTCAGTCTGAATAATCTACATTAAGACACGTGTCGCACTCTCATTTGTCCTTATGTTCATAACCAAATTTGAGTTTGCATTTGAAGTTCCCCCCTCATCTCTCTCTCTCTCTGTATATATATACATATATATTATTTTATAAATCATAAATTAATAATTTAAGACATTCTATTTTTTTAAATATGTCAAATTGTCTATATGTGTAAATGAAACCATATAACTCATTACGCACATCTCTTTTAAAAAATATGAAAAGAACATTGAAAATTAAGAAAACTCTCAAATGCATCAAAATTTTCTATATCCGGACATTCTCTAAACCCAACAAATTTTGTAAATGTTGTTCAATCTCCAATTTTTAATCCTCGTCATCAATATTAACAAATTGAAATTAAACTAATTAGTTATATTTGATTTTTTAATAATTAAATAATATATATATATATAAGAAAGTTCAAATGATATATATATATATATGTATGTAATATAGGGGACATATCCATTACAAACCAGTTAATTCGTACAAACCGTACAAGCTTCATTCAATCAATCATTTTTTTTTCACTTTTTCTTAATTATGAAAGTTGATTAGTCAATAATATATGAAAATATTTCATTAACAATACATCAGGAATGATTAATCAAGAATATATGAAACAAAATTCATTAAAATGAGAAATACATTAAATAATTCATTTTCATATAGAATAAAAAATATATAAATTAATTTAATGAAGAAAATAATTATATAAATCAATTTCATCATAATCGAACACTATCATGAAACAATTTTAATCAATAAAACAATGAAATCATGGAGTTTGTACGGTTTATACGAATTATTTGGTTTGTATTTAAAATTCCCTATATATATATATATATTAAATTTATATAATAATCTATAGATAAAGTTACGTTTTATAAATAAAAAAATGAAAAGTAATATTTTTATAACAACCTCTATTGTAGAGTTTTATTAAGTTTCTTAAAATTGTAGATGCTTTAAGTAAAAGGTTAAAAGTTTATAATAAAAATCACTAAAAGTAATTTAAAAAAAAAACGAAAATTTCATCTATATTCTTTAGAACTTTTTATATTATGTATATATTATTGTTAAGTTTGAAACTATGTATATATCATTCGAAACCTATAGAACTCACATATATGTTATTCATCTTAATTTAATTATTATTAAAAAATTTAAAAATACAAATCATTATCTCTAAATTACTTAACTATCCTTTTGAATTTATTACCCTTCTTAATTTCATTCCCAAAATCGTGTGCGATTATCCTTGTTCCCAAAATCGTCGATTACTCTGTTTGCCCTAAATCATCCATCTTCTCCGATCGATCCATCTTCGTGTGCGATTACTCTGTTCGCCCCCCTTCTTTAAAACCTTTCTTCGAATTATCGTTCTCCACAAGTGTCTTCTAAACCTCAAACCCTTGCCTCTGTTAGTCCTCTTCTTCGAGTTATCAGTTATCGACTTCTTGGTTCTGGGTTTTGATCGATTTTGGGAAGGATATTCAGAAGGGTAGTTAAGTAATTTAGAAAATAAATTTAATTTAGAGATAATGATTTGTATCTTTTAAAAATATTTTAATAATAATTAAATCATGGAGAATGACATATATGTGAGTTGTAGAGGTTTATAAGGATATATACGTAATTTCAAGCTTTACAATAATATATACATAATAATATAAAAAGTTTTAAAAGATATAGATGAAATTTTCCTTAAAAATAAAACTGTTTCAAATTTAAAAAATTACATTATCTCACCTTATTACATGGCTCGTTTTGGGAATGTGGTACTTACATTAAGACATTGATTAAATACAGCCAAAACAACAATTAATGAGTATTGTTATGTTTCTTAATTAATTATTTGGGCCATTGGCAAGTGGGCAAGTCCCCAACTTCCATGGAGGTTTCTTTGGGGAATATTGTCGAACACCTTGTCGGCATACTAAACAAGATGAGATTTCTAAAGATAACATAAATGTCAGTATTATCCGAAACTATCAATCAAATGTATTTACGATATCTGAATAACAAGACAAACTTACAATAGTTCCATGAATCTATAAAAACGATGAATTTGCCATGTCCCTCGATCAATGAATGGACCCTGGGGACCCCAATCCTCGTGTAACACCAATACATATAAGCAGACGAAAAAAAATTAAAATCAACGAGACAAAAAATACCCACACAAATGACTCATGTCTCTGGTATTTTGTATTTATTTATATACAGTAAAAATGTATGGGAGGATACATAACTTTGGAAAAGTTTTCATCCATGATATTTCGTATTTATCTTTTTGTTGTATAAAATGATTATACTGGTAGAACTCTGTTTTCTAGGATTTTCAGGGTTTAAACATACTAAATGTAAGTAGTGTTTGTGTAAATGAAAATTATACTGGTATTTGTTCTTTAAAAGTATTAAGATTTAAAAGCATCTCCAAGAGATTCTCTCGTAAGAAAAATTGGATATTTTTGTTTCTTTTGTTTCAACAGATATCCAAAATCTTTTTTATAGGGAGAAAGTAATAAAAAAATCCCTTAAATTTAAAGAACCTTGTAAATAATAATTGTTTAGAATTGAGAAATGACATTTAAATATTATGACCAATAAGAGATTTTAAAAATAAATACGTATAAGATATAAATAATATTTATTAAATATAAGAAATATTATAACTAATGTTTTAATTAAGGTTTTTTTTTTACACCCTACTATAGGAATACACCTTAATCTATTGCTAGATACTAATGTTTTAATTAAGGTTTTTTTTTTACACCCTACTATAGGAATACACCTTAATCTATTGCTAGATACTAATGTTTTAATTAAGGTTTTTTTTTTACACCCTACTATAGGAATACACCTTAATCTATTGCTAGATGATAACACATAAAAAAAGTCAAAATAAGTACATATACTTTAATTCAATTGGATGACATGATGTAGACTAAGGTGTAAAAGGTAACACCCATTAATTAATTTGAAACTATATCATTAATTTTTATTTGAGATTTTAATTTTCAGGCCTTTATTTTCTAAGAAATTTTGAGAATTAGGTAAATCAGTAAATTTATAATTTTTGACACGTTTCTAATTGTAATATTTTAATTTTTAGAAAGTTCTACAAGTTCAAATTAAATATAAAATGTTGTTATCATAAAGACGTGTGATTATATTGATACGATTTTGTAAAATTTCCTATTTCTTTTTCCGATTAGGTTTTTGGATTCTTTTAATAATTTGGAGGAACCAACTTAAATTCCACCTTTAAATATTATTAAATAAAAAAGCTTAATCATTTGTGAGATTGGTCATTGTTTCCATCAAAGTATAATATTTAATGTATATATTAATATAAATTTGTTCGTTTCATATATATCTGGTTTATAATGTAAAAACTTTTCACGTAGATAACATGACAGAAAAGTTTTAAATTATAAAACAAATACATGTGAAACAAAAATATACTTAAACACTTCGTAAACTATAAAGTTTCTCAAAAGATTATATATTAAATATCACAGTATTCACTAGTTCTCAAACATCTCATGAATTAAAAAATTCCCAAAAGAAAATCTTCATCAAATAGATTATTGTTTCAAAACTTATATTTAAAAAAAAAAATAAGAGAAAGGAAAGAAAGAAAGGAAGCCTGGACTTTAGGTGGGCTCTGCTTAGCCCAGAAACTCAGTTAATAAAAATGAAACAAGAGCCCAGGTTTTTATTTGTTTTTGTTATTAGGGCAAAATGCAAAAAATGTCAATCTACTTTCATAAATTTTCTTATTATAGTATTGTACTTTAAGTTTTTCTTATTACAGCAATGCACTTTTAAATTATTTTTTATTATAACATTGTACTTTGAAAAATCTACCCATTATAGCATTGGGTAACCTTCTCTTTTAAATTTACTCACTATAGTAGGTTTCCATGCCACCTCATTGTCCATATAGGTTGTCCACATGTAATATATTGCTGATGTGACATTTTTTATTACAATAATGTACTTTCAAAACATTAATTTTACATAGTATTTAATAAATATAGTAGATTAATTTACTGAAACTAAATTCTTCATAAATATAACAATATTAAGAAAGTTTGTAGATCACAATATATTTTCTCTATATTCAAAAAAATGTTTAAAAAATATTTTTTAACTAAGAAAATAAGAATTGTTACGTCTTATTACAAATAAAATATTTATATTGAAAAAATTATATCAACTTGGTTTTAAAAAAATGAATTGATATATCATTCAATAAACATATTTAATTAATTAGATTATTTCTAAAATATTCATTAAAATATAACAATATTAAAAATATTTGTAAAACACATTTTATATCGTTAATTTTTTTTTAAAAAGTACAAAATAAGTATTTTTCGAATAACAGATGTTATGTTTTCTTATAAATAAATATTTATCTTGAAAAAAAATATCATATTTGTTAAAAAATGTTACTCTAAATTATTTAATTTGTACAATTTGAAAAGAGTGCTTTTTTTAAAGAGTGACGACGTAAGAAAATTACTAAAAATTTGAGAAAATTAAGAAAAAAAAATACACCGGGTAAAGTGAGAAATTTTTTAAAAAAATTTGCAAGAGATTTTTTTATTAATGCCATGTAATCAAAATGACGTGTCATCCATGTAATCATATTTAAGCCATGTAAGCAAATAAAAATGGAGGTTAACTTGTTTAAAAGGTAACAAATTACTCATTGCTATTTTGGATAAATTTTTCAAAGTACAATGCCTTAATAAAAAATAATTTGAAAGTACATTGCTGTAATAAGTAAAACTGAAAGTACAATGCTATATTAAAGAAATTTATGAAAGTAGGTTGCTATTTCTTTTATTTTGCCCTTGTTATTATGAATATTATTTTCTCTATTTTGGTGGGTTTTTATTTTCAGAAAAAGTTAAATTTAATCGATGTTTATTAATATATATATATATATATAGGGGCTTAATCAAATAAAAACCAAAAAAAGATTATAAATTCGTAAAAACCGATATAAAAATAATTTTTTTCATGAATTTTTTTTAGCAAATGCTAGGATTTAAGATATTATTTCACATATATTTGTTTCATAAGGTGAAATTTTTACATGTCTTTGTTTCACCATATGAATCTTTTTATGCATATTTTTTGCTTCACTAGGTGAATCATCCACATGTAATTATATTCATAAGGTGAACACAGATATATATGTGAAACAATATCTTAAATTATAGGTTTTGATAAAAAAAATCATGAAAAAATATATTTTTATATCGGTTTTTACGAGTTTGTAACATTTTTTTGGTTTTTATTTGATTATCGTCCTATATATATAAGGGTATGTATGTTTTAATTCGTGGTGTGTTCATCGCATACGAAGTATTTTACAATATGTTTAGTACGTTTGATTGGATAAGACATAACATAACAAAAATTTAGGTGGCGTTTGTTGATTAAGAGATGTGAAAGTTTGAAGTCTGATTTAAGTTTTGAAATGGTTATGAAACGTCTAAACGAATCAGATATAAGTGGTGATTAAGAGTTTAAAATGAAAAAAACAAACAAGACCTTTATCTTATGATTGATGTAACGTTAGACAATAACATAACATAACCGAGTAGAATAAAGTTTTCATTAATTTTTTGGTCCCACTAAAACAGGTAGAACAAAAATAAAAGAGACAGGCTACATTGGTAAATTACTAAACTGTAGTATCAAATTAAAATCTTTAAATCTTTCAATATTCTTTCACTTGTCTATCCGTCTCTTCCTCCCTCGTCTAGTCCAAGTTAATGTTGTCCCATCACATTTAATCATGTCTAGTCTTATTTGCATACAAAAAAAACTTGTATCCAGTAACTGAAAAAAAAAAGAGTTTTCTCTAGAGCTAATCATTTGCGGGTTTAGGTTGGATCTAACCTATTTTTATCATCTAAGTGGCCTAATACAGCAAACCCAAACCTTTTTTTTGCATTACCCATGCCCGTCCATTATTTTTAGCAAGTCAGTTCAGACCCACCAATTTTTTCGAGTACTCTAGAGTCTAGTCTAAATCCGCTTTTCTAGCAAACCGGATAGAACAGGTCTAGCGGACAGTCTTACCCCTGAACAACACTAATTTTGTTCAGTCCGAATCAAGTTCGAGCTTTGTGTATAAAATTAGTACCGGTCGGGCTTTTTCAAAGAAATTAGCCATGTGTGGGCTTCAAGTCCTAGCTTGGGCTTGTTAGGCTAAGAATCCGTTTACCAAACGCTTGTCCGGGTAAGCACTTACCAACTCATATTACCTTACCGGAGGAAAATGACAAGTACCAAAAATCTTACCCAGTAAGAGCGAAGACAAAGAAAGCAAGGACCAAGAGTCTTACCCGGTAAGTTTTGGCGACGACTCTTACCATGGTAAGCGCTTACCGGGTAAATTGTGGCATATGATATCCGTTTTGGTGAACTAAAATCTTACCCAGTAAATAAATGATAGTGTTGAATATTGCCGGTAAGCACTTACCCGGACAAGATTTGGTAAACCAACCCCTAAGACTTTAGTCAAGACCTTTTTTTTGCAATTTTAAATTTTGGATGAACTAAATTGACAATCAAATATAAACAAGGGAAGAAAAATGTCAAAATGTTAAATACTAATAGATAGTTTATGTAAGTAAGAAGTTAATTAGAGGAGTAATTATGTAAGTAAGAAGTTAATTAGAGGACTAATTATGTAAGAAAGAAGTTAATTGGAGGAGTAATTATGTGAGTAAGAAGTTAATTAGAGGACTAATTATGTAAGTAAGAAGTTGATTAAAGGACTATTTATGTAAGTAAGAAGTTAATTGAAGGACTAATTATGTAAGTAAGAAGCAAATGATAATATCTGATATAGAGATTTTCGGGAAAAGATTGGCTCTCTGTGTTGCTAGTTTTCCGATGAATGTAAGAATGGAAATCGTACTACACAATTCCGGCAGATGTCCAGGAAGAACAACCACCATTTTTAGAGAGAGAAACAAACAAGACTCAGTCCTGTAATCATTCATTCTCCATATCATATCTCACCCATCCATTTTCCCCCTTAATTTCTTGTTTTCAATTGGTTCTGATTGTGATTTCGATCTCTGTTTCCTTCTATTTCTCTGCGGATCATATTTATTTATAATATCTCACTTACAAACCCCCTTTAATCTCCCACTGATTCTCTTCTTCAAAATCGAATTCGAAATCGAAATCGAATTCGCCATTGTCGTTTGATTTTTGAGCTTAAAAGGGTATTATTATTATTGTTGTTGTTATTATTATGATTCAAACTCCAATGCTTCATTCTATCGTCATTCTCGTTTGATTTTGAGCTTAAAACGGTATTATTGTTATGATTCAACTGAAATGCTTCATTCGATCGTCATTATCGTTTGATTTTGAGCTTAAAAAGTGTGTTATTATTGATATGATTCAACTCGAATGCTTCAACACGACTGTATTTGGTTGATTTTCCAATCTGATTGATTCAATCGCCATTATCGTTTGATTATGATTCAACTCCAATGCTTCACCGCGACTGTATTTGGTTGATTCGGTTAGATTAGATTAGATTCGGTTTGGTTTCATGTTGTTGCTCGAATTGATTGGTGAATTGTTGAAATCATTGGTGGAGATTGGGGATTTTTGATGGGGAATGTGAAGGATGATGGAAAGAAGATGGATCCTTTGTTTCCAAGGCTTCATATCAGTGAAACAGATAAAGGAGGAGGTCCAAGAACACCTCCAAGAAACAAAATGGCTATTTCTCATCAGCTTAATTTACCATCTCAAAGATGTCTTACTGGTTCAGTATCACCCATCTTACCTCTTTCCACCAATAATGGAACTAGTTTGGTGCCTGCAACTTCTTCTTATCATGTGAGTTTTCTACTTTTTTTACAATATAAATTCAACTTGTTTAGTAGAATGATACTCGTTTCTGACTGAGGGTTTGTTTGTTAGAAGTTAAATGTGCTTAATTGGACTCGCAACTTATTTAGAAAGTGACTTGTTCAGTAAGCTTATAGGGGAGAGCTTTATGTAGAAAGCCGAGTCTTTTTCCAGACCTAACTCTCCCAAACAAAAGCATTCCTAATCTATACAGACATAATTAATACACATAGATGGAATGGAATGAGCATGTTTTTTAATCGGGAAGCGCATGTCTGAAAAAACTTGGCTTCTGCATAAACTCCACCTAGAACCTTAACTGAATAAGCCACTACGAAACGGTCCTCATGTATATCTGACCGAATAAGCTGTGAGTCCCATTAAGCTCATTAAGCTGCTAACAAGCAGAAACTAATGAAAAACCAACCAAACAACCCCTGAAAAGTTATACATATACTCTCTCTGTTAGAGCTAATGAGCAACCGTGAAGTAGTTGAGTTTGTGTTGGGTGCGATCATATATATATATATATAGAGAGAGAGAGAGGGAGGTTTCAAGAGAAAACTGAACAACATCCTGGGAGCCCTCCATTCTGACGGTATCCACTAATGCATACAAACGTTTTTTTGTTCCTATGCACCAATGCTTCTAGTTCTATCATTACATATGCATTGATGCATATTCACAAATGCATGCTACAAATTACCGGGATGCATTAGTGCATACCGTCCAGATGGAAGACTCCCAGAGTGTTCTTCACTTTTCTCTTTTTTTGGCGTTTTCCCTTGAACCTGACCCTATATATATATGCACTAATACACCGGATCCAGAACTCCACACAGTTAGTTAAGTTTGTGTTGATTCAGATATCCTTTGGTCTTTTTTGCTTCTCGTAGCTCGCCTTTTAAGGTATACCAGACTCATTTAAGTCGTGTTTTGTGGTTAATTAATTAACAACCGTATATATATATATAGGATGCAAGCTACAAACGAAGTGTGTTTTCCTCATTCGGAAGCTCATGTGGATCAACAAGATTGGCTACAAGACTCGATTCTTATCACTCGAGTGGGATCAATTTAAATATCTCACTAACAACCGTCAAACAAACCATAGAAACCACAAATTGTCAAACTTTATGCAATAGCGGACATCTAAAACGCAAGGATTATTGCTTATTTAAACCTCAAGATTATAAAAGTACGATCAAAAAGCCCGAAGACGAAGATGATTATTTGGTTCCAAGTTTATCATTCGGAAATGGTCAATATAGAGGGAAGTATCCTACTACATTGACTACAAACTCGCATATAAAACTTCCAACAATAAAACCGACCGATAAAGATAAAGATAAAGATAAAGACGTCACACAAAAAGAACAACCCGTATCGTATTATTCTGATAGAATTCGGTTTTCGGAAATGTTGAGTGGAGAACCAGCTCCTTTGAAGGTGGATGATCCACAAATATTGCAGGATTCTAGCATTAGGTTGCCATTGAAGAGAAAAAGCTTTCAAGAAACCGTAAAAGATGGGATTTGGGGAGAGCCCGAGTTGGGGGGAAGAAAGACGAGTGGTTTTAAATTGGATTTGTTGGGAGATGATCGTAAAAATGATCATGAAGATGTTGTTCGTATTGGTAAATTATGTAAAGAAGACGATTATGGTTGTTTACAGCTCGGAGATGTGGGAAAAAATGGAGATATAATATCGGAGACGAACTTTATATTGTGTCATAATATAACCCCGAAAGAAGTATCGCAGATTATCGGTCAAGAACAGTATTGCAAGGCGAGAAGAACTATAGTTCAGTAAGTAAACTTGTCTATCTATACATATATATATATACAGAGGAAAGTTCAAATGTGAACTCATTTTTTGTTGTGAACGTAAGGACGAATCTCAGCCACTTATCCGGTCAATAAAGGCGGCTTTGACCTGGTTCGCCCCCTTTAACAATCTCCACCCTCCCATGAATTGCGTCAATCCTCCGTGATCGCGTCCACCATAACCGAAGATGTGTGGCTGAGATTCGTCCTCACGTTCACAGCCAAAATTGAGTTCACATTTGAACCTAACCCTATATATATATATATATATATATATATATAGGGAGATTTCAAATAGAAACCACGTCAATTCGTACAAACCTTGAAAAACTGAGGAACACGCTGATAACCGTTTATCTGTGCGGTATGTACATGTGCATGTAAATATTTGAAGATGTTTTTTTTGTCTTATGCACGTGTGTATGCCGAGCAAATTACGTGCATGCACTATAGATAAATGGTTATAAAATGTTTCTTAGTTTTTCATTTTTCTACTGTTATATGTCTATATATCTGTTTTGACTTGCGATCACGTGAGACCAACCTGTTTTCGTGAGACCTGAGACCATGTTTTTACACTTGAAACTTCACGGCAAATCACGGTAAAAAAGATTGATGCTTTCGTGAGACCACTTTTTTACACTTGAAACTTCACAACAGAACACTGTGAAGGTAACATTCATAGTGTTTTTGCTATGAAGGTTCGAATTTTTTTTACCTTCACAGTGATTTGCTGTGAAGTTTCAAGTGTAAAGATGTGGTCTCACGGGTCCCACGAAAACAGACTGGTCTCACGTGAACCCGACCCTATGTATTTTTTGCATTTATTGTGAAGTTTGATTGCTTAATTAGAGTTGTTGCAAGTGTTGAGTAATGTTTTCATTTGGCATGATGTTTTCAGACAACAGAAGGTCTTCCAATCACAACTCTTCGAGCTGCATAGACTAATCAAGGTATGTTGCATAAATACTATATTGGGTTTTACAGGGAGTCAAATATATCGAAATATTTTAATAAGACTTGATTTCACATAATCAAACAATTTTACGTCATATTTAAAAATCTTATTACGGTAAGTTGATGCCAGACTTTTAAACATCCATATGTAAAAATGTTAAATTTTAGGCATTTTGACTTCTTTTATTCACATGTGAATACAGTCAATAATCACATGTGAATACACTCAATAATCACATGTGATATTGAACTTTTCTTCTCCTTGCCTCTAAATTTTATAAATCAATCTATTAAAAACTTTATACATATTTATAAGTTTGATGATTTGGCAAAAACAGGTCCAGAAATTACTAGCAGAATCACCTGATCTTATTCTAGAAGACAATTTCTACAAACTAAAAAAACTGCCATCTTCTGAAGACATCTTCACAAATCTTGATCATCATTATCATCACAGAAATGAAACCTCTCTTACTTTCCCAATTGAAACCACCACACTCACTAAACCCCTTCACCTCAACCACCTTCCACCACCACCTCCACCACCACCACCACCACCACCATCCGCCACCAAACAACCACCGTGGTGCTTCCTCCCGCCGCCGGGAAACCAATGGTTAGTTCCCGTGAGATCACCATCCGAAGGACTCGTCTACAAACCCTACACCGGACCTTGCCCACCACCAGTTGGTCTCATGGCACCAATCTACGCCGGAGAATTCATCACCGGCGCCGGTTATAACATTAATCCGGCATCTTACCAACAAGGTGTTGGAGTTGGAGTTGGAGTTGGTGTATTTCCGACCACCACCACTACCACCACCAACACCACCCAACTGTACGGTTTGCCGCCGGCGGTGATAAAAAGATCGTGTTCTCCGACGATGGAAGATGGAGTAATGAAATACAACAACAACAATAATAATAATAATAATAATAATAAAGCGATTATTAAAAGCTCGTGTAATTATATAGAAAGCGAAATGCAGGGAAGTAATTATAATTATAACTATAAAGGAGGAGATCATGAGCTTCCATTGTTTCCGACGACACCGACGGTTCAAGATTCCGATGAATGTACAGAGTCTATAAAGGTGATAAAAGTTGTACCACATAACCCTAAATTGGCATCTGAATCAGCTGCGAGAATATTCCAGTTCATACAAGAAGAAAGGAAACAACACTACGAATAGAGAATGTAAAATTAGAAACTTTTTGTTTTTTTTTTAAATAATTTTTTTGAAGGATAATACGTGATGAAAGTAAAATAGAAGTTGATTTTATGTTTAAATTATATGAGAGAAAAGATATATATACCCAAATGGGTAAATTGGCGAGAATTTTGATTTAAAATAAAAGTATAAATTTTGGATGTTTGGAATGAGTTTAATTAATGTTTCAAAGTGTTTAATTGGATGCAATTTGATTTGTTTTATTTAGAGGTTGGTTATATTCGGAAAGGTAGTGTTTGTTTTTTAAGAGGTGCTGAAGTCTGAAGTCTTATTTTACTTCTGAATAATAAGAGTTGGTATTAAAGTCTGAAATCTGAATCAATACGACTGTTTGTTTTTGTAAACTGATAAATATCTGAATTTGTTTAAATTATCTATTTTACCCATTAAAAATTATATTGTTGAATTTATAGATCAATTTATACAGTTTCATATATTTATTCATCATCGTTACGAACTTTACATCTAAATTATATAATTAACATTTATTTTAATGAAAATATGTCATTAACGGGTATTTAACACATTTAAATCCTATTAAAATATATCAATTGCAAGAGGTAAGGATTTACTTGGTGATGATCAATTGAGAGAAATGATCGATTAAGGTTAATCGATTGAGAAACATTGTTGTCGAGAGTTTGGAGAACAATAAGAGACAAATAAGAGGTTAGTTTACCTCTTATCGGATAAGAGGACAACAATACATAAGTGTCTTTGAAAAATTGGAAAAAATAAACAGTCTGAATGACCCTACCTCTTAACAAATCAGACATAAGAGCCTATTAAGAGCTTATTTTGAAAAAACAAACAAGACCTAAGTGTTTATCGAATCACTTATTTTAACAGATGAATATTATTTTAATAGATGAATATAGTAAGAATCAAGAATTTTATCCGGTAAGAGCAATGATAATTATTACATATGACACTGTTTGAATGAATTAAAATATTATCCGATAAGATAAGTGATGATGTTAAACTTTACTCGTAATACATGCACATCGGGGAATAAAAGAATCCAAAATTTTTTAAAGCATGGCCAATTTGGTTTGTTTATAGATTATTAATTGTGAAAGTGATGGCAAAAAAATGGTCTCGAGTCGGGACCGCATCGATCCCAACATAGCCATGCTCACAATCCTAGTGTAGGACCGGTCTAGGCTCAGTAAGCGGTCCCATATGGCCAAAAATTTTAACAAGTGTTTTTAAATCTTTTTACACAAAAATGTTACACATATGTTTATAATTATGATTTTTAAAATTTAGTATCAGAAATTCAGAATACACTTTAAATAGTACATTCTAGAAATAAAATATAGAAACGGTTCAGATGAGAACATGTGATACTAAATCAGAGATGCAAACGATTTTTGGTATGTTTTAGGTTGCATACCAAGTTGCCCTTACACGACTAATCTCCTTACATGTGATAAGGGTATTCTTGATGTGATACTATAATCCATGAAGACCATCACATGTGATACTAAATCATATACGTAGACGACCTGTGGCACGACCTAAGTCACAAGGCATGTCATCCACACACCAACATGTTTCCTCATGTGTATTATCACGTGTGATAAGAGTGTTCTCGTAAAACGAAGGTGTTCTCGTTTGAACGAACCCTTTATTTTATTTTTGTAAAACATAACCGGTCCTGAATCATCGAACGGAAACATAACCAATATTAATCAATCTCAAACAGGCCCGGAGCAATCTCTATTTGTGAGTAGAGATGGCCAAATGGGCTTGGCGGTTTTGGGACCGGTTACACTTTCATCCAAAAACCAGGCCCGACATGTTTTAAAAAAGAAGTTCTATATGTATTTATAACTTTGTAAGTGTATTTGATGAAACACCAATGACAAAAATATAATAAAACATATTTTTAAATGTATTTGATTGAAAATCAATTACAAAACTATAATAAAATGTATTTTTTAAGCGTATCTGATTGAAAACAACTATAAAACTATAATATAACGTATTTTTTAAGTGTATTTGATTGACCCATAATCTCTCAGAATAAACTTTTTGTATTATTTAAAAAAATTCAAAGAAAAAATATATGAAAAAATTGATCTTTAAAATAAATAAATAAATATTGGGACAAATTTGGGTCTGGTCCAGGACTAGTTCTCATAGCCGGCCCTGTATAACCGGGCCGAGAAAATTTGATCTAAACCAGGACCGGTTACGACAAATATGAAGCGGGCTTGGGACCGAGTTGGGTCCGACCCGGTCCGGGTCCGGTTTTTGACAATGTTTATATATGAGTAAATATTTCTTAATGGGCCGAATTTTAGAGCCCAATTTTGTATTCTTTCCCGTCCGGCTATTGGTAGCATTTGGTAAGAAAGAAGTAACCGACCCGTTACTATATAGTCAGCGAGAAAGACGGTGAACGAGAACCAGGAAAGCCTTAGACGGCGGCCGGAGATCATCCCATAGTCCGATCGTACACAGGTTCTTGCCGGATTTTCCTTCATCTCAATTGCAATTTATTTGATCGATCAATATAGTTTGCCCTAAATCGATGAAATATCGTTCTTTTGTATATTACGACTTTTTTTCTCTGTTAGTTTTGATCTAAATTGATCGCAATTTTTAGATAGTTTTTGATGACTTTCTTTGATTGTAATGCCGGAGAATTACTGATTAATGGTTAAATCTTATTAGCGTGTTTGATTTGATTCTGTTCGTTACGTTTTTTTAGGGTTTTGAAGTATTTGAAGTTTGATGGACCGTATTTTTTGGAACAGGATTATAGAAAATATTAATGCAAACATGTAATGTTATTAAAATGCAAATATGTTATCGATATTTTCAAAGAGATTAAGGAGTTCTTATGTCACGATCAATTCATGTAAAGGCTGTTGTTGAACTTATCATCGCCTGAATTATTCACTTTTGATATACGGATGAACAACTAGTGTTCTCATATTGATCTTTTACAAACTGAACGATTAGTACAAACCATAGAGACCAATCAACCGTTATAGAAATGATGAGATTATTTATCATGATATGAATATTTATCGAAGATTATTAGAGTTCATTTATTATGATTAACGTTTCATATTAGGAAACATTAGAGACATTCATTGAATCAAATATTCACTAGGTGTGTACTAATGGTTGGGTTTGTAAATGAACCCACCTATATATATATATATATGTACATAGGGGTGGGTTCAAATGAGAACTCAAATTTGGTTGTGAACGTGAGGACAAATGAGAGCGAGGCACGTGTTATATTCAGACTGAATAATCAAAGAAATATTCAGACAGAATATAGTATTTTTATGTGGGGATGTGACATTAATTTTATATTTGTGAACATCAGGTCGCCTCAACTAACCAGGCTATGTTATGGAAAGTGGTTTCTGCACCATAAATCCAGTCAACAGAAAATGCTTATGAAAACCACACGGCTGATAATTGATAGGCAACTGAAGAGAAAGTTTTCTGCAAACAAGAAGAAGCAAAAAACAGAATATTCACCAAGTTTGGACGATCAAGTGCGTGCCAGAAAGAAGGCGAAGATACAAAATATTGATGGCGTAGAAAAAGGAGGCGAGAGTTTAATCTCTGGATCATGTCAGAAAGGTAGTTCAAGTAATTGGTCGGTCGAAACTAACAGGAAGTCAAAGAAAAGACGTTCGTCCATTTTAAGGAAAGATATTAGGGTTAGAAAGAAGCGAAAGATGGAAAAAGTGGTTAAAGTGGACGAAGTGGTTGAACCAATGGATCTAATCTCAGAATTACCCATACCCATTATCCACCATATCCTTTCTTTTCTCCATTGCCACCCGAGAGATGTAGCTCGAGCCACTGTGTTATCAAAGAAATGGAGATCGATATGTGCTTCATTCTTCACTCTTGACTTTGACCAGAAAAGGTTCAAAAGATTGGGAGGAGATCATACCGAGAAATTTATATCTTTTGTTGACAACTCCTTGGCAACCAAACTTGAGCCAATGCATAATATACAAAAATTCAAGCTTTCTCTGTCCCATCTAAGTCCCAAACTGAAACTATGCACTAATAATTGGATAAGTGCTGCTATAAATAAAGACGTTAAAGAACTTGAGATTTATGTGGAAGAGAAGCAAAGAAGACATTATATGTTACCTAATATCGTCCTCACTGCCAAAACACTAACTTCATTGAAGTTATATGGTTGCAAGTTAGATGGTAATGGTGTGATTGATCTATGTAATCTAAAAGAGTTGTCGATAAAGAATGCTTATGTAAATTCAGATGTGATTCAGAGTTTCATTCAGGGCTGCCCTTTGGTTGAGGATCTGCGACTAGTTCACTGTACAGGAATAGGCCGGCTGCAAATTTCAACTCTTGTTAAGCTTAAAAGGGTTGAGTTACACGAGTGCCATGGGCTTGTGTGTGTCCACATTGAGTTGCCTAGTCTTGTAAGCTTTTTATATTGTGGGAAAGAATCGTGGGAATGCAATATAAACTTGGCAGGTTGTGAAAATCTGAAATATTTGACATTAAAAGATTCAAATTTGACGGATGGGTTGTTTCATGATCAAATGGCTAAGCTTTTTTACCTTGAAAAGTTGGTTTTAAGAGGATGTGACAAACTCGAAAGAATCATTATATTGAGCGTAAATCTTAAGGAATTATCTGTGGTTCGATGTAAAAGACTTGAAGTGGTGAATATTTACGCACCATATCTATCGGTATTAGAGTATTCAGGAGGAAAGTTTCCCTTTTCGTCCATGGATGTTTTAGGTTTGCGTGAGGCAAAACTACATTTAGAAATTAGAAAAAACAGATTTGTTGTTTTCCATGAGCTGCTGGTCTTTCTACAGAAGTTTGAGAAAGATGGAGGTTGGACGTTGGTTGTTAGCTCTAATAAGGTATTATTAATGTAACTTTTTTATGGATATTAATTTTCAGCTTTCTTCTTTCCTCTTTATGTCTTGTGAATTCATCTTCTCTTAAACATTCATTTTTCGTGTTTGAAGAATATTACTATCCATGAAGAATTACGGAAAATCCAACATCTGTCATCAACTGACCTCAAGCTAGAGCTTATCAAGTCTCCCGTGAAGTTGAAGGGTTATGTTGATAATTTACTTCGAATGTCTCGACCAAAGACTTTATCATTGGTGTCATCTTCTTGTAGTGAGTTACTGAAGGTAATAAGACTTACCCTTGGTGTGATGTAGTTATCTATCTTTTATTGGTTTTCTTTTGTTGAGTTAAAGGTAAGTTTTTTGTCGTTGGCTTATTGTTATTGCAACCTTTTGACATTATCTACTTATATTGGATATCAAAACCCCACAAGGGTTGTGGCGTACTAGTTGAGGTCATGGGGGATGTGGTGGAATATCCCATCTACCCAGGGTTCGAATCCAGGCGTACACAACAATTGTGGCCACTGAGTTTATCAGGGATGATGTATTGCAGTCATAATTTGCCGGGATTAGTCCAGGCGATGCCTGGGACACCCTTCCTATAATATATATATATATGGGCGGGTTCAAATGAGAACTCAAATTTAATTGTGAACGTGAGGACAAATGAGAGTGCGACACGTGTGATATTCAGACTGAATAATCAAAGAAATATTCAAACTGAATATAGTATTTATTCAGGCATTATTCAGTCTGAATAATCTCTATTATTCAGACACGTGTCGCGCTCTCATTTGTCGTCACGTTCACAACCAAATCTGAGTTCGCATTTGAACTGTCCTCTCTCTCTATATATATTGGATATCAAGGGTTTGTTACGAATCTTTAATGCTACTGAAAAATAATTATGACGACTCTTAAAATGAAACTATCTTGAAAAAATCCCATGTAGTAATACTACTTTGTTGATCTCTATTTTTAACCTTTTTTTAACTATATTGTTTGCTTTTTGCCTTTTTAGTCTGTAAAGGAGAAGATGATGTCAAGAGAAGAGAATCCGAAATGTTGTACATATTACTTGAAGAAATGCTGGCTGCATTACGTTAAAGATGTTAAAATGGTGGTATTTGAAGCAGCGGAAATTGGGGAGACGTCACAAAATCTGCAGCAGACTACTTTCGGATTTAACTGGCAATCTTGAATCTGCACAACTAGCAACAGGTCATAGTAATTTGGATTGGAATTACATATAGAGAGAGATATGCAAAGATAGATATAAATATATATAGAAATATGGATTATGATGCATTTAGTTTTCTTAATTCATAGATTGTAGTTGTTTTCTATGATGTTGCTTAAAGTTTCTACCAATCTAGTTCTTTTTCACGAAAGTGTTTGTTAGCATGGATGTTTAGTACTCCCTCCATCCCAAAACAAGTGCCCATTTTCGAAAGTAGGTGCTTACTTTTCAATTTTACCCTTAATTATGAGATGAAGAAACTCATTAATCCCTCTAGTATTTAAGGGTAAAACTGTCAGTTAGATAATTAAAAAGTGTAATAATTATACGGTTCTAAAAGTATGTCTTTTTCATTGTGGGCATTTATTTTGGGACTGAGGGAGTAAGTCCGTCCCAAAATAAGTGTTCATTTTCAAAAGTAAGTGCTTACTTCTCAATTTTACTCTTAATTATGAGTTGAAGAAATTCATTAACTCTATTATTAATGGTAAAATTGTCATTTAGTTAATTAAAAAGTGTAATAATCATACAGTTCTAAAAGTGTCTTTTTCATTGTGGGCATTTATTTTGGGACACGTCCCAAAATAAGTTTCCACTTTCAAAAGTAAGTGCTTACTTTTCAATTTTACCCTTAATTATGAGATGAAGAAACTCATTAATCCCTCTAGTATTTAAGGGTAAAACTGCGATTAGATAATTAAAAAGTGTAATAATTATACGGTTCTAAAAGTATGTCTTTTTCATTGTGGGCATTTATTTTGGGACTGAGGGAGTAAGTCCGTCCCAAAATAAGTGTTCATTTTCAAAAGTAAGTGCTTACTTCTCAATTTTACTCTTAATTATGAGTTGAAGAAATTCATTAACTCTATTATTAATGGTAAAATTGTCATTTAGTTAATTAAAAAGTGTAATAATCATACAGTTCTAAAAGTGTCTTTTTCATTGTGGGCATTTATTTTGGGACACGTCCCAAAATAAGTTTCCACTTTCAAAAGTAAGTGCTTACTTTTCAATTTTACCCTTAATTATGAGATGAAGAAACTCATTAATCCCTCTAGTATTTAAGGGTAAAACTGTCAGTTAGATAATTAAAAAGTGTAATAATTATACGGTTCTAAAAGTATGTCTTTTTCATTGTGGGCATTTATTTTGGGACTGAGGGAGTAAGTCCGTCCCAAAATAAGTGTTCATTTTCAAAAGTAAGTGCTTACTTCTCAATTTTACTCTTAATTATGAGTTGAAGAAATTCATTAACTCTATTATTAATGGTAAAATTGTCATTTAGTTAATTAAAAAGTGTAATAATCATACAGTTCTAAAAGTGTCTTTTTCATTGTGGGCATTTATTTTGGGACACGTCCCAAAATAAGTTTCCACTTTCAAAAGTAAGTGCTTACTTTTCAATTTTACCCTTAATTATGAGTTGAAGAAACTCGTTAACTCTATTATTAAGGGTAAAACTGTCATTTAGTTAATTAAAATTTTTAATAATTATACAGTTCTAAAAGTGTCCTTTTCATTGTGGGCATTTATTTTGAGACAAGGGAGTAATGTTTACCATATGAGATTTTTGGATCAATATTGGGTTTTGGTGGCGAATTCAGCATTTCTTTAAGATCATTGTTTCATGTTTAATTTGCAAGGTGCTGAATAAGTTCAGTTTATTAATTGAAGGTATATATGCAAAGTAAAAGCAATATCCATGAGCAGGGTGTTCTGGAAAGTACTATTATTTTTCATGTTTTATGTGTGCCAAATTGGAATTAGATGCTTAACACAGTAGTACTTTCTACTTTGTTTGCTCTTTATATTGTAAGCAGTTTGTGTGTGCATGTTTAATGTGTGCGAGTATAAAATAGATCTCTGTGTCGGAATGGAATTGGAATTGGAATCGGAATGTGATGCTTAATGAAGTAGTACTTCCTACTTTCGTTGCTCTTTATATTGTCAGCAATTTGTGTGCACGATGATTATGCATGTTTACTTGGTACAAGGCACACACCATTACTTTTTTTTTTTTTGCAGGCTGCTCGTTCTAGCAATCTCTTGGGCTCAATATGGTATGAAATCTTTTTTTTAAGTATATAATATTTATATACGACAAATGAAATAAAATGATGTTAGTTCCCCCCTCCCCTCCACTCCTCTCACAAAGCCAAGGAGTTTTGTAACATCCCAGGCAACTGTACCAGATATTGTCTTGTCTGCTTTGTCCTAGTCTGGACTCACGTTTTTAAAACGCATCTGATAGAGAAGGTATTTAGTCCCTTATAAGGAAACTTTGGTTCCCCTCCCCAACCGATGTGGGATCTTGCATTTTGTTTGTGTTTTGTGTGCGGATGGGACTTGACAAGACATGAGAGGCGAGTGTTAGGTGGGTGGGTGAAAAATTTGTGAAAGGTTTTAGGGTTTTAATTTGACATGGATAGTTTAGTAATTTACTAATCTTGTCTCGTATTTCTAATTTTTATTCCACCTATTTTGGTGGGACAGAAGAAAATGTATTTTGGTCCCACTTGGGTCGTGTCATTTCCCAGCCTAATGTCGTACCAGATGTGAGACAAGTTTTTGTAATGTAATGTTCAGTACCGTCACCAGTGTTGTCATATCCTAGTACCAGATGTGATACAAGTTTTTGTACTATATTGTCTAGTACCGTCACTGATGATGTCATGTCCTAGTCTAATGTAGTACCAGATGTGAGACAAGTTTTGTACTATACTATCCAGTACTATCATTGATGTTGTCATGTCACGGTCTAATGTAGTATCACATCTGGTACGACAGTACCAGATGTGAGACAAGTTTTGTACTATACTATCCAGTACTATCATTGATGTTGTCATGTCACGGTCTAATGTAGTATCACATCTGGTACGACATTAGACTGAGACATGACATTCTAACGTAGTACCAAATGTGAGACAACTTTTTGTACTGTACTATCCAGTACTATCACTGATGTTGTCATGTTCCGGTCTAATGTCGTACCAGATGTGCTGACAAGTTTTTGTACTGTACTGTCCTGTGATGACTGATGTTTGAAACACAACAGGCTACTGGAAGAGATCAAAGTGGTGGGAAGAAAAAGGGCATGTTACCATGGGGAGGAAATGGAGGGAGTTATTGGGATGATGGAGTAGTAGAGAAGACCATACTCCTTGGACCATGGGGAGGAAATGGAGGAAATTATTGGGATGATGGAGCCCACACTGGAGTTAGAGAAATTACGATCGTATACAGCAGCTGTATCGACTCCATTCATGTAACTTATGATGAATACGGTAAACCGTTTTCAGCCGAAAAACGTGGTGGCATGGGAGGAACCAGAAGTGCTCAGGTACATATTTTATTCCTCTCTATTTGTGTAACTTTATTTGAAGTTTTTACTATGGATTTGTGTAATGGTTAATTTATAAAAATGACCCATGTTTTAGGAGGTTGTTTAGTTGGTTTTTCATTTAAGTGCTGTATAGATAAAGTTGTCTGTATAGTTTGGGAGGGTTTTTTTTTTCCATAGATGGAATGAGGGTGTTTTTTTAATTGGGAAGGGGGGGGAGGGGAAACTTGGCTTTCTGCATAAAGATTCCCCTAGAAGCGTACTGAATAAGTCACTTTCTATATCATTAAGCCACTACCAAACAGTAATGTATAGTTGACCAAAACAAAACAAAATAACCACCTATTTCACAAAATCTGGAATTTTTAGGTTTTTTTTTGTGAAATTCTTTAAAACTTTAGCAGAATACCCTCGTGTTTTTTTTGGTTGGGTGTAGATCCCAAATAGATTCTTTATAATAGAGAGAACAGGGCATTTTATTTGCTTCAACGGATTCTCTAAAATGGAGAAAGTAGGAGAGATGGTGTGAAATTCTTCAAATTCGAAGAACTTTCCAACAATGATAAGTAATATTTTATTAAATGTTTATAAGAGATAAATAATATTTTATTAAATGTATGAAATATAATAGTTAACGTTGTAATCTCCAAAATTGAGAAACGGTTGGAGTTTAGTTTTTATTCTTTATTTTAAAGAATATATGTGATTTTTTATGTGGATCTCGATATAGGAGCATTTCCAACATATTTTCTAAAATGGAGAATTATAAGTCCAACATATTTTCTAAAATGGAGAATTATAAGTCCAACATATTTTCTAAAATGGAGAATTATAAGTCAAATTCTTGAAAGAAAATTTATATTCATTTCCAACAGCTTCTCCATTTGTATTATTAAAATATTCTAACACCTTTTATAAAATATATCTCTCTTCTATACATTTAATTTCAAGATTGGTAAGAAAATAAAAAATAATTTCCTTTTTCGTAATCATTTTTGGAGATTCCTTTAAATTTGGAGAATTTCACTATCCCAAATGTGCGATTATTTTGTGCTAATTGCCAAAAGAAATTAGATCATTTTTGTGACTTAACCCTGTGTAATTTATTATGAATTAATTTCAGATTAAGCTGCGATTTCCGGAGGAGACGTTGATAAGTGTTAGCGGGCACTATTGCCCCGTGGTCTATGGGGGCGGCCCCGTGATTCGATCACTGACGTTCAAGAGCAACCAACGAACGTTTGGACCATTTGGGGTGGAAGAAGGAACACCCTTCAATTTCTCGACCAATGGTGGCCTTGTCGTTGGTTTTTATGGAAGAAGTGGATGGTTTTTGGATTCTATCGGATTTTGCTTATCGTGGCCTAATAATACAAGCCTCTTTCATAGAATACAAATGATGTTTAAAGGATTCAACCCTATTGCTATAAAAGATAACGGCCAACATCAAAAAACCAAGGAACGAAAGGCTAATTTTTGGGGTTTTGGTGGGGGGTTTTGAGTATTTGTATATCGGTGTTTGTATGCACATTTTGTGGAGGCGGTATGATGTCTTCTTTGGCTTCTTTCGGTATGGTATTGTAATGGCTTTTATAAGCATATATATACTTTGAATAAATTAATTTTTGGGTGCGTTTGATATATGGAAATGAAGCGGAAATGATAGAAGAACAAAAAATTCAATGTAAAAAATCAAAGTACTGAAGTGCCATATCAAATTAACATGATATTTGAATTGAAATTAAGATAAACGATACAAGTTCTTCCCTTGTGAATTAGATAATCTAACAGATTTTTCAAAATAGAATATTAAAATTCAAAATTTCAAGAAAATTATATTCCAACTTTTTCATTTTGGAAATCACATAATTAATTATATTATCATAATATCTTATGTATTCAATAAAATATTATATTTATCTCCTAAACAAGGCTTCTTATTGATGAGAATACAATTAAAAGTCTCTCATGGTAATCATTTTTAGAAAGTTGTCTAAATTTAAAAGCATGTTTTGTTGTGACAAAAGGAAATTTGTTGGAGATTTATATGAAACCTTACAACCTTCCACAATCTTTAATCTGCCTACCTTATACCCGTCCTCTAGGACCAGTCCTGTTTGTATACCAAATGCGACACAATTAAACATGTGGGAATGTCATATATTCATGATCATGGTTGTGTTTTTTGATATCTTGGTATTTCCTTGAAAAGTTGGATCCTCAAGTGCAAGAATATATAAAAATGTGTACGTAAACGATATGTTATTTAGGAGAAAATTTGTGATTGAATTATGGTATTAATCACCTCTTATATCTTATTCGTTTAGACGTTTCATAAACATTTTAGAACTGAAATCAGACTTTAGACTTCAATACCTCTTAAAAAAACAAACGCCACCTTAGTCTTTCCTTCAAGATCTCTTCCTAACTGCCTACTAAAATACTTCTTTTTTTTAAAGTACATAATATTTATATATGATGTAATTCACACGCACTCCTCGTCTTTGGTGAGACTTGAACCCTTGTCCTCAGGGAGGTTGAGATGGGATCTACAGGTCACATCACCCAGATACCATTGGGTCAATGACCCTTTGTTGGCATCCAAGTACTTAACAACCTCTCCTACTTTCTTTGTAATTTGTTACCAAAAGGCTCGGGAAACCCGAACTAGAACTTAGAATAACCAAGTATAAACTTATACAATTCTAACTAAAAATATCTTATGACCATTGCCTTTTGATAGAGGCACAAGTTATCTACCAATTTGTAGCACAAATTTATGGGCCGTTTACCAAACGCATCTTACCCAGTAAGAGACATGGCAAGGATCCTGAATCTTACCCGGTAAGTGAGGAAGAAGACTACCCAATAAGAGCTTGATCAAATGTAACATTTAAATAAGTGATGAAAGATCAAATATAACATTTAAAAGCAGATTTATAATAACTGTTCTGAGGCCAAATTCACCAAGTAATAACATGTGTTCATATATATTCAATTCATAACAATGGAAATCACATAACCAACTGAATATCAGACACAGTAGCATGTAGCATCATCTATGAACTCCAAATACCAATATGCATACAATTTTTTCAAGGCCATAACAATGTATGCAAAGGTTTCAATCAGCAGAAAAGTAAGAGACAACACAAAAGATAATCCAGTAGTCAAATTTTTACACATTCAATTCGAAATTGCAGATAGTGTGACATAAACCATGAAAAAGTTTTCAGTTACCCACGGGCTTTAAGATCTGCAAGACGCCTAGAGAGATCATCTTCCTCAACTTTCTCGGTATTTTTGGTTGGTACTGCGTGTCCAGCAGGTTGTGGCAATCCCACAGACACCTCCAGACCATAATCATCCGCCACTTGCTGCATCAAGCTGTTAACTTCTCCTTCAGGAGTCGAAAGTGAAGTGCTTCCAGCCATGGAACTCTCCATAAACTCCGCCTGCACCTCCATATTCACAAACTGGCGCTCAAATTGATCCATCGTCTCAGACATCTTCTGCAAGTTACCTGTAGCTAGGGTTGACTCAAGAGACTTAACGATCGATCCCATAGACTTACTGATCGTCGTCATCTTCGCCTGTGTATCGAGCCGTGCCACGACTGCATCGAGACGTGAAGATAAACGAAGATAATTCATCTGTTCACTACGCTTACGGATCGCGTTTTCAGCATAGATTCTAGCTCCATCCATATTACCTTTCTCGATCGCCTTCTTCACTTTAAGTTTCTCCGATTTCTCGTCTTTCTCGCACTTCCTTGCCTGCCGTTGCAGGCTCTTGGCGGTGAACTTGAGCTCCATGATTTGGTTCATCAATTTCTCGGCTTGCCCCATGATTTCTGCAAATCTGTTAAGAAATCAAGAAGAAGTTGAGATCAAATTCTCTAAACTCGAAATCGATCGTTGAATTTTATGTGATAAATTGCTGGAATTTGATCTAGGGTTTGTGCTTTTCTTCGACTCTAGATATTTGGGGGTTTTTGCTTTTTGTTGAACACAAAGAACGCGTACGATATAATGTGTGGATCATGACCGTTGCTTTGTGGGTCCTCTATCACACGCTATGATACGTGTGGAATATTTACATATCTAGTCCTTGGAGTATTATATACTATGCAAATTTGGTCCAAAGGTTGCAATCGTCTTAATTGAAGTTTTGAATAGTTAATTTAATGACGATTCGATCCATTAATGTTACATCGTTAATATTTTTCTGTTAATTTTGATTATGTACGCGACATATGGCAATTTTTAGGGGTATTTATGGTAAATGTATTGTTTTATGCTTCAACCACAACTCTGTAAGTCTATAACAGTAAAATAAATTAAAACAAATATCAATCGCATTGTCGATCAATGTTTGCAATTAAATAATTTATGTTTCTGTCAGTTTTGATTACCGCATTTTTTTGTATAAGTATTTCAGATTTGCGATGAAATTTCTGAAGAATGAGTCACGAGGGCTCACGTCTGATTAACTCGTTGGTGAGGTAATAGCTTACCTAGGTGATATACGTGGCATTTGCAATTTTTAGGGGTATTATGGTAATTGTGTTGTTTTATTCTTCAACCACAACTCTATAACGTCTAAAATAATAAAATACATTAAAACAAATATCAATTCGTAGTGTCGATCATTGTTTGCAATTAAATAATTCATGTTTGATGCACCCAATATGAGAATGAGAGTAAGGATTTAAGTTTTTATAATCATCTTTAATGTTTATTTAAGTCTTAAACGTTGTACATAATTGTCATTTATTTCTCAAATTATATGTTTAAAAATAATAATAAAAGAACGTGTGTCTTATAAAATAACGTATTACAACATAAGCTAAGCTTATAGGAATAAAGCAAAACTTTGGTTTCATCGAGTTATTTAGAACCATGCTTATTGGGTAAGCACCTTGTTTATTGTCATGTCTCTTGTCAGATAAGATCATCGGTTCTAGACATGCTCATTCGATCATGTAAGTGACTCAATAAACGTTTGGTAAAAGACCCTAAAGTCTCTAATCTCTTTTTGAACAAATCAATTTATATGATTGTTTTGAAACCAATTAAATACATCATTATGACTTATAAAACCGGTTAATGTATTGAAATTATAGGAAAAGTACAAAAAACCATACTTAGGGGCCGTTTACCAAACGCTTACCCGGGTAAGTGCTTACCAAGTCATATTACCTTACCGGAGAAATATAACAAGTACCAAAAATCTTACCCGGTAAGAGCGAATACAAGAAAAGCAATGAACAAGAGTCTTACCCGGGTAAGTGATGGTGACGACTCTTACCACAGTAAGTGCTTACCGGGTAAATTGTTGCATATGATGCCGTTTTTGTGGACTAAAATCTTACCCGGTAAGTAAGTAATAGTGTTAAATTTTTCCGGTAAGCACTTACCTGTATAAGATTTGGTAAACGGCCCCTTACTCTTATTGTTGAATAGTTAAGTCCTTGATAATTTTATGAATAAATTCTTACCCTTATCCGAACAAAATAAATATACAATTTATTTATCAATGCATGAGTAACAAGTCACAATAGATTAACAAAATGGATCCTTACACTTTCATATTTAGTAATTTAGGAAAGGATTTACCTCTTAGTGATTTAGGCTTGTCTTTTTCATTCTTTGAAATACTTTAAAAATTGATTTACCTCAATAATAATTTATCTTTGCCTTTTTTTTATAGTAAAAATGGTGTATTTAATTGGTTTCAAAAAGTTCAGATTTTTAAAAAATTCAAGGACTTTGGTCATGGGTTGAGAACGGGAATGAAACTTTATAGGATCGAATCTCCCGATACATTTATCAAACAAAGCCTCTCGATTTGCTTGTTGGTTTGTGGGTCAGCTTCTTAATACGAGAGTAGGTTGAGTGTTTTTTTTTTTTTAGGATTTACCTTTTTAGGATTGAGTTCCGGTAAAAATAAAAGTTATGGAGAAAAGGTTACGAAGAGATCTCCACACTTAGATCAATCCTAATTTAAGATCAACATTAATGAGATGTACCAGATTAATTTCGTTGAAAAACGCAATTCATTAGTTTGGGTGAGATTAAAAGTTGTTAGGGGTCCATATCCATTTTTACACCTATTGGTTTAACTTTTATTATCACATGATAATTCGTCTACCTTCTTAACGGGTTACCAATAACTAATGTTAAATTTTAATTACTATCTTATTTAAAACTTAGAGATCTCACCTTCCTGCTGAAGCAAAGTTTCCCAAATCTTTATGTTGTTTTCTTTAAATTTTTTTACGAAGGAAAAAAGGAAAATAAGAAAAAAAGTAAAGAACCTGTGTCCAAGAGACTTTTTTAGGAGTTAAAAGAAAAATAAACCAAAGGAAAATAATCATGAATTTTATTCAAAAACTTTTCTTTCATATATGGAATGAAAGAGAAGGAAAATGAAAAAAAATTAAAACTCTTTAAATAAATAATTAATATTATAAAATTACATAACTTTTCATTATCAAAATCATTTTTTTTTCTCTTATCTCTTGTTAAAAATTAGTTAATTTTTTTTTCTTTTAAGAACAAATAATTATTGTTTTCACTCTAAATTCGATAAGAGTAACAGAAAATTTCTAAAATTTAAAAATGTTGACTTAGAATATAACGTAAAAATAAATTTCTAAGGTGGTTTATGAAATATCAAGTTACATTATCTTTATCGATTGAATATCACAACAATTAAAAATATTACTAAATGATTGAGGGTTATGACTTTTATCATAATTTACGTTTATAATAAATAGTTGTATACAATATAATTTTAATAGATTAAGAGGTCGTTTACCAAACACTTACCCGATAAATATTTACCGGTAAAATTTAACACTATCACTTACTTACCGGGTAAGCTTTTAGTCCACCAAAACGACATTATATACAACAATTTATCTGGTAAATGCTTACCATGGTAAGAGTCGTTCTGACTTACTGGGTAAGATTTTTGGTCCTTGTCTCGCTCTTATCCAGTAAGATTCTTGGTCTTTACCATATTCATCCGATAAGGTAATGTAACTTGGCAAACACTTATCCGAATAAGTGTCCGATAAACTTCAAAGTGACACATATAACTCTTGAATTTGTCCATAAACAATTATTTAAACGGATTTTTAAAGACTTTTCCCTCGCATGATATCGTATTTTTAAGTCATTTCCCTCGTAATCTCGTATAATATTTGCTTCATTAATTTGCAAAGTAGCAATGGTGACGAGGGACCCAAAATTTCAAATAAAAATGGACTACCGTCGGAAAAACCAGTCAGCATTCGCCGGTGATCAGTCCGCCATAGTTTCCGAGCACTGATTATTTATTCCGGCGAACAATAAAGTCATTTGAGCAGAACGAATGTTTCCAAGTGACCTTCTCTCTCCATTTTGCATCATCATTTCATAGTGTTGTGACCGATGGATGGACATTGATCCGTGTGCAGCTTTTGTCGTTCAGTTCAGCTGAATTCACAATGTCAAACTTCATCTTCATCGAGTACACGTCGGCATCGATGGAGTCATTAACAACGCCACGTGGCTAACATGCGCCATCGCACCCATACGTATCGATTTCACAGACACCTGTGTCTGATTTTTGTCTATTTCTCTTTCTCCGATTCGAATCCCCTTTCTAATTCTATTGCAAAAAACAAACCCTATAAAATCAGCCCACATTTCGATGCCCAATTCCCGAAAACCCCTAAATATGAAATACTCGGGATGATTCCAACGGATGATTCCGGCGATATCGCGTTGAATTTCTCTTACAGGGGTTGGGTATTGGTTTGAATTCGTGATTTGATTCAACAATTATCAAACATCGAGGTTAGATTTTAGGGAATTGTTGGAGAGATTTCCGAAAATGGAGGCAATAAAGGAGGTACAAACCCCTTATGAGATGGGGGTGGTTGTTCCTAAGAGGGTAAGAGATCAAATTGGGGAAGGTTATGGCCATGATTGTGTTGAAGTTCTTGTGGCTGAATTCCATAAGGTTGGTTTAATTGTTGATAGAGTTGCTGGCCTTCATGATGAATTCCTCAAGGTTTTCACTCTTCCCACTAATTTTTCATGTATTCTTAAGAACATGCATAGTTTTCATTGGGATTGCATAATTGATTCATTTGTTGCTCATTATGATCACAATACTTAGCTGATTTAGCATCTTGCAAGTTCGTTAATGTATTTCTGCAATTCCTTGCTAATGTTGAACAATTAATTGTTTGTTTTTCATAGTTTTGCTGTTATATTGTTGTAAATAATTTTTTTTTTCCAGTTAGCAGCACCTGTGGAAATCATAGGCAAGGCAGCTGCTGAGTTACAATTGAAGAAAAGAACTCATATAGGTAAAGATACAATAATAATTCTACTTCAAATTCTTTAAAATGGAAAAAAATTGAAGATTTTGAAGTTTCTAACGTAATTTTTCGTTCTAACGAATCCTGCAAAACTTGGAGAAAGTTGGACGGAGAGTTCTCAGAGAACTCTCCGAAATTAAATGCTGAAGGGAGAGATGGTTTTTTTTATCTCCCATAGTTATGCTATCATAGAAATTTTGGTAATTTTATAACAGTTTTGTGCTCCAACAGCTATGCTATAGTCTATGGTAAAATAGAAAAAAAGAAGAGAGAATATGAGAATTTTTAAATTTTGAGAAATCTTTAAAACACTATATAGAGTGAAATATTACTTTAAACTTTTTCCCATCAAAAGATGGCACTGAAAACAAATGTTTACGAGAAATAAATAATATTTTATTAAAGGTATATTTTTTTAAAAGAATATAGTTAATGCTAGAAATGCTAAAATAGAGCAAGCAAAATGGAGTTGGAATTGGATTTTGACTTTTGATACTCTATTCTTAAAAAAAAAAGATTATAGCATAGCTGTTGGAGATGCTTTAGCATTTCATATAAAGTTTATTTGAACATCAAATCTATTGAATATTTAATAGTATTAACGTTGAAATCTCCAAAATGTAGAATTTTTTGGAGTTGGAATGTAATTTTATCTAGATTTTAACTTTTACTTCTTCATTTTGCCTATGATACTTTCTGAAAATGTAGTATTTTGTTGCAGGAGTGGATATACAATTCGAATGGGATGAGGTCCAGGCTTTTATAAGACAAGCCGATGGTTCATTCTTCAGTTGGTGTGAGCGTTTTCGTTGCTATAATCACATGATATATGGAATCGTGAGTTATACACTCCTATCTTAATCACTTGCTTTATGCATTTTAAGGGCTTAAATTCTTAATGGCTGTACTGCAAATGTCTTTCTTTTTTCTTTTACCTTTACAATGTTGCAATTTTGGTCCCTTTTGGTTGGTTTCCATTATCTGTATGCACAAAGTTGTCTGTGTGGATTAATCTATTCGGAAGTTTTTTGTTTGGGAGGGTATTTTCATAAATGGAAGGAGCTTCTTTTTTAATTGGGAGGGGAAGGTTTGGAAAAAAAAACTTGGCTTTCTGCATAAAGCTTCCCCCCAAAAGCTTACTGGATAAACTACTTTTTATATCATTAAGCCATTTCCAAACAGTCATGTATAGCTGACTGAGTAAACTGTGAGTTCTATTATGCTCATTAAGATGCTAACAAACATACCCTAACAGATGATTCTTGTCTACTGAAATTATATACCGAAATGGACAGGTTAACAAGAGCGATTCAGCTATCATATTGAAATCTAACTGCAGAGATGTTAAATGGGAGCCTGGGGAACGTCTTGTGTGGAAGTTGGAAAAAGAAGCCATTGTTAAAGAAGTATTTCCTCTTCATGGTATGACGCCTTAGTTTCATGCATATGGTGGCTGTTTGGTTGGTTTTCCATTAAGTCATGTGGATTAATCTGTCTATATACATTAAGAAGGTTTTTTCATAGATGGAAGGAGCGTGTTTTTTAATTGAGAGGGGCAGGTTTGGATTTTTTTTGGCTTTCTGGATAAAGCTCCCCCCTAAAAGCTTACTGAATAAGTCACTTTCTATATCATTAAGCCACTACCAAACAGTCATGTATAGCTGAGTAAATAAGTTGCGAGTCCCATTAAGCTCATTAAGTTGCTGATAAACATACCCAAATTCAAAAATGATTTAAGTGGCATGAATTTTGTTTGATAGACGAGATAAAAAGAAAGGAGCTTCTGAAACGTTGGGCACTAAATTGGTGGGACCTTACAAATCAGCCTATCGATGAGATCTATGCTTACTATGGAACGAAGGTAAAATAGTGGATTAATGCTTTATATTGATTCCTGGTTGTATTCATATGTGAATATGGCAAATGGAATTGTAGATTGCAACGTATTTTGCTTTTCTTGGAATGTACACAAAATGGTTGTTTTTCCCGGCTGTGTTTGGACTTCTCTTGCAATTGATTGATTTTGGGTACGTCACTTTCTTTGTAGGATTTCATCGGTTGAATCTTTAATTTTATTATTTATTTACTTATTTTTCTTTCCAGATCTTTGCAGTTATTGGTGCTTCCATTTTTCTTTATATTCATAATTTCATGGGCGGTCTTCTTTTTCCAATTTTGGAAGCGGAGAAACTCTACCCTTTTGGCCAGGTACATTATGCGATCTTTGTGAGTTTTCGGTTAGGGGTGTTCGCAGTGCGGGTTGTCACCACATATGCAGTTTGAGCATTTTCCTAAACCGCAAACCGAACCGCATATATCTCAAACTGCAAAAAACCGGACCGAAAATATGTGGTTTGTACCTATTGCACTTTATACCTAGAATTCAATAATTATAAGATGAAAACTTTATCATAAAATCAACGATAACGTGACCGTAGTCCAAACAAATAAAATGTTTAAATACATCTGATTCCCAAATACATATTACATAATTAAAAAGAGTCTAAGTAAATTAAATATATTACATAATTAAGAAGTTGGCTAAGAAAAGCTAAAAATATTACGTAAGTTAGCCTAATTATTATATATATAAAATATAATATGTGTATATATACATAGAGAGAGAGAGAGAGAGGAAAGTTCAAATGCGAACTCAAATGGTTGTGAACGTGATTACAAATGAGAGCGCGACACGCGTCATATTCATGCTGAATAATGAAGGAAAATATTCAGACTGAATGTAGTATTATTCGGACCGAATAACACTACATTCAGTCTGAAAGTAGTATTAAAGTAGTATTATTCAGACTGAATAACACTACATTCAATCTCAATGTTGTATTATTCGGTCAAAATAATACTTACATTTCAGTCCGAATATTTTCCTTCATTATTCAGTCTTAAATTAATATGACCCGTGTCGCACGCTCATTTGTCCTCAGGTTCACAACCAAATTTGAGTTCTCATTTGAACCCACCCCTATATATATTAGATATATATAATGTGTAGTACGGTTTGAACTGCGGTTTGATAACTCAAAACTGCAAGCCGGTAAACATGCAAACCGCATCGCGGAAGTTCTAAACCGCACTTTGCTGTGCGGTTTGGCGGTTTGGATGAACACCCCTACTTTCAGTATTAAATTTTGTATATTCTTAATCTTTTGACACCTGGTATTAGTTGATGTGATGATCTCTTATGTAAATATGTTTTTCTAATATTGATTTAATATGCTTGATCTCCAACTTACTTACTATAGGTGGCAAATTAGTTATTCAGTCGGAGCTGAATCTGCTTATAAATATATGGATATGGAGTGGAGTTCTTTCCACTCGTCTGTAGGATTAGTCAAAAAATGGACCGACGGTAAAGCCAAGGCGAAAGAGAATTTCCAAAGAGAAGAATGGTTTGGTCGAATGATGCGATTCAGAAACGACGCTATCATTATCTCCAGTATCATATGTCTCCAACTTCCGTTTGAATTGGCTTATGCACATCTGTATGAGAGCATCGGTTCTGATATCGTTAAGTAAGTATCTTATTTCCGTTCTGTTTATTTTTTTTACGTTTTTTAGGATTTTCAGGGTGTTTGGTACGCGGAAACATGCAAGGGTTTGTTTGTTAGGAGGTTAATGAGCTTAATGAGACACACAGCTTATTCGGTCAGCTATATATGACTGTTTGGTAATGGCTTAATAATATAGAAAGTGGCTTGTTCAGTAAGCTTCTAGGGGCGCTTTATGTAGAAAGCCAAGTTTTTTTGTCCAAACCTGCCCCTCCCAAATCCCATTTAAAGAACGCGCTCCTTCCGAATATAAAAAATCCCTCCCAAAACAAATATTATTCAGACAGATTAATCCACACAGACAACTTTATCCATACAGGACAGTCGGGACTTAATGGAAAACCAACCAAAATAGGTGGAATTATAAGTGGCAAAAAATGCATTTTTTTTCCTGTCCCATGAAAATAGGTGGAATTGTAAGTCAGGGAAATGGGACAAGTTTGGTAAATTACTAAACTACCCTTCCCTTCTACAATTCTTTCACCTGCCTGCTTCATTATCGGTCGTCCAGTATTGTCTACGTACCAAACGCACCCTTGAGGATTAAAACGTACTCATTTGTTGATGTCATGTATATTAGAAACCAATTTCTATTTTCAGGTTTGGGCTGACGGCAATATACCTCTTTGCCATTCAGTATCTTACACAATTTGGAGGGAAGGTGTCGGTGAAGCTAATCAAGGATGAACAGAATGAGAACTCTGAATACAGAGCTAACAGCTTGGTTTATAAGGTCTGAACCAAACTTCATATTCTTGCTACTTCTCATATTAACAAAATTACTATATATATATATATATATATATATATATAGGGTCAGGTTTAAGGGAAAACGCCAAAAAAAAGAGAAAACTGAAGAACACCCCGTGGCCCTCCATCTGGACGGTATGCACTAATGCATGCCAGTAATTTTTAAGATGCGTTTGTGCATATGCACTAATGCATATGTAATTATATAACGCATTTGGTGCATGGAAAAAAAAAACGCTTGTATGCATTAGTGTATACCGTCCGGATGGAGGGCTCCCAGGGTGTTCTTCAGTTTTCTCTTTTTTTAGCGTTTTCCCCTAAACCTCCCTTATATATATATAAAGGATCAGGTTCAGGGGAAAACCACAAAAAAAGGAAAAACCAAGGAACACCCTGGTAACCATTCTCATTTGGACGGTACACACATGTGCATAGAAGAAAACTGTAAGCAATTTGTCCGGTATGCACATGTGCATAAAAACCAAGAAACAACTCCAATTACTTGTGTGCATACCGTCCATATGAATGGCTATTAGATGTTCCTCAATTTTTCATTTTTTTCGGGGGTTTTCCGCTGAACTTCTCTCTCTCTGTATATATATGTGTATATATATATATATAAAATTTTGATCTACCCATGCAGGTTTTTGGTCTGTACTTTATGCAGTCTTATATCGGAATCCTTTATCATGCAATTCTGCATCGCAACTTCATGACTCTTCGTCAAGTAATAATTCAACGACTAATCATATCAGAGGTAGTCAAAGTTTTCTGTATCGTATTTTTAACCTCCTCTTACCAGTTCTAACCCGGTAAGAAGAGATGTTGTTTACCAACACACTCTGAACCACAAATATCCCAACCAGATGCTGACCCAGTAAGCAAGTGGTCGCTGTCTGACTCAGTCAGTGCTTCAATCAGTGCTTACCCAGACAGTTGTTTATTTTCAGTCAGCACTTACCCGTAAGGACTAATTGTACTTATTCTCATAATGTCATCCAGGTGCTCGAAAATCTGATGGAAAACTCTCTACCCTATATCAAATACAGCTATAGAAAATACCGAGCTGTTCGGTAGGTTTCTTTTCCCGTCTTCTTTTTATTTATCTCCGTAATTTGTGGTATATCTAATTACTGCTCATTTCTCATGGGTAAAAGTAACAAGAGAAAACGGGAAAAAGGGTTATCACCGAGAAAATCTTATTTCAATTCTCGGGTCGAGAAGGAATACTTTAAGCCTATATATTCAGCTAGTGTTGGCAAAGAACTCGAAGATGGGCTTTTTGATGGTAATTTATTCAAAACCCGAAAGTAAATATTTACGAATTTTTCTTTCATCTTCCCGCATTTTCGATGATGAAAACCTTTGTGCAGAGTTTCTGGAGTTAGCGTTGCAATTTGGAATGATTACAATGTTTGCGTGTGCATTCCCGCCCGCATTTGCTTTTGCTGCTTTGGTAAAAAAATCGAAACTTTATTCTTCTTTTTTCTTTTCCCGATTTATCCCTTCGTTTATTAGAGCATCTCCAATAGTATCTTCGTAATTTTTCCAAATTTGGAAAGAAAATGTCAAAAAAAATTACATCCAACTCCAGCAATAACTTCATCTTGGAGATTTTAGCATTAGTTATATTATTAAAATACGGGCAGGTTCATTTTATGAACCTTAAATATTTTAGGAACCCGTGAAACACCTATTTGTGAGTATTCATCATGAATATTCTATCATGACATTTATCATGATTATTCTATCACGTTATTCATCATGAATACTCACAAAGAGGGTGGTTTCAGGGTTCCTAAAATATTTTTTTAATGAACCCCTTTCTCTATTAAAATATTTAATACATATGGGTGGAAACAATAAAAAAATATTTCTCTCTATTGGCATTTAATTTCGGAGGGTTCTCCATATTTGCATATTTTTACCCTCTCCCCTACTTTGTGCATTTTGTTAGAGCAAAAGAAGTAGGATAAAAACTTCAAAATCTTAATTTTCTCTAGAGTAAATTACATTTTCTGTCCCTATGGTTTGTTAAAAGTTGCAATTTTCATCCCTATGGTTTAGAAATTACGGTTTTGATCCCTATGGTTTGTAATTTATTGCTATTTTTGTCCCTAAACTAATTCTTACCTTTTTAAGTACAGAGGACCAAAATAGTAAAGAATATTAAAGCACAAGAACTGAAACAACAATAAGTTACAAATTATAAGGACAAAAAATAGCAATGATTTACAAGCCATAGGGACTAAAACCATAATATCTAAACCACAAGGACGAAAATCTCAATTTTTAACACAAACCATAGGAACAAAAAAAACGTAATTTACTCTCTTCTCTATTTTCGAGAATCTGTTGGAGATGCTCTTACTCTGTATGCCCAATTTTTTTTATAAAAAAACGACATTTAAACTAGTTGTTTTTTATTGATATAACGGAAGTTGTAAGTTTTATATGGTTGTGGCCGTAAAGAGCAATGTTGCAGAGATCAGAGCAGATGCGTTAAAGATTCTCGCTATGTATAGAAGACCAGTTCCTCGAGTTGCTGCAACTATAGGGGCTTGGCTCAACATATTTCAGGTGTTATATTAATTCTCTTTATACCCGATTGATTTTTTAACTATTTTTTTAGAATTTATATGGGAATTTGAAAAGGGTGTGATTTTCGGTTTTTTCAGTTTCTGATCGTGGTATCGATATGCACGAATTGTGTGCTTTTAGCATGCTTATATGATACGGAGGGTAAATGGGACATTTCACCTGGCCTTGCAGCCATTCTCATCATGGAACATGTCCTCCTACTTATCAAATTTGGATTCTCAAGGATTGTACCTGAGGTACTTTCATCTCTTTTGGCTTATTTACCTAAATGACCCTTTGAAAAGTGTTTTTTAAAAACAAGTTTCTAGGTATTCTTGTGTGTGGAAATGACATTCTTCTGTTTTAAACAGTGATATTCTCAAATCTGTCAGAAGGTTGTGGATTTAATAAGAAAGTTGACAAAAGGTCATTTAACCAAAGGGTACGGGTTATTTAGCTAAATGACCTCATGACAAGTGTTCTACAAATCCACAACCTTAATAACAAGTTTCTAGGCATTCTTGTTTACAGAAGTCACATTCTTCTGTTAAACAGTAACATTCTCAAAACCTGTTAGAAGGTTATGGATTTAACCAAAGGGACCCCTCCTTGCATATGATTTTCTTGATTTCAATGAGCGATTTAGGATCCTAGAAAAACTAAATTTTGGGGTTTTTCCACTTTCGGTAGGAACCCGAGTGGGTAAAAGCGAACCGGATGAAGAACGCAACTCAAGCACAAAACATGTGTTCTAAACAACTTTTGAGAAACATTTCTGGTGGCAGAGGAGCATTCATTACAGATTTGCCAAAGGATGATTGATTGATTGTTGTACTTTAGACTAGTCTCGTTTCTAGAGTTGTGAATTTGTCTCGAGTCATATAGCGAGTTTGTAATTAAGAAAAAAACGTTTTTTTGTCTGTTTAAGGATTGTAGTTGTGTAGTATATATGTATATGTATATAACCTTATCTTGTTCATATTAAGCTTTATTTAATGAAGTCTCGAGTGCATTAAGCTAATGATAACGTATATATAGAGTTGAGCGAAAATCTTGATTGCATTGCGTAACAAACTTATTCGAGTAATTATAGGCTAGTACTTGGGGCTTGTTTGTTAGTTAGATTAATAAGCTTAGTGAGAGACGTCTTATTTGGTTAGTTATACGTGACTATTTGGTAGTAGCTTAGATACAAAAGTATTGGCTTATTCAGTAAGCTCTCAAGGGGGCTTGTTGCCCCTCCAAATTAAAAAATACCTCCCACCCAAACAAAAATCTTCATAGTCGTTATAGACAAATTAATTCATACAAATAACTTGATCAATATAGGACTTAATAAAATACCAACCAAACAACCTCTTAGATAAGTGTGCATGTACACACATTATTCTTAAAGTATATAACATATATATATATATATATATAGGAAGAGGTTCAAACGAGAACTTTGTAAATTTAAAGGAACAAAGGGACTCATTTGGGACCACATATGATGTGGGTCCCACCAATAATAAATCATATATGATTTTCACTGGTGAGCCCCATTGAATCAGATATGATTTTTTATTGGTGGGACCCACATCATATGTGGTCCCGAATGAGTCCCTTTGTTCCTTTAAATTGGGGGTGTTCTCATTTGAACCCTCCCCTATATATATATATATGGGGTGACAATTTTGTATTAAATCAAACCAATTGGCATATGTACCAGTCATACTAATTAACGGTACAATTTAATTGCTACCGGTTATATTTGGTTGGTAGTACCATACCAAAATATGCAAACTTGGTTGGTGCACGGTATCTTAAGTCACATATCAATGTGGTACAGACTTATTTAATTATTTATTAGATTTTGTATCTTTTATGTATTAAGCATTGTAACTTTAACCATTTTGTTTGAGCGTTTTAATTAAATATTTGCAAGTTTTATTCCTTTGGAATTAAAAACCCTTAAACATCATACATACTATCTGAAAGCTCAAACTTTATAAAATGGTAAATTTTCTTATATGTAACTTGAAGTCAGTACAAAACCAGTATCAAGTACAGTTGGTTGCTTCACGATATAAGATTTTATGTAATAATTACAATTGATTGATACACATTATTGGAAAGAAGAAAAAACTTGGTACCGTACCAAGTCAGTAAGGATATTTGGTAACGCGAGTACTATCGATCCAATAACCCTTTATTATTGGAGTTTTTCGTCTTGCTGATTGGCCGTTGCATTCAGTCATCAATCTGTGGTGCTGATTGCACGATCATGGAATCTGTCTGTTTCCAGACAGACCCTTTTTCGAGGTGTCTGATTATGAATTTTCGTTATAGATGATAACGAGCTAGCCACGGGAGTTGGAGTTGGAGTTATCGTTGCTGACTTGGCGGGCGGCAAAATGATCGCTGACTTGGCGGGCATACCGAACAACCGCCTTGGCCCATCGTTGGATTTCAAACTTGAACTTTCTTGAATCGAGCCTTTTGAGAGATTTTATATTTGGATCGATAGATATCTCCATGAAGGAGAAGCATCGATCGTATCGTGGCTTCTTTGGCGGAGACACGGTGGTGGTGGTGGTGGTGGTGGTTGGAGATGGCGGAGGTGTCGAGTTTCTGGCGGCGGTGGTGGTGGTGATTCCTTCCATTTGGTGAAACCGATGGAAATGGTGGTTTTTGAAGCAAAATGAATGGTTTATAAAGGGTTGAATTTGCTTGGAGAATACTTGTAAAGGAAGGATGGAAGAGTTATTGAAACGTGTAGGTTAATTAGACGTCATTGACTTTTTTGACTTTTCTAAATATTCTTTTTGCATGTTTAACCCCTGGTTTAAATATTGGAAAATTACTCATCAAATTCTTATTTTAATCAGGGTTTATGTATGTATTTTGTGTAAAGATTATTTTCAGATTAAAAAAAGATATTTACGCAAATTTACGTAAAGATTTCTATCTATGTGAAATTGTGAAGAATTTTTGCTGTTAATGTGAAAATAGGCTTTATGCAGATGCTAAACTTTGGCTTAAATGAGAGTTATGCACAAAAAAATGACTAAAAAGTGAATTTGGTTGAGAACTTAAATACTTGGGACTTGACTACACCTATGGTATACAAACCATAAGGGGACTTTTACTAACGTTAATCGGGTAAGCACTTAACAGGTAAAGAATTAAGGGAAAACCTATTAAGTTCCAGGCAGGGTCGCGTGTACCCAGTGACGGACCGTATTATCTCCTCGTCAAAGGGTAAAATTTTCGGGTTTGTTGACAGTGCAACCGTATCGTTTTCGAAGGTGTCATCGTATGATATTTTGAAGTTCAATAAGGTGCAATTCTACCTCGTAATCAACCAAAAAACCAAAAAATATCTTGAAATCAACCAAAAACCCGAAAAAGTTCCTCGAAATCGATAAAAAAACTTAAAAATCTCTCGAAATCAAACAGAAAACTTTAAAAATCTCTCAAAACGGTGGAATTAGGCTAAAAGCACATCGAGCGATATTGAACGTAAATAAACATAAAGACACACCGAAAAAAAAACTGTGTTTTTCGTAATTACTTTTTGTCTGGTGCCACCGTAAAAAAAAATTCTGGGTCCGTCCCTGTGTGTACCTAGTCAACTTTTTGCATATGTAGAGCTCTTTTTGCGGTATGAAAAGGGAACCTTATTAAATTTTGAAGGGTATTTAGGGATATTAGAAAATGCAAAGAACATCAACCAAAAATCAAAAAAAAGTTTATCAAAATCGACCTAAAAAACTAACAAAAAATTCCGAAATGATGGAATTCAGCTAAAACAGATTAGAACTTAAAGAGTCACCACTTTCTCTTACTTTACCGAGTAAGGAAAACATCTTTTACCTAGTAAAAGTTATCACTTTCACTTATCAGATAAGGATCTCGATTTTTATTATGTTCACCCCAATAAAGTTACTAACTTGGATTAACTTGTAAATTAAGTAAGTTGAAACAAGCCTGGTCTTCCTTTTTTTCAAGTGTTCTGGATGCGATGGAATATCTTTTGGAATAAATAATAATAAACAATAATAATAGGGAAAAGATCATCGGACAACTGTCAAATCCAAAAGCAAAAGAATACATATTAACGATGGTCAAGTTGTAACAACCACTAATAGATATCATTCAAAATATGGGATAATGACTACTTTCAACTTATTTGTTTAGGTGGAAATGTATCAAAATATAGTACAATTTAATTGACCGGTTTACTAAACATTTATCGGATAATTGCTTACTGATAAAAGCCAACATTTTTATATTTTTGTTGGGTAACACTTTCGACCATGAAAATGACTTGATTGTTGGTAAGTGTTTTTTTTTACCAGTATAACCATTAACTAGGTAGAATTATTTCTCTCAGGTAAAAAAAAAATTGGTCTTTCTTTTACTCACTTGGTCAGGTAAGTTACATTCGATAAGCGCTTACCTGATAAATATATTCGGTAAACAACCCTTTAGTTTTTATTCAGTGTAATCAGTGGCGGACCCAAGATTTTTCCCAAGCGGGTGCACCCTTAAATTGTATCAAATGTCTGCAAAGACGTTTGATATATTTTTCGGTTGATTTTGAGGGATTTTTAGCTGAATTCCCTGTTTAGGGGGCTTTTTTAAGTTTTTCGGTTGATTTCGAAGGATTTTTTAAGGTTTTTGGTTGATTTCGAAGAACTTTTTAAGGTTTTTGGTTGATTTCAAGTGATTTTTTATGGTTTTTGGTTGATTTCGAGTGATTTTTTTAAGGTTCTTTGTTGATTTCGAGGGATTTTTTAAAGTTGTGCTCCCTTAACTCTTGAAGTTGACAGAGTTCAGCGGGTGCACCTCATGTAAAACTTACGAAACACGATATCTTTTACCCTTACGGCACTAGGTTGAGCGGTAGCACTGGACCCCCCCTCCCCAAAGGGTGGGTCCGCCCCTAAGTGTAATGATTATTTTTTTTCCAGATTATTGTAACAAATGCTTAATTCTTACTATTTCGTACCCATTATATATGGCATATGGGTTTTTTCAACCTATATGAACTTGAATTGATTTTAATGTGACAAACTTTTACGTATTTATAAATTACAAAATCTACTGGTTAACGTGTTACAAAATAACAACCATCAAACGTTTTGTTACATTAATTGGAATAGATGATTATGTGGAAGAAGGTTACGTATGTTTTTGATGAAGTTTATATAAGTTGTTTTTGGTTTAATTAATAAACACGGATTGCAGGTGAAAAGGTTTTGGTCCTAAGGATTGTTTTAGATGATCACTAATTCACATGATACTACTAATGTAGCCGTCACATTATTCCAACGTTATTAATAACAAAGGGTGTTATCATTTACACTCTAGTCTACATATTAAACCATATTTTATATATATGTCTTCCAATTAAAATAGATAAATAAATATGAGTGTTAGCGTGTCCCCCAATCAAAATAGATAAAACAATAGACTAGGGTGTAAATGAGAATTAGACTAGGTTGTAAAAGAAAAAAACCCAATGACAAAAGTTAGGCTATCTCAGATTCTCAATTGTTCATTTTTCAATTTAATTGAATGACTATATTACGGGAAATTGACTGAAATAGTCGACCTTTTTATCTAAATTCTATTTTGAATTATTTTTGGAACCAAAATTTTGATTTACTCGTAGTTTATGTAAATGTCTTACGTATTTATGTGGAGCATATTTTTAGATTAAAAAAAGGAAATAATTTTTTTGATGCAAATTAGGCAAAAATAATGAAGCAAAAACTTCATTTGAAAATCGAGTTTACACAAATACGTAAGAAATTTGTGTCAACTATGATCAAAATGACTAAAAAATGAATTTGGTTAGTTTCTCGTACCTTATTTAGATAGATCATAATTGTATGTATCTATTTTGATGAGTCGAATCATAATCGGGATCAAAATCCATTGGCTAATAGGTTTGATTAACGAGAATCAAAGGAAAAGACGATCAACTTAAGAGAAATGTGAGAACAGTCAAATCACATGTGATCAAGGTCCTGTGAAAATCACATGTGCATTGGCAGGACACCGTTAGGGGTTGTTCATCGGTTGACATCCATTGGATGTAAGGGAAACCAAACCGATCCAATCATCCATTGGATGTTGGATTTTGCCAACCGAACCGAACCGATTAACATCGGACAACCGAACCGAACCGATCCAATGGATGATTGGATCGGTTCAGTTCCATCCATTGGGATATCCAATTGATGATCTAATATCAAATTCATTCAATGTGTTAATTCAATCCAATTTTTAACAATGAAAGAAATTAATTAATCATTTTTAATATATGTTAAAACAAACACACGTAAAGCTAAAAATTCAAAAATTAACACAAAAACAAATTTTGATTTAAACAAATTGAAGACAAACTAACTGAATGATAGTTGGATGGATAACTGGATGATAGTTAGTTCGGTTCGGTCGGTTCTTGACTGCCATCCAAGAACCTATCGATCCAAATAGAATGTTAAAATTTTCAATCCGATCCAATCCAATCCAATTACAAATGGATGTCCAATTATAGTCTGATCAGTTCTAATTGAATTTGTTAATTTTTGCACACCCTTAAACACCATTCTAGAAGTTTTGTAAATCACATGAGATTTATTTTTCTCGCATTTTCTCGTTTAATTTAATCGTTATACAAAGTAAAATTCACATCCAAACTTTATTCATTTTGTACCTCAAATACGATATTTTAAACATTTAAAATAAAGTTTGTGAATCAGACCAAAAAACATTGGATTTCCTTGGGATATTATATATATATATATATAAACCAGATACCTAAATATTAAAAAATATCACATCCAAGCTAATAAAATAAAGGTTTTAGAATGATATACCATATAATAAGCAGTAGTGGAGATGGATGGATGGATGGATATATAATATAGGCAAACATAACAAACACATATCATTCTTGCCATCAAAATTGTATTTTCTAATAAAATATTGTTCATCAACATTCATTCAAAACAGACACTTAACAAATAATAAGATAATTATGATCAAAATATCAGCAACAATTGGAGCTTTATTTCCTGCCACCGATCTTGAAAGCCTGTCGGTTCTTCCTCTTTGCACCCGACTTTGTGACCTTAAGGCTTCGGTTCACTGCACTCAACCTAGCCAAAGCAGCTTTCTTCAAATCCGGCCTGTAATAGTTATCAGCCACCTGTGACCAAAAAAACCATCAATATCCACAAAAGAAAACAAACCAAAATCCACAAAAAATTAAAAAATTGACGATAGGATTCATCATCTATTTTAGGAATTTATTTCAGATATGACGAAATGAGCTTGTTTTTTTAGTGGAAAGCACTGAATTATAAAAAAACTTCCCCCCCATAGAAGCTTACTGAATAAGCCACTTTCTATATCATTAAGCCACTACCAAATAGTCATGTATAGCTGACCAAATAAACTGAGTCCCATTAAGCTCATTATTCAAACAATTTTAAGCAAACTTTTTTCTCTGAAAAAAGAACTGCAAAATTTACGATACTTTCACTACTAAATTTAAGGACTAAAATGTCTCTCCATGAAACTATATTTCCGATACTTTCACTACTAAATTTACATTCTTTATATCTAAAAAACTACAATCTTTTCAAGTTCTCCATCTCTAGAATGGTATACATTTTGTATCTCTAGATGATCTATATTCTTCTTAATAAAAAAAGTCTACAACTATCATCCTCCATTCCATTCTTATTTCCTGCCGGATGGAAGAAAAGACAACCATATGTACTTACACTCCTAAATCAAAATCTATAAAATTGGTTATGAGAAAATTTAAAGAACACAATTTATTATATCTTCTGAAACCCAAGATATAACAAACCAAATCCAAACTGGCAGGTAAGATGTAAAAACCAAACATGCATTATGCACAAGCCAAGCACAATCTTTAGTTCAGTCTCTGATTAAGCCAAACATATATAAGGGTCTGTTTGTTAGCAGCTTAATGAGCTTAATGGATCTCATACCTTATCAGGTCAGCTATACATGATTGTTTGGTAATGGCTTGATGATATAGAAAGTGGCTTATTTGGTAAACTTATAAGAGGAGCTTTATGCATAAAGCCAAATTTTTCCAAACCTTCCCATTCCAATTAAAAAAAATTACCTTCCATCTATGAAAAAACCCTCCCAATTCATCTTGATAGACATACATGACTTAATGGAAAACCAACCAAACAGCCCCTGAGTTACATATTCGTGTTACACAGGAGGCGCAAGCAATTTACTGTTATTTTACGCAGTCTCTGTTTTTTTGGTATAAAACCAACCCAATTTGCAACCTATATTATACACATCTCAACTTGTAGAACTAAAAAGTGCAAAATCATTTCAAATCTACATAAATACATTTATGCAAATAAAAAACAAACAAAAACAGCAAACATTTATGCAGTAAAGTTTGCACATTTGAAAACATTTAGCAATGTCAAAGGTGATACCTGGTTTGAAACAGCCTTTGCCATGCGGTAGAACTCCTTTTTCATGATGGATTTGTTAAGCAAACTTGCAGGCTTTCCCTGTTTCTTGGTCTTAGTCGTTGCAAGCAACACAGATTGGTCCTTACCAGCCGGCTGAATGGTAACGGTCTTCTTGTTGGCCAGTCCTACAAGCAATTACAAACAGACATGAACATATTGACAAATTATTGTAAAATAGCAATTCACTGACCAACAGTTCTAAATTATATCAACTTTTTCAAAAATGTTCAAATACAGTAATACACATATCAAAATGATAAAGATTCATTGCATTTCTGCAAATAAAACACAATTTAGAATCAAAAATCCCAAAAACTTGTAGCAGCAAGCTCCAAAATTGAAGAAATCCGTTCGATTTTCATTCATGATCTTAACATCGTAAATAAACTACACAAGTTGACAAAATAAGAACTTTCTACCAAAATCTATAGCTACATGTAAGCTACAAACGGAACCCTAACATGAAAACTGTAAAATCGAATGAAGAATAAAGTAATGATGAAATAACAATCTTAATGATTTACCAGAGTGTTTGTATGAGTTGAGATTGTAGAGATTATTAGGCTCTTTGCTGAACTGAACGCTTTGAGTTCCATTACCGAACTCCTTAACGAGAAACGAGTTGTTCTTCTTTACGATCTCCCATATCAACTGCCCTGGTACTGTCGCCATTACTCCTACAGCTTCACTGTGAAATCAGAGTCGATAACAATCATTATACAAAGGAAAAAACACGCACTAAAATGCACACAGTTCACCGGAGATAAAACTGAGATCACTTACCGTATAAGGTTTTGCTCCGGCGGCCGCTTTCACTGGGAGAGTTCTTGGAAGGCAGACGAAAGAGACGTAGTTCGTCTATATATATGCTGCCATTCGAAACCCTAGCTCCATTGTTTTAGAATCACAACTTCTTCAATTTAGAACCCTCATCTTTTGGATGTTTACAATTTAGAACCCTCATACTCAAACTTAAGCCCATTGAGTTTGGGCTTCCTTTTATTAAACATTTTAAGTTTTTAACCCATCATTTTTGGGCTGGGCTAAGACCATGGGCTTCAAAACCTGAGTTTAAATGCATCTTTTGTAAATACAGTAAAATAAGTTTTTCATCCCTGTAGTTTGTCAAAAGTTGCATTTTTCATTCATGTGGTTAAGAAATTGCAGTTTTCATCTCTATGGTTTGTAATTTATTGTTATTTCGATCCTTATGATGATTTACAATTTATTGTTCTTTCGGTTCCTGTGCTTAATACTTTTGTACTTTTTTAGACTCTTGTACTTACAGGTAAAAATTTAGTCCAATGATAAAAATAGTAATAATTGAAAAACATAAAGACAAAGATTACAATTTCCTAATCATAGGGACAAAAATCGTAATTTACTCTATGTATTTATTCAATATTTTAAAAGGACAAAAAAAACCACATAGTTATGTTTTTATGTGGAATTAAATTCTACTTGATGTGAACCTCAATAATAAACTCACATAGTTATGTTTTTTTATATAACTCAATAATCTTTTTTAAATTGTGGCAAACTCACATAGTTATGTTCTTTTATATAACTCAATAATCTTTTTTAAATTGTGGCAAACTTACATAGTTATGTTTTTTTATATAACTCAATAATCTTTTTTAAATTGTGGCAAACTCACATAGTTATGTTTTTTTTATATAACTCAATAATCTTTTTTAAATTGTGGCAAACTCACATAGTTATGTTTTTTTATATAACTCAATAATCTTTTTTAAATTGTGGCCTCCTATTCTCGATGACATGACTTTTGATATAAATATTTGAAGAAAGACTAAGATAGCAGACTAGGTACGAGACCTGTAACTATCGTGGTTAAACATAAAAGAGTTGGAGAGGTTGAAAGATACAAATTTTTTTATGGTTTTTACAACATGCTTATATTCACACTGATTGCGTTAGATCTGTCAGGATCTGTAAGAAAAAAATGTCTTACAACATTGACTTGTTGTTTATTAGATATTTTATGAGGAAAAAAATTGTCTTGTGGTTGTTAAACTAAATGTCATTTTTCTTGATGTGGTTATTCATATGATAACCCTGGATAAAAGTTAATTTTCTCTTTCTATGCTTACCATATGTTAGTCTTTGTTTCTTCTACCAGTTTGTTTACACTCTTACAGAAGTCTGAGTTCTTTATAGAACCATTCATTTTACTCTTTCAGGTAGAGTACAGGTTTGTGTACATTTCATTCTTCAGATTCTACTTTTAAATGAAATTTACAGAATTAATTTGATTCATTTAGTTTACATAAACTCAAATTCTCGATATAAAGATCGTAGAAGTTCCGTTTGTACTAATAAGCCACGGTTCAAAAATCCTGTTATGACTTAGTAAGAAATAGATTCCAAAGGTGTAAAACAACCAATAGAATCCCATCAAATTACTTTTCAAAAAAACAAAACCTTGAAACAGTTTACAGAAAAAAACCAAAGGTTCCAACATATATAAAGAAGAAGGTTCCAACATATATAAAGAAGAAATGATTCAAGAAATGATTCATATATATATATATACTGTAAACAATTTTGCTCTCATTTAATGATATAATAATATTTATTAATTTCACTATGCAGCCATTTTCACACAATCCTACATATCATAAGAACACAATATATATATATATATATGCTAAGGAATTGATTCCCTTTCAGCATCTTAATAACAAACAACAATTATCAGCTACAACTATATATACACAGGGATTTCCTGTTTCCCAATATCGATGATCGTTGACCGTTGATCTACACACATCCCTGTTCAGACATACTGCTAGCGATGGTTAAAAAAGCCGAGATGACTGCCCCATGAACCAAAGCCCTGAGATAATACGTAATAAATAGAAAAAAGTTAGCATGGATTAATCAAAAAGACGTAAAACGTTCATTTGGTTAATGATATCTTACTCGGGACTTTCTTTCTGAAAACCAAATTCAACCGCGGCTTTTAGAGCTCGTTGATACGTCTGTTTCATTGCTTCCTGCCATTATAAAGATATACAAAACCTCAATTCAGCCGAATAAAAACTCATACAGACGGTCCTATGGTTAACGTTAAGAAACTTCCGAAGAACGGTAAATCTTGCAGTTTTCATGGGACGCCAAATCACAAAAGCGGTAATTTTTCATTTATACGGAATGCAGAATTTGTTGCTTGCCTGTAGTTTAGACTCGAAATCCTCAGGTGCCCAGTTCAAATTGTACTCTTTAAGCTCGAGCTCACCAGCAACGACCTGAATAATTATCGTACAAAATAAATGATGATAAAATAATGGTGATTTTAGATAGGATCGTAGACCGTAAAAGATGTCGGCATACCCCTCCAGTACCGGCAGCTATGGAAGGGGCGATTAGGACATTTGCCCCCTTCAAAACATCCATTGCTTCAGGGGTACATGGCATGTTTGAACCTAAAAAAACGTCCACAAAATAAGTGTCCAATTTCAAAAGTGACTTGCTTTTCCAATAATGCACTTCATTATAGGATGTTTTGGTACACTGGACAAGACAGAACAGGATCACTGTTCCACGTTTGACAGGACTTTTTACATGGAACAGATCTATATTTTACCAATATACCCTCAAAATAAAACCTAATTCTCTTCTAAAACATAATATGCATCTCCTTCTTTACATTTTATCCATTCTTTAAAAAAAAATTATTGTATTTTATCATCTTTGAACTTTCACTTTATTGTCCTCAAAATATTATTTTTATACGTTTTCTATATTTTGGTTAATTTATGTAGTTTATTAAATATTAATAATTAAAAAAACAACATAGAAAAGGTATAAAATAAAATTTGGAAATTAATAAACTTCATATTTTTGTGTCATTTTAATCGTCTTGACAAAAACTTTCTTGATATATTTTGTTAAGAGAAAACATTTATTTTATTATAACTTAACAATTTACATAAATTAATCAGAATCCATAAAAGATATAAACAACTCATTAGGGTTAAATTGGTCATTTTACTGTCCAATCCTTTACGGTCTTACCAAACGTTGAACAACAGTCATGTATTGTCTGTTTTGTCCAGTCTCGGAACCAAACGCACCCTAAGGGTACAATTGTCAATGAGTTAAGAGTAAATTACGTTTTTATTCCCTATGGTTTGTTAAAAATTGTGATTTCCGGTCCATGTGGTTTAGATATTGCGGTTTTCGTCCCTATGATTTATAATTTATTGCTATTTTTCGTCCTTATGATCTATAATTTATTGCTATTTTTCGTCCCCGTGGTTTATAATTTACAAATTCAATACGATCTATAATTTATTGCTATTTTCGTCCTTATGATCTATAATAGAAATAATTTACAAACCACAGGAACAAACATAGCAATTTTTAAACCACAGGGACGAAAACAGCAGTTTTGAACAAACCATAGGGATGAAAAATGTAATTTACTCTTTAGTTAATTAAAAACCGTAACAATCACATTTATAAACAAAAGCACCCACCTTCAACAAGTATACGACAACCCGAATTAACCAAGCTAATGGCGTCTGAATGGTCGATTTCGTTTTGTGAAGCACAAGGAAATGCCACGTCACACCTTTCGTTCCACGGTTTTGCTTCATCATAGTACTTAGCTCGAGCGTAAGTCTTCGAATAATCTCTAAAGATTCGATAAGATTCTTTATTAAATGAAAAACTACGAGAATAATAATGTAAGTTTTTTTTTTCAAAAGGAAAAAACAAACCTTAAAGTTCTATGTTGTGCTTTGATGTCTCTAAGGAAAGATAGTTTCATGAAATCGAATCCATCCTCATCCACCAAGTAACCTTTTGAATCTGTAGAAATTTGTTTAAACGGGTTATTTAATTGTCGATCGGTTGAATTATTTACGCCAATTTTATATGGAATAAGGAAATTTATGCAATTAAATGAAGGAATAATTAAAAATTATAATGTTTCCCTTGTTTAATTTGACAGGGTGCGTTTGGTATTCAGACGGGACTGGACTGGCGAGACTGAGGTAGGCGGGTGAAAGATTTCTAGAAGGTTTTACGGCTGTTTGGTTGGTTTCCCATTAAGTCCTGTATGTATAAAGATGTCTGTATGGATTAATCTGTCTGTAAAGATTGAGAAGGTCTTTGTTTAGAAGGGTTTTTTCAATAGATAGAAGGAACGAGTTTTTTAATTGGGAGGGGCAGGTTTGGAAAAAAAACTTGGCTTTCTGCATAAAGCTCCCCCCTAAAAGCTTACTGAATAAGCCACTTTCTATATCATTAAGCCACTACCAAACAGTTATGTATAGCTCACCGAATAAGCTATGAGTCCCATTAAGCTCATTAAGCTGCTAACAAACAAACCCTAAGTCCTGTATAGATAAAGCTGTTTGTGTAGATTAATCTGTCTATATAAATTGGGAAGATTGTTTTTTTCATAGATGAAAGCAGCGTGTTTTTTAATTGAGATGAACACGATTGGAAGAAGAAAAAAAACTTGGCTTTCGGCATAAAGCTCCCCCTTAGAAGCTTCTGAATAAGCAACTTTGTATATCATTAAGCCACTACCAAACAGTCATGTATAGCTGAATGAATAAGCTACGAGTCCCAGTAAGCTTATTAAGCTGCTAACGAACAAGCCCTTACCTGAAACCGTGATGGGAAGAGCACCATATGCAATAAGTTTCTCCAAGACATGCATTGCTATCTTTCCGGACCCACTAACCACACATCTGAAGAAAAAACACAAAATCGACATAAATTATTAAATAAATTGCTATCTTTTTTAATAAAGATACCAAAAAAGTTGAATGTAGTTAGTTAGGTGTAGAACCTTAGTCCTTTGAGTTCTTTATTCATGTCTGTAAGTATAAGTTGTGCAAAGAAAACCTGTGGAAAAATAGAATTTGATCTTTTAATTAAATGTTTTTTTTTCTTCATAAATGCATCAAATTGCAAAAAGCTCGGAAGGAGTACCAGCCCGTAACCAGTAGCTTCAGTACGTAGGCTTGAACCGGACCAGTTAAGCCTCGGGCCAGTAAAACTTCCCTGCGTAAAGATATTATGAAAATATGAGATCATAAAGATGAGTCAAAGCAACCCAAATTCTCTCACTTCATATATATATATATATAAAGGGTGGGAAAACCTCAACAAAAAAAACTGAAGAACACCCTAGGAGCCCTACATCTGGACGGTATGCACAAATGCATACTGGTAATTTGTAACATGCATTCATGCATAGAAAAAAAAATGCTTGCATGCATTTTTGCATACCGTCTATGCACAAATGCATATTGTCCGGATGGAGGTATCCCAGGGTGTTTCTTCAGTTTTTTTTTTTTAGGTTTTCCACTGAACCTCCCTATATATATATATATATATAGAGAGAGAGAGAGAGAGAGAAAGGGAGGTTCAGGGGAAAACGCTAAAAAAAAAAAAAAACCGAAGAACACCCTGAGAGCCGGCCATCTGGACGGTATTTTTTTCTATGCATCAATGGATATATATGCATTAGTGCATATGCACAAATGCATACAAGCGACTGGAGCTCTTTTTTTCTATGCATATATATACATTAGTGCATATGCACAAATGCATGTTAAGGCATACCGTCCATATGAAGGCCTCCCAGGGTGTTCTTCAGATTTCTCTTTTTTTGGCGTTTTCCCCTAAACCTGGCCCTATATATATATATGTAGAGAGAGAGAGAGCCCTCTTGTTTTACAAACCCAATAATTTGTACAAACTTATAGACCAATTGTCATGTGTTGTTCCATATATGAAACAACACATGTGAAAATGCATTGTTTATGCAATGTTGTTACATATGTGAAACAATACATGAAAGTTGGTTTCTACAATTTATAGGTTTTGTAATTGATTATTCATCTATATATATATAGGGTCAGGTTTAGGGGAAAACCGCAAAGAAAATGAAAAACTGAGAACCTCGTATATTGTGAGAACCATAAAAACTTTTACATTAAGGTCTTGTTTCAGATTTTTTTTTCCCGTAACATATTAATCAATACCTTAAATTATGTCCTTAGATGAAAATAATTCACGTGAAATAACACATGATGCACGAGTTCTCACTGTTTGTAACCTTTTTGTGGTTCTCACATAATTATTGTTCCCCCCCCCCTCTATATATATATATATATATATATATAGAGAGAGAGAGAGAGGGAGGTTCAGGAGAAAACGCTAAAAAGAAAGAAATGAACACCACCTTGAGAGTCCGCCATCTGGACGGTATTTTTTTCTATGCATCAATGCATAAGTATGCATTAATGCATATGCACAAATGCATATAAGCGATTAGAGCTCCTTTTTTCTATGCATCAATGCATAAATATGCATGAGTGCATATGCACAAATGCATGTTACTAGATGGCGGCCTCCCAGGTGTTCTTCAGTTTTCTCTTTTTTTAGCGTTTTCTCCTGAACCTCCCTATATATATATATATATATATATGCATACAGACAGTCCCTCCGTCCCAAAATACAGTGTAAGATTCAACAATTTAAACATACTAAGGAGTATTCGACTCAAATAAAGCATATATTGCAGCCTCCCACCTGAGAATGTCCGGCCAGCCGTCTATATTGACCATAGAGAAAACCCATTTCACGAGTGCCAACGCCCATCTCCTCCGAAGGAAGATCCTGAGATTTTAACGAAAAATATTACACATTTTTAGCATTAACAAACTCAGAAGAAACGAAATTTGAACAAAATTTTGAATACCTTATCGGGACCCACATAACGATACAGTTCATCCATATAGCTTTGGCAGAAATGCATAATCTACAAACATGAATAAACAAAGAGATTATAACATTATTTGCAGCCACGGAATAACAACGGATGTTTATTGATATAAAGTCGATGGGTCAAGTTCAGCAGAAAACCATAAAAAAGATGAAAAACTGAGGAACACCCTAATAAACATTCATCTTTATGGTATGCACATGTGCATACAAGTAACTGAAGATGTTTCCTGGTTTTTAAGCACGTGTGCATACCAGACAAATTACTTGTATGCATATGTGCATGCCAGACAAATTACTTGTATACACATGTGCATGCCAGACAAATTACTTGTATGCACATGTGCATGCCAGACAAATTACTTGTATGCATATGTGCATGCCAGACAAATTACTTGTATGCATATGTGCATACCGTACAGATAAATGGTTATTAGGATGTTCCTCAGTTTTTTGTTTTTTGGGGGTTTTCCCCTAAACCTCACTCTAAAGATGATACCTCATTGTCGCTTTTCCCTTTTGGATCAAAATCACTTCCACCTGATGCTCCTCCAAGCCGGTAAGGAGATAGAGCAGTCCTTAATGTCTGTGAAGTGAAACGTAAAAGAGAGTTTGTCAAATGATAAAAAAAAAACCTTTTTGTTGTGCGTTTGGTACATGGGACCCAATTGGACATGACAGTAGAAAAACTTGTTGTCCCACGTTTGGCCGTGCATTTGGTATCCAGACAGGATAAGACAGAACAGGACAAGATAGAACAGTTGTTCAGCATTTGGTAAGACAGAACAGATATTATGACCAATTTACCCCTAAATGAGTTGTTTATATATTTTGTTTTTTGATTAATTTATGTAATTTATTAAATTATAATAAATTAAATATTTTTAATAACAAAATATATCATTAGAATTCCTTAAGACAATTAAAATGACACCAAAATAAAAAGTTCATGTAGTTTCCAATTTTTATTTTACACCTTTTCTATATTATTATTTTTGTTACTAATATTTAATAAATTACATAACTTAACCAATGTATAGAAACCGTATAAAAATAATATTTTGAGTACAGTAAAGTGAAAGTTTAAAAAGCATAAAATACAATAACAAAAATTTAAAACCCTAAAACCTTCTGGAATTCCTTTATCTCACTCTCGCTAGTCCAATCCCGTTAGAAGAATACGAAATTTAACAACAAAAAATAACAAATGGAACCATACCTGCTGAAAACCAAGAAACTTAGCGATACTTAAGTTCATAGACGGGTGGAACCGAAGGCCTCCTCTACACGGACCCAAAGTCTGGTTGAATTGGACCCTAAACCCTCGGTTTACATGCATTTCACCCCTATCATCAACCCACGGAACTCGGAATATAATCGTACGCTCGGGCTCTAACAACCGCTCCATCGTGTTGACATAACTAGAACAAAGAAAGAAAAACACGAATCTTTAAGAACGTTTAACGAAACCCATTATCGTTATTATATATATATATAGGAAAGTTCAAATGCGAACTCAAATTTGGTTGTGAACGTGAGGACAAATGAGAGCGTGACACGTGTCATATTCAGACTGAATAATCAAAGAAATATTCAGACCGAATATAGTATTTATTCCGTCTGAATAAGCAATTTTCAGACTGAATAAATACTATATTCAGTCTGGATATTTCTTTGATTATTCAGTATGAATATGACACGTGTCATGCTCTCATTTGTCCTCACGTTCACAACCAAATTTGAGTTCTCATTTGAACCCACCCCTATATATATACATACATATATATATATATGAGAAAACTCACCCAGAGTTCTTTGAAATAACTCGTTCAAGAGCATGAATAACTTCTTGGACGGATTGTATGAACTCGAGCTCGTTAGGATCCCTTTTTAATGCAGCTTCAACAATCGATCCAGCCGATTTCGACATTAGAGCTGAACCATTAAGAAACGAATGTGTGTATATACATATATATCATGATTCAGATAGAAAAAGACGTTAACGTAATTCTGATAATAAAAGATATGATCACCGACCTTTTACGTAAATGGGTTTATCAGAAACGATCTTATCTTTGGAAGCTAATTGGAGTCGAAGAGCTTCTTTATGAAGCAAACTGTTATTATGTTCTTCTAACGCACTCATTTGCATATTTCTACTGCCTTCATTTCCGTAAGGATTTCTTCTATGTTTCCTACCGTATTCCCTGCAAATCGAGCAGAATATTCGTGTTGTTCCTTCTTTAACATCTACATACGCCCATTTGTATGTATCGGCCCATTCTTCTCTCCATCTTTTCACCACTTTTTTCTTTCTTTTAGCTGGCAATGATTTCAAGATTTCTTGATCGTCACTCGGGATGTGGGAAACGATCGCTAGATTCTTGTTTTCGTCGTGATCGTCGGCTGAAGATTCTTGCGGCTGAATGGCGATTAGAGGGGTGTGTGAAAATGAAGGATCGTCGTCACCGGGACCGATTTCTAAATCGATTTCGCCACCGAGCTCCCTGACAACGAGATGATGTCTTTGCTGAATTAAGCTCATGTCATCCAGTGCGGAATTCATCCCTAACCCGACAACTGGAAGCAACATTCAGCATCACAATTGTAATCCACGCTCGATCTTTATTTCTTTCTTTCTTTCTTTCCCCCTGTACCAAAGGCATGACCTTTTTAGCAGCTTAATGAGCTTAATGAGACTCACAGTTTATTCATTCAGCTATATGTAACTGTTTGGTAGTGGCTTAATGATATAGAAAGTGGCTTATTTAACAAGCTTCTAGGGTCGGAGCTTTAGTTTTTTTTTCCAAACTTGCCACTCCCAATTGAAAAACACGCTCCTTCCATCTATGAAAAACCCTCCCAAACAAAAACCTTCCCGACCTATACAGACAGATTAATTCACACAGACAGCTTTATCCATAGAAGGACTAAATGAAAAAACCCTCCCAAACAAAAACCTTAGCTTTATCCCACTGTGGGCTCATGAAAGCCTCAAGGTTGCTAACTAAATGGAACTAGAGGTTTACAATAGTCCTACTTTCTTATTTAAAGAGTTACTTAATTGGACCATTATTTAATGGTTTTGGCTGGATGCTGGTTAGATACGATTTCGACATTTTGGAAGATAGATAGACAAAATTAGAAAGGATTAGACCATGCACGTTAACTCACACTATAATCCATGTGTTGGAGTAGACTCCCTAGTTATCAAATTTTGAGGAATTATTCCGTTCTACTTTCTTTGCTTCACAAATAAACATATGCTATCTCTCTCTCTCATATATATATATATGTGTGTGTGTGTGTGTGTATGTATGTATATAATCAAATGAGAACTTTTATCTTAAGGTATTGTTTCACATGATTTTTTTCATCTAAGACTAGGATTTAAAGTATTAATTAACATATATCTGTTTCACAATGTATTTGTTACTAGGTTATTGAGTTCATATTTTTCCAACGGAACTGGATTGGACAAGCAAGAGTGAGGTAGGCGAGTGAAGGAATCGTTAAAGGTTCTAGGGTTTTAATTTGACATGGGTAGTTTAGTAATTTACCAATCTTGTCTCATCTCCCTTATTTTTGTTCCACCTATTTTGCACTCAATCCCGTCACGTTCTCCTCTAATTTCATGCCAAATGCAGAACAAGAAGATTTTATTCTTATTATTTAACATCACGTAATCACTTTCAAAACACATATCCAAACACCCCCAAAATATGGTACCAAGATATGCGAGAGCTTCTAGAAAAAATATCATAGAAATATGAAATAACCGAGGCACAATTTATAGAGACGATCCTATAAAGCAAACAACATTCATTAAATATACAACACAAAAATCACACCTTTTTTACTATAAATGAAGGAATGCATAGCATGGTTGATCATTAAATGGTACAAACTAACATTTTGCTACCCACCAAAATAAGGAAATTAATCATAAAGAAATCGCACAATTAAGCTACTGAACATTGCCTTAAAGAATACAAAAGCAATCCCTTTTATTAAATAGAACGAATGTATTCCATGATTGTATGTTAATTGGTACCTGGTATGCTACAAATTAATATTTTGGTCATACCCACTAAAAAAACTAAGTGCAAATAGTACAAAAGCTCAAGTTTTTATTAATTGGATTGTATCTTGTGCTTATAGAATATAAAGGCTCGACTTTTTTACAATTGGGTGCCTTTGGTACACGTGACAAAAACTTGTTGTCCAAACGTACATTAAGACGGCGATAGAACAAGACTAAATGGGCCAAAAATGCTTTTTTTTTTGTCACACCAAAATAGGTGGACCAAACGTCAAGAAAATGAGACATGATTTGTAAATTACTAAGCGTCTGTTAACTAACAGCTTGATGAGCTTAATGGAACTCATCTTATTCGGTCAGCTAACACCTTATTTCGTCAGCTATACATGATTGTTTAGTAGTGACTTAATGACATAGAAAGTGGCTTATTCATTAAGCTCCCAGGGAGAGCTTTATGCAAAAAGCCAAGTTTTTTTCCAAAACTTTCCCTCCCAATTAAGAAAACACCTCCTTTCTATGAAAAAAACCCTACTATCAATCCACACAGTCAACTTTATCCATTCAGGACTTAATGGAAAACCAACCAAACATCCCCTAAGCTGCCCATGTGAAACTAGAACCCTAAAGGATTCATTTATCAATATTCCATACCATATCCGTACAGTTTTGATCCCCATTCTTCTATAAAAAAAATCTCAACTTGTTACTATTATTTCAACAATGAAACATTCAGAGACAATTCTTCATTGCAGCATAGAGACACTAGCACATTGGAAACTTACTTCAGCTAAAAATAGAAAGTAATTCGAAATTAAAACGCAAAGCTTATCAACATAAAACCCTAATCCCAACTTATAAAACCCACCCAATTCTCGAATTCATATGCCAATTGGGTATCTTATCCAAAGATTTTAACTTTCTTACAATTAAACGACCTTAACGGATACGAAATAAATCGAATTTGAAAACTTACTGGGTGATTTGAGCTTCTTAGTGATGTTTGAAGTTAATCGTCGTCGCACAGAGGTATGTGAAAATTGAAATGAAGAGGGTCAACTGTGGATAGAAGCTTGATCTTACATTATTTGGGGGTTGGATCATAGGAAACTGAGAGATGTAATTATATATGTATATATATATATATATGTGTGTGTGTGTGTGTGTAAGAAGTAAAAGATAGATGAACCCTACATAATAATGTAGAGGAAGAAAAGAAAATGGGGGACTTTTTATATGGAAACAGGGCTGAAAAGGAAGAAAATGTGAAGAAATTGGAATAGAAAAAGAAAGATGGTAGAAACTAGAAAGAAAAAAATGTATTTTGGAATTTGGGGGTTAATGTGAAAAGCTGAAAATAGAATTAGAATTAGAAGATGGATGGGTTTACTATCATAAATATGATTTAAAAAAAGTAAAGTATAAATTTGGTCCCTATATTTTATCAGAAATAAAAAAAAAATTGTTTTTTACGGATTCAAAATTATAAGATGGTTATTATTGTATTGTAAAAATATCTTGATTTGGATCTTTTTCTATAATAGCCGTTAAAAAAATTCATGTTTAAGTGTGAGGCATTTTCATCTTTTTAAAAAAAAAATCTTTTTTACTTTATCAAAATCGATTTTATCGGTTCTTGTGGTTTTTGATTGTTAAAAGACAAAAAAATCGATAAAATAACCACAGTGTCTCTTGTTTAATGAAATTTTATAACATTCATTAGAGGAATGGACCAAATTCAAATGTTTTTACAAATCACGATGGTTATCTTGTAATTTTAAAACTGTGAGGATAAAAGTTGTTATTTTTGAAAAACCACGTGGACCAAATTTGTAGTTTACTCTTTAAAGAAAAGAATAAAAAGTCAAACGTAAATGAGAATTAAAAACGATCGAGAAAGTATTCGATATTTATATGTGATAAATACTTATAAATGTTTTTTTGTATTAATAAGGTGAGGCTTCTATTTCTAGAAAGATTGGTTTCAACCATAATACAAATATCTTTAAGCCAACAGTCTTTTAATTAGATGATGTATTTTATTAGAATACAAAAATTATATGATTCTTTTCGTGAAAGTAACTAATAGCAATAATTCATATATTTAAAGTGCTTATTATTAACGGATAAAAAGTAAAGAGAGATTTATTTTATGTAGTTATGCATTAAATGTCAATGGTATACCTAATTGTTATGATCTTTCAAATTTACCCATTAAATGTCAATAATATACCTAATTGTTATACTCTTTCAAATATTACGCTTAAATTTCATATAGTTTAACTTGCTTCATATTTAATTCCCCTAATCTCCTTATAATATACTTTACGAACATTTTGTTGTTTTATTTTAATCTTTAAAATTTTCTAACGTTTATATTAGAAATAAATATCAACTTTGAAAAAATCATGTCGATCCAAGATTCTAAATTATAAATCTTGATATCTAAATTTAATAACCATAATATTAAAATTTTATGTAAATTGAATCTGAGTTATAAGTTAAACCATCAGTTGATGTATCCATAGGTAAACCATCTTCTCACAGATGTATTTTACGTTTTTCACCACAACTCTTCTTCTCAAACGATCATTTGCCTTATAACATTCGCTCTGATAACATACGTTGCCACTGAAAGCAACTTTCATCGGTGTTTATACCATTAAATAACCATGTGATACTAAAATCTTTAGTGTTTGCTCTCTAAAACTTCGTTTTTTGTCACTGCTAAGGGCGAAGCCCTTAGGACCCGGCAAGAGAGCACAACACTTTAACCTCATCTTCATATGGCACCGTACAACAATCTTGGATTTTAAATAGTTTACAACACAATTACGTCTACCAACATGTGTTATAGCTAACTAACAACCTATTATCCTTTGTGAATCCAATCACACAAGATAACTTAATCATTTAACTAAATAGCGGATGGTCATGTGAGAAGAAGAGTTAAGATAAGAAACGTAGGAAGGAATCTGGACCCTTGATCACCGTTAATTTCAAACCCACTAATGAATTAAGCTTGATATGGGGATTGATCCGATGCATCTCAGTGCATCACATCCTGATGTGTATCCAAGGGTGGAAATCTCTTCTTAACCCTTATTTTCACTGAACCTCAACCCTTAACTAAATTCACCAACAAAACCTTCGTATAATTTTTTAAATAGTTGCTTTAAAAAATAAAGAATGTAAAATTAAATAAGAGTAGAAGACAAAAGAATACAAATAAAATAACACCCTTTTCTAATCTGGATTCCGAGCTCCAAACCCACCTCCATCGGCGATCACCTCGCGCTTATCCGGGAGAAATTGATCAAAATAAAGTCAATATTTCCGATCAAGTACACTATTTAACTACTTTTGAAACCGAATTCTCATTTTAGCATTTATGTAAACTCTATTTTTATATTTTAACATGAGTTTTTCAGCTTTAGAAGGATATACACATAATTTAAAATTTTACAAGGATATATACGTAATATTAGTTTTTAAGAACGTATATGAAATTATCCTTAAAATAAATATGTAAAATGGAGACCCTTACGTAAATGTGGAGGTAAAGATTCTTGTTCATTTTTTTAATCCAAAAATCGAGGCATTTACATAGAGTCCAGCCAAAATGAGAACCCGATTGAAAAAGCTTATAAAAATTGAATTTGGTTGGAAAGATGGTTTTTGATAATTTCCCCCCTTATCCAGAATCCCAAATGCATATATTCATGTTCGCTTTGATGTGGTCATCCACTTATTTCGAAAGAGGAAATATATACCTCTATTCACAACTCCCCTATTCAGATTCCAAATCGATCCATACAATTGGAGGTATAATCATATGATGAAGAAATCAACCACAAATTCTTTCCACAAAAATAATAAATTAACTACTTGAATACTGATCCAGACCTAGATTTGTGTGTGTGTGTGTGTGTGATTGTTTGAATAAAAAAATAGCATAATATCCTAAACTAAAATTCAGGATTCAACTCTTCACTCTTTTGAGTGCCATAACTACAGCAAAATGAAGAACAAAAGAAGAACCAGATAACTTCAGTTTTAGGTCATTTTGAACTAAAAATTGGAACCGTTTTTGTGGATAAATTATTTTCAGGATCACACGAAATCAGAAAACAGATAGTAAAAGAGTAGCACAATCGAACGATAATCATAGATTAGCATATAATTACACGATAATAAGAACATACATTGCCGGAGGACATCGCCGATCGACCGTCGGTAGGTTTCAGTTTAGGTCATTTTGAGTATTTTTTGTATATGGAACTAAAATTGGAACCGTTTTTATGGATAAATTATTTTCAGAATCACACTAAATCATAAAACACATAGTAAAAAAGTAGCACAATCGATGAATCGAACGATAATCATAAATTAGCATATAATTACATGATAATCAGAAGTTTCAGAACATACATTTTGCCGGAGAACACCGCCGATCGACCGTCGTCACTCGTCGGTAGGTTTCAGTCTTCGTAGATACGACACTCATCTGTCTCCGGATTTTCCACGCAAAACGACTCCAAAGGATCCTTGTTCTCATCCAGCTTCCGTCGGAGATCAGCTTTCGCCTGACTAACCTCTTCCACCTCATCCCACGCCACCTTACACTCGTCGGAACCACGATCTCCTTCGCAAACTTGCGTTGCCTCTGCGACTTTCGCCTCTATCAACTCCGTCAGCTTCTGTTCTCTCATCTGCGTACCTTTATACTTCGCCGATCCTCCTCCCATCCCGTTGACGATGACGGAAGTCCTCCGGCAGCTTGTTGATCGCGAGGAAACACAGATCGGAGTAGAGATCATCTTAGGATCAGCCACTTGAACAGATCTGAAGGTTAATGGAAACTTGAAGCTCGCAATACTCATTTCCATGGAAGATCACAAGCTCTGCAACTTTGAAAAGCTTAACGAAGACCTGTGAAGATTGTGAACTGTTCTTCTTTTACTCGCAGTACGGTTCCACATAATATGATCAGAAATGGGTCGGTTAAACAGTATGGTTAAATTACAAAAATAACCCTCCATGGTTTCTAGATTCTTCTTTATCAATATTTTCGAATTATTCTTTTAGAAAATGTTTGGTTTAAGTTTGGGGAATAAAGAATTTAAAAATAATGAATTTTTATCCTTTCTAAAATAAAAATTAGGTTTTTTTTAGGGGAATGAAACGATTAAATTCAAACTAAATAGCTTCGTTTATTTTTATTTTCATATTGCATGGCCAATACCTTTAATCAAGCATTCCTAATTTTTATACACGTTACCTTTTGTTTAATATGATTATAATGATTCTAAAATATTTACGTCAACTTTAAAATAGTTAATTGGAAATTCAAATATTGATTACGAGCTTTTGTAATTAAAGGTTGTGTTTATAGGACTAGTTATGACAGAACAAAACAAAATCCATTGTTCCACATTTTGTATGATATGGGACAAAATAAAAAAAACTTATAGTTTCATACTTTCATGTTTTTTGAGATAAAGCCTGGGTGGGACTGTCGTGTCAAACACCAGACAGACAACTTGTCATGTCCAATACAATATTATTCTTTTATACTGTCTAATTTAATTCAATCTTATCATGTTCAGTCTATGTACCAAACATTATCTAAATGATCTGGATTAGTGGGACTAATTAAGGATCCATTCGGTTATTCATGACCGAATCGATTTTATTTTTTAGACCAACGACTGATATCAAAACTAATTTTCAATAGACACAAAATCAAGCGGTTAAGACTACTCAACCCAAATAATTATGCACACCGTCCTAAAACAGTGCATGATTAAATTCTTGAACATTTTTTAAAATAAATCATCAGACTTTGAGGGTGCAAGGGGTTAATTGACGTAGGATTTGGAAGCAATAAAACCGACTTAGGTTTTTTTTACTTCAACGTTTAAACCATCATAGTCGATTACAAATAATATTATTAGATTCAAATGATGTAAGTAATGAATTTCTAAACATTTGATGGTCTTTTTATTCAAAAAAGATTCAAGGACTTGATCTTTCGTGATAAAAAAAATGTTTTAATAATTTATTTATTCAAAATAAAGATCCAAGAACTTAGGGGCCGTTTACCATACACTTACTGACAAGAGTCATCACCCTTGCTTACCTCATCGAGTAATATTTCGGCACCAAAATGGATTGTCATCAAGCATTTTTTATCCAGTAAGCACTTATCATGTAAGAGTTTTCCCTCGCTTAACAGGTAAGATCATCAGTTCTTGTTATGCCTCTTAGCAGGTAAGATTATCGTTCCTTTCCTTGATTACTCAAGAAGGTAAATGACACTCTGTAAAAATTACCGAATAAGCATTTGGTGAATGATCCTTTAGTCAATCAAAATAGCACAAGTTTTAGATGAATTCTGTTCATACCTCCTCCTATAGGGGGTAAAAAATAAGTGTGTGAGTGAGAGGGTATAAATAACAACCTGTTCATACCTCCTCCTATAGGGGGTAAAAAATAAGTGTGTGAGTGAGAGGGTATAAATAACAACCTGTTCATACCTCCTCCTATAGGGGGTAAAAAATAAGTGTGTGAGTGAGAGGGTATAAATAACAACCTGTTCATACCTCCTCCTATAGGGGGTAAAAAATAAGTGTGTGAGTGAGAGGGTATAAATAACAACCTGTTCATACCTCCTCCTATAGGGGGTAAAAATAAGTGTGTGAGTGAGAGGGTATAAATAACAACCCGTTCATACCTCCTCCTATAGGGGTAAAAAATAAGTGTGTGAGTGAGAGGGTATAAATAACAACCCGTTCATACCTCCTCCTATAGGGGTAAAAAATAAGTGTGTGAGTGAGAGGGTATAAATAACAACCTGTTCATACCTCCTCCTATAGGGGGTAAAAAATAAGTGTGTGAGTGAGAGGGTATAAATAACAACCTGTTCATACCTCCTCCTATAGGGGTAAAAATAAGTGTGTGAGTGAGAGGGTATAAATAACAACCCGTTCATACCTCCTCCTATAGGGGGTAAAAAATAAGTGTGTGAGTGAGAGGGTATAAATAACAACTCGTTCATACCTCCTCCTATAGGGGGTAAAAAATAAGTGTGTGAGTGAGAGGGTATAAATAACAACCTGTTCATACCTCCTCCTATAGGGGGTAAAAAATAAGTGTGTGAGTGAGAGGGTATAAATAACAACCTGTTCATACCTCCTCCTATAGGGGGTAAAAAATAAGTGTGTGAGTGAGAGGGTATAAATAACAACCTGTTCATACCTCCTCCTATAGGGGGTAAAAAATAAGTGTGTGAGTGAGAGGGTATAAATAACAACCTGTTCATACCTCCTCCTATAGGGGTAAAAAATAAGTGTGTGAGTGAGAGGGTATAAATAACAACCTGTTCATACCTCCTCCTATAGGGGTAAAAAATAAGTGTGTGAGTGAGAGGGTATAAATAACAACCCCAAAGTTTTCCCAGATCTTTTCTTTCAAAATGCTACTTCCAAATTCAGAGTATTTTCTTTTGTTCAAGAAAAATGACATCCATCAAGTATTAACGCAAGATTTCATAACAAAACCTAATAAAAGCTCAAACCAACAACAAAAGTACATGAATAGTTATACTTTTGTACAAAGCTAAAAAATAAGCTTCTAAGATCCACTTTTGGATCAAAAAAATCCAATCAAACTAAAATATGCTAGAATTAAAACCTTAACTCTATTCACTACTAATATAACACCCAAAAAAAACCATTTCCGACTCCAAAAACCGGAAAAAAAAAGATGTAACAAAATTACATGTACAGTGTTTATATACCACCGAAACTAATCCAAAACTTTTCCGTCACCAATATGTCTACCGAAACCTCAACCGGGTGTGTCATTCATAGCCAGATTCAAGAAAACCATCGAGAAGAAATGAAAAGTTTATGGTTTTTTTTTTTTTTGAAAAAAAAAAGATAAAAACAAGTGAAAGCCTTTCCATATTTCAATTCGAGTTTTCATGTTTCCATAAACTTCTTGCTGACCTCGATCGGGCTGCAAAGGTGATTTTGTGAATCATCCTTTTGTTTGTTTATCTGCAAAGTCTCTAATCATCTCCTTCAAATGCTGGGTAGAAATCAAATTGTAGGAATTAATTTGGATAATGGAGTTATATCATAGATCATAAAAAGTACATTTAAATTTAATATGGCCTCTATTAAGGGTGTATTTGGTACGCAGATGGGACTGGACAGAACTGAACAAGACAAGGCGAAAGAGAGAGAGGTAGGCCGGTGAAAGATTTGGGTTTTAGGGTTTTAATTTGATATGGGTAGTTTAGTAATTTACTAATCTTATCTCATCTCCCTCATTTTTGTTCCATCTATTTATGTCAGACTGACATGTCTTGTCCTAGTCTTCATGTCGCACCAAATAAAGGACAAGTTTGGGAAATGACCAAAATAGCCAATCCCCTTATTAATTAAATTCACTTTTTAGCCACTTTTGGCATCAAATTCCCATTTTACTCAAAAAGTTCTAATTAAATTCACTTTTTAGCCACTTTTCGCATCAAATTCCCATTTTAATCTATTCTAAGATTAAAAAAGAAAAAAAGATCTCCACGCAAATGGGGATCCTTATGCAAATTATTCATGCAGATGGGATCCTTATGCAAATTCACGTAAAGATTTTTTTTCTTTTTTTAATCTAAAAATAGAGTTTACACAAATGCTTCTGGCTAAAATGGGAATTTGATTGAAAAAACGGCTAAAAAGTGGTTTAACTAGCTATTTCTCAGATTAAATATTACATGATCTTTATGTATTGGCAAACACATTTTATATGCCATTAAAATGATTTTTCATATTCATTCCAAATTCAAACAAACTCGTTAGAAATACGAAAATGACTTTCTTTGACCATTCAAGTCAATTGGGAACACTAATGTTTTAAATGGAGTAGCAAATTTATAACAGTCATCATATAAACAAAACAACTGAGATTTTTGAGTGGTTAAGATAGAAACCTGCAGTTCATGATGAAGCACAACAAATATCTTCTTCAGCCGTTTATGTTTCTGCATAATCAAATACTTCCACTATTAAATACTAGAAAACTCAAAAATGTTGATATCAACTCGACACTACAAACGTCACTTTTCCAACCTTAAATGTAATATGATAATTATTCGGTATAACAAAGAAAACTATTTCCTTAATGACAAAGGACGCAAACCCAAAGTTTTTGCTGAAAAATAAATATGAAGGAAAAAAATTTACGTTTCTGAAGGGTGTCACCATAAAGTTTTTGAAACTGAAAATGTTCAACACAAGATTTTAATGGCTAAGATGGAAAATGCTCCTGCATTTGTACAAAAGTCCCGGGATCGAGTCCCATTTTCTCAAAGTTGTTGTTTTTTTAGCTTAAATTTCGGTGTTTTTTATATACCTCGTGTTTTTTAATATATATATATATACATATATATAGCTGGAGGTTCAAACGAGAACACCTCTATTTTATGAGAACGCGAGAACACCCTTATCATATGTGATAATACACGAGAGGGGACTTGATGGTGTGCGGATGACGTGCCTTGCTATTTAGGTGGCACCAAAGATCGTTTGCATCTATGATTTAATATCACATATGATGGTTTTGATTGATTATAGTATCACATCAAAGGCACCCTTATCACATGTGATAATATATGTGATGGAGCTTAGTGGTGTAACAACGACTTGGTCGGTAACCTAGACCATACCAAAAGTCATCTGCATCTCTGATTTAGTATCACATGTGTATTATGTGATGGAATAATAGTATCACATGTGATTTTCTATAGTAAAAGGGTGTTCTCACGTTCTCGCAAAATGAAGGTGTTCTCGTTTGAACCCTTCCCTATATATATATATATACCGGACTTGAACATGGGTCTTTTCTATTCAAGGACAAGGAACCAACCAACGGATCTAGACTAATATTGTGAAAAGATAGATATTTTTTTAGTCAAATTGTGCCACTATTTGGGGAAAAAAAATTGGTCATACCGTTGCACACTGGCGATAGGATTCCATTAACTGCTCCAATATATTGTTATATCTATCATTATCCCTTCCTTTAGCAAGCTCAAGGTCCCTTCCAAAGATTTGAAACTGATTCCTGGAGATTTAGGATAAAATTTCATTAAGATAACGATATCAAGGCTGGACTCTTAGTTCAGTAAATAAAACAGAAAACATAAATGATGGTTGTGAAAGTGAAGAATGCAAAACTTCCAAACACCTGTAAGACTGTAAAATTTTGTTCAGCGTGTGGTAGCACTCATACTTCTCACGGTATTCCTGCACATACTCATTGTACCTAAACAAGCACCAACCATCAGATCAGAAAATTGCACAAATTGGGTAATTATATAATGCAAACACATCATTGATGAGATCGTTCTTTATAAGTTTTTCAATGAAGGGTGTGTTTGGCATGGTAGCACAGGACAATCGTTAAAAGTTAAAACGTTTGGTAAGACAAAACTGAACAGATAAATTGACCAATTTACCTCTAATGGGTTTTTATATCTTTTATATATTTTGATTAATTTATGTAATTATTAAATTATAGTAAAATAAATATTTTTATAACAAAATATGTCATTAGAAAGTTTTCGTCAAGAAATGACACCAAAATAAAAAGTTTATGTAGTTTCCAATTTTTATTTTATACATTGTCAATATTATTTTTATTATTATTAAGATTTAAATAGATTACATATATTAACTAAAATATTAGAAACCGTATAAATAATATTTTTAGGACAATAAAGTGAAAGTTAAAGAAGCATAAAATATAATAAATAAAATTTAAAAATGAATAAAATGTAAAGAGGGAGACGTATATGATGTTTTAGAAGAGAATTAGGTTCTGTTTCGGGGTTATATTGGTAAAATATAAGTGTGCTCCACCCTGTTGAATGGGGTGGGGATGGAACAATCCGGTTCCCCTATGTTTCACTTTGTTCCTATCTGTTCCACATAAAAGTCCTGTCAAACATGGAACAATGATCCCTGTTCTGTATGTCTTGTCCAGTGTACCAAACGCACCCTAAGTTCCCACTGGATGGGCCCACGGGGTTATAGGGACAATAAAAAGTGTAAGAGATAATGTTCGACTTACTGGGAAAGATCATTTATAGGTCCTTTCATCTCTGGCTCTTCCTTCTCATACTTGGTATATGAAGTAATACTATCATCCGAAGAAGATTCCATCTCTCTCCTCTTTTGTCCGCTATCCCTACTATCTACCACCCAGAAATCCTTCCTTTTCTCCCCAAAATCGTTGGACTTTTGTCTTCTGCTATCTCTTGTTGTAGGAGGAGCACCTTGTTTCTCATACTTCTGTGCTGAACCCACAGTCAGCACTTTTCGTTGACCGTCTGAATACCCGTCTGAACCAATTCCCTGGCCTGCCCCAGAATCGTTATGTCTACCTTTACTGTTTGTCTCTGAAAATTTGGGTTTCGCATGATCTACTCTTGGTAGTGACCGAGTCTCCCGTTGGACGGGCTTGCCATTAATCCTTGTGAAATCATCGTTTTGATCCTCGGGATTAAGCTTTTTGGATAAGCTAGGTGGAATGGTGGACGTGCCAATAGCTGATTGAAGTGGAGACGCCTTTGCAGAATCTAGACTTGTTCTTCCAGTAAGATTTCCTTTACTTATTACATCCAGATTCCGGTAATCTGAACTTGGTTTGTTCTCTGATTGTTTGAAGGAATTATTTCTCTCGAAACGCTTCTTAGCCCCAGATGTTTCTTCAATCAAATCCTCACGAAATTCACCCATTTCCAAGGCAGAAACCTCTCTCCGGAGTGTAGCTCCACGGCCATTTACAACAGGAGACTTTTTCAAGTCAGTTCTGTAGTTATCAATGGGAGAATCCTTAAGCTGTGAAGTTGACACTAATCCGACCTCCTTAATCTTCCCAATCAAAGCATCATGTTTCTTTTGATGAGATCCTGAGTGTTTGCCTCCATCGGCACCCAACCTAGAATTCTTTGGAGGCCTTCTATCCTTGGAATGACCATCTTCATCTCGTATTTCTTTGTTGGCTTTATCCTTCTGCGATAAAAATGGCTCGTGCCCTTGAGGACCCCTTTCAGAGTACCTATCTGGGTCCACACCGTCAACATATCTCTCTGTCCTCTCCATACTAGCAGGAGCTTTTGCACGTGAATTAAGATCAATAGCTCTTGGGCGCGATCTCGGGGAATCAGAAGTAGAATTTCCAATGAATTCACGGTTATCAACTTTTTCATATTCATAATCAGACACATCCCGAACAGTTCTATCCATCGTCTGAACCGTAGAGCCCTTGTAAGGGACTTCATTAAGCCCGTCAGGAGATCTACTAAGAGGGCTTTCTGAGAAAGAGTTTCTCCCCCTAGGGTTTGCTGGTTGAGCCCAGTTCCCTGTTTTTAATCTTTTTGAATGTTCATTTTCATCAGATACCCTTTTCGCTTTACTTCTGGGTACAACTTTTTCAATCTCATCAGAGCCATCCTTGGCCGCATTTAAATTCCGATCTTGATGCTCAAGATGATGATCGAAGAAAAGATTTCTACCCTCATCTGCATAATTATCTCCATTTTTAGTTACATGCATATCAGCTTCATGGTTATCTGCATATATATCTTTCTCGATGTCAACAAAATCAGAGCCGTTTTCATCATCTTTTTCATCAACCAAATTACGTCCATATCCTACTTCAGTGGAAGGATCTCGTGGTGTTGACAGCCCCGGATCGGTTTGTAGTAATATCTGTTTCTGATCGGGTTCTTTATTATCATCGTCACTCATAATATCGACGTCTTCATCAGATCCCTCTTTGCTGTTTGAAGAGGCGTCACTTTCACTATCACCGCTACTCCCACTTCCGCTTCCCGCAGGACTTCTGTTAGGACTTCCACTGTCACTTCCGCTACCACTGCTGTCACTTTCACTATCACTGTCACTTCCGCTCAAGCTAGTGCTAGCTGCGGGCCCTTCACTATTTTCAGGAACTTTTTTCACGCTTAATACATCTGGGGAACGGTGCTCGATATCGATCTTTTCTGAAGGATTTATCTCTTCATACGGTGCGGAAATAAGATGAGATAATTCCTCGGATTCTTTTACATCATTAGCTTTCGAGAGAAAGCTAGATTCGGGAGCAGTTACCTCTTTGTGGTGATGATTGTTTTCTGGAGAGCTGAAAAGGGTAATATCATAATTTCAAAAAAACAGCTTAAACAATGAAGTAATGATGATATTCTGACAAGTAAACAAGTGGAATAAGCAAAACAAAACCATGGACAATACCTAAGTAATAGGATATTTAAGAGGCTCATATAATTGATTATTTGAACCGAGAAGGTCAAAGCATCTTTGAAAGAGTGACGAAGTGGTGCTTTCAAGTTGTTTTACCAAATTTTTAAATTTTTTTGAAGGTGGGTTGGGTTCAAGTGAGAAGGAGAGTTAAGGTGAGAAGTGTAAGAAGAGATCTCCACTCTTGGATGCACATTAGGATGAGATGCACCAGATCAACTCCCTTCTAAAGTGCAATTCATGGGTGGCTGTGAGATTAAAAGTGATCAATGGTCAAGATCTCGTCTTACGCTTCTCACCTTAACTCTTCTTCTCACACGATCCCACACCTTTTGAAAGTTGGGGTCACGATCTTGTCTTCTCTCCCCCTTCCCAAAAAAAATCAATCCTAAAAGTAGGGAAGAAATGAAAGAACACAGTAGATAACTCCAGGAAAAGAGTCGAATATTATTCCATCTCGACCCTCCAAAACGCAAATCGGCATTTAATCTAATTGATCACAACTCACTGGTAAAAAAATTAACTTAAACAGTAGAAATCTGCTACTTTAGAGTGACAACAGAACAGGTAAGATATGCAAATTCGTGGTTTCCAGTTCTATATATTTACCGATAAAAGGGTGAATTACTCTTAACACAGCCAGAAGTGTAAGACACATCTATAAATACGAGAAAAATGGCAGCCACTCTTGGTCCATATATTCCACAGCAAAAATCACAAACATCTTTGACTCCTTGATATTGCTAATTCATTCATACCATAACTTAGAAGTGAATGAGAATTATTCCATTCACAGTTTGAGATTGGACCACCAATGCAACTTACTCAAATACAGAAATCACTAGCATAGTTTTACACTCAATACGGAAAGTATACAAAGGAAGGGAATAGCAAGAGAAGGAGCTAAGGGCTGGATACGGATCTACCTTCCACTTTCGGATGAATATTTCTTCACACTTTCTAAATCGACATCCGGTTTCAAAATATATCTTCCTGAACCTTGGAGAACAGCAACCTGAATGAGATAGCAATGTCACTCAACATCCCCTGAGAACATAGTATTGAAGAATAATTATTACCACTTACTTTTTTCAAGATGGGCTCAATTTGCTTCACAGATTTGGGAATGGTATCTCCAACAGCTTTTTCCAGAGCCTAAAAGATAAGATAAAAAATATATAAAGAAAAATAGATGGAAAAACCCGCCAAAGTAAGAGCAGGGATTCAAGTTAACATCCAATGGATTTACATTTGAAGGTTGGGTTCGGTGAGAAGGAGAGTTATGATGAGAAGCGTAAGAAGGGATCTCCACCCTTGGATGGACATTAGGATGAGATGCACCGAGATGAGGTGTACCGAGATGCACCAGATCAACTCCCTTCTAAGGCGCAATTCATGGGTGGGTATGAGATTAAAAGTGATCAATGGCTCAGATCTCTTCTTACGCTTCTCAGCTTAACTCTACTTCTCACACGATCCTATGCCTACATTTGAAGGCCATACATGATATTTGGGTTCTACATCTTATGTAAAAGACATGGTACAGAAAAATCTCTTTGCTCAAATACAAAGCATATGAATAAGACACTGGAATTGTTCTTATGCTTACCTTGAGGTTCATTCCCTGTGGCTTCTCCATGAGAAGAGATATTAGCAAACTCTGCAGGTCAGTAGGTTTGCTTCCAAACTTTTCGTTGCTCCCTGGCTTATTCTGTACAGCACCAACAGAACCTCTGTTGAGGATTTCTTTCTCAGAGGCGCTAGCATTCTCTTTACTAGATCGAGTCAAAGTAGCATCTTCTCTGTTTGCATGTAGTTTAGGAGCATTGCTATTTCTATTTGGAGACAATGGAGGTCCAGATTGTTCGGGTGTAGATAATAGTGGTGAAGCAGAAGTCCTCCCTTTGGAAGGAGTTGAAAAGGACAACCTAGCTGTTGCAACAGATTTAGGAGGGCCTGCAATGGAAGAGTAAAATAAAGTTATACACTAACTTCGCAAAAAAAAATTATATTTGTAGATATGCATTAAAATCACTGCACAATCATAAGTCCCCTTTACCTGAATAAGTATCGGCTTTCATCTTTTTGAAAGGGGGCTCTTTCTTTTTGTTGAATGACCCTTTCCACGTATTATTTACTGAAACCAGGAAATAAATAACATTTTCTTTACAAAGTGTAACAATTCTAATATTAAGAGTTGGTTGTCTGTGAATATACAAACTTCTTAGCAAAGCATGAATGAGGCATTTTACAAAAGAAGCATGTGTCACGAATGGAATTTCATCTTCAATAAAGCAGATGGACATGCAACAATTCAACAAATGACAAAAAGAAGCTAAATAAGGATGGCAGGGAACCCTGAAAAGGGCAAAAAGCATGTTGACACAGGTACCTTTCTTGTGGATCAGAACTCTTGTGAATAAGTGGTTAGTAAAAATAAAAATGCCTCCATCACTGAGACTGTCAAATATGGTATAGAACCAAAACAAACTGTACCAACTACCAAGAGTCCTAAATTCTTGGACCCTGCATTCTGCTTCCAAAGTCTATCTTACATTTTTTTTTCATGGATCAATGATATATCAGGCACAAACTGAAGGATTGAAAAGATACGCATAACTTCAAATCACATGTATTAAAGCAAGGAAAATAAGTGCAACCAAAGATAGTGATGACTGAATAAGTATCATACCTTCAGAGGCAACTACGGCCTTCATATGATTCTTCATAGATGGGTGGTCTAAAACAATGGCTCTGTCAACAAAAAAAATCAAAATGGTAAGTGTTTCCCTATCCGAGACATAATTACAAAAAGTTCAAAGAATGGAAATGCTATTTTATTATGTGATATCAATCGGGTGATGACTGTAGGAGTAAGCTAACAGCCCCTACCTCAACCCCCAACATACCAGATACACAAAAAGAACCACCAATAATCTCTGAACATCCTCATGAAGAGGATGGGATAGTTTTCTACTTTTCTTTTCATTTGGTCATTTTGTAATCACATTAGAAATAGTAATCTATCTGTCAAGTAACAAGATTATGGACCAATAAAGGGCATCTGTGACACTTAACCATGTTGATGTGGTGGTAAAAAGATTGTTGTGAAACATTAAGAATGAGATTGTACATGTGTATAAGCAACAATGGCATACCAATTGTAAAGTCCACTAGAAGCATATAAGAAAAATAATCAGGCAAGCATTGTATAAGCACCATTCACAGATCGTATATAGGAACACATGGTATGAAGTGTGTCGGGGACATAATAATCATATCGTAACAAATAGGGAGAAAATGCAACATCTGTGTCGGGTTAGGAACATAAGTGAACATGATATAATATGACTTGAGTCATATAAACATGAAACATACGTCCGTGATTTGTGTTTGCGGTCTGCTTCCACTGTTCGCATTTTAACTTGGTTTTTAGATGACTCGTCTAATTCACGTTGCACATTCAACTTTCGCCAAGCACCTCCAGATTCAACAAGCAATCCATTTCCATTATCACCGCTTTCACGTTCTTCATATATGTCACATAGGTCTCCAGTTTCTTGGGACCATGTGAATCTGAACTCCTTGCCTCCTACATCGATGATCTGGAAAAGAGTAGAAAGCACTAAAAGGTTAAATTGAAAGTACATGGTCTACTAATAAAATCAAGAAACCTCAAGAGCTGAAATTTGTGAACGTGATTTAAAAGGATAAATATATAGGGTTTTAACAAAATTACAAGCTTTTCTGTAGCTGCATAAAGATGACTGAGCTTACAAAACATACACCATCAATAACGTATTGATATCCACAAAAGTGCTTAACCAGATGCCCCATGGTGTTAACTTCTTGTTACACTACATGATCCTCTCCTGCTATGTGCACAGTTCTCGTGACAATTGCAATTGTATTAAGTGACCAACCTCCAAACTATACAAACTTCTGCTACAGAATTCTCCAACTCCTATAGATATTTGGAATGTAAATTTGGTACTTTAACCTATCAACAGAATTTCACTAAAGCAACTTAAATTCCTTGATCATGAGCAAGTAAACCCTAGATTCATTGAATATTTGATCACTATAAAACCTTTATGCAACAGTATCACCAATGGTAACACACCAGTAACACATTAAACAACCAAATTTCACTAATCTAGGTTTATTACGCACCAAACAAAATTCCGACAACACATAAAACCATTAATAAAACCAACATTCAGATAAAATAAACCTACATTTTCAGCAGGATTCTTAGCACTCGCATCAAATTTCATCCTGGCGACACCGCCCTGCGCCTCTAGGCGCTTGATTTCTTCAACAAGGACAGGTGTGAGCCTAATAATCATACCAAAATTGAGAGGGTTGTTACGAACTAAACTGAATGTTTCCTCCGCCGTAGATACTACAGCTGGAGCAACAGGCGTATTACTACGGTTCCGGTGACCTCCGCCGGCGGATAGACGACCACCGCCAGGGGTAGTGGATGGGCGTTGAACAGAAGAAGGTTGGAAGGTGGAGTGGATATTCCGCTTGACAGGACCACCGCCTCGGCCTCGGCCGACCTTACTGGCGCCGCCGTACATATCCGACGTCAATTTTTGCCGGCGAAGTAATCAATCTGGAGGTGGTTCCGGTGGGAACCAGAGGGAATTGGGAAGTTGCAAACCTGGATACCGTCACAAGGAAAAGATGCGAAGGGAATTTGGGAATTCTTCAATTTGTTTTTATTTACTTTTTATTACCCGTTGAAAATAAAAATTAAAATGCGACGCCGTTTGGGTATAGGTTAAAAATATCAATTTTGCAATCGACTTCCCTCTTCACGTCTCTTTTTTTATTGCCTTTTTTTATTTATAAAAAACATTAAAACTAATTAAAACTAATTATTTTGATTTCATTCTCGTTTTTAATTTTTAATATATTATAAATTAATAATAAATAATATGTTATGGGTGTTGGTAGTGATGATACCGCTCCTGGAACGAAGGAATCGGAATCGGAACCGAAAACGATAACATCGATTTTTTATATTTGTGATTAATCGGTTTCGGTATTGGGTATCCCTGGTGTCTAATTTTTTTTATAAAATTTATAATTTCATACTATAAAAAAATTATTAGTCTATTACAAAGTATCAACGTAAAGAAATAAATACTATAAATGATGAATGAAAACTGATAAAAATTAATTCAACTTTTAAGAAAGCGACGGTAATGATAACCCTAAGAAGTAAATCAATAATTTGAATTTTAGTTCATTAAATATAATAAACATGTAAAATAATTTGTATTAAAGAAATAGTGGGTACTCGTCGGTTTCGGTTATGGTACCTGGTCCAAGCGGATGCCCAACAGTTGACACTTCCAAAAAATGAGAATCAGAACAGAACTAGTATCGATCGGTTTCGTATTTTATGAACCGGAACCAGTCACATCGGTTTCAGAACGATAGTTCCGGAGTGGTTCCGCTTCTAAAGGCAGGAGTCCAATTCTGATGCTCACCCTAGGTGTTGGGCCAGTATGGATGCATTTCGGCTAGTTATATCAGATAAAGCAACAATCAAAAAAATCTCGGTAGTTTTGGATAATTCAAAATGATAACCTTTATGAGGAGAATACCCCAAACATTATTGCCAGTGATATCACTTTTGTCGTAATGCCACGTGGCACTGTCTGTGGTGTTATCTTCCAATCCTGATGTTTGGATTATCGTACTATGACGATAACTTATGTTTCATCGTAATGCCATGTGGCAATGTCTGTGGCGTTATCTTCTAGTCCTAATGTTTGAATTATCGTACTATGACGATAACTAATGATATAAACATTCACATGTAATTCATTTTACATGCACTATCCGTTAGTAATATTGCATTTGTCATTGATGTTTATGTTTATTGTATTTATTGTTATTGTTTTTTTACATTGAAGGTTCATAAAATTTAAGTGTATTTGTTCATGTTAACTGACAATATTTGTGTAACCAAACGATTATCCCGATAAGTTAGATTTAGTTTCTTATTAATATATAGAATAAAGCATGCGCGATATGGGGACATATAACATCAACTAAATGCGTAATTTCGTCTTAAACCGATCAAGATTGTGCATGAGCATTGGTGATTGCCAAATATAGAGTGACAATTTATTTTGTAATTATTATTGATGTTGGTTTAATCGCATAAGGAATTGAACAAATAAACTGGTCACTGATTTCGATCCGACGTGATGTATCCCTAATTTGAGAAGGTTGGAGTACTCACGTGTGTGATGGGTAATTATCTCTATACATTCAAAACGGGAAACTGGAACACACACACACACACATATATATATATACAGAGAGAGAGGGGGGGGGATCTGATCCAATTAAAAATTCCGTTTTTGTGAGAAGTTGAAAACAAGTTAATAAACCCTTATATCATGTGAGTCATGAGAAATGTGAATATATTCTTATATTACGTCAATGATACAACTTTAACACAATATAAGAGTATATTCACGTGTTCTCACAATCTCACAGAAGAAAAGGATTGTTAAAGTATCTTATATATAATGTATGTATATTGTGTGTCATTAATGGTAACCAATAAATAATACAAGTAAGTATCGCCTCTTTTAACACACATACATGTCGACTTACAAGTATATAACCATTAGGGGTTTCCCAGGACATGCATTACTCATATAACATGTGGTTAGTATAAATGTCGTCAATTTATCAGTTGTCGCATCGGGCAAGCTCAACCCCAACATGCATAATGTACGATATTTTTTTATTATTATTTACTCAATGTGATATTTTTGCCACGTATGCATGCACATGCTTAGTTTACTTAATATATACACCGTTGGCCATACAAAATAGTTTATACTATTGTTTGTTTTAACACATTGTATTAGATAATTAACCTCCCTAACATGAATCCCCTTACGTCACAATCCCTCGATAGCTCACCGCCCACACAAAAAAAACATCATGGTTGTTGACACCGTCTATTGTCTTATAATGTTCTTGCTACATTTGACTCAACCACCATTGTTGTGGCTCATTAATGTCACCATGTTCTTCATTTTCCTCGTTTGGTCATGTCAGATATGGTTGTGTATGTCTTTTATGCCGATCCAAATGGATATATGCTTGTGTTTTATGTACAAAAACAACTAAACCCTTAATTATTTGTATTGCTGATGTAAATAGGTAAACAAACGAATAGCTGATTACAGTTAGAACAAAAGTGTTTTGAAATCTCTTATATTATTACTTAATGGTAACATAACCTAATGCCTGGTACGATAAGAACTAAAAACTTGAATGTGACAGTTCGGCCCATTTTTAGGCAAGTGGATCATTTAGGCTATATTTATTTATATTTGGTTATATGGGTAAGATTGCAAAATTAATTAAAATGGGAATAGGACAATCCGGAAATACTATCAAAATGCTTAAAACCTCGTAAACTAATTTGTTGGGGAAAATATACAAGTAAATTGCATCGAGTTTGTTGAATTAGACCCATGCAGTTATTTGATTGAAAAAAAAAACAAATGTGATATTATTCGTTATGGTCCCTGATTTAAAAGACTGGTATTTCATTTCACATTTTATTTAAAAAGAACGAGAAAAGCGAAAAGACTATACATCACCCTCTAGTTTTCCTTTCCCTCAATCCCATCCTACGTAGGTTTATTTATTTTAGTAACCATTGTGAATAATGATTAGTGTTTGGACAACAGTAAAGGTACAAGACAAATGAAGGAATGGGCTAAATGCATTCATATATTGCTAAATATACTTATATCTATTAGTTTTTTTGTTACACAGTCAATATCAAAACATACTTTTATATTTTTAATGCACAATTTAATTTGATTTTGATATAAAAGAGGTGCACAACATATTTATAAACATTGAAAACAAAAACTGGTTGAAATAAAGAAAAAAACCATCGTCAATAAATGGGTCGAGAAACATATTAAACCACACCCAAAATATGTAAATATATCAAATCATTTACAGGTAAACGGATAGTACTATTGTAAATAAAATACAATAAAAAACTGTTCATTTTAAATTGCAAATAAAATATTATGTGTATTGTAAAACATCATAAAGAAAATGGGGGTTTTGTTTTATATTTTATTCAAACATATTTTTATATATTATAGAGAATATTTAATAAATCTTGAAGTGTAAAGAAATAAATTAACTTTTTATTTATTACCATCAATAAACTTGATATATTATTATTTTATATAAATTATTTAAAAAAATATATTAGCATGGTAAATGTTTATAATACTTTATAATATTATATATATTGAAATCATTAATGGAGTTAAATATTAAGTAGATTATAAAAAATCTGCTAAAAGCACTTTTCTTTTCATATTTAACTTCTCAAAGTTGATATTTAGTATTAAGTTTTCAAAGTTTGCTCTTAACCCAAAATACTAAAAATTAAATTACTACCATTTATGTCTTTAAACATATATGTATTTATATCTGGTATTAAATTTTAAAAAATTGTCTTTTGATCCAAAATATAAAAAATTAAAATATTACCATTTATGTTTTTGAAAAATATATATTTATATCTGGTATTAAATTGTCTTTCAACCAAAATATTAAAAATTAAATTATTGCCATTTATGTCTTTAAACAATATATTCTTTTTATTATATATATGTATATTTATTAAAAATATATTTTAATATATATTTATATAATATTTGGTATTAAATTGTCCTTTACGTGAAATATTAAAAAGTAAATTATTACCATTTATGTCTTTTAAAAATATATTCCTTTTATTATATATATTATTAAAAAAAATGTTTAAAGTATTTTACTAATAAGATCCACATCTATTTATCACTTGTTAACTACAAAACCTATTAGTTTATTCCCAATTTGACCCCTAAGTTTATATTCTAGCAGCCCTATTCTATTTTATTATAACCCTACAACATTTAATCTATAAAAAATAGTTATGCATGTTTTATTGATTAATAACATAAACAGTTTCACATTTTCTTTGTGCATGAAAATAAAATCGAGCATTGTAAGATATACTAACATATGTGATACCAACATGAAGTTGCTGGTAATTTTATAAACATTACGATCTTATAAAATATATAACAAAGTCTTTTGAACAAACGTTTTTTTGGTCCTAACAAAAAGGACAATGTTTTCACAATAAAGTACCGTATTCAAACCTAACTTCACCTACCAATGTCGTAGGATACTGCGTATTACCTTCCGATGACAAGACCGGTAAGATTGGAGGTGTTTTGCACAGCAGGTCAACATTTTTTCCACAAGATCAAAGGAGCTTTCCTGAGTGATTACATCGACGATGATACATATAAATATATTTTGTCTCAAAATTTGATCTTTTTAGTATCATATTTTACAAGTTATATATCATATTATTTCAAACTGAACATGTAACAATTACTATACATGGCTTAGCCATTTAATACTATCCGACAATATGTGTCAACACACTAGTTCGTTATCTTCGCATCATGCATGTACAACAACTGTAAATTTTACACATGATCCCCATGTAATTTTTTTTATCTATTTCTTCCACGCTAAATCTCAACATGTCATGATCTTATTTCAAGCCCCCCCCGCCCCCCGCCCCAAGTACATATTGCACTGTTTTGACAAATCCACGTTGAATCAAATGAATACATACATGAATGTAAGACATACAGTTACATCACATTGTTCAAATTTTCACGATATAAATTTTGAACGACCACATTCTAACACATTACAGTAACAATAAAAAAAACCCTTAGATCAGTAATCATGAAAAGGTAAAAAATCCATAAAAGATATAAAAAGCAAAAACACAAAAAAAGGAATCATAACTTATCAATAGGATATTTACATACAATTGATGGAGTGAATGAGTAGTGCACAAATCAAGACATTAAAATTTGTTAAGAAATTTAACAAAAGAAAAAGAACACCATTGATGCAAATTGCAAAACAAAAAAAAGAGGGACTAAAATTGTATATCCAATACTATAAGGACTATTTATGTAACTTATAAAACAAAACAAGGCCGACCATATGGGCTTTCAGGATCCGGCCCATTTAACAAATCCGGCGGTACAAGTACACTACCGATTCCCCCCTTCCCGAAATATTCTTGAAGCTCTTTCGATTAGATTTTTCTAAATTGGTCTCTCGGTTATCGTTGCCCTTTCCTTCAAGCAACACACCAAAAGCGTTCAGCTCTCTTATTAGGCTCTCGCTCGATCAAGCGAAACAATCAGCTGCTTGTAATTATGCCGACAGGTTGATTAATTGTTTATTGATTGAAATTGCAATTGATTTTAGGCATTGATTCATGATTCAAGCACACAGTTTGTGCACATCGTTCGTTTTCCGATTGTATGTATGTTAATGACTTGCGATTATTGGCTTTTCTACGTGTTCAGCTGATTTAATTTGTTGTTGTGTTTGATTTTACGTATCTAGGGCTCAACCTGGAGGATCAGATTATGTTAGTTGTAGTTTCGGATGGATTGACATTGGTTTTCTTGTGTATTAGCTGTTTTATGTGGTTTACTAGAGTTCAATTACCCATTTTTATTGTAGTTACTTGACCAGCGTGTTCTCCACACACACACACACACACATATATATATATATATACATAGGGAAAATTAGATACAAACCCAACTATGCACTTGTTTACAGATGTAGATTATGTTAGTAAATGCTGAGTGGTCTAAATAGGTTTAATTGACCTTAGAAATTTTTAAGGCAGTCCCATGACATTAATAATTCAGGGGATATTTACATAACCTTGTACTTGGAGAATATCTGTACAAACATTTCATCTATTTGTTAGTGCTATGCTTCTGAGAACTTTCATGTGTGTGTTTGGGAAAGGGAGGGAAGAATGAAACTAGATTTCAAAAGTTACCTGCCAAGTTGCCTCCTTGATGGCTCTAAAGATTTTTTTTGACTATTCTCGCTCTGACCTTTGGTTATATATTTGATCATGGAAACCATGCTGTGTGTATAAAAGGTGGTTTCTTTCTGTTGATGTTATATGATTCTTGGCTGAGGTGATACTCTTTTAAGGGCACAACATCACAATTGTGTTTACATTTACTAGCCAACTTTGCGGTTTAAGTTTCTCTTTAGAAGGTATGTTTTTTTACTCTGCCATTCGTATGTCCTTATAACAGTGAGCGTAAAATGGCAAAAGGAGCTATACCCGGCAGTGGAGATAGATACAACCCAGCCTCCATATGTTTTCAAATGTCAGTTGTATGACCTCACAGGGGTGCCACCTGAAAGGCAAAAGATAGTGATGAAAGGTGGATTATTAAAGGTAATCCCGTGGTTGCACATGTCATATGTATTCTTTAATTTCTTTTAGCTACGTAGTATTACATGATATAACGTTTAAGGTCTCATAATCTCCCTAATTGTTTCTGTTAACCAGGATGACTCTGATTGGTCGAAGCTGGGGGTGAAAGAGGTGCATTGTGTTAATGATCTCTCTTACATTTGACAGTTAATTGTCTTTCATCATCGGAATTGGTGGTAAATGTTGTTTTATTATTTATAGGGTCAAAAATTAATGATGATGGGAACTGCTGATGAGATTGTAAAGGCTCCAGAGAAGGGCCCTGTTTTTATGGAAGACCTTCCAGAAGAAGAACAAGTAGTTGCTGTGGTAAGGTCTTGACCTTTTTTTAAGTATATAATATTTATTTTACGTCAAACGAGAATCAGCCCACTCCTCACCTTTGGTGAGGTTGGAACTTGGAACCCTTGACCTCTAGGATGGTTGGGCTACCGGATACCGTTGGGCCAATGGCCCCTTGTTGTTCTTGACCTTTTTTTTGTTTTACATTCAAAAGTCATAATCAGTCTACGTGCCAGGCAAAATCATTTCACCAAGTAACTAGTCTATGAACGTCTTGTTGTTTACGTCTGTATGTTAACCTTTTTTATTACCTATTTCACATATACGACTTGGCCAACTTGCCATATATGCTATATGTTCAACTCAACTTTTGCATTAATTGTTTGTTTATTGCAAGTGTGAATCACGTCAAAAAATGGAGCACATTAATGCACTAGCTTTGACACTTACTAAAATACTTTGATAAAAAGATTGCATGGATGTATGTGTGCTCCTGAGTTATCGATGCTTATTTATGTTTGGTTTATTATATGATTGAGCTTGACATCTATACTATACTATATTTGGGGAAGCAATGACCTAGCCCTCTTTGTTTTTTTAAAATGTTTTATAGGGTCATTCTGCTGGATTATTCAATCTGGGAAATACCTGCTACATGAATTCCACCATGCAATGCCTGCATTCAGTTCCAGAGCTTAAATCTTCATTGATTGAGTAAGTTCTTTTTTAATGCAAGGAATACTAAACTATGTTCAAGAATATTTAGCTACCAAATGCTTTCTTTATGGCCTTGCTTTTTTGTGTGTACTGTAATTCGTTTGTTCTTGCATTAATTTGGTCATGGGTCTCTACGGCGAGATGGTATACTTCTATCATTTGATTAATTATGCGTTTGGAGTTCATTGTCACAAAAGTTCATTTATTTTCTGTGACAAACGTAATAATTGCTTACCAACACCGTGTTGTGCATTTCTTGTTGTTCAGGTATCCGCAGGCTGGCAGAAGCAATGACTTGGATCAGTCATCTCATCTGTTGACTGTTGCAACACGAGACTTATTTAACGAGCTCGATAAAAATGTCAAGCCAGTTGCTCCAATGCAGTTTTGGATGGTGCATTTTCCTCTTAACTTGCATAATATAACTGTGTTAATATGAATTTGAAGCTAAACAGTAGCGTTCTGAAGATGGTGAAAAAAAACAGTAGTCTTTTTAGTTGCTAACAGTGATATGTGAGCAGGCATAGGATCACTTTTAATCTCAAACCCTTGATCACTTTTAATCTCAAACCCAACCATGAATTGCGCTTAATACCGGAATTGATCCGGTGCATCGCGGTGCATCTCATCTCGGTACATCTCATCCTAATGTGCATCCAACGGTGGAGATCCCTTCTTACGCTTCTCACCTTAACTCTCCTCCCAACCCTATGCGAGCAACCGTAGTCAAGCACATGTTACTTGCAAGGCCTTGTTTAGCGTGCTATAAATTTGAGTTTCACTCTTTATTGTTGTAGATGTTGTGCTTTTGTTAAATATGATTTTGTTAGATCATGCAATTCTTTTAGATATTTTCCCTTGAGGATGCAGCTTTAAAGATAATCTGTTGATGATTATCTAACCATTGGGCAAACCTTTTCTCTTCGAAACTGCCAGAAGGGAACTTATCAGCCGATTATGATTGTGTTTTACTGCACTGTTTTTTGTAAGAATTCTCAAAAGGTATGTTTATTTATTGCATGTCATGTATGATCATAGGTATTGCGGAAAAAGTATCCTCAATTTGGGCAGCTGCATAATGGGTCCTTTATGCAACAGGTTTCTTTTGATCCCATTTTATGATATTAATTTTTAGCTCAAAGTTATCCAGTCTTTTGAGTTTTGATACTTAAATCCCTTTTGATAACCGTCAGGATGCTGAAGAATGCTGGACACAGATTTTGTATACTCTTTCTCAGGCCCTTCGATCACCAAGTTCTAGGTATTTTGATTTTATTTTGGCTTATTGGAAAATACTGGTCGTGATCGGTTTTATTATAGAAAATAGTTGATAGATACATAATCGTGTACAATTAATGATTTGCCATAATAGTTAAGAAAAATCTTTATAAATATGATCTCATCAAAAACCAACATTTTTTTACAACAGTTTTAACAGATGAGATGATTGAAAATGCTATTTCTATCTGGAGTATTTGTTTCCTATCAAATTGATGATCTTTATTCTCATTTAATATGCAGTCAGAATACTGATACAGTGAAGGCACTTTTCGGCATTGACCTTGTTAGCAGGTACTTGTTAGTCTTACTTCGTTTGAACATTTATTTTCTACCTTTATTTTTCAAGTTTTTATTTGGTATGTTAACCATCAAAGCTTGCAAAAGTTATTTTGCATGGCAACCAATCATTTTACTGTTCTTTCCACTGGTATTTTTTTTTTCTGTTTAGAGAGTTTTGCAGGATAGTTTCTTGTCTATGGCTGTATATAACTGACTCTAAGAGCTTTCAAAATTATAATTCCACTTTTCTTGCTTCTTGTGTAGACAGGATGCCACATCTTTCACTATACTTTTTGTCTAACCTGATAATATGTGTGTAGGGTGCATTGTGCGGAAAGTGGTGAAGAAAGTTTAGAGACAGAATCAGTTTATTCTCTTAAATGCCACATATCACATGAGGTGAATCATTTGCATGAGGGATTGAAGCATGTAAGTTCTATTGTAGAAGTAATTGCATTTGTGATATCGTATTTTTCTTCTTTATCTGTTATTTTGTTACTAACTGAAATATAGGTCATGAGTCGATGTTTTTCTTGTGATTTTTTGCTTTTTGCTAGCAACATTGTTCCATTGTATTTTCCAAATGAAAATGATATGATTTAAAATTGTCACTTTTTTCTGTCAGAAACTTGTGACATGGATGGATCACTTTTGTCTTATGCATGTGTAAAATTAGATGATGATTAAACTTAACTTTAATAACTGCGGATGATGGTTAAAATGGTATATTTATTAACTTCTTTTTAACATAATCTTGTAAACGTATCTTTTGTAGATATCTTCTTTTAAATCTATCTATTCTTTGTTTTCTTTTAAAGAGTGGTAATTGGAGCTTAATGCCCTTGAATTATGTTCTTACATATATATAACCTTGACTGTTTGCTTAATGCATTCAAAACAACTCAGGGGCTGTTGGTTGGTTTTTCAGCAAGTCCTATATGGATAAAGCTGTCTGTATGGATTAATCTGTTTGTATAGATTGGGAAGCTTTTTGTTTGGGAGAGTTTTTCATAGATGGAAGGAGCGTGTTTTTTAATTGGAAAGAGCAGTCTTGGGAAAAAAGACTTGACTATTTGCATAAAGCTCTCCCCAGAAGCTTACTGAATAAGCCATTTTCTATATCATTAAGCCACTACCATACAATCATGTATAACTGACCGAATAAAGTGCAGGTCTCATTAAGCTCATTAAGATGCTAACAAACAATCCCTTCATGTGTTTTCTTTTTGTTGGTGTGGGCCTTGACCATTGGTCAGCGATCTCATCAATAATACTTCCGGGCTCCGGCAACTGCAATAAAATCTGTCTATTTTGGCCAATTTTGGTCTGATTGATAGCTTGTTCAACTAGCTTACCGACCGGCTTAATTTTTGCAGGGACTGAAATCGGAGCTAGAAAAGGCTTCTCCTTCTTTGGGACGCAGTGCAGTTTACTTGAAGGATTCACGTATTAATGGATTGCCAAAGTAACATCTCTACTCCAAATTTCGTGTTTGAAATCATGTTTGGTCAGTGGTCACACAGGCACTAGTTCAGCTACAAGGCTGTGGTGTTTATATCTAGGAACTTTACAGTGGAAAGGGATAAGTTCAAAAAACAGCCATTCTTGGATGGGACCTACCACCAAATGACCCCTTTTTTTTGGAAAATTGTACAAATTGATCACCGACTTCAAAGCCCAACTCTCTTTGTGAAATTCTTAGGGTTTTGCGAAATTTACTCTTTTTTGCGAAATTTTGTTTGTGGTGGATCCCAATACAAAATGGATTTACCCAAAAAACTGAAACTTTGCAAAATTTTGCACGAATATCTCAAAACCTTCAAATTTTTAGCCAATAAAAGTGAAGTCTTAGGGTTTTGAGAAGTTTACATCGAATTTCGCTTTTCTTCTTCTTTGCGAAATATTGTTTGTGGTGGATCCCAATTCAAAATGGAATTACACAAAAAGGGTGACTTTGCGAAATTTTGCAAAAATATCTCAAAAATATATTTTTTAGCAAATAAAAGTGAATTCTTAGGGTTTTGAGAAGGTTACATCAACTCTCGCTAAAGTTTTCCTCTTTTTTGCGAAATTTTGTATGTGATGGATCCAAATATAAAATGGAATTACAAAAAAGGGAAACTTTGCGAAACCTTGAACTTTTAGCCAATACAAGTGAATTTGGAAAATTTAAGGGGTTCTGCAAAATTAATATGCGAAATGGGTGGTCATTTTGTAGAAGTTTTGAAAAAGGGATATTTTTGTAATTATTCCCGATGGAAACTCCGAGTTAGGCATTAGTTATTGTCTCGCAATTCCTCGATTTATGTTAAGTGCGTGTAGACTCTGTTTTAGATTTGTAATTTTTGAACATAATATTGACCCTTCTTAAATTATTTACTTATATGCAAGGTACTTGACTATTCAGTTTGTTCGATTTTTCTGGAAGAGGGAATCTAATCAGAAAGCAAAGATTTTGAGGGTAATAAACTTATTCCCCATCTTTCTAACGATTTTACTTATTAAGAATGCATTTAATTACTCTGATTTCTGGGGTTATTATTTGGAAGATAAGCCAATGAAGCTCTTGGCTCTTGATTTGATCAATCTTCCACCAAAATCAAAATTTTATTAATTATCTGTGCTCGAATTTTTTCAGAAAGTGGATTATCCATTGGAGTTGGATATTTTTGATCTTTGTTCAGACGATCTTCGCAAACAGCTGGAAGCTCCTCGTCAGGTTTGTATGGGCTGTTTGATTGTTTTTTCTTTTAAGTTTTGTATGGATAAAGTAAAGCTGTCTGTGTGTATTAATCTGTCTGTATAGATTGGGAAAGTTATTGTTTGGAAGGGTTTTTTAATAGATAGAAGAAGCGTGTTTTTAATTGGGAGGAGCATGTTCGTACAGAACATGGCTTTCTGCATTAAGCTCCCACTTAGAAGCTTACTGAATAAGCCACTTTCTATATCATTAAGACACTACCAAACACTCGTATAGTTGACCGAATAAGCTGCGAGTCCCATTAAGCTCATTAAGTTTGGCCCTAACAAACATCAATACATGAGTTAGAGACTTAGAGTGCAGTATCCATCAATGAGTTATTTTACAAGCACTTTGGATTATTTTAATAGAAGTTTAAATACTTTTATGTGTTTTCATTGATATTGGTTTTTAAATTCTTATAAAAACAACTTTCTTATAGTTGCTAGGTTCTTCTTTTCTTGTACGCAAGTTAAAAGGGAAGAAATGTTGCTTATATTTGTCATATCTGTAGATGTTAAGAGATGAAGACGGTAGAAAAGCTGGTTTGAAACTCAAAGAAAAGAGCTCCGCTTCAGTGGACAATGATGTTAAGATGTCTGATGCAGAGGTATATATATACACACACCCACACACACATATATATATATGTATATATAGATTCGGTTACAGTTTAAGCAAATGTACTAAATCTCACATGGATATGCTTAAAAAAATACATATTGTTCATTTTGTTCATGCAGAATGGAAGCGAAGAATCATCAAAAGCTACTTCCGGAGAAGGTTAATGTCCCCTTTTATGAACTTCCATTTATATATAAAATATATAATTTTGGCAACTAGACGAACTTGATATAAGCCTTTTACATTGCGTTGTATGCTTTGGCATACATCCAACCTTTGACATGCGCTTGGTATGTGGAAATAAAATCGATGATATGAGAGAAGATTGGTAAATTACTAAACTACCCATGTAAATTAAAACCCTAAAACCTTGCAAAATTCTTTCACCTGCCTACGTGGGGCTGTTTGGTTGGTTTTCCATTAAGTCCTGTATGGATTAAACTGTACTGCCTGTATAGATTGGGAAAGTTTACTCATAGATGGAAGAAGTATGTTTTTTTAATTGAGAGGGACAAGTTTGGAAAAAAAACTTAGCTTTCTGCATAAAGCTCTCCCCTAGAAGCTTACTGAATAAGCTGGTTTTCTATATCATTAAACCACTACCGAACATTCATCTGTATCTGACCAAATAAGTTGCGAGCCCCATTAAGCTCATTAAGCTGCTAACTATAACAAACAGGCCCTAACTCTTGTTCGTTCAGTCCTGTCCAGACCGGCAGACCCGCCTGTGTACCAAATGGCATCCCAGGCTTTTCCTTTTCATTTTTTATTTGCACAGCCTATATATATGTATATATATTGTCTTCTTTAACTTCACCGTTCATTTTTGTTTTTCAGGTGTTGTGTCTGATAAGAAAACACAGCTGACTGGAGTATATGATTTGGTCGCTGTGCTGACTCATAAAGGCAGAAGTGCTGATTCAGGTCATTATGTTGCTTGGGTCAAGCAAGAAAATGGTCGGTCCATTTGTCTCCATTTCATCTTATTTCAGCAAAAAATTTCGTATTAATTATTGGAATCTGTTCTACATGAGATGAAATCAAGCTCTAATAATTGACGTTTTTATAGGGAAATGGATCCAATTTGACGATGATAATCCTATCCCACAAAGGGAAGAAGATATAACAAAACTTTCTGGAGGAGGTATGAATCTCATTTGATAGTTTCTCATTATTAATGTAATTAGTCCAATGATGCATGTTCAAATTAGGACCATAAATATTTTGAGAACCACCAATTAACTGTACATGTTGAACGTCATAATAGATATTTATCACGAAATATATTAATAATGAAGCTGCATTATGATAATCATGAATAATACATGAAATAATTGGTTTCGAGGTTCTCAAAATATTTATTGTTCTTATTTGAAGTTTTTTAATATGACTATGGGGTTGTTTGGCTTTTTTCATAGATGGAAAGAACATGTTTTTTTTTTGTTTGCATAAAGCTCCCCACCCTAAAAACTTACTGAATAAACCAAATTTTATATTATTAAACCATCACCAAACAATCATGTATAGTTGACTGAATAAGCTGTAACCATTAGGCTCATTAAGCTGCTCACAAACAAGTCACATATATATACATACATATATATATATATACATACATATATATATATATATGCATATATATACATACATATATATATATAGAGAGAGAGAGAGAGAGAGGGTTCAAATGTGAGAGAGAGAGAGAGAGAGAGAGAGGCGGGTTCAAATGAGAACTCAAATTTGGTTGTGAACGCGAGAACAAATGAGAGCGCGACACGTGTCATTCAGACCGAATAATCAAAGAAATATTCAGACTGAATATAGTATACATTTAGATTGAATATAGTATATATTCAGTTTGAATAAGCATTATTCAAACTAAATAAATACTAGTATATTCAGTCTGGATATTTCTTTGATTACTCAGTTTGAATAATCTACATTCAGACACGTGTCGCGCTCTCATTTGTCCTCACGTTTACAACCAAATTTGAGTTCGCATTTGAACTTTCCTCTCTCTCTCTCTCTCTCTCTATATATATATATATATATATATATATATAGTCCTAGTCTCCTAGACCATCTCATACAACCGAGTTTAATCCGGATTTAATTGTTTTCAGGTGATTGGCATATGGCTTACATTTGCATGTACAAGGCTCGCACCATCGCCATGTAACGTTGTATTTCCGTTAGCTTCATGTAATTTGATTATTTGAACATTTTATTTAGTTTATATACCAATGTAGAACTTGGGATTGGATGTTACAAGCAATTGTGTTTCATGTGGTTTGAAACTTTTTTCTTAGTGAGAAATATCAATACAAGACTTGCAGTTTGACAGATAACGTCACAACCCGAAAACCAGCTATTTTATATCGTATTTATGATGAATAATCTTGAATGATATTGGTTAGTATTCATCATAAATATATATGTAATGTTATATAATTATCTCAAACAGCTTCTGTAAAATAGAGAGAATTTACCTTTTGTTTTCTATAATGTTCAACCGTTTCTCTAATGTTTTCTAAGATAGAAACTTGATGATGAGAGAGAGAGAGAGAGAGAGAGAGAGAGACGGTTATTTTATTCAATTCCATCAATGTGATTTTATTATTATTATTTTATATGAAGTTTCTTTTTAAAAGTGTATTGGAATGATAAATAAGAGATTATTTTAAGATAATTTATATTAAAACTTTTAAAATAAAGAATATGTAGAAGTTGAATTTTAACTTTTTTAGAGATTTTAACTTTTGATTTTTTATTTTAAAAAAATTAACGAGGTATGATATGCATACCGCAAAAAGTAAAATAAAATGAATATGCTACATAGCATCTGTGGAAGATTGAAGTTAGCGCATCTCCAATGCAGGCTTATTCAAAAACTTTTTATGATTCAAAAAACCTTTTTAAACGAGTTGGTTGCATTTTACTCTTTTCAAGTTTATTTTCTCCTTTGCTCACTCTCATCTTTATAAATATTAGATACAAAAAGTCATTAAAAAAGTTGGTTGCATCGGTATGCATTTTAAAAAAAGAGTTTTTGTTATATAAAATTAATGAAAATATGATGTGGAAAATATACAAAGGCATTAAAAAATTTGTGTATTGTGGATGCTCTTAGCCCTCGTACTTGATGCTTGAATTTTTTGACATAAATTTGTGAACGAAAACTTTTGTTTAATTATACTAATGAAAAGGATAATATAATTTTGGAAACTTGATTAAAATAGCCATTTTGAAAAAAAACTGTTTTACCTCGCCTCCAGGTTCGTAATTAAGAAAGGGTGAAAATGTAAAAAATAAATAAAAAAGGCTGAACTAAGTTTGTAATTCCAAGGCAAAATTTGTAAATTTAGGATATTACATTCGTAATTGCGAATTAAATATTGCGACGCTAGATTTTTTATTTACATATTTGGTCCCCAATTCGTAATGAATTTAAAAACTATTTGGATAAAAGTTGGAAAGATGGACTAAAAGGTAAATTCAATATTTGATAATGAGTATTTCAGGTATGCAATTTTAAGAATGTGTATTAAATATATATTTAATTTATAAAACGACAATTCTACTTTTAATTATAAAAGAAAAAAACTTTTTCTACCTAATAATTAAGAAATAAGTAAAAAGTTTATTAAAAAAAAGAAGTAAAAAGTAGTATTATTTTAAAAATAATTAATTTTAAGATAAATTAAAATAGTAACGTGACAAGCGATGAGAAACCCATAAGAATCAGTCGTGCACCATGCCGCCAGCTTCATACACCTTCGCCTTCAACCACTACGTGTCACTTTTTTATTCGCTCTTTTATATATCAATAATATGCTACTGATTTTCCAAAAACATATTAATTAAAAAAATCCGATGGTAACCGAAAGATTAAAATAATAAGGTTATGTTTGGTAAAAATAAGCTACCTTATGTTCCCGCTTTATAAGTTAAATTTTATTTTCAACAGATACGTTTGTCAAGAACCATGTTTCGCTTATAAGTTAGCTTATAAGCTAGCTTATTGAAACGCTACTTGAAGTAGCGTTTTAGGAGCTTATTGTCACATTTTCCAATTATAACCCTCATTAATATTAATCATTATTTTTTAATATACCCTTTTTGGTCATTTTATATTCTTATACGTTAGTTTTGCCAAACATGGTTTTTTCATCAGCTAGATTATCAGTTACCAGCTGGCTTATAAGCTATCAGGTAGCTTATCAGTCATCCGCCATCTTATCCGCTAGTTTGCCAAACATAGCCTAAATCTATTCTTCAAAAATACTACTGGTTTTCCAAAAATATGTTAACAAATCTATTCTCCAAAAATTGCAACAAATGTCACGTTCATGCGGTCCGTTTGGGACACAAACATGTTTACATGATTAATTTAATATCGGTAGTTTAATAGTTTACGTATTTTATCTCATCTTCTTAATTCTTGTTTTCAATATTTTTACGTAAAGAAAATGCATTTTTATCCCATTGGTCTTTGTTCAATATGAGACGTTAAATTCTTGTGTACCAAAAACACCATTAAAGAATGGGTGTTACCATTTACACTCTAGTCTACATTTTAAAACATAATCTACATATACGTTCTTCAATTAAAATTGATAAACAAACATGAATGTTAGTGTATTACCAATTAAAATAGATAAATACAATAGAGTATGGTGTATTTGGGAATTAGAGTAGGGTGTAAAAGGAAAACCATTGAAGAATTAAAGACCACCTTTAACAGGGGAATCAAATTCCAAATTTGATATCAAATCACATGAAAAAAAGAGAAAAGACTGCCAAATTTGGTGTAACATTAAGAGGCTCTTTGGCAATTGTTGAATAGTTTGGTGCATAATTATTAAAATGTTTTTATGATATAGTGCAAAATAAAATACAACTGTTTCACTGTTTGGTATTCGTTCAAAATGAAATTAGGGCTCTGAATGGTTAAGAAAGATCCTGGATAATGTATCATTCATAGGGTTTTGAAACCATTAAAAGACAGACAGACTTATTTTTTATCAAACAAGATTCATCTATTAGCGATTCAGACAGTGTCTCTTAATGGAACTGTTAAATGAAACTGTTAAGAGGTAAACAAACATAAAATGTATATGTTTTAGTCTTAATTGTTCTTTTCTTATTATAAATCCTTCCTACTCGATGGGAGCATTGATCGTAACTATGTTTTTTCTTTTTTACGTAAATGCTTATACTCGTTCGTTTGTCGTTTTTAGCAAGTTTGTTGCCATTAAATTTATAGAATTCAATTATAAAAATGACTAAAAAGTGAATTTAGTTAAATTTACGACTATTTTGATCTATTTAAAAAAAGATACATAGAATAACATAACAACATTTAGAGCAAAATATCTCATGATGATTTATAAACATTTTTAGTAAGTAAAACATTAAAACTTAAAAAATCTAATGGAGGTTAGAACCTGGTGTGAAAATGGAAAGATTCGGCCACCCATTTCCACCTTCATTATCATCATCATTCAAACTCAAATACTTCTTCTCAATTACGCCGGTCGCCGGAGTTCCAATCAGATCATCATTCAAACTCAAATACTTCTTCTCAATTACGCCGGTCGCCGGAGTTCCAATCAGATAATCATTCAAACTCAAATGCTTCTTCTCAAATACGCCGGTCGCCGGAGTTCCAATCAAACCATTACCATCCTCTTCCGATCCACCGCCTAAACTCGATCTCAAACCATCAACAAAACTCCCAAATTGCATCCCGTGATTCAATTTCATCACCGAATTGGAACTTCCACCATCCAATTTCATCTGATCATCATCATCATCACCATAACCTAAAATCCCCAACGATTCCGGCTTCGATTCAGCTAGATCAGACGTTGACGGTGGCGGTGGAGATGGAGATGGAGTCGTCGTCGTCGCCGGTGGTGAAGTAGGAGGCGATGAATCAGCAGGTCGTTTGTTGGAGATCGTCGATCGTTTATTGATTTTACGAGTTCCTCCACCGACTGGAATGTTACGAAGAGTTCCGCCTTTCGTCCAATAACGACGACAATTCTTACAGAAATGGCGAGGCTGTGAGAGATTATAGTTATTGTAATAACAGAATTTGGTGTTACTGGAATCACATCTAGGGCAATTGAGATGCTCGTTTTCTGGAAATTGAGGGTTCATAGTTGTTGCAATTTGAGATGAAAATGGTTGATGATGATGCATTTTGGATGATGATGAAAAATTGGGGTTTTTTTTTATTGAAGTGTGAAGATATGAGAGAAAAGGTCAAAAGATATTTTGGGGGAGATTCTGCATTTAAGATGGTGAAGATATGGCAGTCCGCGTGAAAAGGACGACGACGACGACCACCGGCGGTCGCTGTCAGACGTCGGAATAAATGGCCGACTGAGAGTCAAAGTAATAGGTTGTTTATCCAAAATCAATAAAACATTTGTTATCATTTTATCATGCTCAAATACTCGGGTCGGGTAAAGATATAAGAAATTTTAGATTATTTGTGGTTTATAGAGAGGGATCATACAAGAACACTCTCTTCATTTAAAGAAATACATTTAGGATCACATATTCACATATGATTTGGGTCTCATACAATATAAAATTATATCTAATGCAATGGGGCCCACTATTGAATCAGATATGATTTTATATTGTGTGAGACTCACATCATATGTGATCCTAAGTAGGGGTGAGCATAATCGAGTATCCGACCATTTTTCATGGAATCGGAACCGAAACCGGTGGTTCTTGGAAATCCGGAACCGGAACCGCTAACACCGGTTCCTTATATTTTGAAACCGGAACCGGAACTGATGGGAACCGGTTTCGGTACCGGGTACCCAGTTTCAACTTTTTTTTTTTACATTGCATACGATAAAAATATAATTATAAACTACAAAATACCGTTTTAAAGTAATAAATACAACAAATGATCAAAACTAATCCGGTAAAAACTAATTATTACATAAAATAACTAGAAAGTTTGAGTTTTTATTTATTATTTATAAATATATAAAATATTTTTTATTCAAAAGTGGCAGGTAGCGGGTACCAGCGGGTAACGGTTCCCAAAACTTGAGAACTGGAACCGGTTCTAATCGGTTCCGTATTTTAGGACCCGGACCTGGCACCAAGCACATCGGTTCCGGTTTCAAAGGCGGGTACCCGGTGCCAATGCTCACTCCTAATCCTAAGGGTGTTCTTTTGTTCTTTGAAAATGCAAATTTCTCATTTGAACCTTACTATATATACATATATATATATTGTGAGAACTTTTATCTTTAAGTTAGGGTTGTGTGGTAATTATTGCATGGTTTGGTGTATAATGATTATATGGTCAGAATGATTAAAAGATTTTTATGATAAAATGTAAATTGAAATATAATTGTTCAAACTGAAAATAGGACTCTAAATGGTTAAAGAGGTTTATGATACATAATGATTTAGAGAGTTTTGAAACTATTAAGAAGCAAACTAATTTTTTGTCAAATATGATTCACCTCTTAGCGATTCAGATGTTGCCTCTTAATAGGATTATTAAGAGGTAACAAACAACCCTTACTATTTCATATAAATGTGTTAATTTTGTATTAAGACAAACTAACCAATTTTCGTACCAATCGTATTAATTTAGTCAGTACCAATTTAATCAGTTGGTAATATCCATTATTTAAATTTGGTAGGTATATGATCTTATAAGTTGTGTATTACGGCAATATCTTACCTTACTGACCTATTTTTTTAAATTATTTATTGATTAAAATTTAATAAATAATACAACATATTTAAATAAGTTTCATTTATAAATTAGAAGAAAATAAAAAACGAAAGAAAATGGCATCAAGTCGACCATTCATAACACGATACCCTTCTTCATATATTTGTCGGCATCCTTCCATTTATTACTTTCCAATTCTTTTTTTATTTAATAACCATAAAATATTTATTCTTTAGTTAATTTAATTAATAAGTTCATTTTAGATTAATATTTTTATGTTTAACGAACACGTTATTCGTATTATAAATTAAACAATGGGTACCGAACGAAGAATTTGACAATATTTTTTATGTGATCCAACGATTAACGCTATTATACTTTTATTATATTTCTTGAATTTTATATTACACATTGATTCATTAAAAAAAAGACCAGTATTTTCAATTGAACGAGTCTAAGTCTAATGACAGAAAAACAAAAAAAAACAGGTATTTTAGAAATCATTACTTCACGAAAGTCATGTTTGACCGATGTCTAGTGATCTTCAAAACCGAACATTTTACGATGTCATATGAAAACCCAACGAATTTGACTTATTGTACATTAATAGAGACAAACGGAAAATATCGAATGAACCGAAAATCCGTTTTAATTATTAAATAATATAACAAGAATTATATTTTTAATATTAATTTTTGTATCATAGCAAAATGGTGAAAGAGAAGGCAAGTGGTCACCACCAATCCACCATGTCTAAAAGGCAATTAGTCAACGCCAAATCAATTTAAATATTTAATTATTATATTATTTTTATTAACATTTGTTAGATAATAATATTTAATGAACTTTTCAGTAGTTTGTTTGGCTGAAATCCGCTAAAACATGGTGGTGTCAAAATTGTGTAATAACAAATCAACCAACTACAATATCAACTATATTAATTTAATTGGTACTACTAACGTACCAACTTTATAAACTTGGTTGATATGTGATATTGAAAATTCTATATCTAATACCTTACCGTACCGTACCGACTTTTATATTTATATATATATATATATATATGTAATTATTGTTATATAAGAAATCAAGTAAATGGATTATATTTGATTATTAATGTATAATATTTAACTGTTTGTGTTTTTAGTTTTTAAAGCTTTGAGTTTTACAATTTTAGTCATTTATACAACTTACTCCTTGGTGACTTCGGTCACTTACATTCTTACTGTCTTACTTACACTCTTACATTCTTATTGAAAAACATGTACCCTATTAGTTATGTTTCTTGAAAGTGGATGTAGTTTAGTTTAGTTCATTTTAACATTACCGATTTAGTTTAGATTTATGTTTGAAAGTGAATGTAGTTTAGTTTTAGATTTAATTGCCTTTTATGATAGTTAAATTTCTTGAAAGTGGATTTACTTTTATTTTGTTCGATTTAACATTACCGATTTACTTAAGTTTTTTTTGTTAAAATACTGTTTTTCCAACATTTATGATACTGTAAGCTTTTGCATTAAACTTTACACAGTAGACTTGTATTAAACTTTAAAATCTTTTGAAATGTTGGTACAAATACCGTACAAAAATGGATTAATCAAACTAAATAATAGATTCTATTTTTTTCACAAAATTTCGTTCTAATTTTTGACAACTATGGTCAAATGTAATTAAATTTCATTTTAGTTTCTTTAACTAATTTCATCCTATGAGTCAAACGCCACCTCAATAGATGAAGTTATGACCATTTGGGAAAAAAAACGAATCCTAAAGCATTCTTACGAAATTCTTCCATTTCTTTTGAAAATAGAAGATATTTTAAATCTATAAAGAATCAAGATATTGAAGAATATCCAACAAGACATTTCGGAAATCAATTTAGTCACTATAATATATTAATATTTGTATACTTAATTAAATATAAAAAATATTATTATTATTATTATAAAATACTACATTTTAAATATTTGAATTTGTCATCTTTTGTATTTAAAATCATATTCATTCATTTGTGAATCATTGATTACGTTTACTTTTTAGATTGGAAATTGCAATTGTGATTGAGAATAAAATTTTCAAAAGTCAATTAGTTGATTTAAATGCATAGAAATCCATACTATTCAAAATCAAGTTCATAAAACGAGTTAGAATTTCTATTGAATCATAAATTCAGCTTGAATTTTATAGTTCAATTTTAAATATAAGCTTTAAACATATAAATTCAAACTCTATCCAAATCTTTATCTGACTTTTTAAATACGGTTTATGATCAAGTTTTTGTATATATCTTATTCTTGAGCTCAACACAAGCTTGTTTATCGGATATAACTCTGGTATATATGTTTTCATGCATTAAAATTTGAGGAGGTTGTATATATCTAACCTATTATGCAAACACATAGTTCGCATCAAAAAGACTCTTACCATAATTACTATTTAAGATAGAGCAACTCTAAATAGATTCTCTAAAATCAAAATCTCTATAAAAAATTATATTCACCTACAAATTCTTCATTTACAGACTAACATATTTAATAAAATATCTCTCTCATAAACATATAATTTTTAGAGATTTGCCTAATTTTAGAGAAATTGTATCTTTTCTTTCCTACTTTCTCCATTTTGATGTAAGTTTAGGAAATATTTTAGAACCCAAAATCAACCAAAAATTCTAATTTTCTTCACTTTGAAAAATTTATTGAAAATATTCTAAAACCATCTCTAATGGTGACACAAATTTTGGTGTAATAAATAGTAACAAACCAAATTTTAGTCCGACCGGAAAAAATAAAAAGAGATATACCTAGAATCCTACATTTTGATATTAGATCTGGCGTCAACATTGGAATAAATCAATAAATTTATAGTTTGTACTAAATTTCACAAAGTTCTAAAATTTTTGTGTAAGATTTGATGTTACCCATTGGATATGCCATAAGTGACTTACCAATTGTTTACCAAACACTTACTAGATAAGCGCTCCCTCGCCCTTACTTACCTTATCTGATAACATTATCGAATATCAAAATAGGTTGTTTGATAAGTAACTTTTACCCAGTAATCACTTTAACATGTAAGAGTTTCAGTCCTTGCTATACCTCTTATCGAATAAGATTCTAGGTCCATGTCATGTTTATCCAGAAAGCAGGCGACACCCGATAAAGAAAATAGGGACATGAAACCAATTGTTAAAACCGAGCATAAAAACGGCCCATATCTAGTTTCGAACTCGGGTTTCTTTTACAATCTAAACAAAAGTAAACAATAATAAAACATCATGGAAAAATAAAAAACAAAGTTAGTATCATAACAAGAAATAAACAATAATAATGATGATGATGATGATGAAAATCATATATAAACTTTTGATGGCCTGCAATGCAAGTAAGCAGCTCAGCTCCTTCCCAACTAAAAAACAAAAAACTACATCTTAAAAACTTTTTAAAAACCCTAAATTTAAATCCAAATCCAAATTCAAATTCATCCCTTTTTCCCCCCAAGTTTCTTAACATCCAAAATCCCACTCTCTTTTTACCTCATTTCAACCCAACAAAAACATAAAAAGAAAGAACCCCTTTTCGGAAATCGAAAAAAAAGGAAAACAGCAAAATGACCGAAATCGCTTTTTTTGTTTTTCCAAGGATTCTAAAGATTATCTTCTCGAGTTGGGATCTTTTGGTGGTCGGATTCTAAAGATGAAAAGCCGTTGGATATGTTAAACCAACAAAAGTTGTTAAAAAAGCCGAAACAACACGATAACGTTTGTTTCTTTTTCGTTTTATGCGTAGTACATGTACAAGCTGTTGGCAGCAGCACAAGCAATGGAGTTTTCGGTTGGATGCCAAGCTAAATGAAGCAACTTTGTGGTGAAATCGAGTGAGTTTCCGTTTCCATCTGGACTTTCTCCTCCTAAATGTATTCAAGAATTTTAGTTATATTTTGTACTAGCAATTATTAATAGTACCATTACAACAAAAATCGGATTTATAGGACACCAGATATGTCTAAATGTGGGTTAATCATTTGAGAGCCTTCAAAATTGTGATAACCTTGAGAACCAGTGTGTCATTTGCTATTTCACATTTTTTTTCCATCCACGGCTTGGATTTAGGGTATTTAGGGGGGGGGGGTTCAAATAAGAACTCAAACTTGGTTGTGAACGTGAGGACAAATGAGAGCGCGACATGTGTCATGTTCAGACTGAATAATCAAAGAAATATTAAGACCGAATAAAGAATATAGTATTTATTCAAACTGAATAAAGCATTATTTCAGACTGAATAAATACTATATTCGGTCTGAATATTCCTTTGATTATTCGGTCTAAATAATCTACATTCAGACATGTGTCGCGCTCTCATTTGTCCTCACATTCACAACCAAATTTGAGTTCGCATTTGAACTTTCCTCTAGGGTATTAATTAACATATATTTGTACCACATATTTAATATTTTGTTTAACAATGTGAACGTTTTTTACATGTTAGTGATAGAAAAAGTATATACAAAAAGCTTTACATTGTGAACCGAATAAATGTTAAGAAAACATATTGTGAAACAAATATATGTTAATCAATATCTTAAATTCTAGTCTTAGATGGAAAAGATAATGTGAAAAAATATCTTACGATAAAAGTTCTCACGGTTATCACAACATATGGGGTTCTCACATGATAGACTGCTTTATAGGACTTCAAAAGTTTTTATGACCATACAGCAATAAGTTGATGGGACATTTTTGGACGTCCTAACAGGTTTTTTAGAACACTTTTGGAACAAAACTGTCTTATTAGGTTTTTTATAGGACCCTTTTAAGAGGTGTCATACGAAAACATCTTTTTATGTGACTGTGTTTTTATTAGACAAATTTTCAAATGATGTCATATAAAAGAAAAATAATAGGACGTTTATTTCTAAAATGTCCTAAAAAACCTGTTAAGACGTCCAAAAGCGTTCTATCAACTTATAGCAACATTTTTACATAAGACACATTATTGTTAACTTGTCATATAAAGCAGTATATTAAGGCATTCAGACATATTTGTATGGTCTTATAAAGCCGATTTAGTTGTAGTGAGAGAGTGGATATAGAAAAGAAGACAGATAAACCGACCTCTTCTAACCACACGGGTTATACTGCTGCTTAGGGATCTCGAAGGCCTTGCAGGAGTCTGAACTTGCCGCCTACAATCAACACTTTCACGTTATACAACAAATTGGAAACAGATCTAAACCAAACAAATGGCCCGCTAGACCCAATAATATTTTTATAATTAATTAACTTTTTTAATTAAAATTTACAAATAAAATTGAAAATTTTCTTGATACTTACCAATTCCTACTTAATCATGAGTCATGAGAATAACACTATTTGGAAATCAAAAAGTATTATTACCTCGATGGATCAATTCCTTTTATTATCTCATTTGGTCATTTCCTATATTGATGTTTCCATATTTTGTGAAACAATTTTTTTTATAAATCATGTACATTGTTATGTATTGTGTCTAATTTTAAGTTGAAAATTTTGTTATGTATTTTGAATTATTTTACGTAACTTATGATTTTATATAAGTTTTGTTTTCTTAAAAATGTAAAAAAGATTTTTAGGCCTGTTGGGTTCCAGGGCAAATTGGAAACATATCTATCCGATATAAATAAAGTACTTGCATTAACTAACTTACCTCATTGGGTTTTTGCTAGCTTCCAGGGTAGTTGATTCGGCACTGTTGGGACCAGACCCAAATACACGAAACAGATTGCTGAAATCATATTGATTGAATAAGTGAGTAGGCGGTTAAAAAGCGTCAATAAATTATAAATTACTTTCCAAAAATGTCCTTGAAGAGAGAGTGTGGGTTCCAACATATATTAAAGAGAAAAATGTCCAAATCTAGCCGATATGAGACTCTTAACAAAGATGTCGTATATGGTAGAATATATGAAACCCCATTAAAATTACTTCCCAAAAACGCCCTTGAGAAGAGAAAGAGGTTTCCAATATATATATAAGTGTTACCTGTAGGAACCGGTTGCTACCCGCAGACCGTCACCACTTAAACAGCACTCGAATTTATCGAAGATTGAATCATTTTCATACAAGTCACATAGCTGGAAATTATCGGTTAAAAAAATATCAATAATCTCGAAAATAGCTGCAAAAAAGTTATATATAGACTCGATAAGGAAGTCAGGAGGTATACCCTAGGTCTTAAATATTCATGAACCTGGAACGTTGAAACTGGACCCGAGTCCATGTTGATGTCCCATAACTGCACATACCCAAATACGATTTTATTAAATAACTATTACAAAAAAAATATTATAATTGTTTAATATTTATAGATTGGTTAAGTTTTTGTTTGGGAGAGTTTTTTTTTTATAATTGGAAGGACCGTGTTTTTTAATCGGGAGGGACAGGTTTGAAAAAACTTAGCTTATTTGCAGTATATAAATATTATATACTTCCCAAAAATAATTGCTTTCTATTTAGAATGGAAAAAATAACAAACCTTAAGGGTCATGTAATCACGGCTTAGTATGTATCTTCCATTCCTTCCGAATTTGATATCTGAAATCGATGCTATTATCTCGGTGAAGAACGATCTCGAACCAGGTGATTCTTGTTCCTCAAACCTTCAAAAAGAATGTGTAATTTCTTATTACGATTTCTAATACCATTTCAATGTGACGTACATTTGTAGACGGTCGCTCACACGAATAATTAACAAAATTGCTTGATTTCTAGAACTATTTGAGAAGTACAGCTACAACAAAATCGGCTTTATAGGACGTCAAAAATGTCAAAAATCGGCTTCATAGGACCTAAGTTTACACGGCCAATAATTGTGTGTGTTATATGAAGGTGTTACAATAGAAAATATGATAGATTTGGTCATCATAACACGTTTTTTAGAACATTTGAAATAACGTAACACATTTTTTATATGACACTTTTTTAAATAATGACAATAAAACTACTAATAAACGGTTTATTTCAAAATTGTCCTAAAAACCTGTTAGATGCCCAAATGCGTCCCATCAACTTATTGTAAAACTTTTACGTATGACGCATGTGTTTGGTCCCACAAACTTGAGTCCTATAAAACAATCAATCAGGGCATTAAGACGCAAAGATGTCTAAATGTCCTAATAGACTGTTTTATAAGACCTAAGTTTATATTACCAAACAATTGTGGATCTTCTATAAAAAAGGATATTAGGACATATTTGGGCATCCTATTAAGTTTTTTAGGATACCAAAATAAAGTGTCCTATTAGGTTTTTTATAGGACCCATTTGAGAAGTGTCTATGAACACCTTTTTAAGTAATCTCATATAAAACAACTAATAGAACGCTTTATTTCAAAACTTGTTAGATGGCCAAAAGTGTCATCAACTTATTGCAAAACTTTTACATACGTGTGCAAGTCCAGGTGTGGACAAAGCGGACAATATCTGGCACGGTAGGTATCAGAGCCGTAAACCGGACTGATGTGCAAGCGAGGACGTTCGGCTCCCAATGGTGGTGAATTGTAAGATCCCACATTGGTTGGGGAAGGGAACCTTCTAAAACCGTGGGTCTAGGTGTGAACAAAGCGGACAATATCTGGTACGGTTGGCTTGGGATGTTACAGATGGTATCAGATTCGGGAAACGAACTGGTATGCCAGCGAGGACCCTAGGCTCCCACGGGCATGGATTATAAAATCCCACATCAGTTGGAGAGAGGAACAAAGGTTGCCTTATAAGGAACTGTATCAGACACGTTAGAAAACCATGAACAAAGCGGATAATATCTGGTACGGTTGGCCTAGGATCTTACAACGGACAATTGTTTGGTCCTATTAACTATAAAAACAGTCTATTAGGTCATTTAGTCATATTTTTGGCGTCCTATAAAGCTGATTTTGTTGTAGTGTCCCAAAGGTCAATTGTGCTCTAATTTAGAAAACAAAATCATATGGAGGGAAAGCAAAATAGCCACCAAAATACTTACAATTTAGAATGTCTATCGCACAATGCCGATTGACGCAAGTCAATAAGGCGAATGGATCCTTTCGAACTACTATAAGCTAGTGTGTTACAGTGAGTAGGGTGAAACTCTGCCGAAGTAATCACCTCTGCAATAAAAAGTATTTTCATATTCAATACTCACAAAACACTGTATACTCAAAACAAATAAGCCAATATATAGATATAGGCAATGTTGAACGATAGGATGTAGATACGCACATAAAAGAAGGATCATTTAAGCTGGTTATGGTAAAAGCCCCACTATCGAATGTAACAAGAACTTGATTTACACAACTAAATTGTACCGATACCAAGACCATACAACAATAAACACAAGTAGTGGCAAATAGTAACTTCTGAGTTCTGAATATCAAATTCTCCACTAGGGGCCATTTATCAACAAATTGGATAAAAGTGTGGTCTGGGTAAGCGCTGACTGAAAATGGTTGTTGACCAAGTGTCTGGGTAAGTGCTGATTGGCGCACTAATCGAATCAGAAAGCAAGCCCTTCCTTACTGGGTCAGCAAATTTGTAGGTCAGGGTGTTGGTAATTATCATCCCCTCTTACCGGGTAAGAGGCGGTCAGCAGGTAGTAAACAGCCCAGTTTCTGGTGACTGTGAGACTACCTTCCATTATTACATATAGAAGTATACAATAACAGAGTATATAGAGAGAAGGAGGGGGGGGGAGGTTCAGGAGAAAACCCCAAAAAATGAAAATTTGAGGAACACCCTGGTAACCGTTTATCTGCATGGTATACATATGTGCATACAAGTAATGAAGCCGTTTCTTGGTTTTTATGCACGTCTGCATGTTATGCACATGTGCCTACCTGGCAAATTGCTTACAAATTACTTGTATGCACATGTGCATATCATCTACCAGGGTGTTCCTCAGTTTTTCTTTTTTTTTGGGGGTTTTCCCCTTAATCTCCCTCCCTCTCTCTCTCTCTCTCTATATATATATATATATGTGTGTGTGTGTGTGTGTGTGTGTGAAGATATGCATCCATGATTAGGTTTAAAATGCTTGTAAATCAGATGAGTGCTAAAATCTGTACCAGTGAGATCCTCCATATTTGCAGGCTTGACATCAACAATGTTGAAACTCTGATTGCTAATTTCCAAATTCCAAAGGTTTATCCGAAGATCATCAGCCGAGATGAATGTTTCGCCATCACTAATGCAAAGGTGGGGAACAGAGGGAGGGAGTCAAAGGATGGTTAAAAAAGACCTATAACAAAGGTGAAGACCGTATCTATAACAACAGCATCAACATAAAACAAAATTACATATCTTTATAAACCAGCAGAATCTGAAAATGCCAACTAAAAGCAAATGAATAAACAACAATTCACATATGAATATTCATGAAGATCAAATGTTTTGTATAGTAAATTGATACAACACAAACAATAACAGTTTGGGTACATTTGTACAAGTCATAACACAATAAAATGTGAAAGAATTAAATATCTATACCTGTTATTTGAGATCGAATTGATATGATAATCATGTGCATGGGCATACACTCTTCTACACCTTGCAACAAGGCTCGTCTCGTTAGCAGTTACCTACAAAATTTAACAACGTGTTATACTAAATCAAAAAGGAAGTTATTTAAATGAAGTGAACCACAGATAATGTCATAACGATAAACGACGATACTGAAGGAACATTTGCAATAAGATAACATTTCAAAACTGATTAACCCATGAAAATCCAGTCATTGGGTGTAACGCCACATAGCCAAAAGCAGCAGGTTGGCCCAATAACCTCCAAATCAACTTAAAGCCATGGCAGAAGTTATTGGTAGCCCACAATTTTTGAGCTTATAAGAAGCTCAGAAATATAATTTTCTATCCATGTGAGACGGGTTGCTACATTGGGCTTCAATTAAATTATAAGTTGGAGAAGCTAAAATGAGAAAAAAGTTAGGCAGTGATAGAAAAGGATGGTAAATGCAATAATCGAGCGGAAAAACTGTAGAAATATATAAAGCATGAGTTGAGTACAACTACCACCGGTAAACGCAATGACTGAATGCCGCCTGAAGAAGAGGAGAAATCTTTGGTCAAATTAGTGCAAGATTTATCTGTGTATTCCCCATTTGTAGTATGTGACGATTTGTGGCTCAAAGACACACTAGAACTCGCGATATTTCCATTTCCAACAGCTTTGGAAGGGTCCATGTTCATGTCTGCTATTTTCTTAACTTTCTTTTCTTGGACCTGAAAGTTCGAAAATAGATCTTATCTTTAAGAAAATTTAGAAAGCAAGAACCAAGAAGTTTGAATGACCATAAGAAGGCATAAGAGAAAAAGAAAATCATGACTTTAGCACACACGTGCTCTTTAATAACTTTCCAAAATATTCTAAACTTGTTTTTTGACTTCTCAAAACCTTTTCTCAACCCGGGGGTCTTCAGAAAAGCAATTTCTCTACTCGAAGGAGTAAAGGAAAGGTCTACATACATCCTCCCGGGGGGCCCACTTTCAAGTGGGATATATTGGGTTTCTTTCGTTTCAAAAAAGTTAACAACAGACAACAAAAGGCCCCATGATGGTTATTTGGTGAGTGATGGTTAAGTTTTAGGTGACAAATGAGCATTTTCAAATATGTATTTTGTCCTATAAATGAGTCATTAAGGACTAAGCCGACAACATCTGTAAACATAAGCACATTTGTTATCTTTTCATAGACCAAAAAATTGTATGGACAAAGAGTACTGATTTTGATTTAGTCCTCAACAGGTTAGATAAATGCACATAGGTGAATCAAGAATCTAGAAGAATTGTAGGGTCAAAAGTGTAATGTACTATTATGTGGGCAGAGAAAATGTTGAAATGAGAACCATAAATATTTTGAAAATCTAGAACCCAACTATTTCAGGTATTATTCATAATGAATAACCCCGAATATCATGCATTTTCATCGCGAACATCATGTATTTCCATTCTGAATAACTTTCATCATGAATATCCACGTTCATAATAAATAGTTGGTTGTCTGGTTCTCGAAATACTTACGGTTCTCATTCGAACCTTCCTTATGACTCTATTTATTACAGAAAAGCAATATGTAACATCATATCCATTAATATGCTATCGGATACAACTACTAAAAGAGCACAAAACCTTTCAACTGATATACATATGGGAAAATGTAGACTTAGAGATCCCATATATTATCTATGAACCTATCACAAGAAGAAAAAAAGGAAAAATGAAATAATCGAAAGTGGCTACCTTCCAGAATTTGATGGTTTTGTCATTCGTAGACAGAAGAAAAAGGGCACCGTTGGCTGTTTGACACCATCTGATCTTGTTAATTTTCTCCTCGATCTCCAAACTCTTCAAATAATCAAACTGAAAGCAAAAGTTGAGATACAATATGAATAAACTATTAAAATCACAAACAAGTATATAAAGATCGTTAAAAAGGCACATAAAAGTGAGATAAAAACAACTAAAAACCCAGAAACAATACCTCAGGTTCATGGCTCTGGAACTCAGTTTGGTAGCGAAACTCTGGATGTCTACTACTTGGGAAATCCGTCTTCTCTAAATCCTTTCTACTTGCACCATTCTATAAAAGCGAGCGGGATTTAAAATTGCAAGAAACAAGACAAACGTAAAGCAATGCAAAAATGGAAAAAACTCAAGAAATCATAGATAGTCAACTCCTGCATTACTGACCTCCTTGGTATCGGTCCTCTCAAATAATACCACCCGCCCCCCACGATCTCCGGTAGCAAGATGGTCACCGCTTTTATCAAACTCTATAGCCGATATGATATCAACTGTGACACAAGTTGTAAAAATTTCAGATAATGTAAGACAAGTGCAACAAGGCTGAAAATTTTACAAATTATACAAATAAATAGCTTGTGTTTGCCATCTTATCAAGAAAATGCTATCAAGACTCCCTTCTCTGATTTTACAACAAGGCAGAAAATTTTACAAATTATACAAATGGCTTCCATTATACTATTTGCTCAATTCTTATGAGGACAGATGGAGAAGTAAGTGCAGAAAAGAAGAAAACATCTGCATAAGCAAACGCTGGATATACATTTACGAACTAAAACTTTGTTTTTATCTAAAAGAAGTAAAATATCACAATATCTCCTCATTCCAACACGTTACGTAGCATCATAAATTACAATCTAATTCGCTAAAAGCATCCATACTTTTTCTAACATATTTCCAACCACACTACGTGTACAAATCAAGACCGAATTTAAATTGTCGCTGATAACACCCAACAAAGAATCGCTGATAACATAATATCATCAACTGCCTGCTACATAAGCTTGCCAATTGAGGGGTTATCCAAGAGAGTAACCTTCATACATATGTTTTTTTAATGCATGACCTTCTGACTTGTTTAAGATCGTATAAGTTTAAGAGAAGAAACCCTCAAAATCTGCCAGATAACAGCAAGTATGTAACTGAATAAAGAGATCCCAGTTTTCAATTAAATTTTCAATAAGTTTCCAAAACCATCTAATCATACTTATCTATAGATAACTAAATCTAAGCATTCAATGAGCTTAGTCCCTAGTAGTAGCCTTTGGAAGTAGCTTATTGATGATATATATATGCAACCACTGCATATTTGTCGTTTGTTAATTAGTGAGAGTATTAAATATACAACCAAGTATAATTGTCCCCAGAATCACCAACGATTCAGCAATGCACCGATCCAATAAAATAGATCAAACACACGAATCTGAGGGTTCAAACAGTATCGTAAGTCAGGCGAGAATAACAACAATCATGATTTGAAGCTAGTTTTACTTTTTACCTTCCTGAACTTCTTCACCGGCGGTGCGTTCACCAAACACCTGAGAGAATTTCCAGTCGAGCGGCGGTGGTGAACCCGCCGGAGCTGCCGCAACATCTCCATCACCACCGGTCATTGATTCTCCTCCTCCTCCTCCTCTATTTCCTTTTTTTTTTCTTAATTAATCAATAGAACAAACAAATTAATGAACTAGAAAAAAACCTAAATCAAATCATGAACAGCATCAACAGATCGCTTTTTCCCCCAATTATTATTCGTCGAGATCGCAACTTCTAGACCGTCAGATGATTCCATCAAAATCAAATCAAATCAAAAAATAAACAAAAAACAAAAGAATGTCGCCTTTTCAGATTCATTCCACCATTAATAAGCATCATCCATCATCAATCAACAATCAACAATCATCAGCAACAATACCACCACCACCACCACCAAATCGCTTAATTCGTAGATTGAGATTCAATTTTCTCTCTCTTCTTTTTCACACACACAAACACACACACTTTCTCTCTCTTCTTTTCTTCGTAGTGGAGAAAAAGGGGAAATTTTGGAAAATTGAACTACAAAACCGTTCCCTTTTTTTGCCTTTCGAACACACCAAAACTCTCGTCACAGCGAAATACTCTCCCAATATTTTTCTATACTTTCTCCTGTCGTTTAGGATAATATGAAGGTGGGCTGACCGGTCGGTGATGTGGTTGTGTGACCGACGAATGGGGTGGTGGACGCGTGGAAGGGGGTTGGATGTGTAGGAGTGGTGGGTGATGCGAGTAGGGTCACAGGCAGTGACTGGAGTTAAAAGTAAAATTAAACTACATGGGAGGACAATGTTATCGAAGACTGCACACGACCGGGGTTGAGTTAGCGATGACACGAGGTAACAATTGCTGAAATGACGGTTTTACCCTTCCCTCTTCATCTATGTCAAAAATAAATGATTATCCAGTTATATTTAAAATAAGATGTGTATCTTGTATTTAATTATGTTTATATGCAGATAGTTATAAGAATTCAAACATTAAACTTTAATAAGTTGTGTAATCTTAAATTTCGAGTGATATGCATCGAAAAATTGTACCTGATGCATCAAAATGGTTTTTAATAATCAGCTTAAAATGTTTTATAATATAGTATAAAATTTGTTTGAAAAAAACAATATTTGTAAATTTATTTTATGATTCAGGTGATGTTTACCAATTGCATGTCCGGTAAGCGTTTACCAAGTAAGCATTTATGATGTCATTTTACTTTACTGATGAACATAAGGGCGATAGTCTATCTGGTAAGAGCGATGATAATGATAAATAGTCTTACCCGGTAAGAGAAGGCGACGACTCTGACTTGTTAAGTGCTTACGGTATAAATTGTTGCATACGATATCATTTTGATAGACTACAATCTTACTAGATAAAGTAAGTTAGAGTATTGACTTTTATCAATAAAAACTTACCCGGTCAACATTTGTGTAAACGACCCCTTGTAGTCAAATTTTACAGACAATTTAAAGGCATGGTTTTGTTTTTACCAAAAAAATGCACAAAGTAGTTTGAGGTTGGATCGTGAAGGTGTCAACTAAAGTTTAAATCTTCGAGATAAATAAAAACTAAACGACACAGATAATTGGTGACGCTAAAAACCCCATCAAAGTAAAATTCGATGACAATCATATGTATCGTCAATGCGCTATAGAAGTCAACAAGGGAGGACGTCCTTTATAGCTAATGTCGTTGTTACATATTGTCATTAGTACGTATAGTCGCTATATAAGAATTCACACAACAAAGGCATTATTTGAAGAGCAATTAAGAGTATAAATTGTTTGGTATCCTTCGGGATGAACTGATATTAACATTTATACCTTTGCATCTTGTAATCGATGCTTTAATATCCATTATATCAGGGCCTGGATGTGTTCTTTGGTTCTTACATTTATACTTTTTAACCATAAGTGCTTAATCGCGTGAGAATAATAGTTAAGGTGAAAAGTATAAGAAGTGATATGAACCCTTGATTACCTTTAATCTCGAAACCATTCTTTGCGCTTGATACGGGGATTGATCTGGTACATCTTAGTGCATCTCACATCAGTGCATCTCATCCTAACGTGCATCAAAGGGTGAAGATCCCTCCTTATACTTCTCACACTAACTCCCGTTCTCACTTGAATCCAACCCTTTAACCATATTAGTTAAATCATCTCAATCTAAAAATTCAAATATATTCTTAGGTTTTTTCTTTGCATGTTCTTTTATAATCTCACCACGGTGCCTCTATATCTGTTTTCGCAACTATAAGGGTAGTCACGTAATGCGACAAGATATATCTCAATTTTAGTGTTTTGTTTTATTATTCATCCCTCTTCATGTTATAATACGGTTTTATGTGGTTTTAAGAAAACGATAATGTTTTTATTTTTTGAATAACTTTTTTTTGAAGATATCATAAACAAAATATACCGATATTAGTTACACGAAACATACAACTTTATTATATTGTACTTACGCATAAATTATTTGTGATCTTGAATTTTAAATAATATGCATCCATAAACAGTACTTAAGGTATACAAATTGGTTTTTAAAATTTTGTTATCAAATGATTTATAATATAATATAGATAAAAGAAAGTGTATTTCATCTCAAAACAAAACTAGTCCCTAACAATCCACTAAACAAGTAATATTCAGCCCAATCCATTATTTGGGCCAAACTAAAAGGCTAACCTATATTTATAATCTATAAAATTACAATATAAACTTATAAAGTAAAGTAGCAATCGTAATCCCATAGACGTTTTTGGTGATCGAATTATAACACGTGTGAGGTAGCGATCAATTAAGAGACTGAGGCCTTGTTTGTTTTTTCAGAACTGATTCGTTTAGACGTTTCATAACCATTTCAGAACTGAAATCAGACTTCAACACCGCTTAAAAAACAAACGTCATCTGAAAGTGAAATCACCTGTCGAAGTGGAAAATCAATAACAAATATACAATTAGACTAAAAAATGATCTAAGGCTTTTGAACTTCTAATAAAGTTGTAGAGATATTTTATTCTATAAATTTTACAAGTTTTTTTTAACAAACTCAATATTGTGTACAAACAAATAATTTTTCAAACAATGCATGTAAATTACATTGTTTATATTTATTATTTTTCTCACATACAAAACGGTCATTAACATTTTACATACGAAAAAACATTGAATATGATCTTTTTGAGGTATGAAAGATGTGTTTGCTAAAAGTTAAAGGATGCTCCAAAATATTAGAAAATATAAAAATATCAACAAAAAACCGAAAAAAATACCCTGAAACCAAGCAAAAACATTAAAAATCTTTAGAAACGATGGAATTCGGTTAAAAAAAACACATATGATAACTTTACGGACCTTTGTCTACCTTAAAGGTGCACCCACTTAGTAAAAAAACATGAGTGTGCCACGGCCTCTGTTTTTGCCTTTCCTCGCTTATATCATGCCATGTATTTGTACGAAAAAAAGCAGATTAAAACTTATATCAATGAACACTTAAAAGAAAATATATCGTTCATAATATGAGTAAAAAACTTAACGTATCAAAGTATGAGATGGGACAATAAGATAATCCATCTATCTATGTTAACATATAAGCAAAACATATCGCCTGATGAATTAAACCGAATAAGATAAGTCGGTAACACGCGACATCTATCTCAAAACTCCGTTTCACCGTTATACGACTTATTTGTCGTTTTCCTAATAAATATAAATAATCTTTTTTTTTGAACAACATTTATAACACACACACGCTCCAGCGGTATCGGATCTCCATTACGAGCCAACTCATTAATCCGCTGCGACCCGGCCCAACCTATAGCTGAACCCGACCGGTAGGGAAGTGGATCCCATAGACTGGATCCTCCCGTACTGGCCCCGAACCTAGCCCCTAAGGCCCAGACCCAAAGTCTTGATATCTCATAAATGTCAGCCGCAATAATTGGACCCTGATAGTGTAGCTTTCACCCCACACCCTCCAGGGATGTTACCTATTCAACTGAGCTAACACCCTTTGATAATTAATATAAATAATCTATATGTATAAATATAAATTTTTAATTTTTAGAAAAAATATAAAAATAATAAATTTGCACAAAAATCAAGTAAGTACATGATTGGGTTGAAGAACCTGCACCCGGTGGTGGTGGTAGCGGTGCCGGTGGTGCAGTGGGTGGGTCGAACCCAGATCGGATCTCATGATATGTGTATACGTGGAGTTCGCTAGGACTCCATCTGGCAAGATATTCTTTATTTTTTTTTTACTGATTATTGTGTCTCCTAATAAATACAAGAACAATAATTATATATTTTAATAAAAGATTCTAGATGATAAATTAATAATCATAAAAGCTAAATCATGCATTGTTTAAAAAAAACCAATCCATATAATAATAATAAAAATTCATAATAAACGTAAAACTATTATTGTAAGTTATTATACATGGTTTTTTCTTTTTAGGATCAAAGTTTAATATATTAATTAACCGTTGGTGAGAAAGAAATTACAGTGAAAAAAAGTAAGAAAATATATTTATTTTTAGATCAATCATAATTGAATATCAGTATTAACGAGGTACATCTATATGTTCCAGATCAATTCTTTGTAAATCGTAATTTATGGATGAATATGAGATTAAAAATGATCAAGGGTTCAGATTTCTTGTTATATTTTTTGCCTTAACTTTTTTTTCTCACACGATTATTTACCTATTAATTAATATATATTAGTTTTATGACGTGTTTGTTTTATATGTACTTGGTTTATAAATGAAACTTTTTAGTTAAATTTTTTGTTTCACATATAAAAAAAAGTTTATATTATAAAACAAATATACGTTAATCAATATAAGTTGTGTTTGTAAAATAACATGTTTGTATAAGTTTTACATTCACTGCACTTAGACTAATCCTCTTATACATATGTCGAAAATTTCTTTATCTTATTAAGATTTCTTTTTGAAAAATAACATGTGGGTTTCCCATAATGCCAGATAAGATCATAGCCAATTACAATAATTAATATAGGTATTCTAACACCTTGACGTGATTTGTATTCGTGTAACCCCCTCACCTGTCTAACCTCCTCAATATATGTTCGTCTAGTCTCTTTTAAAAGAGGCGTGTTAGAGTTTTACATTGACTATACTCAGTGGCGGATCCAGGAATTCTGTCAACTGGGGTCCCATTAAGGTAGACTAAAGGCGCGTAAAATCACCCGGCGTATTTCGGAATTTTTTCAAAATTTTTAGTTGATTTCAAGAGATTTTCTTAGTGTTTTTATCGATTTTAAAGGATTTTCTTAGTGTTTTTGTGGATTTCAAAGGATTTTTTTCGTTTTTTTATTGATTTCAAGAGACTTTTTTAGTGTTTTTGTCAATTGCGGACAAGTTGGGGTCCTTTGAATTTTTTTATTTGGGGGAGGAAAGGCTAAATTAAGTATTTTTTATATTTTTTACCATATATATATATATATATATATATTTTTAAACATTCAATGAGGTTCTTGGACCCCCCCCCCCCCTTTTCTACATTAGCTCCGCCACTGACTATACTTGTACAAATCTCTTTTTTGAACTTATGAGCTCTTTTAAAAGTAATCTAATAAAATTCTGGCATGATGACTTACAACTTATTTGGTCAGTTATACATAACTGTGTAATAGTGACTTAATGATATAGAAATTAGGTTTGTTTTTTAGGCTTTTAAAGAAAAGTTTTACACAGAATATCAACGTTTTGATACACTTGTTTTCTCAATTATAAAATACGTTTATTTTATCTATAAAAAGTTTTATAGACATAAATTTTTTAATCTATATAAATAATTCTATTCATATAAAATTTAATGAAAAACGAAACAAATAGGATGCAAATGTCTAACTAATAATTCTCATATAGTAAAAAGTGATGAAGGTGATCTTCTAAGAAATAGGTCTGGTTTTGGTCTTTGGTGGATGGCGGCAGAACTTCATTTAATATTTTTTTTGTTTTTGATATCATCTTGTCTACCCAATTACGGTAGGTTCAACTAAATCTCTAAAAATAGAAATTTTAAATACATTTTAATAACTTTTTTTTTAAATATGAATACATTTTAATAACTTATCATATAAAATCTGGATTTAACAGAATTCCTATAAATAACTTTTATAGTAGAGAAAAATATCATTTTGGAGAGAAATATGCAGAATTTAAAGAATGAAAAAAATAAATGACGTTTGATAGGATTGACTCAGGCCATATTTGTTTTTTCATTTTAAGCTCTTAATCACCACTTATGTCTGGTTCGTTTAGACGTTTCATAATTCAGACTGTTTGTTTTTCTATTACTTTCAGAGTCTCTTATCACTTAATATGGTCTGAACAAATAAGTGGTAACCTAGCCTCTTAAATCCCTCTTATTATCTTCTCATACCTTCGGTTCTTTCACACAAGATGAAAAGAAATAGTCATATTGATTCAGATTTCAAACTTCAGACGTAAAAAACAAACAGTTTACTGATTCAGATTTCAGACTTTAGCACCACCTCTTATAAATTAGAAGTGAAATCATACTTCAGCACCTCTTAAAAAACAAACGCCACCTTAACATCTTTGTTGTCAAATATTATATAAATTAATAAAATGAAGAGATAAACAATAAAACAAAGGCTATTACTCTCGTGGCAAATGAAAAGTTTGCAAGGATGGATTGAGAAAAGTTACGACAATTCAAAAACGAGCATATACATATGGAACGTTATGCTTTTCTAAGCAAAAGAGTCATTTTCAGATGGTGTTCGATTGATTACGTATTAGTCAACATCTGATTGATTGGTTTGAGACTTTGAGATCATCAACAACATTTTTTTTTGTACAAGGGTCTGTTTGTTAACAGTTTAATAATACTCACAAGTCACAACTTGTTAAAGTCAGTTATACATGATTATTTGATATTGACTTAATGATATAAAAACTGACTTATTCAATAAACTTCTAAGGAAAGATTTATACAGAAAGTCAAGTTTTTTTTCTTCCAAACTTGTCCCACCACATTAAAAAAGTACGATCATTCAATCCATCTATAAAAAAATTCTTCCAAAAAAAACCTTTTTCAAGCTATATCAACATATTTTTGAAGTATATATATTATATTTATATACTTAAAAGTGCAACAATTAAACTGATACACTCTTCTGACATTTGATAAGGTTTAAATCTCTGTCTAACTGACCTTTTATGAAGACAAAAGTCCATCCAGATACCGCTAAGACAAAAGACTTATGATATACACATAAAACTTTATACACATAGACAGTTTTATTCATACACGATTTAATCGAAATCAACCAACCAAATGACTCCTATTACCTATTTCTTTAATTTGTCTATAAAATTTCAAAAACATGTTACTATTTTAAAAAGAAAATGGTTATTATTTTAGAATATCCCAAAGGAATCTAGCCGCCGAGGGTCGCCCAACTCCCGCTAGTTGCCTGCTACTTTCCTCCTCCACGTCTTCTAACCCAACCCATATAACCCATTTCCTCTTTTCCACACCCATAATTTCTAAAACCAAACCACCACTTCTATCATCACTTGTACAATATGCATCATCGACTGTACCTAATCCAACATTTTTGTTAATTTACTGTTCCATTTGAAATCAAACACGTGGTAGCTCGAATAAGACTTTTTTTTTGAAAAGCATAGCAGCATCGAACCAACGAATGAATACCACGAACACATGCACGCACACCTTCCAGGCGATATCGGACATCCACGGGCAGCCCACTAAACCGCCGTTATCCCGACCCAGCTAGAGCCCAACACAGTCTAAGACTGGGTTGGGGGGCAGCCCGGTCAATACCGGACCAGCTCAAGGACTGGGTACTCCTCATGCCCTCAAATTGACTCCCCTTGAATTCGAACCCGGGTAGATTGGGATACCATCGACAATCCTCCCCAGGATGTTACCGTCCTTGGGAAAAACAACTGAGCTAGACATGATTTGTTCTCGAATAAGAATATTAACGAGTTGTTTGACGGTTGCTGAATGATTTGGAGCATAATGATCAGAAGACTTTTATAATTTGTACAAAATGACATATAATTATTAGGTAATTGTTTAAAATGAAAGCAAGGCTCTGAATGGGTAAGGGAGACCGAATATACAAAATCATTCAGAGGGTTTTGAAACTATTAGAAGACATTTTTTTTGTCAAACAATATTTACATTTTAACGATTTAGAGGTTGTCTCTTAATAAAACGGTTAAAAGCTAAACAAACAATCCTAAAATAAGGGTTTGATTTTATAATATAATAAGTTCATTTTCATTTTCATTACTCTCCTTGAACCAAAGAGCCCCTAAATATTGTAAAAAGATAAGAAAAAAATGTTTATATTTGAATATTTGGCGAAAAAACCAATTTGGAATTCAAATATACATATTTAAATGGATTTTTCAGTTATTAACATAAGAGCATTCATTTCCTACCTTTTACGGTGTTTAACTATTTTATTTGAACTAACCCTAATCAAACAAAACAGTATTATCGTCTCAGTGGACACCTTATAAAGAAACATCTTTTTATAGTCATCTCACAATTTTTTTCTCACAGGATAACCAAGAAAACACAAGACTCTTTTCATCATAAATTTTGAAAACAACATGACACATCTAGTGAAAAAACGTGCGCGCTACAAAAACCATAAGAAGTTGTTTGATACTCCCCTTCGTCTACGAACAAAAAAGACGCCAAAATTGTGAAATTGTAAAACAACAACATAATCAGCTAGCGAAACCACAATAAAAGTGTCCTACGACGTTTATTTATAGTTTCTTAATTATTTTGTGAAAATTCAGTGACGTGACTATCTATATTTATATCATAAAACATTTAAATTAAACTGAATCATTTTTAATACATTAAGTACCGTTTAATGATGTATATTATTTAAAATTTCAAGATTATTAGTAAATGATGAATGAATACATCTTTTTAAAGCAATATGTTTGAACTCATATAACTAATAATAAAGATAATAAAATACAGTATAAACATTTCATTTTAAATAAAAATAAAAATAAAAACAAAAATAATCATTAAGTTCTAACATAATATTTGATTATTGTCTTTATAAAAATAATTTTATGTTAAAATAAATTATTTTGTTATTAAACTTAAATTAAATTAAACTAAAAAAATTATATAAAAAATAAGAACTTTAAATTATTACTTTTATATTAATATTGATATTTATTCTTTTCAAATGTTTATGTCATTATGTGGCATTCAAATTTATATTTTATACAAATATAAAAATCAGTATTGCTTTTTTTTCCAAAACCGTATAATCATGCTATAAAAATCAACACAAAACAAATGATAAAATAAAACATTAAAATCGAGATATATCGTTATATTATAGGAATATGTTTTTAGGACGATAATCAAATAAAACCCATAAAAAAGTTACAAAGTAGTGAAAACCGATATAAATTTTTTTATATGATTTTTTTTTTATCAAACCTATAATTTAAAATATTGTTTTACGTATGTTTTGTGTTCACCTTATGAAATAATCACATGTGAAAAAAAAATTGATTCACCTAGTGAAACAAAAAATATACATAAAAAAAATTCATATGGTGAAACAAATACATGTAAAATTTTCACCTTATAAAACAAATATATGTGAAATAATATCTTAAATTCTAGCATTTGATAAAAAAATTATAAAAAAAATTATTTTTATATCGATTTTTATGAGTTTGTAAATTTTTTATGATTTTTATTTTATTAAACTCCTACTTTTCTAATGACGTAAACATCCTTTACTAACATGATTATTTGCGATGATAATAAAAAAAAAAAACCAATTACCGGTTTGTCTTAGGTTCTGTGTTTAGTGAACCGGGTTTAGTAAAAAAAAAAACCCGCTACCATTACATAGAGTATATTCTCCAACATATTCCCGCCCTTTTTCCAAAATTAGGTTCCTCTTAAAACTCTGCTCCTTATCAACCGCATCAATCACGTGACATCAAATGGACGGTGGAGATTTATCCCTCAAAAACCCGATTCTCACACCACCGCTGATTTCATATTCTCGTAATATTCCTTTGGCATCTTTACTTTCCCACCCTATAAATACCTTCATCGTACTCTTTTGCCTTCAAACACCATTTCCAACAACAACGTTTTCCCTCCGACCACCGAATTCAACCGCCGGCGGCAGCCATGTCAGGAATCGTGGTGATTTTCGATTTCGACAAGACGATAATTGATATAGACAGCGATAATTGGGTGGTTGATGAGTTAGGTGCTACTGATCTGTTCAACCAGCTTCTCCCAACTATGCCGTGGAACTCTCTCATGGTACTGTGTTTTTTTTTTGTTTTCAGATCCGCCATGGATGTTTCGTTTTAAGGTTTTTTAAAGCATAAGTTAAGAATGTCGGAATTTTTACTTACGAATTGTTGTTTTCAGATCCGCCATGGTTTTTTTTAGCATAGGTTAAGAATGTCGGAAGTTTTACTTACGAAATGTTGTTTTCAGATCCGCCATGGATTTTTCGTTTTTAGGTTTTTTTTTAGCACAAGTTAAGGATATCGGAAGTTTAACTTACGAAAATGTGTCGTTTATTGATAAATAACAGGACAGGATGATGGAGGAGTTGCATTTACAAGGTACGACAATGGCGGATATGGAACAAGTACTAAATCGTGTCCCTATACATCCTCGGATTATTCCCACCATTAAAGCTTTATATGCCTTAGGGTAACAGATTTAACTTTCTCGTTATGTTATCAATTATCAATTATCATGAATCCTTGATCATCGATGTTCTGTACGAGGTTTAATTTAATTACTTATTGGAATTTGTTACGAATTGTTTGAATTCAGATGCGATCTGCGAGTAGTAAGCGATGCAAATGTGTTCTACATAGAAACTATATTGAAACACCTTGGGATACGAGAATGTTTTTCAGAGATCAACACTAATCCAGGCTTCGTGGACGACAATGGCAAGTTAAGGATTTTGCCGTACCATGATTTCCATAAATTCCACCATGGTTGCAACCTCTGTCCTCCCAACATGTGCAAGGTAATTTTTATATTCGATTTGAGTACAATTATACAAACGAATATATTCATCATGCAAACATCCAAAAGATTGATTCGATCATGGACGAATCCAGATTTTTATTTATTTATATCATTTAAAATGTTACATCATTTAACTATAAGAAAAAAATATATGATTTTTGTTTTCAAAAGTTGACACAGTTTAACCACAAGTGTTGTGGTGCACTGGTTGAGACACTTAGGATATGGTGGAATATCCCATCTACCTAGGTTCAAATCCATACGTACACAACAATTTTGGCCCACTCAGTTTATCGGGTTGATGTATTATAGTCATAAATTGTCGGGATTAGTCTAGGTATAGTTTGGGATACCCTTCCAAAAAAAAGTTGACACGATTTAACTATAAGAAACAAATAAATGATAACACCTTTCATAAACCTAATTTTTCTAGTGTGGCACATCAAGGTGGGCCCGTCCTAGATTCAGTTCCTGATTTCTTTTTAATAATTATTTTTCTAAATCAGGGTAAAATAATTGAACGAGTTCAAGCCTCTTTAGAAGGAAAGAAACGGATCGTATATTTGGGTGATGGTGCCGGGGATTTTTGCCCAAGTTTGAAGCTTCTAGAAGGAGATTACATGATGCCGAGAAAAGATTTTCCAGTTTGGGAACTGATATGCAAAAACCGAGATATGGTTAAGGCGGACGTCCATGAATGGACAGATGGTGAAGATATGGAACGAATCCTTCTTCGCCTTATCTCCAATATAATCGCCATGGAAGATACAAAGAACAACGTTGTTGATAACACAAATCAATTGTTTGATTGCAAATTCGAGACAATTGCTCTAGAAGCGTTGCCTAAACCTCTTTATGTCCCTCATTGATCGATGATAACCCGCATTTTAGAATCTATTATTAAGTTAATCAAATCTGATTGTAGTTAGTGGGTGTTTGGTTAGAGGTATTACGCTGTGGGATTTGAATATAAAAAACTGTTTGATTTATATTATATATATTATATAATGAGTTCATTATCTGACATTTCTATGATATGATATCATATTTTTTTTTCTTTATAGAATGTACCAACCAAACTGTTATAATTGGTTTGAAAATTTCTACATCGAGTATCAATTAACTTTATTTGGTACTAACTTAACTAGCAACATGTTGGTATTTGTTCTGCACCAACATTGTAAACTTGTAAATTTAAATACGTAAAAGTGGAGATGTAGAAGGTTTAGCTTGAGCCATCCAAGCCTATTTTCATTGCATAATAAAGTTTGGGGTTGAAAAAGGGTTTTGTCGGGTTTTTTAAAGCCTTTTTAACTTTTTTCGGGCCAAACGTAGGCCCAGACCTACCGCCAATATTTCAACATGATTGGGCTTTAACGTTGTGTCCTCGAAACTCATTTTAGGAAGGAAAAAAAGCGAGGGAAAATGAAGAAAAGTAAAAAAAAAACTTCTGTTTCAAAACTTTTTTAGGAGAGAAAGAAAAGGAAAATGAATGAAAGAAATGACAAGTTTCCTTCCAAAACTTTCCTTCCACATGTGGGAGGAAAGGAAAAGAAAGAAATTACAAAATTACAAAACTACCTAACCTTTCATTATAAATGATATATTTTAAGGGTATATTTGTAAATATGATATTTTTCTTTTCTTTCTCTCTTGTTCAAGAACGCGGAAAATTATTTCTTTCTCTTTTTCTCCTTCATTTCCTTATTTTTCGAGAACACAATAAAAAAATTCTTTTCTTTCCCCTCCATTTCCCCCCTCTTTTTCTTTCTCTTCTCTCTGGGTTAAAGAACACAGTGTAAAAATATTAGATATATACTTTTTTAAGTCTTAGTGGATGTTTAGTTAAGGGTAGTAAAACATTTATTAATGAGATTGAATATAAAAGAAATTATTTATTTTTATATAATATAATGAGTTCATTCACATAAACCTACATTTTTATTCTAGGTTAAATTAGCGTAATATAAATTTATTCCCAATTTTATTTTTATTTTCCTTTCCTGTCTAGACCAAACAGTCCATTAAACAACATATCTAGTGTATATAACATTGACTAATGTTTATTTACCTTTTTAAACATTTATATATACCCTAAACCGCAAACTTTTGTAAATGTGTATTAACTTAAGAGTTATGATATTTATCGAATATAACGTGTATTTCGTTTATCGAAAGTAAAAAGAATATAATATCTTTTTGACATGAGAAAATCGTAAAAGCAAAAACCACTTTCATTTAACAAATTGTACATATGTGATATGACAGAAAAGTAAATCAAGATTAATTTAAATCCACAAATACGAAAAAAAAACATATATGTATCTTACTTTAAAATATTTATAGAAAACAAAATTCCTTTTTATATGTTTAAAATGAATTAGAATTTGTGAAAATTATGTTGTTCAATAAATCGGTTAAGGACTTGTCTAGATATAAAAGATCAAATCAAGTTAAATTTTCAGGACCAATACAAGTATATAAGTTTGAACAGTACAAGTATACAAGTTTGACGCAAGTTAACCACAAGGGTTGTCGCCTACTGGTCGAATGCCTGGGGGATGAGGAATATCTCATCCACCCAGGATTCGTTCGAATCCAGACGTTTTCAACATTTGTAGTCACTGAGTTTATCAGGACTGATATATTACAGTCCAAAAACTTTGTCAGGATTAGTCTGGGCCCTACCTGGGATACCCTTGAAAAATGACCCAAGTTTTATAAAACCGATTACATATTTTCTTTTTGTTGGACCATGCTTGGAATGACCGAACCCAACGAATTTATACATGCGTAGTGTAAGTGTGGAACGAATAAAAATGAGGGATATATCATAAGATAAGAATTCAAAGTTCAATTTTTTTACTGTTCATTTTAATCTTGTCTGTTATATGAAATTATGCTTGTCGTTCGCAACCTCTTGCTTGTTGTTTCTTTTTTGTTTTGTTTTGTTTTGGGGGCAGGGGTTTGTTTTTGTTTTAATATTGTTGTGCCTTTTATAAAAATTATTGCCACTACGAAGAGTCTCCAATTCTCTCTTTCTATTATATGATCTTTTATATGCTTTTATGTAAAAAAGATAAATTTTTTTTGTCAAAGTTCCCTTTCCCTACCTAAGATAACATATGATTGCTGAAAAATCTATGCTTCACACATTTATTGTTAACAAAGATATAAACGAAAATACAAAGGAACATGAAAATATTTGTGAAAAATCAAAATAAACGCCATATATAAAGGAATTTGAGCATGACAATTGAGTTAAACACATAAGATGTGCTCGTGGGCTGGTTATGATTTTTGAACTAAACTAAAAGTTATGGCTATCTGAAATTTGTATGCCATATTCCTAATATCTAACGAATATCTCTGCAGGTTGGTACACATTAACTCACGACACAATCAATTGTTTGATTGCAGATTTGATTTACATTTGATTCTAATTTGGTGTTATAAATAAACATTATTTTTAATGTTTGACAGTTAATATTTAAAAACCTGTATAATAAACATTACATATTGATTTTAAATAAAAAAGACATTACGTTTTAATGTATTGCTTTGTTTTGGTTTTAATATTATGATGCCCCTCATAAAAAATATTGCCACTACGAAGAGTCTCCAATTCCCTCTTTTTGTTATATGATTTGTTACATGTTTTTACGTAAAAAATTCTCAAAATTCCCTACCTAAGGTAGCACACGGTTAACGAAAAATCTACATTTCAAAAGTAAAAAGAATATAATATTTTCTTGCCGTGAGAATATCGTAAAAAGCAAAAACCACTTTTGTTTAACATATTGTACATATGTGATATGACATAAAAGTAAATCAAATGTTAATTTAAATCCACAAATACGAAAAAAGAACGTATATATGTGTCTTACTTAAAAATATTATAGAAAACAAAATTCCTTTTTATATGTTTAAAATGAATTAGAATTTGTGAAAATTATGTTGTACACTAAATCAGTTAAGGACTGGTTTAAATATAAAAGATCGAATCAGGTTAAATTTTCAGGATCAATACAAGTTTAACCCAAATTGATTACATATTTTCTTTTTGTTGGACCATGCTTTGAATGACTGAGCCCAACTAATTTATACATGTGTAGTGTAAGTGTGGAACGAATACAACTGAGGGATATATTATAAGATACGAATTCGAAGTTCAAACTTTTTAATGTTCACTTTAATCTTATCTGTTATATGAAATTATGTTTGTCGTTTGCAATCTCTTGTTTGCTGTTTTTTTGTTTTGTTTTTGGGGGAGTGGGTTGTTTTTATATATATTTGTTTTTGTTTTAATGTATTTTGATGCCTTTTATAAAAATTATTGCCACTATGAAGAGTCTCCAATTCCTTCTTTCTGTTATATGATTTGTTATATGCTTTTATGTAAAATAAAAAATAAAAATAAAAAAGTCGTCAAAATTCCCTTTCCCTACCTAAGATAACACATGATTGACGAAAAATCTATGTTTTACACATTTATTGTTAACAAACATATAAACGAAAACACAAAGGAATATGAAAATATTTGTTAAAAAACAAAATAAACGTCAAATATAAAGGAATTTGGGCATGACAATTGTGTTAAACACATAAGATGTGCTCGTGGGCCGGTTATGATTTATGAACTAAACTAAAAGTTATGGCTATCTGAAATTTGTATGCCATATTCCTAATATCTAACGAATATTTCTGCAAGTAGTTACACATTAACTCACGACACAATTAATTGATTGATTGCGGATTTGATTTACATTTGATTCTAATTTGGTGTTATAAATAAACATTATTTGTAATATTTGACAGTTAATTAAATATTTAAATCTTTAAAATCTTGTATAAAACGTTACATATTTGTTAGGGTATTTATTAACTTGTATTAAAATCTGGGCTTAAAGTGTAAAATACTGAAAGGTATTTAAAGTTTGTTTTGTTTCATTTAAACCTAGTTCACACATTAGAAAACCTAAGAGCCATATACATTCTTTGTAATCGATTATAATTCAATTCAATCATTCGACTATGTGAATCATTCATATCATTATTGTTCGTGTTTAATTGATACGTTAATTACACTTGTACTGGACTCATAATATTGGATCGAAATAAAAACACGTTATCTATTCATTAACTTATGATTAAAAAAAATACAAGTTAATCCACAAAACATATAAAATGAAAAATATATAAACAATTGTGAAAACAACATGTATTTATTTGTTTTTTAGTTGTAAATTGAAAACGATATATGAAAAAATAGTGGCCAAGTAAAAAAATGATGAAATATAGAGGAATTTTTAAGTGCATATTGGTATGCTATATTTTTTTCCGACTATATTTTCATATTTAAAGTTTTTTTCATTCTATCTTATTTTTTTTCTTTGTATTTTGAAAGAGTGTTTTAACATAACTCTTGAAAGAAACTTTTTTGACATGTTTAAAATTAAAAAAATAACATAGTTATTATAGATGTTCTAGATTGACAAATTAATTATTTTAACCATTTTAGAAATTAAAATTACCAAAATGATCGATTAGGTTTACTAAACCACCAAAAAGATGTCGTTTCGGGGAGAATCCTCCGCCAAACCGTTTAGGTTTGCCAATTTCTTACTTACATTTTACATTTTCTACCGTTAGAGTGGTTTGCTAAATTATTTTAGGTACTTTACTTTTTAATTTTTCGTTTTACACCATTATCACATTAATACACATACTCGTATATCAATTAAAATACGTCTAAAAAATACGTTTTTATTTTAACAAGTTACACCAGTATGATTTATAATCGTCTCGACAATACCTTCGAAATGAGTCTAATATTGAATATTTTTCGATTTAATTATATACTTTTAAAGTCAGTTATCCTCTTGATCGGTGAATATGAATATTTTTCACAAAATTCGGAATATTAATTAAAATATAGTGGTATTATTTTTTAACGATAAAGTATAATATTATGGATATATAAAGAAATAAGATATAAATTATAGTGAATTTGTACTACTTTTGTGTTCTTGTCATTTCTATAATAAAAACCATATAAATTAGTATTCGTGTAAAATAACACATAATGCATCGGTTCTTAAGATTCTTACAATATATACTATAATTAACCCATTTTTGAATCAATGATATATACACAGTGCGGAGGGGACTACAGAAATAAAATACAGAAATCTTTCAAGCATATTTCCATGCTCTTCTTCTCCAAGATCTTTCATGAGTAAAATTTTCAGCCTCAATATAATATTTTAATAGCCGGAAAAGACGATCAACTTACAAAAAATAATAGCATTATATTTTAATTAATATTCCGAATTTTGTGAAAAATATTCATATTCACCGAATAAGAGGATAACTGGCTTTAAAAGTATATAATTAAATTGAAAAATATTCAATATTGGACTCATTTCGAAGGTATTGTCGAGACGATTATTATGGTGCAACTTGTTAAAAGAAAAACGTACTTTTTAGACATATTTTAATTGATATACGAGTATCTGTGTTAATGTGATAAGGGTGTAAAACCAAAGATTAAAAAGTAAAGTATGTAAAGTAATTTATTAACTAACTCTAAGAGTAAAAAATATAAAACGTAAATAAGAAATTGGCCAAATTTGGCGGAGGATTTGAACGGTTTGGCGGAGGATTCTACCCAAAACGACGTCGTTTTGGTGGTTTAACAAACCAAATTTAGGTATTTCAATTGTATTTTGGTCATTTTATTAAAAATGGAGAAAATGATCATTTTAGTAATTTTAGAATTAATTTCTAAAATGTTCAAAATAATTAATTTCCCTTACTTTTATATATTTTCTAACACAAATTATATGATTAAATTTTTTATAGTGATTTCTTTAAATACTTTTGTTAATTAAAATATTTGAAGGTAAGGATCGTACATGCTACCATTTTCTTGGTTTATGAAAAAGAATTAATTTAATCTATATTATATTTTTAAAGAATCTAACAGCTAAAATTAAATAAATTTATTCTGAATGGATATGAATTAAAATAAGGCAAACGGTTTAAAAGTTATAAAAAAATTTATATATATTCATATTGGTCTGAGACGTGTCTTTTAAGGTATTCGATCATCGAAAGGGTTTTAAATTAAATTTTTTCTGGAAACCCTCGATAATCAAATTCCCAATGAAGCACATCCCAGCCTCTCATGGTCACCTTGAATATTTTTTTTGATGACTTTTAAACCGTTTCTATGGCTTTTAGATTTAGAATCAAAATCGATTTTATGATTTTGGTTTATATGGTTTTGAATTGGCTAAAAGATAAAATAAATCTATAAAAGAAGGGAAATGCTTCATATTAACTTATTTTCAACGACTTTTAGAGAGATGGATCAAATACAGACATTTTTACAAACCACAATGGTTATCTTGTAATTTCGAAACTGTAAGAACAAAAAGAGTTATTACTGACAACCCACAACGACCAAATTTGTAGTTTATTCGAAAAAATTGTTATCCCCTCCGTCTCAAATTAATTATTTATATTTTTATATTTTAGTTTGTCCCATTGTAAATGTCCATTTTCAAAAGTAAGTTTTTGTTTTTCTATTTTATCCTTAATTATGAAATAATGAAAGTTTATCCCTCTTTTATCAAATGTAATAATTACACATTTTTAAAACTAGATATTTTGATGTCATTTTCATTGTTGACACTTAATTTGGAATGAACAAAGTAACATTTAGGAATGAACATATGAGAGCGAGACACGTGTCATATTCAGACTGAATAATCAAAAAAATATTCAAATTGAATATAGTATTTATTCGGTCGTAACATTATTCAGACTGAATAAATACTATATTTAGTCTGAATACGACACGTATTACGTTCTTATTTATCCTTACGTTCACAACCAAATTTGAGTTCTCATTTGAATTTTTCTCTACTTTATTATATTTTATAAGAGTCGTATTTGAATAATTATGGCCACCAACGTTGTATACTTCACTAGAATCTTTGTGGTTGTTATCCACCTAATCCACACAATTACAATTCCATTCCCTTTTCCAATTTTCATAAAACGGATATTCTTCGTTATATTCCTCTTTTTTCTAAAATTACTATTTTTATTCCATTTAAATTTAATTAAAAAACGTAACCCCCGTTGGATCATTTTTCAATCATCACGTGATAACAACCCAACGGTTACGATTAAAACCCACAATTTAATATTCCATTGGCATCTTTGTTTTTGTCCTTTTTTCTCTTCCTATAAATACTTTCACTCGTAATATGTTTTTTTATTACAAACACACACAATTTTCTCAAAATATATAAGTATTTGTATTTCTTGAATATTTATATATAAATGTCAGGAATCATGGTGATTTTTGATTTCGATAAGACGATTATAGATATCGATAGCGATAATTGGGTGGTCGATGAACTGGGTGCAACTGATTTGTTCAACCAGCTTCTTCCAACTATGCCTTGGAACTCTGTCATGGTACGTAACATCTTTCGTCTCAAGATATGCATTTATGTTTTTAAACGTGTATGTGTATCTGTGTGTGTGTATATATATATATATGTGTGTGTGTGTGTGTGAAATACGCATTCACATACTTACTATTTGATGAGATTGGAACCCTCAAACTCTGGTAACCTGAGTACTGTTGGGTCAATGAACTTCGATAAATATGATTTTTTTACGTTATTTAAGATTTTGATTATAGATGTTGATATGCAAACAGGATAAGATGATGGCAGAGCTACATTTGAGTGGAAAGAGCGTCGAGGATATTGAGGAAGTACTGAAACGTATCCCAATACATCCTCGGGTTGTTCCAACCATTAAAGCCGCACACGCTTTAGGGTAATTCAAGTTTTTTTTTCTTTTTGTGTTTTTAAAATATCATAACTGTTTATGTGAAATAACTTAATGAACATTTTTTATTTCCAGATGTGATCTGAGGGTGTTAAGCGATGCAAATTTGTTCTACATAGAGACAATACTGAAGCATCTCGGGATCCGTGAGTGTTTCTCTGAGATTAACACGAACCCTGGATTCGTCAACGAGGAAGGCACGTTACGAATTTTGCCGTACCATGATTTCCACACTTACTCTCATGGTTGTAGCCTTTGCCCTCCAAACATGTGCAAGGTGAATATTTATTTAAAATTTAACTATCTTGTTTTAACTTTAAATGTTAATACTGGTATTTTAGTATACACTTGATTTTTATATTTTATGTACGCTTAATTTTTTTTTCGAAAAATTATTTTTTACAGGGTAAAATAATAGAACGAATTCAAGCCACGTTAGAGAAAGAAGGAAAGAAAACGATCATATATTTGGGAGATGGGGCTGGGGATTTTTGCCCGAGCCTAAAGCTTGTAGAAACAGATTACATGATGCCAAGAAAAGATTTTCCTGTATGGGATCTGATATGCAAAAACCGTCACCTTCTTAAAGCTGAGGTCCATGAATGGACTGATGGGGAAGATTTCGAGCGAATCCTCCTTCAACTTATCACAACAATAATCTCGATGGAAGATATAAAGAGCAACATTGACAACACAAATCAGTTGTTTGATTGCAAGTTTGAGAAAATTGCACATGAAACGTTGCCCAAACCTGTCTATGTTCCTTAATTATCCTTGCATACCGTATATTGTCCAATACTCTTGGATCTAAATAAAATAATACTTTTTTGCTTCTGGAATATTATATTTATGGGTTTGTCATGTGTATTTGAAGATATACTCGTTTAATATATATTTCTGATAAAAAAGAATAAAGAATCATATTGAACGTAACTTGCTAAAGGTTTCGTAATAGAATGGTTTGGTTGAAACCTACAATATTTTGATATGACATCTAAAATGGATAATATTTTTTGGACAAAAGATAAAGTTTAGACTAATGAGTTGTTTAATCAACCGATAATAATCATCACTTTCACTTACCTTATCGTGTGACATTCCCTGCCATTAAAATGGGTTGATGATAAGCATTTATCATCTGAAAAACGCTTATTGGGTAAGAGTCACCACTCTCACTTACCGGGTAAAACTTCTCATTTGCCTTTATTCTTACCAAGTAAAATTTTCGATCCTTGCTATTCTCATCCGATAAAGTAATTGATCCAGTAAACATTTATCTAGTAAGTGTTTGGTAAAAGACTCCTACATTAAAAGAACGGTTGAAATATTAAATTACATTTTCCGTCCTTGTGGTTGTCATAAATTACGAATTTCGTCCCTATGGTTTTAAAATTACCGTGTTCGTCCCTATGGTTTACAAATCATTGCTATTTCCGTCTGATACGAAGAGGATTCAAGAGTTAGGAGACTTTTCTCCGATCATTTGAAAGGATGAAAACAGGCTCGAAAGAATTTTGTCTTAGTTTTTCGAGAGTTAGGAGACTAATACAATTACTTTTAGAGTTTTATCTCTAGTTTGTGAATTTTGTCTTAGTTTTTCGTGTGCTATGCTATGCCAATTTTTCCTCATTTTATCCATTCTCCAACAGCTTCTCCAAAATGGGGAAAATGGAGAAAATGAGGATTTTGAGCAAGTATTTTGCTCCAATAGCTTCCCCATAATTATCTCTAAAATGGAGAAAGTAGGAGAGAGAGTACAATTTTTCTCCAAATATGGAGTTCACTCCAAAAATGATCTCCAAATGAGATGACCAATAGAAAACTTTGAAAATAAATATTTAAAGAGGGATAATATTTTAATAGATGATACAATATTTTAATATTATAATCAATCTTGGATTCTCTAAAATGGTGAATTTGTTGGAGATGAATGTAATTTTTTTTGAAAATTTTATCTTTGTTGTAGGATAAATGTGTCATCGTCTAATGGATATGACGATATAGATAGAGATAAACATATTAGAGATAGGTTAGAACTATTATCTCTTGTAGTTATCTACTTGTATCTTATCCATATTTAAAGGACTTATAATTAATGAGAATAACAGATCTCTTCTCTCTCTCTTTCTTGTTGTTCTATTTTACTTTCTCCTTTAACACGTTATCAGCACGTAGCTCAACCAAAGATCGTTTGGTCAAGCCGTGAAGCTCCAACTTTCACAGTATCATTGTCGATTTAAGGTACGTTTTTATGCTTAGATTTTATTGTTATTGTCATTGTTGTCTGCCGGTAAACAACTATGGCCATTCCCCGGCGTTGAATGACTTGTTTCCTGCTACTTTAATTCAAATAAGCATCTCCATGCCTTGATCTATATATTTATGAACGTGATATATTGCTTGCATTGTTACTACGTTATCCATCATTCATTGTTACCTTTTTCATAAATTCTAGTAAGCTTATCATCAAATCTTCATATTTTTTTAAGATCATGTTAGAAGTTAAATATATGTTTATGATTTGATTTATAAAATGCTTTTGATATATTTTCATTGTTAATATCAATAAAAAAACCCAAATAGGATTCGTAATTATTTAATTTTGTTTTAATTGAAATAATAACATTGATAAAAATCAATAATGACGAGATTTTTTTTGCAATAACATAATTATATGGGATTTTATTGTGACGTTAATATAATTATTTAAATTGAATATTATTTAACTTTTTTTAAACTAGGAATTGGGGTATTCCAAATACAACTATGGTTGTTTTTAAACTAAATAAAGATTTTTTTTATTAGTTTCTTTTATTTAATATATATTTATATTAATTTTATTTTAATCAATATCATTGAATATTCATTGATCCATTATAATTCTTAGATAACTTCATGAATATTATTTGTTCTGTACTAATTTAATTTTTATTTTATTTGATTATGATGGTGTTTATGGATCTGATAGTGTTTATCGTTTTCACTATTATTATTATCATTAATGCTTATCCGATTAGTTTATGATATATGAATATTTAGATTAGGTTAATTTAAATGTTCATCTTAATATTTTAATATATGATACAATATTTTAATATTATAATCAATGTTGGATTTTCTAAAACGGTGAATTTGTTGGAGATGAATGTAATTTTTTTTGAAAATCTTATCTTTCAATTCTCCATTTTAGAGAAATTATAGAAAATTTATTGAAGATGCTCTAACTATTTTTTTTTATAACCAAAAAATAGACAAAAATATAGCTTGAAATCAAAGTCTTGTAACTTCAAATTAAAAAAAATTTGAATTTCTGTTTTGGGGGATTGTTTTTTGGTGTGTAGGGTTAAAGGAGTGGGGGTTAAAATAATTAAGAAATATATATTTTTTTAAATTTTGGTAGGGGTTTTAATGCAAATTGTGGATTTGATCTATGTGTTTTAATTTTTCTTACGGTTCTTATGGTAAGTTTATTGTGGATTTGACTTTTGTATTTTGGACCTTTTTGTTTAGTGTGGATTTGATATTTGTGTTTTTGGCTTTTTTTTGTTTATTGTGGATTTGATTCTTATGATATTCAATTTGTTTTGGTAATGATATCTTAGATTAGCGTCTCTGTTAACTTCATTAAATCAAAAAAATTATGTTTTATTTTAATCGTTGTTCTATTCTATCATGTCCAGTATACCAAACATACCTTCAAGAGATTCCAAGAAAAGATAATCCAGTTTTGGATATTGATATGAAAATTAGATCTCTTCGGATCTTAAAACCTTTGTATCTAATTTTTTAACTTTGAATTAATAAGATCATCTCCAATTAACCATTTATTTTACTCCCCAAAATCCTCTTCAGTAAACTATCTATTTTACTCTCTATAATAGATAAATGAATAATAACTCTCTAAATACAGAGAATTACTATTCAATACTTTCTATTTTTTCTAAACTTTAGTAAAATTGGTATATTTATTTTATTTGTTGTCTAATACCAATATTTACTAAAGTAAAATTATATATTTGACAAAGAAACTTATTTTCCTCTTAATGAATATAAGGTTATTTTGTGGTTCTATATTGAGGTGGGTGGTAAAATTTGATGCAGTTAAAAAAAGTTATTATGAAAATAAAAAATATAAGAGTATAATTTATAAATTTAATAAATATAAAGGTATTATTGAAAATCTATGTAATCAAAATAGAAAAAAATATACTTGAAATATATTCTCTTTTATATATACAAATCATTAACCTTTTTCTATATATACAAATCATTTAAACATGATATTTATTTGGAATGCATGTTTTTACAAAATATTATTTCTATGTACATGTTATAGGTTGTTACATATATTTAATTTATGTCATGATGTTCATGTTAATTATTTATTCTTTTCAAAACGTTATTTAGCATAGAAAGTTTTTTTTTTCTTTCTATAATGGTTACAAATAATTTAGTTACTTTATTACACATTTTAAAACTATATACCATTTATATTACAGACATTTATTATGATTATAGAAAATAACATAACTTCATAAGGCCAACTGTCAACCAAACGCTTTTACAGTCATCACCTTTATAGTTATCTTATCGTATAACACATTTTTGGTCATCAAAACACAGAAAAATAATTATATTTACACTAAATAAAATCCAAAACAAAATTAGTTGTATTTTGATTCAAGTTTGCAGCTCGAGTACCTAGGCTCAGGCTCAGGCTCGGCTCGGCTCGACTCCGATATAGAGTCGGTTTCACAAACAGAGTTGATGATTCCGGTGAACTTTAACCACCAATAATCAGAAACCCTAATCACAATCATACCAACCCTAATCCTTCATTACAGTAATAATCAAAACCCTAATCACAATCAATCAAATGACATAGATGAACGTATGATCCATCGTCTCTCCAGGTACATCTTCGTGCACCTTCGGCTTCTCTTTCCCACCGACCAATCTCGCCGGATTCCCAACCGCCGTGGTCCGCGGCGGCACATCAATCATCACCAGCGACCCCGCCCCAATCTTCGCCCCTTCACCAATCTTCACATTCCCTAACACCGTCGCACCGGCGCCGATCAAAACACCATCTCCGATCTTCGGATGCCGATCTCCACCTACTTTTCCGGTACCGCCTAACGTGACGTGATGCAGAATCGAAACGTTGTTCCCAACCACCGCCGTCTCTCCGATCACAACTCCGGTGGCGTGATCCAACAGGATTCCTTTCCCAACCCTAGCGGCGGGATGGATATCGACGGAGAAAACATCCGCTACGCGCGAGTGCAGCGCGAGTGCGATAGGCTTCCGGTTCAACGCCCAGAGGCGATGAGCGACGCGATGTGCTTGGATCGCTAAGAAGCCTTTGTAGTTAAGGAGACAGTGAGCGAAGGAGATGCAGGCAGGGTCGCGTTGACGGGCGGCGCGTAGGTCGGCGACGGTGGCGGAGAGGAGGGATTCGTCGGAGGAGAAGGTGTTGAGGAAGAGATCGTAGAGAAGAGTGGAGAGGAGAGTAGAAGAGCAGAGTTTGTTACCTAAATGGAAAGAGAGAGATCTGGTTAGGGTTGAGTGAGAGATGATGGTGGAGTAGAGATAACTGGCGAGTGCTGGTTCTGATTCTGCGTCACGGCGGGCGGCGGCTTTGATTTCGTTCCAGACCCAATCGCCTTCGGTTTCTCCGCCGGTAGCACCGCCGTTGGCGGTGGTTTGTGGTGGTGATGACATGGTGGACTGTGATGCGGCGTGTGGAAGGTGGAAGTGTGTGTGTGTGTGTGGATATGGGGTTAGAGGCGTGAAAAAAATGTAGACCACAAATCGGGTATTGTGTTTCTTTTCAGTGAAGAATTTTTTACACTTTTTTCTTGAAATAAATTTATCAAAGGAAGAAGAGAAAGTTTTTAAAGGAAAATGAAAGGAAACTGTAGAAAAATAAAATTATTTATAAAAATGAAAGGATATATTTATAAAATTGATATTTTTTCCTTTCTATTTTGTTTAAGAACATAAAAAAAAGAACTTTTTTTTTAATTTCATTTCTTTTCTTTCATTTTTAAAAATACAAATGAAAAAAATTATTTTTCATTCCTTTCTTTTTTCCTCTCTTTATTTTTATTTTATTTTCTAACCAAATTTTACTATGACAAATTTTCTAAAACTTTCTTTAAGATAAAAGCAAAAGAAATGGTAAAAATCTTTAAGTTTGGGGATTTTTAAAACATGATAGCTCTTCGACAACTATGTTGATTTTGAAAATTTTAGTAAGAAAAAAAATGAAGAAATCTTCAAATTTAGAAGATGTGAAAAAAATACATATCCAACAAACAAATATGTTATATTTGCATTCTTTTCTTTTAAATTTAGATATTTCTTTGTTTTTCTCTTTTTAGGAAAGAGTTTAACATGACCTCACATATGAAAAAGAAATAAACTAACCTATGATAATTCTTTCTTCTACCAATGATAATTCTTGAAATTAAATTTGGAGATCTTTTTTCTAAGAATGATTTCTTTCTTCTACCAATGATAATTTTTGAAATTAAATGTTTAGTACAAAGAAATAATATTTTATGATTTATATTGAATATTTTAATAATACGAATAACATTGTAATCGCTCGTATAATTGAACCTATTTTTTTTTTTTTGAAATTTTTGACAATGAAACTATTTTTTTATTTAAAATTTAAAATTTTAATTCTCTATTTTGAAAAATCGATTGCTTTCATATGTTTCTCTTTCAAAATAAAAGAGTCCATGTTCAAAAATAAATAACTAAGTTTTAAATGTTTGAACATATTATTATGATTGCTTTCATATGTTTCTCTTTCAAAATAAAAGAGTCCATGTTCAAAAATAAATAACTAAGTTTTAAATAATATACTTAATTTATGTATAAGTATTTTTAAAAAATAGATAAATTAATGAAGTGTAAATATTGTAGTTTGTTCAATTAAGAAAACGTAATAAATATATATTTTTAAAATTGCATATAAACTTAATAATGAACATTTATTTTAGAGTAAATTACGATATTTGTACCTATGAAAAATAGTCGTATGTAAACCTTCTTATAATAACATAGTGTAGTCTTTACGTGAAACTTACACCATAACTTAATATTTAAGGTCCATCTAAAGGCTACCATCTTCATAAAATACAACAAAACATTCACACAATATAACAGTACCTTCACTATTGCTCAGTCTTCTCATGAAAATGAAAATTTCTTATGTGATCCCACATGTGTGTGTATATATATAACAAATAATGACACTATGTACTTTTACTTGTAACTACCAAAGAGGAAATTACCAGTAACGTTAAAAAAATCTTTGCAACTTTTTCTTTTTGGTAACTATAGGTTTCTGGATCAGCTTACGTGCACCGACTAATCCCTGGAGGGACCACCAATAACCTAGAGTTATTGCAGGTGAACCTCCATGACCAAAAGGGTTTTGGTAGCGTCTGGATTCGAACCCGGCCCATTAGCTTGGAGCAGAGTTACCCCTACAACTCAACGAGTACTCCGAAACAAGCTTTGAGAAATAAGAATCCCTCTTCATTAGGTTGGAGGGCTCATCATATTCCATCATTTCACCTACACATATAATAAACCCAGTTATAAAAAATTTCAAGTGGTGGCGCAAGTTGACTCTAAGAAATATATATTTGAAATTTTTTCACAAAATCATCACTGGTCTGCCGGTTAGTTTATTGTATTTCATATGTAAGGTCATGTGTTCAGGTCTTTTATAGCAAAAAAATTCAGAAACATAATAAATCTATTTTTTTTTTCATTTTTATGATGTACTTCCTCAGCATTGAAGTTACACACGGAGCAGAACGGAACTTTATCTGTCAAAGGAAGTTACACACGGAGCAGAACGGAATTTCCTCAGCTTAATGAACTTAATGTGACTCATAGCTTATTCGGTCAGCTATACATTATCGTTTGGTAGTGGCTTAATGATAGAGAGAGTGACTTATCCAGTAAACTTTGGGGGTTGGGGGGGGGGTTATATAAAAAACGAAGTTTTTTTACCGAATATTCCCCTTCCGATTAAAGAACACGCTCCTTCCATCTATTAAAAACCCCATCAGTACAAAAACCTTCCGATTCTATACATGCATATTAATCCACACAAACAATTTTATCCAAGACTTAATGAAATACCAATCAAACAGCCCCTAAGGGGCTGTTTGGTTAGCTTTCCAGTAAGTCATGTATGGATAAAGCTGTCTGTGTGGATTAATCTCTCTGTATGCATTGAGAAGGTTTTTGTTTGGAAGGGTTTTTTCGTAGATGGAATGAGCGTGTTCAATTGGGAGGGGCAGGTTTCAGAAAAAAACTTTGATTTCTGCATAAAGCTCCCCCTAGAAGCTTATTGAATAAGCCACTTTCTATATCATTAAACCACTACCAAACAGTCAAGTATAGCTGACCGAATAAGCTATGAGTTCCATTAAGCTGCTAACAAACAGTCCCTAAGTCACTTTCTATGTCATTAAGCCACTACCAAACAGTCATGTATAGCTAACCGAATAATCTGAGAGTCCCGTTAAGCTCATTAAGCTGCTAACAAACAAGCCCTTAGTCCTAAGCAAACCAGAACAACGGCTTTATAGAAGCAAATTTGTTAAATTGAAATCTAAGCATCAAACAGCGGGTTTGCATATTGGGCGAGAAAAACATACCGGAAGAAAGGACCATGACCATATCACTATCAATGACGGTTGGAATTCGGTGAGCTACTGTTACAACAGTACAGCTTGAGAACTCTTGCCTTATAATCGTCTGTAGTGTGGCATCTGTGTCTGAATCAATCGAAGCAGTTGCTTCATCCAGAACTAGGATCTTGTTTCGCCTTAGCAACACTCTTCCGAGACAGAAAAGCTGCCGTTCACCCATACTCCAATTTTCCCCTTCGTCACTCACTGTTGTAAAAAAGAGAGAATAAAAGATCTTGAGGCTAAACTTGGAAGCAGTAGTTTAATTTGGGTGCGTTTGGTATCCAGATAGACGGTACAGAAGAGGACATAACAGTTGTTCAGCGTTTGGTAAGACATAACTAGACAAGACAGAACAAATAAAATGACCAATTTACCTCAAACAGGTTGTTTATATCTTTTATTAATTTTGAGTAATTTATAATAAAATAAATATTTTTATAACAGAATATATTATTAGAGAGTTTTTGTCAAAACTATTAAATGATACCTAAATAAAAAGTTTATGTAGATTCCAAATTTTATTTTATACCTTTTATATATTAATTTTTTATTATTAATATTTAATAAATTAACGAGAATATAGAAAACGTATAAAAATAATATTTTGAGGACAGTAAAGTGAAAATATAAATAGAGCATAAAATACAATAAAATAAACTTTTAAAGAATGAATAAATGTTTTTAGAAGAGAATTAGGTTTTATTTTGAGGTTATATTGGTAAAATATAAGTTTGTTCCACCTTATTCCATCTTGTTCCAATGGGTGGGGGTGGAACACGCCTGTTCTACTTTGTTCCACATAAAAGTCCTGCCAAACATGGAACAGTGTCCCTTGTTTTCTCTTGTCCAATTTACCAAACGCACCCTTAAGTAATCTAGAAATTCTTTATTTAGCTACACATTTTTTAATATTAGCCTCACCAGAAAAGTCTAAACAGTTTGGGAGACTGCTAACGGTACTCTTAAGCTGGCATTTCTCCAATGCCTGCAAGAATCAGACAACTTTAAGGATTTATAAAGCAAGTAATACATACTCTCTAGCAAAATGAAGATGCACAGTAAAATCTACTATCAAAGGGGGATTAAGATCATTTATGAAATATGGGGGTTAATTGTTGGGATGAAGAGAGTAAGGGGCAGTTTGGTTGGTTTTCCATTAAGTCCTATATGGATAAAGTTGTCTGTGTGGATTAATCTGTCTGTATAGATTGGGAAGGTTTTTTGATTTGGGAGAGTTTTTTCATAGATTAAATGAGCATGTTTTTTTAATTGGGAAGGACATGCTTGAAAAAAAAACTTGGCTTTCTGCATAAAGCTCCTCCCTATAATCTTAGGGGTTGTTTAGCAGTTGCTAAATGGTTTGGTGCAGAATGATTAAGAGGCTCTTATGATATAGTGCAAAATGAAATATAATCGTTTGGTAATTGTTCAGGGTATAATTAGGGCTCTTAATGGTTCAAGGAGGTCCAAGATACAAAATGATTAAGAGGGTTTTGGAACCATTAAGAGGCAGACTTATTTTTTGCCAAACAGGATTCACCTCTTAGCGATTCAGAGGTTGTCTCTAAATGGAATTGTTAAGTGGTAAACAAACAGCCCCTTACTAAATAAGCCACTTTCTATATCATTAAGCCACTACCAAACAGTCAGGTATAGCTGACTGCCTAAGCTGTGAGTCCCATTAAGCTCATTAAGCTACTAACAAACAGGCCTTTATTATTACTGTATTTGTCGTACCTTCCATATTTCATCATCAGAGTGAAGTCCTAGAGGGTCCAAGTTTGTTCGAATGCTACCCTTAAAAAGGGTTGGCTCTTGAGGGATGACACTTAGTTTCATCCTGAGGTCCTTGAGGCCTATGGAACAAATGTCAACACCATCTATACGAATTATTCCGCTATCAGGTTCTACCAAACGGAAAAGGGCAGTTATAAGTGTCGTTTTGCCACTTCCTGTCCTTCCAACTATGCCCACTCGAGTCCCTTCTTTAAATGCGCAAGTGATTCCCTTGAGAACTAGCGGAGCATTCGGACGGTACCTAATCTGAAATACAGCCAAGATTATTTAGAATGCATTTGGTATTCAGACAATATTGGATACAACAAAAAAAACAGAATGTGACTGTTGTTCATCGTTTGGTAAGATAGAACTAGACAGGACAAAACAGATAAAATGACCAATTACCATTAATGAGTTGTTTATATATCTTTTCTATATTATTATTTTATTATACTAATAAATTGCACAATTTAATTAAAACAAAGAAGCCTCATAAAAATGAAATAGTTCAAAGAGCATAAGATACAATAATTTTTTTTAAGAATGAGTAAAATATAAACACGGAGACGTATTTGATGTTTTAGAAGATAATTAGGTTTTATTCTGAGATTATATTAGCAAAACATAGGTCTGTTCCACCTTGTTCCATAGGGTGGAGGTGGAACAGGCCTTTGTTCCACATAAAAGTCCTTCCAAAAGTGGAACAGTGATCCCTGTTCTGTTCTGTCTTGTCCAGTGTACCAAACGCACCCTTGTTAACAAATTTGGGGGTTAATAAAGAATAAGAATGTAGGGCATAACAAACATTTCTTTTAAGCATCTTGTTCCTTTTATGCAAGTGAGCTGAAATAGTACGCTGACCTTGACATCCTGGAGCTCAATTCTACCCTTTGAAGGCCAAGAAGATGGCGGCCTGTTGTTCTCCACAACTGCTGGAGGCTCGGATGGAATGTGCATATATTGTTTGATCCGTTCTACTGAAATGATGTAATTGGCTAGACTACAAGACCATCGTGTCAAGAACACATGGGCACCTGTCAACGCCAGGGCATATGAAAGGGAAAGCCCAACTAAACCTACAAGAAGTACGGATTCTTTTGATCAGTTAACTTAGTGATGTGGTGGAATATCCCATCTACCTAGGATTTGATTCCAGGCGTAGACAACAATTGTGGCCACTGAGTTTATCAATTTCTTGCGGTCACAATTTGTTGGGAGTAGTCTAGGCATAGCCTGAGACACCCTTCCAAAAAAGAACTATTTTTGTCTTTTCTGAATGATAAAAAACATTGGGTCAAAAGAAAATGCTATTTTGGAGGACTAAGTTCTTTACAATTTATTCTTAAGGACCATGTTGGTTGAAACAATCTTGGTTAGGACCAAAATTGTAAAGAAATTGCCAAAGTAGGATTGCATTGCAAATAAGCTAAAGATTAAGGGTTAGATTGTAAATGTTGTATATATATATAGGGTTGGGTTCCGGTGAGAAGCGTAAGAAGGGATCTCCACCCTTGAATGCACATTAGAATGAGATGCACATAGATGAGGTGCACCGAGATGCACCGGATCAACTACCTTCTAAGGGGCAATTCATGGGTGGGTATGAGATTAAAAGTGATCGATGGCTTAGATCTCTTCTTACGCTTCTCACACTATCCTATGCCTATATATAATATATATATATATATATATGTGAAATTAATTTTTGTTTTACATTTAAACTTATGACAAAACTCATGTAGGAAATGAAAACATTCGTACCTGGAGGAATATAACCCTTTGGAAGTAAAACCAGGAAAAAAGCAGCGGTAAATAGTGTCATATTTTGAAGTGCTTCTGCTCTCAAAACCAGCCACTCCAAGGTTGCATTTGTATAAATGAATGTGCTTGCATCAACATCTACTAGCTTTAGGTAATTCTTGAAGAACTTGTCCTCCATTTTAAACGCTCTTATTGTAGCCACTCCAAGTGATGTTTCGGATGCATAATTTGCCACGGGTGCTTTTGTTATTCCATTGATTCTGATAAGTTCCCTTGCGGATGGTTGATAATACCCCTGTGCATGCACCAAGAGGGTCAAATGTTCTTTTTTTGGAAGGGTGTCACAGGTTATGCCCAGACTAATCCTGGCAAATTGTGACTGCAAGAAATCAACCCTGATAAACTCAGTGGCCACAACTGTAGTGTATGCCTGGAATCGAACCCTGGGCATATGGGATATTCCATCACACCACATGCCCCGGGACCTCAACCGCTACGCCACAACCAGGGTCAGATGTTCTTTTTGTTGGAAGGGTGTAGGGTGTCCCAGGCTATGCCCAGACTAATCATAGCAAATTGTGACCGCAAGAAATCAACCCTGATAAACTCAGTGGCCACAACTGTTGTGTATGCCTGGAATAGAACCCTAGGCAGATGGAATATTCCACCACATTTCCCAGGACCTCAACCACTATGCCACAACCCTTGTAGTTCAGAGGGTCAAATATTAACATGGATTTTGTTTTCTTTTTGGTGTAGAGCAAAAGTTAGAGAGCTAAATTCACCTGGAAATATTTTGTAGCTATTGTAGCGAAGATGCCTACAATGAGGACTTGCCATGTTACTGATGCCATAATGGCGATTATGGTGAGCAATTCGATACCAGAAGTCACCACAAAAGCAAATGAGAGGGGTATGTCAAAATCCAATACACTCAAATCCGTTGAAGCCTGCAAGAAGTACGTTTAGATACTGTAACAACTCGTCCCACATAGATAGAAAATGCCAAAATGGGATTTGTGAGTTCCTTATAAGCCTCAAGTTGTGAGCTACCAATAACTTCCACCATGGTTTTAAGTTGGATTCAAAGTTATTGGGTCAGTTTGTTGCTTTGGGCTTTGGGGGTGTTACAGATATACAATGCTAAAGAAAAAGAACTTACTCGTGTTAGAATCCGGCCAATTGGTGTAGAGTCAAAGAAAAGCATGGGTGCACTGAAAATCGACTTGGTGAACTTCGAGAAGAAGGCTTCAGATGCTTTTAATCCCAAAAGGGTGGTGGATAAAGATCTCATTAAAACAAAAAAGGCACTTGTGGTTGAAATCAATGCGTAAATACCGATTAACATGACACTACTGATTGTAGGAATTTTAATGGCAAAAGCTAGCCAATAACTGGCTGCAGCCTGAAGAGCAGAAAAACCGATCTGAGTTAGCAGACTCAAGAAGAAAAGCCATCCACCTTCTGAGATAACGATATAATCTGAAAAAGGCTTCCACCCAACATCACCAATTGGCTTCTCTTCTTCCTCGGTCAACTGTACAGTTGACTTTGATATTTCCTCGTTAATTTCATTTCTCAATTTCGAACTATTTGTTTTTTTTACACTGCGTTTGTTTTCGTAAGATGAAGACTCCAAATCTGTTATCGCATTTTTGTGAGCATTCACAAGCTGCTCAAAAGCTGTGCCTGCCATTATGAGGTCCTTGTACATTCCTGATTGAGTAATTTGCCCATCTTCCATTACCTTTAATCAGTAACAGAAAAAAGATAAGATAACAATTAAAGTATGCTAGAATCCCGTGATTAAAACGTTTAAGGTGTTGTTTGGTTCGTGGAATTGGAAGGATTTCAAGGGAATTGGAATGATCAATTCCTTTCACCAAATTTCAATTGCTTCGTTTGGTTCACATATTGAAATGGATGGAATTCCTTTGAAATCCACAAATTAATGAATTCTATCATTCCTTGCAATAAGTGAAGGAATTGAATTCCATCCCTTATCATCCAATTTAACCAACACCGCCCACCCATGACCCCACCACGACCATGCTACTACTATCACGGTCACGCCACCCACCCTAACGCCCCACCACCGCCATATTGCCGCCGTCACAACCGCCATCCACCCCTAACCTAATCCCCCCACCCGACCACCATACCACCACTATTGTCAACCACCCCCCCCCCAAAAAAAAAAAAAACCAACAATACCAGACCACTATTGTCGTTAACACAGCTGCCACCCCCACCCTCCCCCTAAACAAATATGGAGATTCCAATTATTTTGAGAGATTCCATTTCAATCCCTACCAACTAAATGTGTGGTCAAATTCCTCTGATCTATTCCAATTCCACCAAATTCCATTATGCGAACCAAACGCCCCCTAAATGTGCTAAAAAGAACTTTGATTACCCTCTCGTTACCAGAATATTGTCAACCTCTGAGAGAAACTCCACTTGATGAGTAACAAGAATGACCGTCTTCATCCTTAAAGCGGTCATAACACAATCCTGAAAATCCAAATAATTCACATGTAATGACCAAAAAGAAAAGAAAAACCAAATGCAAAACAAGCAAGATGAGAGAATCTAACATTAAAGAGAGTTGCTGCTGTATGTGCATCTACAGCACTAAAAGGGTCATCAAGAAGATATATATCCGCATCATTGTAGACTGCCCGGGCAAGTTGAATCCTCTGCTTCTGACCACCGCTCATATTGAGTCCCCTTTGGCCTATTTCTGTTAAATCACCATGGTTAAAATCATTCAGATCCTTATCTAGAGCACAGGATTTTATGGCACTTGCATATCTGATTGGGTCCATTGGCTTTCCATAGAGTATGTTATCCCGAACTGTCCCACTTTGAATCCAGGCAGCTTGACTAACATAAGCAATTGATCCGAAAACGTCCACCTGGAGGCAAGCATTAGCAATAAGCTTTAGAAATTTATATACTATTGCCAAATGGGTCGGGTTCAAAGGAAACCCCAAATAAAAAACACGAAGAACACCTGGAACCCTCTATCTGGACGGTATGCACAAAATACAAATGCATAATGCTAATTTGTAACATGCATTTGTGCATATGCATTGGTGCATAGAAAAAAACAGTTTCAATCGCTTGTGTGCATTTGTGCATACCGTCTGGATGGAGGGCTCCCAAGGTGTTCTTCAGTTTTCTCTTTTTTAGGTGTTTTCCCTTGAACCTCCCTGATTGCCAAATTATAAGTAAATAAATAAATAAAACTTGTTGTGGACTCACAGTTCCTGAAGTGCTGGTTATTTCTTGGAGTATGGCGTACAATAGTGACGATTTTCCAGCACCAACGGGTCCACAAACCACGACTTTTTGTCCTTTAATAACTTCGATATTTATGTTTCTAAGAGTCGGAATGGGTGATTCCGGATCCCAACTGAAATCGCCATCCTGTATTCTGACACAGGCACCCGAATGCTTTTGTTCTTGATTTTCCCTCACCCCTTCGTTTTTCAGTTCATTCTCGATCAGAAACGAATTAATCCTGTCAAACGAGACTTTAGTCTGGATTAACATCGAAAGAGCCTGCGGAAAGTATTTAACTGGCTCGGCCATTGTTCGTAAAGTTGCCAAAATGGTGAAAATAGTTGCAGCATTTAAAGGAGCACTGTTGAAAAATGCACACCCGAAAAGGATCACTGAAGAAACGATAGTAGGTGACATCCAATACAAAACCGACCCATAAGCCTTTTTATACTGAGATTCACGCAGCCATTTGAATTCGTTTTCTCTACACGAGTCAATGAAATCCTTAAACTTCTCTTCCCACGACTGTAATTTAATGATCTTCATATTGTTTAAGATCTCGGAAGTGGACCGTAATCTCTTATCTTGGGCGACCATAAATTCTAATTGACATTTCTGAAGCGATATAGCAAATGGCACGTTGAGAAACCCACACAAAACGAGAGGGATTAACCCGGGAAGAACACCAACTCCTACTACAAAGAATAAGACACCAATGGCTAGAAAGAGCTGAACGAAAGAAGTCCACGCCACATGAACCCACATAGGGAATTCAGCCATTCTGTAAGCATCAACAGCAATGTAGTTTACAATCTCCCCAGTCGAATGTCTTCTTCTCCCTAAACTAGAAAGCTTTAGTTGTTTCTTGTATATTGCCACCATTAAAGCCGATCTCATCCTCATACCCGTTCTTTTTGCATTAAAGAAAAAATGTCTTTGAGACAAAGATTCAAACACCTTGACTGCAATCAAGCATCCGACTAATAGAAGCCCATATGGTACATTTTCTATCTCACGATTGGAGTAGTTAACAAAAGCATAGAGTAACAATGGACCAGTAATGACAGCAATAGTCCTAAGCAACGCATAAATTCCTACCACTACCATTTCTTTACAATAGACGTTTTTTAACGCCTTGCCAACCATGTTAGCATCATTTGAGGTCTTTTCCCTTTGAAGTGAGTCCCATGCCATTATGAATTTGTCATAGGCAACATTAGCTTTGTCTTTAGGTGCTAAAGAGGGAATGTCTTCAAGAACTAGTGGTTTTTTATGACCTAAAGAAAGTAAAGGGTTTACCCAAGAAAATACCAATTTGCTGAAAAAACTAGGCTCTTCTATTTGGCTTCTGTTCCCTTTTTGGGTTCCTTCGGCTAATAAAGGATCCAATAAGATCTGTGGTGCATGTTGACCGATAAACTCTTTGCTGTTTCTTATAGCACATAAGAAAAGCAAGAAACTAACAACCCATTCGACAAATTCCAAGAATAAGATGTCTTTCTCCTCTAAAAATTCAATTTCTATGGTAGATATGGACACAAATAGTAACATCCACCAAAGAGAAACTAAAAGCTTGACAGCTTTTGATCTTTCTATGAGCACTGAAACGGTCAAAGTTAGCCATATAAGTGCTCTACCAACATCCATCACCCAATTCGAACAATCAAAGCTTCTGGTTCTCGTTATCACTTCCCACAAACAATCGACAATATAGGCATCGCCAGTGAGAAAACAGCAGATTGCAACCGACACATTAAACCAGTCGATTCTCCTGTAACGATTCTCACTTATGCCATATCTCTTGAGGTAAACAGCTAATAAGAACAAATAGAAGACAATGACAACCACTAAATTCAACAAATCTAAGATGCTCCTTTGAGTGTATGGTGAAATTAGATCACATTCATCCTCACAAATGCATCTCCCTGCAAATACACCATTTTATAGAAACATTTAGTGTGTGTGTGTGTGTATGTATATACATATACATATATCTTCAGATTGTGCCAGTGAAGACCTAACACATATCACAACGCAACTGTAGAAAAACTAAATAATGTTAAGCATTAGCTTGATGCTAGCAGACAATCGATAGACATGAAAAAACATTAAAAATTACCAAATAAACTCCTCAGAGACGCCATTGATGTTGAAGGATCTCTGTGTGTGCTTAAATTAGAACGATCATCTCCAATGTTGAGCACCAACTGCAGCTCGGCGTGTAGAATACGGTACAGTAATAGTATACGTGTGGGTATTTGAGGAGCTCGACTTAAATGGCATCTTTACATCTATATCTTCTGCAATTTCCTTCTTATTATTTCTTACTAAATTATAAAATTAACCTCCGACAATAGAAAACCTACAATTTTAGTCCTTTAATCTCTCTAACCCAAATTTTGAAGTAAAATAACTTTTGAAGTTCTTGTAAGAGTGGATTTGGTACGGTACCAAGGCTTTTTCTTCGATATTGTATACCCGTCAATTATGATTAGTATGTAATATCTTATAAAATGTACTTGGTATCAACTTTTTTCGGTTGGTGCCGGTTGTATACTGTTAGAATTCCACATCACTTAGACTTTGACCATTTCTCTTGTATATATATGTTGGAACCTCCTCTTTCTCCTTAAAGGCTCTTTTGGAGCTTTATCTAGGGGTCCACATATTCTAATATATATCAACTTCAAATTACATATATTAAAATTTGCCATTATATTCAAGTTTTGAGTGATTATTTGAGTTTTTAGGTAACATATGTGATGTTTTTAATTGTAAGGAATAAAATTTTGCAAACATTCAAATGTTTAAACAAAATAGTTGAAGTTATCAAGTTTAATATTTAATATGAAAAAAAATTAAAGACTAATAAAAAATTAAATATGTTGGTATCATGGTACTACTGTGTTATGCAACTTCCAATATCGTGTACCAACCAAGTTTGCATACTTGGTACGGTACTACCAATCGATTATAATTGGTAGTGATACCAATTAAGTTGGTATTAATTTAATTGGTACGGTTGGTACATATGTTGGTTGGTTGGTTTAGTTTGGTACAAAGTTATCACCCCTGTTTTTTTAATTAAACAATAATAATGTAATTGATCTTTGTTGTAACTTAATATGTAATCGTAGATATGTTGTTCAAATATAGAAACTAAGAAGTCGTTTACCAAATGCTTACTAGATAAACGTTTACCAACAAGCATGGCAACCCTCACTTTGTCGAGTAACAATCTTAGCTATCAAGATGGATTGTTTGTAGCCATCTCATACCCGGTAAACGCTAATAGCGTGAGAGTCTTCTTCCTCATTTATCTGGTAAGAATCTCAGTTGTTATCATGCATCTTACTATGTAAATTTCTTGGTCCTTGATATTCACCCTGTAACAATCTTGCCCATCAAAATGGATTGTTTGTAGTCATCTCATACTCGGTAAACGCTAATAGGGTGAGAGTCTTCTTCCTCGTTTATCTGGTAAAAATCTCAGTTGTTATCATGCATCTTACTTTGGTCCTTGATATTCACCCTGTAAGATAAGTGACCCAGTAAGCGGTTACCCGATAAAGGTTTGGTAAAGACCCCTAACATAACTTGATACGAACGAAGGCGAAGAAGTGGATTCAGGGTCATCCTAATCTTTTTGAGGCCCTGTTATATGTTGTTACACATGTATGAAACAATAGATCGTCAAAAAACAAGTAATAAACAAAATAAAATACAGAAGTGCATGTAATATTGAAAATCTTCCAAATTAAAATAACAAAAATGTTTAAAATGACAAAGATGAAGTAGGTTCACGTTCCTATATCTCAAAATTCTAGAGACCTTATTCAAAAATTCATATTTAACATGCTAATAGACGACTCTATATGGATCAGATGCAAGAACCAATTTATTCATTAACATGTTTAGAAACTATGTAATTAGTTTAAAAACTTTTAAGGATAAGAATGGATATTTGTTAGTGGTTGAGGGACCGGTATTGTAATTTTATTAAACATAGATTCTCATTCGAGTCCAGCCAAACTAGACCTCGATTGATGACCCAAGACCAAAATATATAAAACGTTGTGAAATCGTCATTCCGCATTTTTATTTTTATATTTAAAATATCAAATTTATTGTTATATTTATTTTTAAAAACTTCCATTTTATTAATTATTATTTTGTTCCAAAATAAATGTTTACGATAAAAAAAACTATACACGATTTTAGAAACATGTATTATATTTTTTACTTAACAGAAAAGACAATTTTACCCTTAATTGTAGAGAAACGGAAGGAGAAAGTAGACATTTAATTTTGGAAATAGATATTTATCTTACTAGGGGCGGATGCAGTAGTATAAAGGTGGGGGGAAAGCCCCCAGTCAAATGTAAAAAAATTATATTTTTGTAGGTTAAATTATGTATTTTTTAATGTTATATGCTTAGTTCCCCGAGTAAAAAAATTCAAGAGACCCTATCTTGTCGGCGATTGTCAAAAACACCAATGAAATCAATTAAAAACCGAAAAAATCATTCGACATCGATAAAAACACTAAGAAAATCCCTCGAAATCGACAAACATTAAGAAAAACCCTCGAAATCAACTAAAAACTTTAAAGAACCCTCGAAACGGTGTAATTAGGGTAAAAACAAGTCGGGTGACCTTACGCGCATTTAGTCTACCTTAATTAGAACTCGACTGGGCAAAAATCTTGAATCTGCCACTGCTTAGAATAATAATGTAAACACTTAGCAGACATTTGGTTTGTATAATGGAATTTGATGGAATTAAAATTCATTAAAGAAATCTGATTTTGAATAAATTGGAATGAAATTTAACCACGTGTTTGGTTGGTTGGTTAGATGCAAAGGGATGAAACTTAATTTCTTCATTTATGTTAAGAAATGATGAATTCATAAATTTGTGAAATTCAAAGCATTTCATTCATTTTAAAATGTGAATAAGACTAAAGAAACGAAATTTGGTCAAATGAATTGATAATTTTAATACTTTTAAATTATATGAACCAAACAACATCTTATATTTTAGAACGGAAAAGAGTAATTTTTTAAACTTTTCATTTAAATGATTCCAAATTCATGCTCTAAGATATAGGAAAAATAACAAAATTAGTTCTATATTAATTCTCAAACTTAATAAATATTAAAATTTGGTTTCGTAAATGAAAATTTTAAAAATTATTTCAAAGATAAGATAGTAAATTTTACAAGAAAATAATTATGAATGTCTTCTTAAATGTGACTTGTGGCTGGGGATGGAATTGAAATCACATATAAATACAAGAAAAGAAAAACTAAAATAATGATTATGTTTATGGGATGATTATATATAGCCAACCTAAAAGGACCTACCATGGAATAGATAATGGTTAGGCCATCTTTAATGACATTCTCTATTATATAGAGTAAAAATAAAGAGTTGGTCATATCTTTTTTAATGTTATTTTTTATTTTACTTTCTAAAAAAAATATTTTAAATATATTCTTTTATACTTTGATTATATAAATGCTTAATAATAACTTTTGTATTTATTAACTTTGTAAATTATACTCTTATATAATATTGATGTTATTTAAAAACCGTTTTTCACTTATGTATGTTTTTATTACAGTCGATATGTAATTTTATCTTTATTATTTGTAATGTTTTTATGTTAAAAGATGTGTTAACGACATGTTCTAATTAAATATGTTATGTTGTAATTTGACTATTAAATTAGTTTTTAAAATTAGTTGGATAAATTTAAATTTAATTTAAAAATTAAAAGATAAATATAGTTTTAATTTATTAAAATTGGTATTAGACAACAAATAAAATAAAAATACAACATCCAAATAATTAAAAGGTCAATTTGTAATTATCAAAAGTTAAAAAAAACATAGAGTATCAATTCTCTATTTTAGAAAGTGAAACAGAAAGTTCATTGGAGTGAATATAAATAGTAAAATAGAGAGTTCATTGGAGTGAATATAAAGAGTAAAATAGAGAGTTCATTGGAGATTGTCTTAGGCTAATCTACAATGTATACCCGATTGAGATTCCTTTTTAGTCTATTTTAAATTAAAATATTGAGGATTTTTATTTTTTTGTAGTTAAACTCTAGTCTAGAACGAATCTATGTTTAGAGTGTCATTAATTATGTTTAAATAGAACAAAAAAAACTACTTCAACAATTATGTCATATTTTGTATACTAAAATAGATTTATTTTTATTTTTTGTAAAAATCTCTAAATTTTTCCCTCATCTGTCATACAATAATTATGAATTTATAATCCATGGTCCTGTGCAACGATCGTGGCTCTTGATGCCAAAAACAAACTTAGTTTCATTTGTTGTAATTTGCTATATATTTACATAAAATATAAGTTTTGAAAATAAAAAATAAAAAAAATAATTAATATTTGTAGTTCTTGTATTTTCCTTACTAATTATCATATTTGTATAAATACCAATTAAGTATCGTGTTTTTCAAACATATATACGGGTAGAGACGGGTTCAAATGAGAACTTAAATTTGGTTGTGAACGGAAGGACAAATGAGAGCGCGATACGTGTCATATTCAGACTGAATAATCAAAGAAATATTCAGTCTGAATATATATTATATTCAATCTGAATATTTTTTTGATTATTCAGTCTGAATAATCTACATTTAGACACGTATCGCGCTTTCATTTGTCCTCACGTTCACAACCAAATTTAAGTTTGCATTTGAACTTTCCTCTATACTGGTATCATTTATATATAAATTAAAATTAAAATATATATTATTTTGAAAAAAATCCGGACATCGTTTTTAAAAAGAGAATTTTGCTGAAATAGCCATTTCAGACAATCAATTTACAAAAATAGCCATTGACTACGCCAAATGGTACTACGCCATGGCGTAGTCAATATTTTTCCCAATTTTTACAAAAAAGTCCCCGACTACGCCATATTCCTACTACGCCATGGCGTAGTCGGTTCCTGAAGTTTTGAAAAGTGGCAAAAACGGCCCCTGAACTTGAAAGGATGGAAAGATACTTTGAAAAATGGCAGAAACGGTCCCTGGACCTTACTACGCCATGGCGTAGTACCATTTGGCGTAGTAGTCAAGTTTGAAAAGTGGCAAAAACGGTCCCTGGACTTGAAATATGGAGAGATAGTTTGAAAAATGACAGAAACGGTCCCTGGACCTTACTACGCCATGGCGTAGTACCATTTGGCGTAGTACTCAAGTTTCAAAAGTGGCAAAAATGGCCCCTGGACTTTACTACGCCATGGCGTAGTACCATTTGGCGTAGTAAGGTCCAGGGATCGTTTCTGCCATTTTTCAAACTATCTCCCCATATTTCAAGTCCAGGGGCCGTTTTTGCCACTTTTGAAACTTGAGTACTACGCCAATTGGTACTACGCCATGGCGTAGTAAGATCCAGGGACCGTTTCTGCCATTTTTCAAACTATCTCCCCATATTTCAAGTCCAGGGGCTGTTTTTTCCACTTTTCAAACTTGACTACTACGCCAAATGGTACTACGTCATGGCGTAGTAAGGTCCAGGGACCGTTTCTGCCATTTTTCAAAGTATCTTTCCATCCTTTCAAGTCCAGGGGCCGTTTTTGCCACTTCGAAACTTCAGGGACCGACTACGCCATGGCGTAGTAGGAATATGGCGTAGTCGGGGACTTTTTTGCAAAAATTGGGAAAAATATTGACTACGCCATGATGTAGTACCATTTGGCGTAGTCAATGCCTATTTTTGTAAATTGATTGTCTGAAATGGCTATTTCAGCAAAATTCTCTTTTAAAAATTATGAGTAAAAGATGTATGTATGCAAGCATACTTGAGATCGTGTGATATATATTTTGGTGACGAGACCTTAAGCAGGGTAGTACGATCACCGGTTTATATGTAGGCAATCATGTTCTCACAATATAAGGGATACTTTTAATTTTTAAATATATTATGTAAATATTAGAGCATCTTCAACAGCTTATTTAAAATAAAGAAAAACTCATTTTTTTTTCTCTAAACTTCTGCAACAGCATCTCTATATCATTCTCTAAAATAGAGTTTTTTAAAAAATCTCTAAGTATAGAGATTTCTCTATATCTCTAAAAGGATGAGAGAAAAATATTATTTTAATGATTTCCCACAAAAAACAACCCTTATAATTTTAGATATTTTTAGAATAATAAAATTCTAGAATATTTTAATAATATAATTTTTAATAGATTCTCTAAAATAAATAAGTTGTTGGAGTTGGAAGATAATAATTTTAGAGATTTTGATTTTACATTCTCTATTTTATAGAAAATTTAGAGAAGTTGTTGGAGATGTTCTTATATTTCTTACACTTCTCATGAAAAAATAACCTTTATCACCTAAATCTAACCCCATTTTTTAGGTCCACAAAAACGAAACAATTTTAATTGTATTTATGTCTCATCAACGTGCAACACATGTATTTGAGTTTTCAGACGAGAATACCCTATAATAAATGCCTTTCATCAACCAACCGCTTTTATTGTGATATCAATACATGTCAGCATCTTAAATTACGTAATTTATACAATACGTCATTTCTATATAAAGCTTCAAAATTTCACCCTTTCGAGAAGTCTTCATGGCCCAAACTGGCAGAACGTCCCTCCTATGATTTAAGCTTGAGATTAGTACCCAATTTAAGAGGTTTTTTGTGAACCAAGTAATTGCCTTCTATGCCTAAAATATTAAATGTTTTCAGAGTCGATGGTCCATGGGTTGGCCTTGATTGCTTATCCAACAAGATTTCTACTCCTCAATTAATATGGTTTGCTATTCTTAAGTCGAGCTCATATTGAATTGTTCTACCAGTTATAGACTCATAGTTATGATATATATTTTTAGTTACTTGAACATCTTTCTTGATGTAAACACAAATTTATATCGAGATTACTCATCCAGCTATAGAATCAAGTTTGAATTTAATTCAACATTTATTCCCAATCAAATCATAACTTTACCTGTGTTCTAATCCATCTATGAATTATTTCTTCGCCTTCCAAGAGAGGGGGATTCAAGTAAATTTTCTAACATAGACACAAAAATAACTAAATAACTTAACATAAAACAAAAACTAAGTATAATATATGACATACAGACGGGTTTTTACAAACACTCAAGTAGGCTTCTTTCTCTTTTCTATACAGTTACCAATTTTTAATACAATAATCAAAATAATATAAACTTGTGAGCTATAATATCACATATAATAATAATATCAACACAAATCATGTTTAGCTCAGTTGGTCTTCCTAAGGGCGGTAACATCCTAAGGGGCTGTGGATGGGATCCTAGTCTACCCGGGTTTGAATTCAAGGAGAGTCAATTTGAGGCATGAGGAGTACTCAGTTCTTGGACTGGTCCAGTCTTAGATTGGGCTTCCCCCCAGCCCAGTCAAAGACTGTGGTTGGGCTCTAGGTTCAGCGTAAGCTGGGCCGGGGCAGCAACGGATTAGTGGGCTGCCCTTGGATGTCCGATATCGCCCGAAAGGCGTGCGTGTGTGCGTGAGTTCATGATAGTCGTTCGTTGGTTCGATGCTGATATGCCTTTAAAATAATTGAACGTATGCATTTTTGGACGTAATAATTGAACGTAACATTTTTGGACGGTTTAATGTTACATTGGTCACTTTTTAATGGCTTTTTCGCGGCTTTTTCCTTGCATTTGGAATCATTATAAAAACTAAAAAAATGGTACGTTTGAAAGGGGCCCACAAATAATTTTGAAACAACTTTGAATATCACGTGGTAATGCCACGTCATGTTTCTTATAAATACATTTTTCTTAAAACAATTCATAATATAAAAAAGGAATAATTAAAAGGAAATTAATTATTTCAACCTTTTAGAAATTAAAATTACCAAAATGACCATTTTCTCTTCACTTTTACCAAAATAACTAAAATACAATCGAAATACCCTACGAATTTTAAATCCCTCCGCCAAACGGCTCAAATCCTCCGCCAAATTTAGGCGGAGATTATAAATTGACAATTTTTTATTTATATTTACATTTTCTACTATTAAAGTTAGTTAATAAATTACTGTAGGTAATAACCTTAAGAACCGATGCAGTATGTGTTATTTCACATGAATATTAATTTATATGGTTTTATCGAGACGATTATAATGGTGTAACTTGTTAAAATAAAAACGTATTTTTTAGACGTATTTTAATTGATATACGAGTATGCGTGTTAATGTGATAAGGGTGTAAAACGAAAAATTAAAAAGTATAAGTACCTAAAGTAATTTATTAACTAACTTTAAGGGTATAAAATGTAAATGTAAATAAGAAATTGTCAATTTATAACCTCCGCCCAAATTTGGTGGAAGATTTGAGCATTTGACGGAAGGATTTGAGGGTATTTCGATTGTATTTTGGTCATTTTGGTAAAAGTGGAGAGAAATTGGTCATTTTGATAATTTTAATTTCTAAAATGGTTAAAGTAATTAATTTTTCTATAAAAAAAACCGTATTTGTTAAAATTCTTTTTATAACTTTTTCTTTTTGTAAAATCCATTCAATTTGAAAATGTAGTTGCAACAATCCTTAGTGAATCTTCTAACAGTTTTTTTAAAATTGGAAAAAAAGTTAGTTTCTTTTTTCTAGACTTTTTCAACAGATTTGTTATCTTGTTTGCTATAATAATAAAAAAACTTGAATTTTTTTCAAATTTAGAAAATTCTTTAAAAATTGATGGTGGAAGAGAGAAATGATTATTTTATTCAATCCCACAAATAAGATTACTTTTTTATTATTTTATAATAATCTTTTTGTAAAAAAATTTTATTGGGGTGATAAATTTAAGAATATTATATTAATATAAATTATGTTAAAATCTCTAAAATTGAAAAATGTCATCTTTTTTTAAAGATTTTAGTTTTTGATTCTCTATTTTAGAAAAAATATAAAAAACCTGTTGCAGAAACTCTTACTTTTGATAATTGGTGCGCGAGGTTCAATTTAGCAATAACTGGTGTTTATTTAATGGAACTTCATTGAAATAGTCATTTTATTTGCTTAAATTCACATCTTTGTCAACTCTTTTTCATATTTATCAAAAACTCACTATCTTTGTAAATGTTTTTAATGTAAGTCCGTAACTTATAAACAGGGGCGGATCCAGCCCTTTAAAGCGGGGTCCCAAGACCCCAGTCAATCTTAAAAAAAAAATTATAGGCTAAAAATTCTCAAAAATACTATATTTAGTCTTAGTTCCCCCCAGTGAATTTTTTTAAAGGACCCCATCTTACTTGCAATTGACAAAAACACTAAAGAAGTCTCTTAAAATCAATATAAAAACCGAAAAAATCCTTCGAAATCCACAAAAACACTAAGAAAACCTTTTAAAATCGACAAAAACACTAAGAAAATCCTTTGAAATCAACTAAAAAACTTATAAAAAATTTCAAAACACGTCGGGTGACTTTACGCGCCTTTAGTCTACCTTAACGGGATCCCAGTGGACAAAATTCCTGGATCCGCCACTGCTTATAAAGGGGACATTTTCTTTTAAAAATAACTTAAATCTCACTTCCACTTTTTAGGGGTGTTCATCTAAACCGCACAAACCGTCCACACCGCACCGCAAAGCGCGGTTTATAACTTTTGTGGTGCGGTTTGCATTTTTACCAAACTGCACTATGCGGTGCATTTGCGATTTTGAGTTATCAAACTGCACCGCACCGCATACTTTATATATTTTAATTTTTATATATTAAACATACATATATATATATATAAAATAATTTATTATTTATGTAATATTTTTGGACTTTGTGTTTTGCGCTTTTAGTTTGATCTAATATGACAATTGACAATATTAATAAATTAATTGGACACGTCACAACTCACACTACAGATCTAGTTCGGAATTTATTTATTTTACTTCTTAGAATATTTTTAACTATGCAATATGTATTTGGAAATCGGATATATTGAAACTCTTTATTTTTTTAAACTACGGTCACTTTATCGTTCATTTTATAATTTATTTTTAAACTTATAAATATTGGATTGTAGACAT